>CM059226.1:7988994-8671494 GCA_030347435.1 Clarias fuscus | reverse complement strand
AATAATAATAATAAATAAATTATTTTATTTTCAAAATTTCTAATTGTCTGTAGTGTGTGAATGAGCAAGTGTGCATTGTGTGTGTGCGCGCCCATGATGTTGTGTCCCAAGTCTCCGGGGATAGGTTTCAAGGCCCCCCGTGTATACAGGATAGAGTGGAATAGACAATGAGTTAATCAGGTTTTTCCAGATAAGTCAGATATTGCTGTTATTTCTAAGTGTACTGATTAATAGTTAATGCAATTAAATGTGCTCTGTTATGGCCATAGTTTTGACTCCTGAAAAGATTTCCATGAAGCTCATATTGGTTTTTAATATTTGACACCTTCTGTACTAAGGAAACAAACCAAAAATGTCATTATCAATTCAAAATGATTTAAAATGAATTTTAAAGTGACTTGTTTAAATCAAAATAAAATCTAAAATTGGACACGGAGTTAAACACAGTGTTCTCAATATGGAATAATACAATGTCTATTGTAACACAAATTACCTTTGGAAAAAAATCTGGCAAGGTTAGATTACAGGTGATATACACTACGATAAGTAACTGCATACCTTCTACTCCTGTTACGCTTACCTTGTAGATAAGTTGCCCTTCACTGACTGAAAACCTCCTAAATATAGGTGTCAGCAGCATGCACATCATCACACACTGTAACAGTTGAAATGTGTGATGTATACCAGCCTTGAGGGAAAGTGTCAGTTTCGTTTGTAATAAGTCACAGGGGCACAGTGGGGCACAGGGACGAATGACAAAACATTATTATCACACATCACCATCTCTCTCTCTCTCTCTCTCTCTCTCTCTCTCTCTCTCTCTCTCACTCTCCCACTCTTCTTGTCACAGTTACTCCCAACTCAAACTTAGGTACACAAGGCTTATCTATATGACACATAAATTAATCCACTTTGCGAGAAGGAGGGGATGGTAATGTGATAACCTGTCAGGGAGCTTATCAAAATGACCCACAATACTTGTGTCCTTACTGGAGTTTTATAAAGTTGTTGCTTTAACAAGGAAAATAACTTCTGCTTAACATAAATAATCATACAGAAAACAAAGCAACACATGTAAAATGTAAATATATAAATAATGTGTGAAATATAAACTCTTTAAACATTTACAGTACATGTGTGGGATTATTTGCTTATGAGATTTGTGCAAGGGTTGTGTATGTTGTGTTTCTTAGAGGGTTGAGAAGACTGTATCGATAATCCTGATAAATGATAATGCGACAAATATTAAGCTGATTAGATTAATGAATGGATAATAATTCCCTGACAATTTTACTCCAGTGGGAAGTAACAGTCTGTGAAAGGAATTTCTAGTAGGAAAATCTACTATTATGTATTCATCCTTAGAAAGTACATATGCTAATAATGTGATATAATTATGAATATTATATTCATATAATATGCATCATACTATTTTTAATGTCCTGAACAGTAATTTAAGAAACATAGGAATATGACTCCCAAATGAAACATATAAAGACACATGTTATTATCTCAGTGGTGGAATGGTAATATTCAGCCAGTGGTTATTGCCTGAGGTTTTACTGACAGATTTTTCTGCACAGATATTTTCATCTTAGTGTGACAAATCAGTGGGATCATATGAGCTTAGTCATGGCCATTTGAGTCTTCTTTTCTTCTCATCTTTACATATGATTTAGGAAGACTATAACTTCTCCTTTCACTGATCCCTGAGTGGTGTGCATTATCTTTGCTGATGAAGCACTTTGCACCAACATATCCTGTTCAACTTTAAACTTATTGAGCTACGTTAAACATTTGGTACTTATTCAATTATTACTGAAGTACACTGTGATTACAGCATTGTGTCCTCTTATGTCCAATTCACCATAATGTTACAGCGTAAAACATTAAGAAGTCCAACGTAAAACAAGACCAATGTTTTGCAGGTCCATCTAGTGCCCATGGAGTACGTCAGGGGAAGAATTCACAAGACCTTTGGCCCACTGGTCTGGCACCGGTATTTTGGCAGCGGATCATTTTGGTGCTGTGGGTTGCAGGATGGGGCTTTGTGGATTAGCGTTGTTTGTCCTAGTGGTTTGGAACTAGTGGTTCCTTATAATTCCTTAAGGAGCCCTTTTTCTGAGATTTATAATGTATTTTGGAAGAAGGTATCAGCTATTCATTTATTAGTGTCATGTATCGGGGTGCGAGGCATAAATGCAGAGGTCCAGTTTTTTAAAGGAAATTATGTTTTATTATAAACAAAACCAGGGAAATCAAATAAACAAATATACTTTATAAGTAAAAACAATCCAAAACACGTATAACAGTAACGGGAGACACAAACTCAACTTACTGACATTTACGGGTATAAATCAACAGATGCAAGACGCCAAACAGAACTGAAACAAGCTATTTATAAAGAAAGTAATGATCAACTCAGTTCAGCTGAGCGCCCACGTCACCTGACCGAGATGCATAATGGGAAATGAAGTAACAAAACAAATTACAAACAAACAAGACTCAGGGCGCTTTGGCGCCCTCTAGGGGTTATCCCTTACAGTACCCCCCTCAAAGGGCGCAACTCCGGAGCGCGACAGGAGGTCCCGGGCATCCCCCCCAGGGTCCAATGTCTGCCCTCCTCACCCCGAGGCTGGCACCTATGTCCGGTGGGCCCGATGGCCTCATGCCCCCGTTGCAGTAGGGCAGCGGAGTCAGAGAACGAGCGCCATCCTTTCCGGTGCAGGGCGGCGGCAGCCCATGGAGGGTGGCCACCTGCTCCTGCAGGTCACGAATGCACCCTTCATTTCTAAATTTCTGAACACCGCCCAAAGCTGCTCCAGTCATGCTGGGAGGATGCTCCCTGCTGCTCATACCACTCGCTCTTCGTTCTCCCTTGACGCTCGGTGTGGGGCGCCTCTGCGCCCAAGTCCCCGCCAGACATAGACCTCCTGGGCTTTACCCTCCTGCAGGTGCGAGGACTCCCATCGCCCCGAGTTGAGTCATTCCCAAACGGAGTGCGCCGTATCGCCAGCCGGCAGCTCTCCCAGTTTAGCTGCTCTATCTGCAGCTCCTGCTCCACCTCGGCCTGTCTCTCCCTGCCTGATCTCCTTCTCCTCGCTCCGCTTCGCCGCTTGGGAATCCGCTCGCCCACCGCATCGTCTTCCCAATGCGCATACATCGTTGCCCCCCCCCCCCAAAAGAATCTCCCGGGGGTGCTCCTCTGCTATGCCTCTTGTACGGTCATGCATTCTGTCACGTGAGCGCCCACGTCACCTGACCGAGATGCATAACGGGAAATGAAGTAACAAAACAAACTACAAACAAACAAGACTCAGGGCGCTTTGGCGCCCTCTAGGGGTTATCCCTTACAATTAGAGGTTTCCTGATGCTACATTGAAACTTTGTTGTCCGGGTCATTGAGGTTAGTTTATGCCACATAAAACAGCTGGGCATATAAACTCTGTACATTATCCTGGTTATAAAAAGTGTCTCACCTAGCAGAAAAAAATAAATAAATAAAATTCAGATAGGATCATATAACAACATTTTTCATAATACTTCTTCTTAACTATATATACTTCTACATAATGCTTCTTATCTCCTGATCTTTGCTTCATATTTTTGTAAATATGTGTGCACATTTATATTTTTATCAGTAAAAAGAAACATATTTGCTAAATTAAATTTCATGCCTTTATATGTAGTGTCCGTAATTTTTCTTTTAATTCAAATGTTTCAATGATCTTAATTGACATTCAGATAAAACTTGGGCAATTTTGATTTCACATGAAAAGACTGTATTATTCTAAATTACAAAACTGTTGATATATTACAACATGAATTTTACGGACACTAAAGATTTTTTGCTTTTTAAGATTTTACCAAAAAATATTTCATATGCTTCATATAGCTTCTAGAAGCTTTAGCCAATTTTAATGTACTTATAAAAATATGAATAATAATATAAAATCAGTACTACTGCTCAGTTTTAGCCATCAGCAAATCACAAGGTTGTGAAATAAAATACACATTAAAGGTTATATTTTTAATTTGAGGGTATAAAGGTGAATACAGCCTTTCAGTTTTAATTATTTGACCAAAGGATTGCATTTACAAATTCCAGGCATTTTGATTTTTACAAGCTCAAAAGTATTATACAAAGTACTAACTGATAAGCAGTTTGATAGCCAGTACTATCAAAAACCAAGAACCAAAAGGCCAGGTTAGATTTCACTAAAAAGACCTCTAAAATAGCCTGCATGGTTAACTTATACCACGATGATTTAAAAAAGATATGAAGAAGGAAAAGAAGTGCCCACGTTCATGTGTAGGTAGAGTTAAGGCATAGGCATATATGGATGCCTGTGTAACTTGGTCACCAGTGTTTATTGATGATATGAGGGCTGAAAGAAGTAGCAAGATGAATTCTGAAGTGTGTAGGGCAATACTCTGCTCAGATTCAACCAAATGCTACTAAGCTGAAATGAAAGTGCTTCACCGAACAGATGGATAATGACACAAACATTGTGAGAAAGCAACCCAAGGCAAAGGGAATGTTCTTAAAGGACTGAGTCAGGCACCTGATATCAACACAATTTAGCTGCTCACTTACTGCAGACAAAACTGAAGGCAGAAAGGCAGACAAACAAGCAGGAAGGCTGAAGGCCTGGCAAATGCTCATGAGAGGAAACTTGATGATGTTCTAGGGTGAGTTCCAGGTTTTAAAATTCTAAAAATATTTTGCATCTAAGTATTAAAATAATTCTAATTAATTGCCCAATTACTTTTGACCTTGTGAAAGTGGATGGATTATGTAAAATGTCTGTTATTTCTAAACGGCTAATGCAATATCTTGTAGAAGCGCTATGAATTAAATCTGAAAGTCCACACTTTCATTACATTTTGACTTCATTTTAAATCCTTTTGGTGGTGCATGGAGGCAAAAAACAAAAATATGTCACAGTCCAAATACAGTGGTACTTCTTTGTACAGTACAAATTAATTCTGTTCCAGGGGTGAGTTCAAAATCTTTTACCACGGAACGCATTTTCCGATAAAAAATAATGTAAATGCAGATAATCTGTTCTAGCCACCCATATTGCCAATTTAGAATTGGAACATTTAGAAAGAACATGTAAATGAAGTAAAATGTGAAATAATTGACATTAAACTACACTCAACCTTAATTTGGGATTCCTCTTGGCACTGGCTGCCTTAAAAACACAACTGAAAGTGGCAGTTTATTCTTCTTTATTACATTTTTTTTTGATAACTGTAACGGGTTCGACCCAAAGTTGCATGGGCGGCACCATGAAACACAGACAAGAGGAAAAGGTTAATTTATTAGGAATAAATAGGGGAAGGAAAGGGTAAAAGGAGGGAGGACGGAAAGGAAGGGAAGGGATGATGTGTGCACGTGCAGGGTCCGAGGCAGTGCCCAGCTGGCATGCGGGCACGCGGCTGTTGGCGGTGGGCGGAGTGGCCGAACGGAGCACGCAAGGCAGCGCTCCTGCACGCTCCCTCTCGGTTCCTCTCCGCTGTCGATGGCCGGCCTGGCCCCTCCCAGCTCTCTGTGGGCGCGGCCTCAGGCGCTATCCTCCTCGCGGCCTTTTCCTCTTCGGCGGTGAGGACGCAAAGGCGGGCTCGACGCGGGAGCGAAGGATGCCGCGGGAGCTTGTGCAGCTCTTTCCCGCGCTGTCCTCAGTGCGGAGATCAAAGGGCGAAAATCCAATGTCCTTTTTAAGTCTCTGGGGCACGTTCCATTTTCCCACTCGAATGCCACTCTCAAACCCCACCGCGTTACGCTCTTCTCGAACCCCGGACTAAACTCCGCGCCTTGCTTTTATAATGCGGAGCAAGCCCAAGATCCTATTAACGTTAAATCACTGCCAGCCAGCCCGCATAGACGGCCCCGTCCCTTCACACACCTGCAGAAGGGGTGCCGCCTACTTAGGGAGCCTACGAAGTGAGCGAGGGGCGATAATAGATTTGGGCACACGTACATCACAAGCGCACGCCGTGACAATAACATTCTTGGAATCTATGATGCTATGTCTTCACACAATCCTGCACAAAATGCCAAAAAAAAAGAGGAAAAAACACAGAATATATCTAAATTAACTTTGCTGGTCTTCCACTTACCCAAAACAAGTTATAATGAGCTACCGGTAGTATGTGTAAAAGGACGTATGAGCAACTGGAAGTATGCACAATCAGCTCGGATACAAAATTTAAACAAATTTCTGTAACGTGGTGCGGTATGGATGTTATAATATTAATAAGTGCCCTAATGCAGGGATTTAGAGGGGGTCAATGAAGTAGGAGTTTGGGAGAGTGCTTGTGATACGCACAGGAAGACCTTTCCGTTGGATTATTAATTAGAAACGTAAAAGGAAACGAAAAAAAAATGAAAACAAAATAAACAGAGCTCCGTCTTCTGCGTTAGACCTGACAGGGCTCTGGTAACTAAAGATAAAACTTATGTCCTCTTGGGGCCTATGCCCTTACTGAGGATTTATAGGAGAGAGTTTGTGTTCCCTTTCAAAAGCTACACGCGATGCTGCGGGAAAACGCTACGGGAACATCTTTTTGTTCTCCGGTTGTGAAGCCTGTGTGTATCAAAAATGCCGAATACTTCACCCAATAAGGTGCACCTGCAGGTTATAAATAGGAGTGAACCGGAAACATCCTCAGATCTTTTTGTCTTCAGGACCGCTTTGTGTTTGTGTATGTGTGTGTGTATGTGTGTGCAACAGAATCACGGTAGGAAAGAAAAAACTTTACTTACCGATAATGGCAGAGTTGGTTGAGAGATGCGTGCCTCCGTGTGATAGATTTCTTTCGAAGGGCGATCTCCTTTTTCTTTGAGTGCTTGGGTTTCAAGGAGAGTGCGAGCATTGTGATCTCCTCCCTATTAAAGCGCTTCTTTTTTTTTTTTTTTCCCGATTTTTCTCCCTAATTTAGTCGTGACCAATTCCTCCCCATCACTAGGGGGCTCCCACATTAAGGCTACTACTACCACTCAGCCGGGAGGGCCGAAGACTATCACGTGTTTCCTCCGAACCACGTGATGGCAGCTGACCGCATCATTTCGAACTGCTCGCTCGTGCACCGTTGGGGGCGGCGTAACACACTCGGAGGACAGCGCTATCCGCTCCCTCCGTTGCGCGAGCTCACAGACGCCCCTGACTGGCTGTGGAGCCGTGATTAATGTGGGAGCACTATGTACCTCTCATCCCTCCCCTCTGAGAGAGCTCGGCCAATCAGCTCTCTCTAGACCTCCGGCTGCGAGAGGTTACAGCACCACCCGGGATTCGAACTAGCAATCTCCGGATGATAGGGCGAGCACTTTAACCACTGCGCCACCCGGAGGCCCTAAAGCGCTTCTTTAAAGAGAAACCGCGAGCCGCGGCACATGCCTGGGGCTTGCGTGCGTATGAGATGGTATTGCTCCTCTCTCTCGCACTCAGGAAGTTTTTAACGTCCGCTTCTCAAGCGCGCTCCGGCACATGGCACCGCATGGCACACCAATTGCCTTGAAATGATGGCTCTGTTTCTGGCCCAGAAACACTTCCTCCAGAAGTTGAGAGGCTACCATGTCCTAGTGCGGGTGGACAACACTGCAGTAGTCTCATACATAAATCGCCAGGGTGGACTGCTCTCACGCCGCTTGAACAAGCTAGCACGCCAGGTTCTGCTTTGGGCACAGGACAAGTTCCTGTCCCTCAGGGCGATTTACATTTCGGGGCATATGAATGTAGGAGCGGACTTTCTATCCAGACAAGCTATGACACATGGGGAATGGAAACTCCATCCCGAAGTAGTCAGTCAAATCTGAGAAAGATTTTATGTAGCAGAGGTGGACCTCTTCGCCTCGCAAGAGGCAGCACAATGTCCCCTTTACTACTCTCTGACTCTTCCAGCTCCCCTGGGTCCCTGGGCCCAGATTACGCCTTTATGCGTTTCTTCCGATAATTCTGCTCCCAGGAGTCCTGGCGAGGGTCCGTCAACAGGGTTTGCGCCTTTTTTTGATAGCGCCCCATTGGCCGACCAGAGTGTGGTTCTCGGATCTAATATCTCTCCTCGGCGGCTCACCCTGGGTGATTCCAGTGAGGAGGGATCTGCTGTCTCAGGCGCAGGGGACAATATTTCATCCCCGACCCAAGTTCTGGAACCTTCACGTCTGGCCACTGTAGGTGACCAACTAAGAGATGCTGGTCTTCCAGCCAGTGTAATTGAAACCATTCTAAGTGCCAGGGCTCCCTCCACTAGACGAACTTATGCCCTCAAATGGAATGTATTTAAAAGTTGGTGCATGGCACATGTAGACCCAGTCCACTGCCAGATTGTTTCAGTGCTGGAGTTTCTGCAAGAAAAGTTGTCCTCGGGCTTATGCCTTAGTACTCTTTGAACGTACAGTACGTAGCCGTTATTTCGGCTTGTCATGATTTGACCGATTGGTTCTGTGGGAAAGCACCATTTAGTTGCCTGTTTTATTCGTGGAGCTAAATAATTCAGGCCGCCCACTAGAGCGATGGTCCCTTTGTGGGACTTAGCTATTGTACACAAAGGCCTGGCTTACACCCCTTTCGAATCACTAGAGTCAGCGCTTGTCAAGCTTCTGTCTCTAAAGATGTTTTTTTATTATGGCTATCACTTCTTTAAAGAGAATTGGCGATCTGCAGGCTCTGTCAGTTTCCCCATCTTGCCTAGACTTTGCCCCTGGGCTAGTCAAAGCTATTCTGCATCCTCACCCGAACTGTATTCTGAAGGTTCCATTCTCGACCATGCACCCAGTCATTCTCGTAGTCCACCGCACTAGCCAGTGGCGTAAGTCAGAGCAGCTTTTCATTTGCCATGGGGGTTGCAACCAGGGGGCGACCGCCACTAGACAGACTCTGTCACACTAGGTGAGAGATGCTATTGCCCTAGCCTATGAGGCACCTGGTCACACTTCGCCTCTGGGAATAAGGGCTAATTCGACCAGGGGAATTGCCTTATCAATTGCTCTGGCAAGAGGCGTCCCCCTGTAGCAGGTGTGTGATGCGGCAAGCTGGTCCTTTCCGCACATGTTCCGCACTACTCCGGGCTCGCAGATCCTCGAGTCAGCATCCCAGAGCTAGGTCTGAGACCTCCTTGGCTATTGTGTGCACACGCCACACAACAGTGCGGCGGCATTGGTATTCTCGTTCCCATAGTGTTTTCACACAGCATCGAGTGTAGCTTTTGAAATTTAACGTCTCGGGTTACTTAGCTGTAAGTAAAGCGGGAACAAGATGCTGCGCTTTAATGCCGCACTGCTGGCGTGCCTGGACGTCCTTCAGACAAAATTGAACTGAGGATGTTTTCGGTTCACTCCTATTTATAACCTGCAGGTGCACTTTATCGTGTGACGTCACCTGACTGAGGTTATAAGCCGAAGTATTCGGCGTTTTTTGATACACACAGGCTTCACAACTGGAGAACAAAGAGATGTTCCCATAGCGTTTTCACACAGCATCACGCAGAACTACATGTGACCTAACTCATTAGGTAGCATGGATGGATTTCCTCTCTTTCATCAATCAAGGCAATGCTAGACTGTTAAGTTGTATCAACTAATTTGATATTAATATAAGGGAAATTTAGGTCATGCAAGCCATTATCAGATTGATTTTTTTCTTTATTTTTTTTTTACAATTTGTTAGCTTTGTTAAAATTTATTAACTGGTAATTTTTACAATAATGTACTTTTCCTGAAAAGAAAACACTGGGGGGCACAAAACCATTTTGACATGTAAAATGATGATAACACTGCAACACAGTTTCTGACCTTTATGCTATTGTATATATAACAAAAAATTATAGTGTGTTGCATTTATGTAATCAATAAACTGCTACAGATAAAGCAAAATTTTATTTCTACATGCAAAAAAAAAAAAAAAAAACATTTTGAACTCTGAAAAAAAGGCACTGTGTTGAAGGTAACTATCAAATAAAATACTCAATGTCTACTTGAGTCCTTCTTGTATTCATGAAACTTAAATTATCCACCTGCAGCAAACGAAAAATGCTGTCTGTTTCTATGCGCCGTCATCCATTTATCGTATGTACTGGAGCGTGCAGTCAGCGTTCAACCTGAAACTGGCGCTCGAAAATAAATCGGAGGTTGTGACGCATATTTTTTGTTACAAGATCACCATAACCTTAAAATTTAAATTACATTAAAAAGAATAATAAAATAAAATAAAATTTATTTTAATTAAATACTGATTATTTATTTTCCAAAGACACAGGGAGCAGCAGCAGCAGAGAGATGAAAGAGCCAAATGTGGCTCCAGAGCCGCGGGTTCCCGACCCCTATGCTAGGATGTAATGAACGCTGTTAATCAGGCATGTAAATCGCTGGTGTCAAACATACAGCATGCTTGTCATGACTGCCTCTGTAAATTAATTTAGAAGTAATGGTTTAAAATTAAAATTGTAGACTGTAATCAGACAATCACACAACCACTCACCTTCACATGCTCTCACGCCACACTTCCAATTCTCACACTTTCATATTCAAAACAATTGTTAAAGGAAAATCACTGAGCTCCAGCTTCTTTCTGACAGGACAGCTATATATGGCTTTTACAGTGCCCTCCATAATTATTGGCACCCCTGGTTAAGATGTGTTAAAAGCCTTAAAATAAATTCAGTTGTTATTGCAGAAGCATAGTCACACTGAAAATTGTAGAAAAATATAACGTGAATATAAAGTGAATTTTAAGAGGAAATAAAAATCCCTGACTAACAAATAATTATTTTTCATAAAATAACCTGTTCCACAATTATTGGCACCCCTAACAATTCCTAGAAAATAAATGTAATTTATAAATGTAAAGTATTTGTAAAGTCATTTCTACAGTAGTTTACAAAGTTGATCAGAGTATCTAGGAACATTTGATTAGTAATTTATCACTTTCTGCTTCCCTGGGGTATAAATATGACGTGACACAGAGGCCATTTCTTTTATCCACTCTTCAACATGGGAACGACAAAGGAACACACTATTCAAGTTTATTTTGCCTCCACGCACAGTGAGGAGGATGGTAAGAGAAATAAAACATTCTCCAAAGCTCACTGTTAAAGAACTGCAAAAAAAGATAGCATCTTGGGGTCACAAAGTCTCCAAAACAACCATCGGACGCTATCTACATGCCAACAAGCTCTTTGGTTGGCATGCAAGGAAAAAACCTTTTCTCAGTCACAGTCATAAACGCAAACGTTTGGAGTTTGCTAAGCGGTACTGGGGCTTCAACTGGGACCGTGTTCTTTGGTCAGATGAGACCATGATAGAGCTTTTTGGCAGCAAACACTCTAAGTGGAAAACAAAAGATGAGTATGCAGAAAAGCACCTCATGCCCACTGTGAAGGGTGGGGGAGGATCTGTGATGCTGTGGGGCTGTTTCTCTTCCAGAGGCCCTGGGAACCTTGTTAGGGTGCATGGCATCATGAATGCTTTGAAATACCAGGACATTTTAAAGCAAAATCTGGTGACCTCTGCCCGAAAGCTGAAGATGGGTCATCACTGGGTCTTTCAGCAAGATAATGACCCAAAATATGTGGCCAAATCTACACAGAAATGGTTCACCACACACAGAATCAAGCTCCTCCCATGGTCATCTCAGTCCCCAGACCTCAACTCCATTGAAAACCTGTGGAGTGAGATGAAGAGGAGAGTGCAGAGGACAGAAGGTAAGTGAATAAATGCACTTGAATTAAAGGTTGGAATTTCCTCTTTTTTCCATTGTGGTCCTATGTTATTTAGAACAAAACTGAATTTTTTTAGAAGCTAAAGAACACATTTTAACCAGGGGTGCCAATAATTATGGCGGGCACTGTATTTTGAAGTCAGACCGCTACATCCCTCCCTTACATACACACAGAGGTAGTGTAGCCAGTGCATACTGGAATGATGCTCCACCATTCTTTTTTTTTACACTCCATGAAAGAGAATAAATATTTGTGTAATCCAGTTGAAATAATTACAGCTTTGTGAAGGCATCAGTGATATGCAAAAGATGGAACAGTAATTGGAACATTCATAATTGGGCTGAGCCAATATATAAAACAATATAGTAAAATAACTTAACATTCAAATACATTTACAGACTGCAAGTTGCAGCAGCTGGAGCATTAAAAGAGTGAGTGAGGGCAGTGACAGTATTATCCAAAGAGGGGAAATATGTGTGAATGTTTATTATTAAGTAAAAATATTTGCATTAAGTTTAATCATATACAAAAAAAAAGTTGCACTTTTTTATATATTAAAAAGAGTCCTCAAAGGCTCTCAAACCTGATTAAAAGAGAATTGTGCATGTGCTTGAAGGAAAGAGTAGTATAGATAGAGATTCACAATCATACATGCAGCACAATCTCACTGTATAGTTGCTATCTTTTTTCCTTTCCTTTTCTTCTCCCCTTCTTTTGACTCTTCTTTGACTTTACTGTCTCCATTCATTATTATTATTATTATTATTATTATTATTATTATTGTTGTTGTTATTGTTACTTTTGCTTTACTTACATTTCGGTACTTTTTATCAGGACCAGTGGCTGAGCCTTTTGGGTGGACTTTTCTATCCTATAAATTATTATGTGTTTCCAAGTTTTACACACCTATTCCAAGCCTATAGGTGATTTGGTTGGTGGCTGAGGTATGCAATGTTTAGTTATTTTGGGGGGGTGGGGGGGGATGGGGGGATTTAAAGTCATTTGTACCAATTGGAATAAATACAGTCACCAGTAGTGTTTTTTTTTTTCCTTTTCTTTTTTTCTTCACTTTAGCACTATAACATTCAAAGAAGCAGTACCTGAGCCATGCAGTTGGCAGCCCTGCTGTAATTAAACTGTCAGGTAAGAAGGTATCATTTTTTTTATTAGCAAGCTATGAATGTTATGACTTTTATGTTCTTTTAGAGTGTTTTCACACTGAATTTGTAATTCCATTTTTTTTTTTTTTTTACATGTACGTACATAAGGAAAAGGTTTGACCATCTCTAAATTAGTATTCTCATTTGATTAAATGCCTCTCCTTTTAATAACTTAGTGTGGGCATGCCAATCAATTGTGTTATTTGTCCCATATGTGAATGACAGAATACGAAACTACCTGTCATATAGTAAATGAAACAGAAAGCTGAGCATCACGTCTCAAAATCTAGGCATAAAGATCATTTTTTCCTAGAGCCTTGCATTACAACCCAGGTGAATCACTGGAAAACTCTGTCAGGAAGAATATTTATTGTCAGACATTGTGAATGCAATAAGAAAGAATAAAGTCCAACATAGACTAATTAGTCTGAGTACCAATGCTGCTAACTCCAAGAGAAGTCAAAGTCAATGCAGAAACTCAGACCGCACTTAAATTGTCCAGCTGTCAAGGTTAAAAGTTACAAATAAATAAATAAATAAATAAATACAATATATGCACATCTCTTGAGTGATGTGTCAGAGCCAGAATTCATGAATCACATTGACTTGCATTTGCACTTTCCCCAGAATTGAGAGCACATTGGTAAGCTTTGCATAGCATTTAAAATAAATGAAGGAATATTTTGAGCATTGAATAGGTAGTGTGTGTTAAATTGCATTTATTTCCTGTTTGCATTGAAGTGCTTTCAAACGTCATTTGTAAATCCCCCTTTTACACAAGTTAAATCCAACTGAAAGACAGTGTTGCATCAGCAAATGTGAACTCTTATCCAGTAAGTTTGCCTTGGGAGAAAGGAGGCACTGGCTTGAGGGAGCATGCAACCAATCCTCATACTGACTAACCACAGAAATCCAGGTTATGATAAATCTGGTAAGCAATTAAAAGCAGTTCGTTCATTGTTCTTTGCATTCATCAGATTTGACCTTATTCACCTATAGCCCGACTCAATAACAGTGAAGTGGAATGGTGCCTAGAGAGGCCCCCAAACCTCCAGATGGTCCTTCCACAAAACCTAGTCTTTCCCCATGCTTTTTGGCAGCTTTTTATCCAGTAGGTCACTCTGTTATTCACACATCGCTCAGTTCTTGGCATCCAGTTATTCAGTGCACCTCAGCCTCAGTGAGGGATAAATTCTGGCAGCAATCGTTAACTACCAATGTAAACTTCTAAATCTTTACAGTCTGTGCCGAGTCAACAACAACAGATTCCTGCTGAGCTGCTTGAAGCCATGTTAGTCCCACACTGCAAGTGAGCTCATATTGCTATACATTTTTATCACTGATTTCTTTCAAGGTCTACACTAACCCACTTATCATTACAGAAAGATTCCCTAAAGCCTGCATGCTCAATCCTTTACACATTCCCTATAGCAAAAGGAATCAGCAAAAGCCTATTTCAATATATACACACGTGGACAAAATTGTTGGTACCCTTCGGTCAATGAAAGAAAAACTCACAATGGTCACAGAAATAACTTTAATCTGACAAAAGTAATAATAAATAAGAATTCTATGAATGTTAACTAATGAAAGTCAGACATTGCTTTTCAACCATGCTTCAATTGAATTATTTAAAAAAATGAACGCATGGAACAGGCCTGGACAAAAATGATGGTACCCCTAACTTAACAGTTTGTGGCACAAACTTTTGAGGCAATCACTGCAATCAAACGATTCCTGTAACTGTCAATGAGACTTCTGCACCTCTCTGCAGGTATTTTGGCCCACTCCTCATGAGCAAGCTGCTCCAGTTGTTTCCGGTTTGAAGGGTGCCTTTTCCAGACAGCATGTTTCAGCTCCTTCCAAAGATGCTCAATAGGATTGAGGTCAGGGCTCATAGAAGGCCACTTTAGAATAGTCCAATGTTTTCCTCTTAGCCATTCTTGGGTGTTTTTAGCTGTGTGTTTTGGGTCATTGTCCTGTTGCAAGACCCATGACCTGCGACTGAGACCCAGCTTTCTGACACTGGCCAGCACATTTCTCTCTAGAATCCCTTGATAGTCTTGAGATTTCATTGTACCCTGCACAGATTCAAGACACCCTGTGCCAGATGCAGCAAAACAGCCCCAGAACATAACAGAGCCTCCTCCATGTTTCACAGTAGGGACAGTGTTCTTTTCTTGATATGCTTCATTTTGTGAACATAGAGCTGATGTGCCTTGGCAAAAAGTTCCATTTTTGTCTCATCTGTCCATAGAACATTCTCCCAGAAGCTTTGTGGCTTGTCAACATGTAGTTTGGCATATTCCAGTCTGGCTTTTTTATGATTTGTTTTCAACAATGGTGTCCTCCTTTGTCGTCTCCCATGTAGTCCACTTTGGCTCAAACAACGACGGATGGTGCGATCTGACACCGATGTTCCTTGAGCATGAAGTTCACCTTGGATCTCTTTAGAAGTCTTTCTGGGCTCTTTTGTTACCATTCGGATTATCCGTCTCTTTGATTTGTCATCAATTTTCCTCCTGCAGCCACATCCAGGGAGGATGGCTACAGTCCCATGGATCTTAGATTTCTGAATAATATGTGCAACTGTAGTCACAGGAACATCTAGCTGCTTGGAAATGGTCTTATAGCCTTTACCTTTAACATGCTTGTCTATAATTTTCTTTCGAATCTCCTGAGACAACTCTTTCCTTCGCTTCCTCTGGTCCATGTTGAGTGTGGTACATACCATGTCACCAAACAACACAGTGACTACCTGGAGCCCTATATATAGGCCCACTGACTAATTACAAGATTGTAGACACCTGTGATGCTAATTAGTGGACACACCTTGAATTAACATGTCCCTTTGGTTACATTATTTTCAGTATTTTCTAGGGGTACCATCATTTTTGTCCAGGCCTGTTCCATGAGTTTATTATTTTTTTTATAATTCCGTTGAAGCATGGTTGAAAAGCAATGTCTGACTTTCATTGGTTAACATTCATAGAATTTTTTAAAATGATTACTTTTGTCAGATTAAAGTTATTTATGTGACCATTGTGAGTTTTTCTTTCATTGACCGAAGGGTACCAACAATTTTGTCCACGTGTATATATATATATATATATATATATATATATATATATATATATAGGCCTACGGATACCCTACTATAAGTTGAACAAAATAGCTTCCAGATCCAACAGAAGAACAACAAAGAGAGCTGAGACCCAGAGCCAACCCAAAATATCTTATCATCGTCTAGGTTGCTGGAGTGTCAGAGAAGCTCCAAAATTATGTTTGGAAAGCAGCCCATCCCAGTTCACTTCAAATCCACCAACATGCTAACACAAAGACTTGTCTTACCCAAAGACCGGACACCAAAACACAAGAAGAGCAATATAATATACATACATGGTCCAATCCAGTGAAGGATCTTCAGAACTCTACACTGAGGAGACAAAACAACAGTTCCATAGGGGGATGTATCAACATACAGTATAAAGACCAACAGCTCAGACCTGAATCAGCAGTGTACCTTGAAGGACGAAGGACACACATTGAGAATGAGAATGTACAAATTTTGTATAGAGAGGATAGATGGTCTGAGAAAGGGGTAAAAGAAACCATCTATGTGCAAGTGGAAAATGCAACATAGGTAGAGGCCATAGTCACAATACTGTGTATCCTATTTGTTGCCCTTTCATCCACACTGTAAACCCTATTGCTCAATTAAACATATTGAGTACTTTTAACTTAAATAATTACAATTAGTTCAAATTAATAGACCTTGATGAGTATTAAGAACTTTCTGGTATTTATGAGTTTGTAGAAATTACGTTTTAAGTTAGCTGAACACATTAAATATTTTAAGTAACTGTAAGTACCTAAGTAACAGTAACTGTCACCTTAAAGATCCACCAATTTTGTATCTGACGTCATCAGAGCGATAGAGCACTGGTGGCTTAGGGGGAGATGTTTCGCCTGCCATGCAAAAGGCCCAGGTTTGATTCCCAACAACTGGATGAATTGTCTGTCTCAAGCCCAGTTAAAATGGGAGGGTTTCGTCAGGAAGTGTATCTGGTGTAAAACCTGTGCCAAGCTTGTGTGCGGAACGGATTGTCCGCTGTGGCGACCCATTGCCGGGAGCAGCCGAAAGACCAACAACAATTTATTTGATTTGCAACAACTAAAAAAAAAAAAAAAAAAGATAATTGCTATTACATAGTATAAGTTAGGCTACAAGTAAAGAACTGTTAATATGAATGAGCACAACGAACTCAAAAACTGTTAGTTCGGTTTACTTAAAATTGTAAACTTCATTAATTAAAAAATTTGATGTTAACTGATTACCTCAAATTTTTTGAGTTTTGCCAACTTATTCAGGTTTACAGTGCATCCCCTGAAAGATCAAGTCCACTTCACAGATCCATCAGGAGAGCCACACTACACTCTCTGGTCATTACACCTTAACGACTCTCCCTAATCTCTCTCTATTGCTGTTTATTCTTAACAACTCTCTCCCCCTACTCTCTAACGACTCTCCCTCCTACTTTTACCTTCTCCATTGTTCACATTACGAGCCTTTTCAGACAGGAGAGGACCTTTTTGACCCTGGAGGATACAAATTTAAATAATTTTCCTCAGACTGAAGGAGGTACTTGGATAAGTAGTGAGATGTTTCTATCTAACAAGAAAGAAGTCCAGGTGACGTGGCTCATTTCCACATCCATTTTGCTGATAGTTATGCAATGCAAAATGTCACATAACTGGTCCACTAGATGCAAGCAATGTATACAAAGTGGTAACCTAAGAACTATTTCACAGAAAGAAATACCAATTAAACATTTTTTCCCATCCACTTTACATGTATGCCACTGAATAATTGGATGATGACTGTGTCATTGGGGTTAAATCAGGCATTTGATTGCTGTTGACATAATTGCAAATGAGTCTGTTGAGATTACAAAATGGCACGAGTGAGAGAGACAGACAGAAACAGAGCAAATGCATGGCTAGTCAAGCCGAAATCCATCCGACAGCCAAACAGATGCCACATTCCTTTGAGATGAGTTGCAAAACATGATTGACAGTCGAGGAAGGGCACCGAAGTGAAGATTTTCCTAGAATCCGGACAAATTTTGCATTATTGAACACACATCTCTGTCAGAATTTCACAGACAAAGATGAGACATCAATCACCTGTGATCACATAGACATTTACCGATATTGAAGTGGGCATATCTTAGTGATGGCCTAACCTTTCAAGCTTTGTCTGAATGGCTTAAATTCTACAATACAATGTTACAAAAAAATCCGAATATGAAGTGCAACCAATTAATGAGGAAATTAAGTAGTAAAAATAAGTGATGTTGCCTTGCACTGTGTCTGGTGCAAAGGACTCCACAGTTTACAGGTTAAATGAAAATACATTTTATACCCCTTGCTGTGAATGGGGCAACACTGATTCCTTAACCCTTGTTCTCATGTTCTCAGTTTTCTTCAGGGGATAATCTCACCTGGATGTTGATGATCCCAAAAGGAAAAAAAAAATGCAGTAATAGAAAAGTAAAGGTTTTGTAATCTATTTGTAAACTATTCAGTGTGGGAGAGGATGGTCCTCTTGTGTCAAGGTTTATTTCTCAAGTTTTTCCTTGCCATGATCACCTGTGGCTGCCTTATGGCAATGTATCATATTTAAACCACCATAGAGTAGTTTTTTAATATTCGATCTTATGTAAACATAAAAAATATAAAGTTGTTTGTTTCTCTCTATGCCGGTGTTATACAGGACATTGTTGTGGCCTATTGCTGATCATAATAAACTTTATAATCAAATGGCTTAACCCTTAAAAAGTTTTTTGTTTTGGTTACGAGATTATGTGCAGTGCATCATGGAAGTCTTTACTATTGCTGATAAAGCAAAAGCAAGCAGGAAGACAAATGTGGTGTGAAAAGGGGCGTTATTGATTTTACCCATCTAGAAAGCGCCTGTTCAAAGAAATATCGAGCTGTTCCTGCAGATCTGCAGAGAGGATCAACGAAGCAGCTGAAATAGAGGAACCCACCGATGGAAGACTAAACAGTGGCATGATATGCTACACTGCACATGAATTCAAATGTAGAAGAGACATTCTTACATTCTAATGAATCTCATTGCAAAAGATGGCGCAAAAATATCAGATGCACTTTCCCATGCTCTATTATACTATGTGACCATAGAGTCCTGTTCAGAAAGTAATACGAAATAGGTATAACTTTTTTTATTAGCTGACCTGAGTCATTCAAATTGCACTCTATATAAAGATAGTCTACTCAACATAGTCTGTTTCAAAAGCGATACATTTGAACCATTGTTGAATCAAACTCTCTATTGCTCTTTGAAACTCCCCTCTGTCGCTGTTGATGGTTTCTCACTAAATTACAGAATGTTTATGGAGATAACACCATTGACAAGAGCAATGTGCACAGATGGATGAAGAAGGGGATCCATCTTGGGTAAGCCAGCATTGAAGACCAACCTCTTAGTGGGGGATGATCAACTGCGACAAAAGGGATTTTTAAAGAGTATTCGAGATTTGGGTTAATTAATGCTATAAATGCATCACTTATGTTGGAGACTCTACCAACATGTGCAATATAAACAACATACATCTGGTATTAAAAAAAGTTATGCCCACTTTTGCATTACTTTTGGTACAGCACTAATATATTGTAGAATAATAGTGCACTTAGTTATATTACACGTAAGCAGAAAAATATATTATTGCTAATAGAGACATGTACGTGTACAGCTAGTCATTTAATAACACCTTTGAGGAAATTGCTCATACGCCAGATTGCACAGTTCATACTGTATATAAATATGCAATTGATTTTGATAATACTGATTTGATGCTCATTGATTTGCACATTTTGTCTGTTATCATTTTGCAACTCATGTCAGATGGTGAGGTTACAAAATGCATGGAATTGACTTGATTGAAACACATCAAACCCTTTTTTTCCATTTCTTACATACTGTATAGCATTTCTTTTAAATACATCTAAACAAAACATCTAATTAATAGATGAATAAAACATCGATAGGTCACATTATATTTTGTTGCAGTATTATGTGCAGAAAGTAGATAGAAAGAGGTTCTTTTGTAAAATGTCACAGTAGAAAAGTGTGCGTTTGAATTACACTGTAATGTTGGACCAAAGTAGATCTAGATCATAGATCAGATAGAGGAACAGGGGCTAGAAAATGGATAAGATTAAAACCTCTCTCTCTCTCTCTCTCTCTCTCTCTCTCTCTCTCTCTCAGTGTGCATATATACTGTATATACACACTTTATATACTTTATATAAAGTATGTGAACAGTATATATAGTACAGTCCAGTTTGATCAAAATCCTTTTTACTGCATCTCACCTTTTTATTTTATTTATTTGTTTTACTTTAACTGAAATCTGGATTGACCGGCAGGTTCATTTAGCTTTTCACAACAACAAGCAAACAAGCAAGGGGATTAAAGACCTTACAAAAGGGACCATAGGGCAGTTTGACAGGTTGATGGAGAAAATGCAAAAAAGAAAAAAAAAAGACCAAAAACCACAAAGAGAGAGCAGTTTAAAAGAAATAGATGCTGCTACTGCATCCAGATGAATAATGCATGACTGTTCTGTTAACACTGTCAAGCATGATTGTTCTTTTCCTTCCTTTTTTCTTCTCCAAACAAAACACTTTGTTAAGGTAGATAAGTGCTGTCATCCTGAGCAAATCATGTTAATGGACTAGATCTGACCTTAAAGAATGTAGTGTCTTTTAGGTATCGAAAATAACAATAAAGAACAATCTTTTATTTGCCCCTACAAGGAGGGGCCACAGTTCCAGTATGACAAAACAAAACAGAAAGGTTTAAGGGAGATCATACAACATACAAAAAAAAAAAAAAAAAAAAAAAAAAAATCTGACCAGAAAGTTACCCTGAGTTCAAGACTGAATTAGGGATGACAGTGGTATGTCACTGTGCCACTCTTACAAAAATATGCTAAACAAAATATTATCTACTACAGAATATTTTAATTGAAACTCTATTTAAATTTAATCTAAATGTCTCATTCCTATATGATTTCTTCTGAAAATAAGTTTCCCCTTAAATATGAGCAAACACATAAAGGTACTTAGGCTCATTTTTTATTCAAGTGCTCATTTTCTTTAATGGCGCATCTAATGTTAGCTTGCGGCAGTAAAATCTTTTAAAATAAATCAGCTTTTAAAATAAATCAGTCATTGGCATGATTATGTTGTGTACGTGGCTCCTAGTTAGCTTGGTAGCAGATAACTCTTGAATTGAAATATAATAATAATAATCCACATCCCAGAATGAATATAGCAACTATTATCTATTTATTTAAGCTAGTTAGCTGTTTCACTTTAGTTTGTAATGATCAAAGCTTATCAACTGAATATGCTCACACCGAATAATAATAATAATATTAATAATAATAATAATAATAATAATAATAATAATACATTAACTCAATTACTTGTCACATGTACCTTATAGCACAGTGATTTTGTTTGAGATATCCCAGTAAGGAAGCTGGGGTCAGAATGCAGGGTTAGCCAGGATACAGCACCCCTGGAGCAGACAGGGTTAGAAGCCTTGCTCAAGGGCTCAATGGTGACAAGTGGGCGGTGCCGGGGCTCGAGCCCCTGAGCTTCCGATCAGTAACCCGTTGTCCAATTGAGCCAACACTGCCCTAAATGGTAACTGGTCAATGTTATTACTAGAAGTTGTGTGAATGAAACCTATTTTGACTTGTGTAAATATAACCTATTTAACCAACTGAGACTGCAATTTCAGCAAATTCTAGTTCCACTGGCTAGGATCATAACATGTATTTAATTATGCAACAAGAAAGGGGGACTGATATCATAGAGATTTTCTATTTTCATAGATTTCTCCCCCTAGAGAAAGCATGGTTACCAGTGTGCAGAGATTTTAAGTGTAAAATGAATCTTTTGCCCATGTTTGTCTATCATCAAATTCAGTTATTTCATAGTCACTGAGATCTAACTAACTGCAATTGTTCACCTGCATATCGACTGCACATGATAATGGGAATTGACATCAGTGTCAGTCTAATTTAATGATCTTATACTAATATATCTGTGTGCCCAGAGTAATGTGAGAGCCTTCTTACATGAAATGGGTAAATTAAAAAGGAAATGTCAGATATATATATATATATTTAAAAAATAATAATAATATTGGGGCTGTTTTCTGTTCTGGCACTCTAAATATCCATACAACTGAGTCACAGGTAATCTTTTAGCCATGACTAAAGATCTATCTACCCAGACCCCCGCCAAAAAAAAAAAAAAACACCCTTCTCTTTGGTGTTTGATTGATGGTACTGAGTAACCTAGTAACCCAGTGTAAGGATTGATCCAAGGAAGGAAACTTAAAAGCACTTCTGGATATCACTCTGGATAAGAGCATCTGCCAAATGCCTAAATGTAAATGTAAACTTGACAGGACCTTACGCATCACAGAAGCGAAAAAGCATTGAAACTTGTTTGCATTACATACAGAGGATTCAAAGAAGCATGATGGTCTTGGAAAACTAGTGGCCTCAATCATGCACTGCTTACATGAAAGCTGAGAAAAAGAAGAAACATGTAGGACAGGGACCCAGACGCGGTTTGTGTATTTTCTAGTGAAAATATGACAATATATCAATATTATTACCATATAGCATGTTTGGTGTGTGTGTGTGTGTGTGTGTGTGTGTGTGTGTGTGTGTGTGTGTGTGTGTGTGTGTGTGTGTGTGTGTGTGCGTGTCTCTGGCTGTTTGTCTGTCAGTCTGTCTTGAATGTTTCCCAAATCTATATAATGTAAAGAATGCAAATGGATAGAGGGGTGTAGGACTAGTTTTAATGCAGTTTCAGGGGGAAATAAATACTGTATATGTCTTATTGAAAATATTTTTGTGCTGGTTAAACTGACCCAAAAACAGCACATGAATTAAATCTGAAAAGTCTGTGGTAAATTCGATTAACTTGAGCATAGCTGAAAAAAGGTTTGCCTAATGGTATTTAAAACAAGCTGCTAAAGTGTATACTGACTATGGTATATCGTCTGCTTATCGTCTGGTACAGCTAAAATCTATATCTGCTGCTTGTAGCTCTTAAAATGAAATAAGTGCAAAAGCTTGTAGTCTCTGAAAAGCAGAGGTATTTATTTCAATGAAGTTAGGAGTGGTGTCTGGATGGGAGTGAAATGTTCTGTACGGGCAAAACTGAAAGCGATGAAGCTTTAGGACAGGAACAGCAGCTTCTGAGCCACAGGAGGTTATTGTACACACTCTACGGAAAATATGAGGTGAAATTTGTATACCTTAATTTATATGACTCAGGATGGTAAAAGCAGTACTATAACTTGTAGGCTTTTAAAGGCATGTAGGAGGTTGTACGATGGAGTTAAATTTAAAGCACCCAAGCCAGCAGTCAGTGTAGCCAGAACGAATGGCTCAATAAATATGCATGAAATTCTCCTGAGTGAAAAACCTAATTAATGGAATATAGATTGCATTTTAAGGCTGACATTTGAAATTTAAAAGAACATGGCTTCACTACACTTGTTCTCATCTAAACATCAGTGTTGAAATAATAGCTGACTTTTGTTTTAAATTAGCATTTAAAAATTACATTCTAAACATTATGGCTCTTTCACCATCTTTACAGAGAAAGAAGGAGTTCATGTGTATTGTCAGTAATCTGGCACCATGGCATGAAATTAAGAGCACGATCTAAGCATAAATATCTACCTAATGTGATCCATACATAAATCCAAAGTTAAATACTGTATATACAGTACAATTTCTAAAATACATATTTATAGTTTCTTGAAGTAGAAATGCTAAAAATATGCCATAGACAGAAAATCTCGGTTTTGTTAATAAAAATAAAAAAAATTGTAAAGCAGTAACATTTAATTTTGAATAAAATTACATATTATACTCAGATATCATACTGTAATTAAATCATTGAATGAACTGAAGGCACATCATTTCACTAACTGTCATCTAAAAAATACATGTTAACCACAGGGTCTGACACTTTGCTGGTTCATTGCTATTTGTTTCTAATTTTAGGGCTGCTAATTAAGTTTGAAGAAGTTTAATGAGTCTGACATAAAACTGAATTATGACATTCGTGTGTGGAAGGGGATCAGACTGGATTAATAAAGTTTTTAAATCTTTGCTAGCAAAATGTCCCCTAATAAGGACAAAGTAATTATAAAAGGTCAAACAGTGGATATCTGCTATAATGGATAAATTTAGCACATGCATTTTGATTCTTCATTATTTAAAGATCCATAGAAGCTTTTATCCCAATTGAATTTAAAGGTGAAGTTGCCAAGTAAAGGAAAGTATATTTGATATAAGATGTAGAAACAATGAGCTCTATGTATATCTGTCTTTTGTGACATTTCTAATTGTACAGTTCTGTTCATAAGTGTACGTACCCGTGCAGAATTTCCAAAACATGAATTAAATTCATCATCTAGGCAATTCATTCATTCAAATTTAACTAAAAGGTATACAGAAAACTGTATATATATATATATATATATATATATATATATATATATATATATATATATATATATATATTATGGCATGCCGTTTAGGAAAATATTCATGAGAGAACTTAATGAAATGCAGGGGTGCATTTTAGCGCATAACACCGGTCTTCCGCGGTGAAATAGCGAATATATTTCTTCATCCGTAGTCTGATACTGAGTGCGGCTTGTGCCACCACTTTGGGCCGTACACGCACTCATCAATGTGTTCACCATCTCTTCATTTCTCACAATTGCAGCAACCAAGTTTCTCGCCGACTCACTCATCCTTCCTAAAGATGGCGCTGTGTTTCGATGACGTCATGTTTCATTCAATATATTCAGACTTTTCATTCAATATATTCAGACATTTCATTCAATATATATCAGTTTTCAATCCATATATTCAGAATTCATTCAATATATATATTTTTCAATCAATATATTCGGAATCCATTCAATATTCTCACAGTTCATTCAATATATTCAGATTTCATTCAATATATATCAGTTTTCAATCCATATATTCAGAATTCATTCAATATATATAGAGTTTCAATCAATATATTCGGAATCCATTCAATATTCTCACGTTTCATTCAATATATTCAGAGTTTTCATTAAGTTCTCTCATGAATATTTTCCTAAACGGCATGCCATAATATATATATATATATATATATAATGAAGAAAATACATTATTAAGAACTAAGAATATGCAGTTTTTTTTTTTTTTTTTGGCAAGGACCATCGCCAAAAAAAAAAAAAAAAAGTAGTTAGCTCTTAATACTGTATTTTCTTCCCATTTAGCATCAGTGATGATGTGACTTAGTTTTTCATAGTTTTGGATAAGACCCTATATTTTCTTACATTGTAAAGCTGCCCATTCTTCTTGGCAAAAAGCCTGCAGATCTCATAAATTCTTGGGTTGTCTTGCACGAGCTGCACATATGAGATCTCCCCGAAGTGTCTCAGTGATATTGAGGTCAGGAGACTGTGAATGGCTACTCCAGAACCATCAGGGTTTTTTTTCTTCTCTCTATCATATAGCCACTGACGGATCATCTTGACCTTGTCCTTTGGATCCTTGTCATGTTGGAAAATCCAAGTAAGTCCCATGCTCACCTTCTGGGCTGATGAATGAAAACTGGCTTCCAATATTTTCTGATAAAATGCTGCATTCATCTTGTCATCATTTTGACAAAATTTCCGGTCACACTGAAGCTCACAGATCCCCAGAACACCAGATAACCATGAATCATACCCAAGCTTCACAGTAGGGATAATGTATTTCTCATCATATACCTTGTTGACTCCTCTTTAAACATAGTGTTTATATTTGTGGACAAAAATATATATTTTTATCAAAAGTCATTTTGGTCGCATCACTTCAAATGGCAGAAGTTTTGAGACTTCTCTTGCTGTTTGAAGTAATGTAAGCAGATTGTTTTGTAGCATTGGCAAGGACAATGACTTTTTCCTGGCAACTTAATAATGCAGCCGATATTTGTTTAAACACCTCCTTATCATGCATGTTTAAATAGCCACACCACTGTTTTGTGCAGTGTTTTTTGCATCTTAAATTTTCCTGCCAGATGTGGCTGAAATGTTTACTGGTCTACCTGACCATTGCCCCTAATTTCCCCTTCAATGTCAGAGTTTAAACACTAATGATTGACAACTTTGGTTATTGTCATTTATTATTTGCCTGACATTTAACTACATTTTTTTTTAGATCCTTTTCCCCCTTTCCTAAGTATTCAGCAATGTCAGTGAAGCCCAGGATGCAATATGCATTAGCTCATCTTCATGGCTATTTATATATAGGTACTAATTACACTCAAACAAGTCGTACTTGTGGAAACATAGCCTTAATAGCTATTTATGCCTAGGTCTGTCAGCGTTTGTGAATATTACCAGGCTAAACATATGATGCATGGCTGGTAAGAAACTCCTATCCTAAAATAAATAGCTTAAAGAAAAAAAAAATCCTGGGTATATAAATTTATGAGCAAACCTGTAATTTATAAGTATGCATGTGTATGATAGTTCAGTGAATATAATTAGTAAGCAACCAAGTATCAAACCTTGCTCTGATATAAAAAATGTATGAATATGCTTTTCCTTTCACACTAAACATTTGCTTTTATCAGAGCTATCTCCATATTTAACGGCTCAATAAACTAAATTAATAACCCAAGAACGAAGATATACCGAATATAAAAATAATGCCCAGATTTAATGGGAAAATCGCATTGTTTAGACTACGAGATAAAATTTATGGAAAAGCAATTAGAAAATGCTGAGTCATTTAATGATTGAGAGAACATTAGGGAGAGATTGGGGTGTGATTAGAAATCCAATCTGTGCTAAAATGTTCATTAAAGGTTTACCGATCCATCATGCGCTAACACCTTAGTTTATGTGGGAAAGAGTAAAGCGAGAAAGATGCTTCTATAATTTGAATGAATAAAAACAAATAATCACTGACAAGTAAGAAACAGATAATGTTTTGCTGCTTTTTACAAGATTGGCAAACAGATTCTGTCTATTAGGCTATGGAACATTTCATAAAAAAATAGAAAAAGAATAATTATAAATAATAATCACTAACATAATTTTTTTTTTTTTTTTACATTTTATACATTTTATTTTATATAAATATTTCAGTGACATAAAGCATATTTATTTTCTCTATCCCGGAATTTCACTAATGGATGAGTGTTATTAATGAATAAAATACAGGATTACACAATTATTTTTTAATGCAACTGCATATCATCCGCTTAACAAAGTTCAGAAACCGATATTTTTTTTCCCACATTGTGGTTCCAGATTTTCATCAAGCTTTTGCTTTGCTCATTTTCCTCCAGCATTTACACAAAAGGTTTTTTAAATGTCTCAGAACAGTAGTTAAAGGAAACAGACCAATTTGTTCTTATATGTTCTGGTGTTTTTAAAATGATTGTATATGTGTATGCAGAAATTTAATTTTCGCAGAAGGCAGCAATTTAACACCACCTACAGTGAAAAATAAATAAATAAATAAATATATACAAAATCTGCCAATCCCTTTTCCATCTTTGTTAAATGTCATCGAACACTGAGGAATATTTAAGTGAAAAACAATTAGCGACATTTTAGAAACTTGATTGCATGCATGCAGTGTTGTTAATCGTTCTTGCCTATATAGAATGTTTTGCTTGTGATGCTGTACAGCATTTGCATTTGGGTAAAAATCTGTGCACTTTGTACATCCTGTTTTGGAAATTTATATTTCCCTACTCCTTGCAAAAATGCTTACAAATGAATCTCTTGCTTGGGGAGCTTTCATGCACAATATTCTCTTTAAGTTATTCCCCCCAATTTTTTTTTGGTCCCATAAAACCATAATATACTTCATAAGAAAGGACTTCCATTTAGCCATCCTCCCACACAACCCAAGCATGGGAAGAATACAAGAAAGACTTCTATTTTCTCATTTAATGTTGCAGTAGGTCATTTGTTAACCTCCTTAATAAGTTCACTTTGACTTTTCATTAATTAATTCTTGGTAAATTGACTCTAGCTCCCAATTACTCTTCTTGTAAATATCAGCCTTCATGGTCTTCTGTGGTACATCTGATGTTTTGGAAGATCTTCTGTCCACTAGCCCTTACCTTCAGCAAAGAGATCCTATACATGCTGAGATAGATTTTTTTAAAGAGGCCATCATTAAGCTGATAAAAATTTTATTAAATAAAACCACTGAGGTAGCAGAAACTTTGGAAGTGGCCAATACAACTTAAAAAGAAGGAATGAACTGGCAAGCTCAGCAACAGCAAAACGGCTGGAAGACCATGGAAGACAACTAAAGTGGATGACTGCAGAATTCTGTCCATGGTGAAAAACACTGTTACAACAGCTAACCAAGTCAAGAACATTTTTCAACAAGGTAGGCATGTTATCATCAAAGTCTACAGCCAAGAGATAGCTTTATGTAGGAAATACAGGTGCTTCACAACAAGGTGCAAACCACTGGTTGCTGTTCTTGACAGCAAGGTCAAATCAAATTTTACCAGAAAAGTTTGCCAGATTCTTTTCACGGATTAAACCAAAATTATCTTGTACCAGAAGTAGGGGAAGAAAAAAGCATGAGGAACAGCTCATGGTCCAAAGCCTATCACATCATCTGGCAAATTTGGTGAAGGCAGCATACAGCATACGTGTGTATGAACTGGGTAAGTCAAGTGAGCTTTTATTGTCATTCCACCCATATACAGTTCAGTACACAGTGAAACGAAACAATGTTCCTCCAGGACCAAGGCGCTACATACATGCAACAACATAAATTAAAAACACAACATAAATTAATCACGCACTTTTACCGGAACCAGCTAGCTAACTACGAGATCTAATTAGCTGAGTAGCTCAGATATAACAGATTTACATTTTTAAGTTAACCTTAAACTATCAATTTCTATAAAAACAAGAGACAACAATAGGCAACAGACAACAATGTACACGTGCAAACTGGGTGTTTATTAATATCCTGACCACCAATAAAGGTAGCAGAATGAATTCATAAGTGCATTGGGCAATACTCTCTGTTTAGATTTAACTGAATACTGCAAAACCCATAGGATTTTGCTTTAGGTTGCCGATGAATAATGACTCAAAACATACAGTGAAAGCCACCCAAGGTAAAGAAATGGGATATTCTTCACAGGCACCTGCTCCCAAGACAATAGAGCATACTACTCGGTTATACTAACTGAAGACAAGACTGAAGCCAGAAAGACCAGAAACAAGCAGAGGTGGAAGGCAGTAAAGGTCTGCAGTAAAGGCCTGGCAAAGCATCTTAAGGAAGGAAACATAGCTTTTGGTCAGGTCCATGTTTTCCAGACTTCAGGCAATCGTTGACTGCAAAGAATTTTTATCCAAGTATTAAGGCAATCCTTATTTTTGTCATTATTTTAGTTGGGCACATTATTTATGAGCCCACCAAAATGTGTGTGTGCATACAATTGGCTGTACTTCCTGAATGATTATGCCAGAATTTTGTCAAATTCCTTTAATTAAAGCTGAAAGTCATGACTTGGCTCACATCTTGAGTGTTTCATTTCAAATTCACTGTAGTGGTGAACGGAAGCCAGATGCAAAAGACCTATCTTTGTTCCAAAATGAATGGACCCATTAGTAACTATGTATTTTTTATAAAAACACATTTAAAGCATTAAAACAAACTAATTGCTGTAGACTTAATATTATTATGACCTTAGTATTTCTTTATTATTATTATTATTATTATTATTATTATTATTATTATTATTATTATAGGAGACACAGTGGCATAAGGTTTAGCGTTATGGCCTTGCACCTCCAGGGCTGAGGGTTCAATTCCCTGATGAATGTTGTCTGTATATGTGGATTTTTCCTGTTGTTCCTGTGTTTGGTGTGTTTTCATCTGGGGACTCTGGGTTCCACACACAGTCTAAAGACATGCAAAGTAGGGAAATTAGCATTTTTACATTGCCTGTAGTATGTGTCTATGTGTGTGATTGTACAGTATGCCCTGTCCAGAGTGTACCCCGCCTCATGGCTCGAGTCCCCTTTGATAGGTTCTAGGCCTCCCGGGACCCCATACAAGATAAGCGGTATAAAGAATGAGTGAGTGTGACAATAAAATTGCTCATACTTTATACTTTTTGAATAGACAAGACTGAAAATTTATAACTATTTATTTTTATTTAGATTATTTATTATTTATTCTTATTGCTCCTTGAAATACTTAAACATTAATCACAGTCTTAAGAAGTAACCATTTTTTGTGAAATATATTTCATAAGTTCTTCTAAATCCGGTAATGAAAGAAAGAGGCGTGATTGAGTGTCATTCAGGCTTAGCTGGCTCCAGATTTTCTTCGAGAGTTTTATAAGGTCACCATGTTCTTTAGCACAGAGCTGCAAGCACATTCAATCCAGTCAAGGTTCCACTGTTTGTCTATCTGACTGAAATAGAAATTGTCATTTTGCCTTCTTCTTGACTGACGCAATTTTCTGGCATTGCATTTAGAGTCCAAGGAAATGGTACAAGTCAAGGTGAAAACACACATTCTTGCTCTCTCTCTCTCTCTCTCTCTCTCTCTCTCTCTCTCTCTCTCTCTCTCTCGCTCTCTCTCTCTCTATCTAGTGCTTACCAATAAATCCTGGACTCTGTTTTTAGTTCACACTTATCATCATCATCTGAAGCATATCCGCTAGGATGTTGCTTTCATCACAAGATGACGCCATATGTTTCTGTCTTGAGCTTTCTTCCAGATAGTGAATAGCCTCACATTGTATGTACTGTATGCCACTCGATGGTTCTAAACCATGTGTGATGTGGTCATCCTAGTTGATACTCAGTGGACATTTTATTAGTTATTGCAAGTGTCAAGTATCACATTATAATGGTACTAGGATATTTTTCACAAATATAAGTCACTGCTGTGTTACAAACTGGTCCACCAACCAAAGAAAAAAAACTCAACTACTAGCTTCCATTCCAAAGTGAATGGTGAAGACACAATTTGCATCCTAAATAATAATAATAATAATAATAATAATAATAATAATAATAATAATAGTAAAAAAAAAAGTTCAACCTCGAACTTATCATGTACAATGTTGCACAACAATATTGTTTGTGCTGTTAATTTCTTCAATCTGATTGGTAAAAATGTTAATTAATTTTCTATAAAAGCAGCTCAGACAATAGCACCAGCTGCTGGAGAAATTGCACGGTTGTATTCATGTGCCCCTTCTAATGTGGCATTGTTTCTATAGTAACGAAAAAGCAAACAAAAGGTTCGAAGGTTGTGTGTAAGATGACAACCTGCTTCATTTTTGACGTATCAGCTTCACAAGCCAGTCATGAAAGAACAATATAGGCATGAATGGAAAAAAAAAATGGTTAGCACTGGCAAATGTATGGTACTGTTAAAAAATATACTTTAGGACGTCCTGTTTGGGGTTTTAGCAGTAAATTTGCTTCACATCAGGTTGCATCACATCAACACATCATTGACTGTTTTTCTATTACAGCATGCTATTGTGTTTTATTCTTTACATAACACTGCTAAGCTTGTTAAACTACCAGGTCATTGGGGCTACTGAACCAAGAATTATCCATCATTAACCGTAAATAATAGCCAGTAAGCAGTAATTATATGGTGGCCCATTTGCATTGATAGATGAGGTACAAGACAATACCTGCATAGTAACAGATGGACTAGGGTTGGTTTTACACTTACAAAGTGCGCCCATATGGTAGCTGTAGCTGATAAAATGATGAGTGTGTCATGAACTAAAGCAAATTGGCTATATAAAAAGAATACATGTTTACACTTCTGGACCACTGTCTTATATTTTATACAGTGCTTATGCTTAAATTATTTAAAGAACAGATAGGAAACAATGATTTAGCAATTCATAGTTTTTTTCAATGACAGCTATTCATGCATAAAAAATCAGCTCAGGCTCAGAGAGCAAAATGATATTCATCTGACATCTGCACATTTAAAACACTGAAATATTAATACCCAATAAACTAACACGAGGGTGCATGAACAGAAACTGAATGTCAACAGTTTTTTTTTTTTTTTTTACAAACATTTACCCACCCATCAAAACATACGACTGGAGAAATTAAATGAAAGTTTTACATGAATGTGTGCATGTGTGCAATATGTGTGCATGGTGATCTGCGATAGACCAGCATTCTCATCAGTTTTCCTAAGATCCAATTTGTCCCTAGTTTTACTGCGCCCTTGGCCAGAATAAAGTAATGCACAGCTGTGACCACGTTTTAAAAATGACATATAATAATTTTCACAAAGTCTGTTGCTTCAGTGTTGTTAGCCTTTTTTGTCAGATGTTATTATGGTATACTGAAGTATGAAAGCACTCACTTTAAAACATTTCAAGAAGGGCAGCAAAGATCCCTAATGTTTTTCCTTCTCTCCAGGAAAAACATTAGGGATGCTACAAAAGGTACAGGGATTAGACTGCTGAGGACTGGGGTCATTTCCACTGATGAATACCCTTTCTGATTTTGGGGGGCATCCAGAAATAAAGCTTGTCCAAAGAACAAAAGGTGAGAGCTACCATCAGCCCTGTGTCATGCAAACAGTAAAGCATCCTAAGATCATTAATGTGTGGGGCTGCTTCTCAGCTGAGGGCAATTTTGCCTAAGAACGTAGCCATGAATAAAGAATAGTATAAAAACATCTTCTTAGAGCAATTTCTCCCAACCATCCAAGAACAATTTGGTGAACAAACAATGCCTTTTGCAGTATGATGGAACACCTTGCCATAAGACAAATGTGACAAATGTGGCTCAGGGAACTAAACGTCGACATTTTGGGTCCATGGCCAGGAAACTTCCCAGACCTTTGTGTAAACCTCATGTAATTGTGAATAAACGCTTTTGACAGCTTGTAATTATACTTCAATATACTGCACCAGAGTAATATCCTACAAAAAAATCTAATAACACTGAAGCAGCTTTATGGAAATTAATATTTATGCCATTCTCAAAACCTTTGGCCACAGCTGTACACTTCCACCAGGGAGTAATTATTTACTTCACTTTGTTATCATGGCCGAATTTAAGTATCAGATGTAGTAGTGTCAGCAAGTCCACTGTTCTATTAAAGAGCATAAACAGATCTAAAGTTCAACTGCTGAAGTCAGCATCTTTCTCTGAATTTAAGCAAAAACACAGCAAGTTGGTTGCCAAGCATTATTTGATTTTCATTTTCGATGTGATCCTGGGAATCAGGTGGTGTTTGCCTCTCTGTGTAAGAGGATATAAATTGGCTGATGTTTTGGAGCTGTTGGAAGTCACAATAAATGTATTATGACAGAATATTTAACTTTAATCATTGCTGCAATCTTACTATCGTCTATTTTACAGGGAAAACAATTTACAGTTGCCTTAAGAGTAACTATAATACAAAGCTCATCATATGAGTCAGGCAGTTGCTTAGTAACCAAATTAATGAGCTGTAGGCTGAGCAGAAGCGACCCACTATTGTCTTACAGCAGCATTATTAAGTTTGAATCCAGCAGAAGCTGTCAGTAAGAAAAGAAGGCCAGCTGTCACAAAGAAAGCCCGGTTTCTTCTTTTTTAATCTCGTAACAAAAATAATCACATTAGGTCAAGCATTATAGGTTATTTAATTAGTCCTCCTATTGTCTTATTTCAAACCAAGTAATAGCATGCATTTCTCTTGATAAACTAAACACCTAGACTCCTCCCTTTTTACTTAGCATGAAAGGAAATTACTTACCACAGAATATTGATAGGAAACCATGCAACATGCTTCCATCTATGGTCTTTCCCAAGGTCTTCTCTCCAATCTCATTACATTCATCATCTCACTTCTCCATTGATTTTATTTCAAATTTGGACTCCTCTCCAATCCAAACTACCATAGTATTTTGCCTTCCTTAACTACAGCATTCTGAAACATCTGGGTTATGCAGAGACCTGGTACTTATGTCTTAAATTTGAAGAGCATTATATAGCCAACTTCAGTATGATATGCACTGAAATGCTTAAAATGAAAGCTCAGAGCCAGCCAGGTTGCAGCACCCCTGGAACATATAGGGTTAAAGGCCTTGCTCATGGGCTCAACAGTGGCAACTTGTCAGTGCTTAGGCTTGAACCCTGGACCTTCCGATCAGTAACACACAGCCTTAACCGTTTGAGCCACCATTGTCCAAGGTAAAAAAAATAAAAATAAAAATAAAAAAGCAAGATAATTAAGTGAATGATTTATTTCCTTTCTGTTCCTTTCCCCCCGTGACAATTACCCAGAAGAGTGATTACATTTCTGCTTAATGATGGTTATGCCTCAAACATCTTCTGTCCCTCAACAAGACACATCAATGAAGAAACCTATAAAGTAAAATCGCTTCATCAATCACATCACATATCACCATGCGTCCATGTGTTGCTACTGAATCTTTTCAAGTCCAGACAACAGGAATACATAAAAAAAAAATTTGACCCACTAAAGGCGGTTCAAGCAAATGTGACAATTTCAAACCGTGGTTCTCTGACCCTTTTTTTCTTGTTGCTTTGACCATAGCCTGCTTAGCATTTACTAAATAGATGGAAGCTATCATGGGATTTCTGGGCATGGGTTCATGTAATACATGATTGACAGTCTGCTGCAAAATAACATACAAACCCACACTAGCACACAGATTCACACTGATGGTAGGAAACTAGAAAATCCAGAGTAATACAGGAATAATTTTAATAACCTTTGCTCTTTTGTTGTTAACCAGTTTATAAAATAAAATGGTAAAGTTGCTGCTTTGCTGCATCTGGCACAGGGTCTCTTGAATCTGTGCAGGGTACAATGAAATCTCAAGACTATCAAGGGATTCTAGAGAGAAATGTGCTGGCCAGTGTCAGAAAGCTGGGTCTCAGTCGCGGGTCATGGGTCTTGCAATAGGACAATGACCCAAAACACACAGCTAAAAACACCCAAGAATGGCTAAGAGGAAAACATTGGACTATTCTAAAGTGGCCTTCTATGAGCCCTGACCTCAATCCTATTGAGCATCTTTGGAAGGAGCTGAAACATGCTGTCTGGAAAAGGCACCCTTCAAACCGGAAACAACTGGAGCAGCTTGCTCATGAGGAGTGGGCCAAAATACCTGCAGAGAGGTGCAGAAGTCTCATTGACAGTTACAGGAATCGTTTGATTGCAGTGATTGCCTCAAAAGGTTGTGCAACAAACTATTAAGTTAGGGGTACCATCATTTTTGTCCAGGCCTGTTCCATGAGTTCATTTGTTTTTATAATTCCATTGAAGCATGGTTGAAAAGCAATGTCTGTCTTTCATTGATTAACATTCATAGAATTCTTATTTATAATTACTTTTGTCAGATTAAAGTTATTTCTGTGACCATTATGAGTTTTTCTTTCATTGACCGAAGGGTACCAACAATTTTGTCCACGTGTGTAATTTGTGACCATTTTTTTCCCTTAAAAGCAAAAAATGGAAAACAGGCATTAGGAATGAGAGACTGGAACAGAGGGAACTCTTTGAAAGTCGGCAGGGCAGTAAAAGTGAACAAAATGTAATCAATTGGCACAGCAAAGGCAAATACATAAATCATGATGTCACCTCAAAAGGTTTGAGATTAGAACGAGCAGGTAAAAATGTCCATTCAAGAATTATTTAAGAAAGATCAGATGAAAAAGATCACAGCTTTGATAAATGGGGCTTGATTGCAGTTCCAAATGATTGTAGAGCAATCAAGATTGTGAAAGGGAAAGGAGGAAAAAGGTTGATGTGCTATTAAATATGTGAGAAAAACATGATGAATCATTATAATGTGTTAGACTTTACACCAGACACAGCAAGAGTATACTGTAGACAGTGCCCTGCTTAAAATTCAGAAAGGTGACTGCCATAGTTTTAGATTAAAGTGATAAAGTATTGTTCTGTAGATTACTACTTTGATTAGATGCAGGCATGACCTAATAAATAAGTGCTCGCAAATAGTTGATCTTGGCAGTCAGGTTCATGTGTTGCATATGATAATTTAGAGCCCATTTTATATATAGGTAAACCTTGGATTGCAAGCATATTTCATTTCGAAAACATTTGTAATCCAAAGCAAATTTCCACATGAGACATAATGGAAACTTCATTGATTTGTTCCACAATCCAAAAATACTATGAAGAAACTACAATTACCGATAAGTTGTCTTATCCACGATAAGATGAATTTATATTATTGCACTGCTTAAATAAATATAAAGTAAATATTTTATACATGCATTTTTTGTTTATTTCCACATTTTATTGCAGGTAGATCTGACTAGACTAAACATACTGTAGCTCATATCTGATGTTAATTATGGCCATCCACAGCAAAAAAAAAAAAAAAATCTTATATATTTATTTTATGTTGATGCCCAGCATGTTGTTATACTGTATGTATATATATATATATATATATATATATATATATATATATATATATATATATATATATATATATAGTACTAATATTTGGTTGAAAATCCTTGCCCTTCATCTACAATGACTTCTTGTAAGTTCACTGCTTCAAGATTAAAAATTTATGCCATACAGCATTTTTCTATATCACTTGTAAGCAGGAAAATACAACACAGACAGGGTAAAAGGAAGCATTGCTGCTGACTTATGCAGTCTTGCTGTTACATGGCACAAGCAAAAGGGTATTACAAGAGAAGGACAGCTGGTGAAAATAATTACACACCAGAAAGTTTGACCTTACTTGCTCTAAATGACTCCACCATGGGCTGTGGATAATGTGTAGATCTGTCTCGGTCAGTGAACTTTGCTGAATGTGAAAATGAAACAATGAATAATGCACTCTGTCTTCATTAGAAGGTGCTGCCAGTCTTGATTTGGTTGCCAGGTTGAAGCAAAGAAAACTTTTTTATCTATCTATCTATCTATCTATCTATCTATCTATCTATCTATCTATCTATCTATCTATCTATCTATCTATCTATCTAGACAGAAAATAAATGAACATTGACAGGCTTTTGGTGAAGCGGAAGTCAGCATTGGCTTCAGTTCACCATGAGAGTGTTTAATCACAGATGCAGCTTCGGGATTGAGTGCCCTTCAAATGACAACTTGATCCATTTTCATCCGGTTTGGATTTCATTTACTGCCTTTTGACTGGACACCTGGTGCAGGCTCTCTCAATGTAACTGACCTCAGTGCATTTAATTTCATATATACAGTATATCCATCTATCTATCTATCTATCTATCTATCTATCTATCTATCTATCTATCTATCTATCTATCTATCTATCTGTATGAGATGGATAGATAGATACAGTAGATAGTAGATGGATAGGCGTATACTCATATGATGTTTACTATTATCTGCATTTGTCATGCCATGTTTGTGTTATCCTCCCTACTGATATTCAATAGGTACATACAGTTGTGTACATATATAAGAATGATGGATGAATTATATAATAATTGAACAAAAAAAAAAAACTCTTGTTACTGGTTTATTGGCTTTTAGACAACAGATTACATCTCATTGCAATTACAACAGATCAGAAATGCAATTCATTGATCACAAGGTGGTCATTATGCATGAATAAGCTGAATGGGCTCTTTAAATGCTTTCTGTGGCTGGAAGCTGCATGACTACATCTCCCAAGGTCCTTAATATTCTGCTGAACTGCTTCTGTTCACTCATAATAGCTTGACTTTTTTTATCATTAAAAATTTTAACCAAATAACAGTAATTTATTCAGTATTATATACATGATATATTTAGTATTTTGATTTATTTGATATATTTTATTATTAGATTTTTTTTTTTTTTTTTTTACTTTGAGCACTGCATGGTATAGGACATCCGTTGCAATCCTTTCATTATGAGTTAGTTCTGCTTTTTCTGCTCTGGCACTTTTTACAACAGACATAGTCACAAACCAAGTTTACAGAAATCCTGGTATATCCCTAATGAGCAAGCCAGATGTGACAGTAGCACAACTTGCACAAAGAACAAGACTCAAGAGCATCCACATGGCATAAGGAAACTCATAAGACTCATAAGGGGCTCCATCTTCCTTCCTCTGGGCTATTATTCATTGAAAGTGAATTCAGACTGTAAATAGCTGCATAATGAAGAATGAGAGGTGAAACACCAGAATCGTTTCAGGCATTTCTGGAGGGTAAGATGAACCAAGATAGGATAAATCCATGAGGACCTTTCCCCTGCATCACATCAGACCACAACTTGCATGGCTTGACAGAATTGGTAGGTCTGAAGGGTTTAAAAAAAATGCTCATACTGTGGCATGAGTAAAAGGGAGAGCCAGAATGTAACCCAGGTATGAGGGCAGACTGGGGCAAGTTTTTCAACAAACCTGAGTGAAAGCATGAACGAGCTAGTGCTTAATAAATCTCAATGCTCCTGAATCCCCATATCTAAACCTTTATAAGGAAATACCTGACAAAGCAAGTAAGTTTTCTGTCTACAGTTAAAATAAACTAAGACAGTGTCTAAGTTACAAATGTTTACAGAAATACTATTCAATAGTGCTATTCAAAACAAGTGTGGTGAAACCATTATTAAAGGACAACAATGTTAGGTCAGTAATACTATTGTAAAACAAATTTACAACTTTAACTTTCAGCAAATAAAATACTTTGCATCTCTGTTGTTTAGGCAGCCTTCTCTTGATTTTATTTGCAAGGGATCATCCACAATATTAGGAACAAATGTTACCATTTAATGCAGAGTTATAGCTCTTACTGCTAAATTTCATCAGTGGTCCCTGGGCATGTCACAATTAAATAATGATAATAATAATCATAATCAGAGTTTTATTGCCAAGTATGTTTGCACATACAACATAATAATAATAATAATAATAATAATAATAATAATAATAATAATAATAATAATAATAAAACCTGGAAGTCCTATAAAACAACACACCAAGCATACTCAGTAAATCCATATTGCTACTTACAAGGTTGAGTGTCCTTTATGAGATTTTTTTTAGTTTAGTTTTTTTAAAACTACCATCATTTTCCACCAAGCTTTCACAAAAACTGCTTACACTAAAAATTCAGAACAATCAAAGGGTATACAATCTAACATTTTACCAAAATGTAACATGTACATATAACATTATACGTACAGTATAACACCATACAGTTTTTAGTTCCGCAGTGTTTCATCATACAATATATGTTTCAGCCTGTCCTATTAATACTGTATTTTCTAAGTAAGTCTTAAATCAACATATGAGCTAGGTTTCAGATTTTACAGTATGAAATAAAAAGTCGACTCTCTTATAACCCACATAAAACAATTTGTTAAAAAATTATGTCATTAAAATTGTCTATCTGGTTTGTGTGTGTGTGTGTGTGTGTGTGTGTGTGTGTGTGTGTATGTGTGTGCGCGTATGTGTGTGCGTGCGTGTGTGTGTGTGTGTGAGCGAGAGAGAGAAAAATAGAGAATCATGGTCAGAGTCTATAAAGGAGAGCACAGACACAAATGTACATGCACACGGTCTTAACTAAGGAAGCCTAACAAGGAATGTCAACTTAAATAACTCATGGCTTCTAAAATGTTCTGGTAATATTATTTATAACAACATAGCAAAACATTAATAATATAGTTATTTCAGAATTTTATAATTGATAATCACTGTCATTTAACACTTTTTTTCACTGTGCCATTAATTATTAAAAAAAAATATATATATATATTTAAAAAAACATGTGAGTAATGGTCACATGTTTTTATTTTATTTTTTATCTTTATTATTTTCTTAAATAAATAATGGCACAGTTATTGTGCAATGGAACACACCACAAGACTTTAGACCTGGACAGATTAGAACAAAGTGGAGTTGTTTGGCAACAACCAAACAAGGCATTATAGCAGAAACACCTCATACACACTGTTAAGCACGGCAGTGGAGTGGTGATAATTTGAGCTTGTTTTGCAGCCACAGAACCAGGGCACGTTGGAGTCATTGAATTGACCATGAACTCATCTGTATTAGCCTCTACTGTACCAAAGTATTCTAAAGGCAAATGTGAGGCCACCTGTCCAACCGCTAAATCTTGGTCAAAAATGGGTCACGGAACAAGACAGTGATCCAAAGCACACAGTTAAATCTGCATCCGAATGGCTAAAAAAACAAACAAACAGGTTTTTGGACTGATATACACAAAATCCAGACCTCAACCCAACTAAAATGCTGTGGCATGACCTTAATAGAGCTATGCATAAAGTGAATGCCCCAAAACATCAAGTAACTACAGTAAATCAATGTTGTACATAAGAATGGGCCAAGATTTCTCCAAAATAATGAGAGATACTGATTGCTGATAAGGGTTTATCTACAAGTTATTGAATCACGGGGAGCATGTATGTATATATATATATATATATATATATATATATATACATGATCAGGTGATTTTTTTATAATTCTAACTTTTAAACATGACTGTATAATTTTATTCTTTGTTCTTGAACCAAGTGAAACAGAGTGCATGTGTGAATACCCCCTAAGACATTTGAGGTTTGCATCTGTTGCATGCAAACCTCAAGGAGGCTTACATGTACATGTTGCTCCTGAGCTGCCAGTGATCCAGACCCCCTCTGCCCTCTGGACCTTTTTGATTCGTCCTGGTGTCCCGCTTCTGGTTGAAGATCTTGTCGCATGGATGCCCCGCTTGGTCTGCTTGGGATGTGTGGTGATTAGGGATGATGGCAACTGCAGTCACTCGATAGTTCAGGACTGGAATTTGCTACAGTCTACCTGAGCCTCCAATAACGAACTGGACTCCATATTAACTTAAACACATCGCATGTTATCCTGAACTTCCAGCCTCCTGCCACAGTATGACTGCAGAATAATGCCTGTTATCCGTTATTACCCAAATGAGGATGGGTTCCCTGTTGAGTCTGGTTCCTCTCAAGGTTTCTTCCTATTGCCATCTCAGGGAGGTTTTCCTTGCCACTGTCGCCATTGTCCTCGGCTTGCTCAACAGGGGCAATCTTAGCATTCACATTTTATACAAACTTCAATAACTCTTTTGATTGTATAAAGTTGCTTTGCAACAATGTCAATTGTTAAAAGCACTATACAAATAAAATTGAATTGAATTGAATTGTAGAGCCTACATACAAACCCTGTGTATTAAAATTGCCTCAACTCATTTTTGTAGGAAAGTGGTCACCAGAGGTTAGCGAGTATCTTAGGAACTGTTTTGAATGTACAGAGTTCAATGTATTGTTGGAGTCACAGGTTAACAGGATGCCGATAGGATGGCTGACAGCATTACAGGCTACATTGCTTTCTGTAGGGACACTCTCGTTTCAGTAAGGACTATGCACTTTCTGTTTTTCTAATAATAATTGATAAAACAGACCAGAAAACCATGCATTTAGGAATGGAGACAGGACGAATCTCAGGTGTGTACAACATCAGTTGAAGAGGAGCCTAAAGCAGGTAAAAATGGACTACAAAAAGAAGGTGAAGAGAAAGCAGAGAAAGAGTGTAGAACATGAAGAAAGAAGAAAAAGAAGAATAGCCCGGTTATAGAGGGTGGACAAGGCAACCAGTGGTGTTCAATCTGATTTACAACAGGTTTGACAGGTTGGTCTGTGTCTGTCCAGCTTCAAGTGGAAGTACTTCAAATACTCTCTCTTCAACTACTCTCACCTGCCACTTCTCCTCCATCCTTTACTGCAGATTTGGAGAGACTGTGCCCAGTAAAAGAAGCAAGTCCAGATGGTGTAGGTCTGAGACTGCTTAAGAACTGTGCATCTCAAGATATTCAATCTGAGTCTTCAGACAGAGAAGGTTCTACGGCTATGAAAAACATCATGTCTTCTGCCGGTACCAAGAGTGGAGTGTCTGGGGGAATAAATGACTACAGACTCTCACATCTCACATCATGAAAACCGTGGAGTTGCTGCTTCTAGGTTGCCATGCACTAAACCTCTTAGGTTTGCTTACAAGAAACACATCAGGGTCGATGATGCAGTCCTCTATGCTTCACAGGGCCATGCCGATCTGGATAAGCCTGGTTGTTATGTGAGGTTTTTGTTTTTGGATTTTTCTAGAGCATTTAATACCATTAAACTCTCGTTCTTAAAGATAAGCCTGAAGGGATGAGGTGGATCCATCCTTTATGTCCTGGATCACAGAATACTTATGTATGTCTGTCCAGCCAGATTTTGTCAAAGCATTACGCAAAACTGGCAAGACAGAATTTAATGGCAGTACTTGCCTGAAGTTAAACCTGCTCCATAAATTGAATTAAAAAAAATTCTGGTATATATATTTTTTTGTTGCCGGATTTAATAATCTACTTTGAAAAAGCTTCTAATAAGCTATTTGCTCAATGCAAACAAACACCTGCACCAATAGATATTAATTAGAACATCTAAACTGGATATTTTATTTATTGGAATTAGTAAAGTAGTATTTTCCTGCAGCAAACATGAGGTATAATAAATATGAGGAGGGGAGAGCACAATGTCCCTTGAAGCTTAGAAGGTGACAGCAGCAAAATGTCTCAGAAGTCTGCTGTCCTCATCCGCCTCTCTTTGCTACAAGGTATGGGGTTTCCCCTCAATCTTAACACTGCCATGCTCTAAACCATGCAAACCTGGAAGAATGCAAATTTACTCATGTACTGTACTTCCTCAAGTACTGATTAAACTGGAAGGTCTTGTGATCCACATTGTGGCCTTAAAACCAGTCTATAAACTCATGGTCTGTCAAAGTTAACACATGCAAGGGAGATGGTGGAGCAATTTAATCAATGTAAAAAAAAAAGAGTCTGCAAAGCATACAAAAAAATAAGTTTAACGGGGCAACCCTTACAGTTAAGATAAAGGGAAGTGGTGAAAATAAAAAAGAGGTAAATAAAACACCTTTTTTGTTTTAGCTCATTGTGGTTGAAAAGAACAAGCATGTTTTATGTGATTTTTGACAGTTTTGCTGCACTGGATCTGTCATAAAATCTGTCATTGCTACATCAAAAGAACTGATTCATCATGCACTAAAAGGACTGAAAGAAATATTCTAAAAATGATACCAAAGTAAATAAACACCTTCTATACAATGTATAACATTCCTAACACTGTGTAAATTATTGCAGCTGTATTTCCGTAGTAAATTACAAAAACAATGAAATGCAAATAGTGTAAATGAATTATTTACAAAGTACGACAGTGCTTCATTGTGGTGTAATCTATTCAACTTGTTGAGTATGATTTTTTTTTTTTAAAATTTCATACTCTAGATTCATTCAAATTATAGCATTATTGAAATAAACAAGAATCAAATGTTTGTCCCTTTTTCAGGAGATTGGAGAGGGGTGGTGCCAATAAAGAGAAAAAAAAGGCACAAATATTCACACATAATTAGTGAGCTCCAAAAGGACATGTACCTGTTTCTTTGTCGCCAGGCAGGACCGCCTCTACTTTCTGTTTCTGCAGCTTTAGCATGCCGTGTTTGATCAGCAAGTGACACTTCTAAGGGTTTGCTGTTAAATCCACTTCCCCAGCACTTGTTTCAGGTGGAGTAGATGGGCCTCCCAGGTACTTGAATGGTGCGTGTACATGGTACATTTTATTTGTATAGCAACTTTACACAATTAAAAGTAAATTATGAAAAATTGCATGAAATGTGAAAAATGTGTATGAATCAAAATAATTAGATAGTCCCTGATGAGAAAACCATGGGCAACGGTGGCAAGAAAAAAAAGGGCGGTGATTACGCAGGACGATGTCCATCCGTGCTGGAATGTAGCTTGGGCACAACGTAGATGGAAGGGCAGGACGCAGTAAAGCCAATGGCCCTGATAAGTGGTGAAGCTGGTCTTTTCCTTGGCTTCTGGTGTGAGCACTACCTGCCAGTAGCCTTTGGTCAAGTCATGGGTGAAGATGAACCGGGCCTTTCCTAGCTGGTCCACAAGATCATCCACATGCAAAAGTGGGTAGGCATTGTAGTTGGAGATGGTATTTAACCATTGGAAGTCGTTACAGAGCCTGACCTACCCATCCGGCTTGGGCACCATGACTATGGGTCTGGATCAGGCTTGTTAACTCCTCTATGATGCCATGCTCTCCACCTCAGTATTTATGGCATGAGGTTCCAGGGCTCGATACAGACACTGGCAAATGATCGTGCTGGGCGTCGTCGTAATGTTGTAATGCATTAGGTGCATAAGTCCCAAATTGGTTGACACATCCAAGAACTGATCCACAAGCTTGTTTAGCTCTTGGTTCTGCGTGGGAAACAGTTCCTCTCCTCGCTGGATTAAGTCATGACTCTGTTTGACAGCAGAAAGAGAGGGAAGAGCTGAGGTGTACGTTAAGGGTTCAATACATTTGTAAATTAATATGGTACAGGTCAGTGCATTTGCACTTACCTGGCTGGTGCAGTCTGTAGTTAACAGGCCCAACCTATTCCACCACCAAGAAAGGTCCTAGCACTAGGGAGGAGCAGCAGGATGCCCACCTGAAATTTCTGCGACTGGTCGTAGGCATGTTTCTGCTTTCAAGCAGAACACGCAGATGGTGGCCCAAGAGCAGATCAAATGGTGTGAAGCCCACAGAGACGTGCTGCATTTGACCATAACATTTATAGAGGCGTGCATGGTACAGAGACGTGCACTCCTTGAACCCATAGGTCTGTGGATGGTATACAGATGTGTAGATTTGCTTTATCTGTAACAGCTGGTACACATCACACAGTATTTAAACATGAATGGCGTACCTTGATCAGTTATTCCCAGATGGCCACCGAAGGGTACACAATGAGCCAGGAACATCATAGTGTCCACTTTTTTGCCTGTGGGACCACCAAAGTTGCCAAAGTTACTTTTGCCACTGCTTTTCTCCACATAGATTTGCGACACGTGAACTTTCATTGTATCAAGCAGCATTGGGAGTGGTGCCCTGTTAACCTGTATTCAGCATGTTGATGCATGTGATGCTTCCTCTGTGCATTTGTGGCTGGCGAGAAAATCCCAAACTGGTGACTGTGTTACTTCCGGCATTGACAGCATCACCTTGTCTCGCAGAGATTCAGGCCATGGCAGCTGAGGAGATGTTTTTTTTGTGCTTTTTTTCAGAAAGTAAAGTGTTTGTAGAAATTGTTCTGGTATTCTTTTTTTTTATTGACCCAGAGAAGTGTGGTTAAAATGCATTACAGTGTGCTCATCATCGCTCGCATGTTTGCTGGCTGTCTCATGCCTATGGATTTTCGCTCATCTTTTGGAAAGGACCTGTGCACACAATCCATCACCACTCTCCCTACCACCTCAAATGGCGTGAGCAACTCCGGCTGGACCCACCTGACTTGTGAAACTCAAGCACAGCTTGCATGCTGGATAGCCTGCAGCAGGCCAGGATCTGAGCTCTAAGCAGGTCATAATTATGCACATCGGTGTCCAACAAAAAAGCAGGCATGACAGCCTAACAGCATTGAAACGAGAATGCCAATCCACTCATGGTGAGGCCAGCTCTCCTGCTCGGCTGTATTCTCAAGGGTGCGTAGATACGCTTTGATGTCATCATTAGGCGTTAGCTTAGTGAGCATGTGTTGCGCATTACGACACAGGTCAGGAAGGGGCACGTCTCGTGCTGGTGGTGTTGGAGAAGAGAGAGGTCTGTAGCTGTAGCCTGCAACCCTTGTGAGAACTGCTGAAGGAGTGCTTGCTGTTGCATGTCTGTTTCCAGCAGGTATCCCAAGTTTTTCTCGAGGGACTGTTTCGGTCCCAGTTCTGTTTAATGTGATAGCATTCTCTACCAGTGCAGTGTGTCTGACACCAGTCACAATCACAAACAGTCATTTTAGTAATCACGCTTTAAAGCAGTTTGCTAAAAGAGTTAAGTTGGCCCAGCCCCTTGTTACACACATGGCAGTTGTAGGTGAGTTTATGTAGCTTACTGTATGACGTGTGCAGAATATGTGTGTGCGAGAAGAACCTGCACTGACTGTCATCTGCTAAAGGTTTTTAATGCAGATGGTTCCCTGTTGAGTCTGGTTCCTCATCCTATTACCACCTCAGGGATATTTTCCTTTATATGCAGGCAGACGCAACAGAAAACCATCTGCATTTGGGTGATATTGGATAGCAGGGACTGATCTGCAGTCATATTGTATGTTAGGAGGCTGGAAGGTCAGTATAACAGGACAGGTTATTGCCTGCATGAGTGATTATCTACTTTTTTTTTTTTTTTAATTGCCAACCATACAATAACTTAGAATCAAATTTATATTTTTCATACCACTATATAAAGATATAAAGTGCAGTCACATTCACAGTTTCAGAAATAAAAGAAGTAACTACCCTGCAGCTTCTCCTTAAGGCTCATATGCATTAGATAGTTCTAGTTTTACAATGTCTGATGATGTGTATGCCGCTGACACTTACAGTATATTTAGTGTGTTCAGTGTTATTAAAGGGCAAGTTGTGGATATACAGTGTAAGCGGAACAGGAGCAGTGTACAAGTAATGATGTGCTAGTTGCCCCTTTGCTCTTCGGGATTTAAAAATACTTTCACTTAGGGCTGTGACAGTATATGACAGTAATCTCACTGTTATTCAAGGACATAATAAAAACAGCATTTAAAATCTGCTAAAGGTTTTTAATGTCCTGGATACTGTAAAGAGGTTAACATGTTCTGCTAAACTGCATGCCTCTGTCATGAATTGGGGTGCGAGGCGTAAACGCAGAGGTCCAGGTTTTAACAGGAACGATGTTTTATTTTAAAGAAAAACAGGGAAATCAAATAAACACTTAAACTTTATAATAAAACAAACCAAAACACGAATAAAGGTAACCAGGAAACACGAACTAAACACACAGACATTAACAAGGTGGAATCAACAGATGCAAGACCCAAACTATAACTGAAACAAGCTATTTATAATAAAACAAATGAGCAGCTCGGTTCAGGTGAGCGCCCACGTCACCTGACCGAGGTGCATAATGGGAAATGAAGTTTAACTCAAAAGGAACTACAAACACAAAGTCACTGGGCGCTAGGCGCCCTCTAGGGGTTACCCCTGACAGCCAACCTTAAGCAATGTTATATCAGTTTCAGTAATTGAATAATATAGTGCCCTTAAAACATGAAATGTATTTTTTTAAATAGAAAAAGAAGGAATTGACACATAGATATAATTTAATCTAAATTAATATACAAGAAAATAAATTATATAATCAAATGGTAAAATGTGAGGTTATGTTTGTAGATGAGCTTTAAAAAAGTGTAAATCCAAAGTGTCCAAAAGGAGAGAAAAAAAATCAAATGGATCCCATAAAGTGAAAGTCTGGGAACTTAAGTACTGCAAGGGCTGAACAGCACCACTTAAAAGACCACAGACTATAAATTGAATTAAATTCTTTATTTTTTTTTTTACTTTTTGTTAAAGATTTTGTGATAAGTAGAAGTGGAAAGGGAATCAATAATGAAAAAAAGTGTGTGTGTGTGTGTGTGTGTGTGTGTGTGTGTGTGTGTGTGTGTGTGTGTGTGTGTGTGTGTGTGTGTATGTGTGTGCGTGTGTGCGTGAGAGAGAGAGAGAGAGAGAGAGAGAGAGAGAGAGAGAGAGAGAGATATGAAATTAAATTTTTGTGAATTTATGCTGGAGGGTCTCTTAGCAGTGACAGGGCCATTTGGGGTCCACTATAGCCATAGCAGGGATTCATTTTGTGGTGCCTTGCCCCTGCTAGAACCCTCTGCGAATTGGAAAAGAAAGGAACAGATAGCCGTTCTCCTTAGCAAAGCAAGGACTATTTCTCCTGACAACAGTGTGTGGGCCTGCCACTGCAGAAGAAATTATTAGACTATTTGCCAGTTTGTCATTCCCTTACCAAAGAGAAAGTAAGTAGTAAAAGCAATGTTATGAACAGTTATGTGCCAGATTTAATAATCTGCTTTAAAATGAGCTACTAATAACCTACTTGCTCAATGTAAACAAACACCTGCACCACTTGCTCACTTATTGCCTACATTGCTTAATCCTGTATACAGGATTGCGGGGGGGGGGGGGGGGGGCTGGATCCTAATCCATTGCAGGGCACACATGCATATACACACTATGGGCAATTTTGGGAGCACCAATTAGCCTAATCTGCATATTTTTGGACTGTGGGAGAAAATCGGAGTACTCAGGGGAAACCCATCAAGCACAGAGAGAACATGCAAACTCCAGGTGATAATCGAACCCAGATTCTGGAGGTACAAGGCGACAGTGCTAACCACTAAGTCACCATGCCACTGTTACACCTGCACTAATAGGCATTAATTAGAAAAGCTAAACTAAATACTTTTACTTCAATTATGTAATATTTTCTCAGCTAAAATACAAACTCTTTTCCCATCAACGACAGGTACTTATTCTACCCTGTAAACCCGAATAAGTTGGCAAAACTCCAAAAATTTGGGATAATCAGTTACATCAAACAAGTAATGATGCTTCCAATTTTAAGTAAACAGAACTATCAGTTTTTGAGTTTGTTGTACTCATTTATATTAATCGTTCTTTACTTGAGTAACCCAACTCATACTTGTTAATAGCAATTATATATATTTTTTTCAGTTATTGTAAATCAGATAAATTGTTGTTGGTCTTTCACCTGCACTTGGCAATGGGTCGCCACAGCAGACAATCCGTTCCGCACACAAGCTTGGCTCTTTTACACCAGATGCCCTTCCTGACACAACCCTCCCATTTTATCTGGACAGACACTTCATCCAGTTGTTGGGAATCGAACCCAGGCCTTTCGCATGGCAGCCGAAACACCTCCCACTGAGCCACCAGGGTCCTATTGCCCTGATGATGTCAGACACAAAATCACTAAGCTGAAAGATTTTAAGGTGGTGGAACTTTAAGGTGACAGTTACTGTTACTTAAGTACTTACAATTAATTAAAATATCAAATTTGTTCAGCTAACTTGAAAAGTGTCATCTCATAAATACCAAAAAGTTCTAAATACTCATCAAGGTCTATTAATTTGAACTAATTGTAATTATTTAAGTTAACAGTACTAAATATGTTTAATTACTTTGAGCATTAGGGCTTATAGTGTAGTGCCGGGAAGTTTGGATCATTTTACTGACTGCATAGAGTCACGTGACAAAAGAACGAATGATTCGGACTAGAAGACTCGAGAGGTAACGACTCATTTCTGTTTCCTGTACATTACCTACGAAGGTTTTGCAATGCTTTGTACATGTGCGCCCAGTAGAAAATGAATGAATCTCGTTCTTCTGAGTCATGTTCAAGACTTGTTCAAAAAGAACGAAAAGTTCATGAAGTAACTTGTGCTAGTCACTAACTTGTGCTAGTTATTCTTATTTTCTGCTTGACTCTATCACTGAACAGGACATGTTGCCTATTGTGTGAGCTAGCATGTAGCAGCATATGTTGTGTGGGAAAAAAAGGAAGCAATCTTTGAACTAAAAGTCCATAAACTGAGGATTTCTGTGAGGAAACCTCTTTCTGTGAATGTGCAGAACGATAAGTTGTTTATTGGGTCAAGTTCTGATTAATTCGGATGACGGATAAACTGTTGGGAAAGTGAACATTTCTGACAGGTGCTTACAGATACTTAAACTAACTACACCATAATGCTTTTCATCAGCTGTGCTGATGCAATGAGCCATGATGCAACAGCAGTTATAGCTGCAGAGCAGACTGAAAAGAAAAAGGTAAGCTTTTTTTTCCGGCTACTCTTACACAGAAGAGGAAGAGTGAGTGCCTTTTCTACCTCGGAATGCAGATGAGAGGAGCTGGCAGTAGAATTGGGCTAAATGAACTGTTAGTGGCCGCCATACAATAATGTTGTGTAAATCTTGGGGCTATCTTAGCCATCTTAGTTCATCTTTTAGTGACTGTGTCTTGTTGTCTAATTTCATATAGAGTGTTGTTGGTATGTGAACAGTGCATATGACTACCTGAGTGTGATTAAGAAATGTAGGTCAGCAGTGGTAATTACTGTGCTGCAGACTAATATTAAGCTGTGAAAGTAAAGCTAGATCCTCCACTTGACACAATTGAACTGAACTGAAATGCCTAACCCAACATTTTTACCAACATGGCATAGTAAGGGAGCAGATGCAGCAGTGTATTAACTGCATTAAGCAATGTCAAACGTGCACTGAAGCTGTGATCTGAGTAAAGGGCACATACCTCTTGCAATAGGCTCATGCAAAATCACTAAGGTTGTGATTAATGTTCCTATTAATGGTCTGATGAAGCCTTGGATGCAATGCATGCAGCCAAATATAAAGACAGGCATGATCATTCATGAAGTGATAGAGTGATTACAACACTAACATGCCATGCAGATACTAATGTTACACTGCCCAGCCTATTCATGCAGCTCAACAGTATTTACAGAGAGCAAACACTCCCAAACAATGCTGAATGTACACTGCAGTGTGCAAAATAGATTTGTCCACCTTAGTGACTCCCTATAAAGACTTGTTTGCAATGAGGATGTATGAGGCTAGCAGAGAGAGCATGTCACTATGATTGCAATCCAATCGAATTTTCCCAGCACTGGCTCCAGAACATTCCAGTTCTGTATGACAGCAAGTCCCCCAGATGGGTTTTTCCTGCATTGGTGATTTTGCTAGATGAGCCTGGCATATCCCACAGCTCATGAGAGGGAATGGTTTCGGTTTGTGCTGTCCCAGCTCACCCGGCCAGCACAAAGCGAAAAGCTTAATAGCCGAAAGATAGATGATAGTCTGCTACCCAAAGATAGACCCAGGAAAGCCTTATACAGTATGAGCTGCCATTGGACATTTTGTTTATGTTGCCGATTCTGTGGTGACCTTCACAGCCCAATTTCAGGTAAAGTTTAATATGGCAAACTTCTAAATGAAAGCATCAGGGAGGCTGACTGGTTCGCCATGCTATATTCCAGCCAGGCTCTACTCATAGGCTAAAAAGGTGGCCTCCCATTCCGAGTGTCAGCGGGAGGCCTAAGGGTTAAGCCCTCTGCCAAGCACACACCTGAGCTCAATGGCGTGGCCTCCTGTGTTCAGCCTCGGCCCCAGGTTTGGGTGAGGAGGTCTCTGACTGCCCACCAAAGGTGCCAACCACCTTCTCGTCCCTGGTGTTGGTTCTTTCTTCTGGGATGTGGATACCTTTGCAACCCCTCTTGCTTTATGAAGGTCATCGGTTCCCCGCTTGGTTTCACTTTGACTGTCCAGGACCCTGCCCTGACTTTATCTGACACATCAAGAGTCATGCCTTCATTGGAGTATTTAAGTTTGGGTAGAGTTCATGTTCAAATAGAATCTGCTGTGCTTTTCGTGTGTTCATTCTAGTTTAGTTACAGTTAATGCTCGAGCTTCTGCTTTCGCCATATCATACAAAGTAACATGAAGTCTTCACCTGCATCCTTGTCTCTTCGAAACCTTGACAGTTTCATGCAAGTTTGTCATTCTACTTTCAGGTTTGTTGGTGTGTTTTTAACATCCAAGCCATGCAACACTCATGGACAGGGCTTACATCAGTCATTTTCATCTGTCATGAATTATCCAGTTTTATTTTATTTCTCCTTGTCTTTGTGATAATGTATGTTGCTCCTTGGTAAATAGTAAATGCATCATTCAAGAAAACTGACCACATCATCTAATCAACTTTTGCTAAATAAAAAATATTGTTTATTGTGCACTACAATCCGCCCGTGAAATGTTACAAGGAGAATCTCTTATGTAAGACAGTATTTGTTTATCTTGTGGTGGTGGATATTCCATCTTTGCTTTGTTGACAGGGACACAGCGGTGCTGCTCTTTCTGGGAGTTTTATTCATAGGTTGTCATTTGTTGTTGCTGTCAAATTCTTTGAGATTAAATTATATAATGCATGTACAAATGTACAAAGTTATTTTAAAATATACTGTATTATCATAAACGTTGAAATGGCTTTACTCGGTCGGATATTCTACTGTAAATGCACAGGACACAATTCACAATTCTATTGACTGGCATAAACCTGTCAATCACCTTATTCTAAACAGCATAAAAATAGTTTATGGTTGTTTAGATATTTTTGTTTTTGTTTTCCAGACTTAGCTCGGGTTATTATTATTTTGTTTGTTTGTTTATTTTAATGACCATTGTCCAAATTAGAATTACCTAATTAGGTGAGCTTTATACATTTAGGACAGAATGCCACAATTCTCAAATCACACATAACTTTGAATTTTATTTGATTTTTTTAATATGGTTTCATGATGTCTTCCAAATTTTCTACAATGACAAACTCTTGTCTAACTGTGCTTTCACAGTGGTGATTATACAGTGCTCATGGTGGCATGGTGGAGTAGTGGTTAGCATTGTGGTTTCACACCTCCAGGATTGAGTTTGATTCCTCTCTTGGGTCTGTGTGCATGGAGTTTGCATGTTCTACCTGTGCTTGGTGGGTTTACTCCGGGTACTCTGGTTTCCTCTCACAGTCCAAAGACATGAAGATTAGGCTGATTGGCATTCTCCAGTTGCCTAATTTCATCAAATCTGTTGCGTGAGTGACCCTGTCTATTAATAGAAATCCACCTTTTAAACAGGAGCACTCCAAAAATATATTTTTTTAAGAGTCATACCCATAGAACAGCAAGGATAGATTCAATATGTCAGCATGTGAATGAAAGTCATTCCTCAAATCCGCTCAGTCTATCGTTGCTCTTTCTGAAGCAGTACAATACATCTGAACCTTCAGTGCCGACCTGTGGCCATTTTTATTAACAGTTTACAATTGACCTCTTTCACCTCCTCCAAAGAAAAGGAGAATTAGATGAGATAAGACCTCATTGCACAGATAAAATGCATGCATCTCTCAATTTGACAACACACACTTCCTCATTAAAGATTTTCCATTATCCCATTACTACATAGTACAATTTTCAAAGTGTTTTCTCATGACCTTTTCCCCCAGCTTTAAAATTTTATCCATACACAGTGACAGTCATTAAACTGTGGCGCATTGCAACTGTTAAAAGGTTAAAAAGACTGGAGAGAAGAGGAATGACTGTGAGCTGCACCGGACTGCGTGTGAGTGCGAGTCGTTTATCATGCTAATCTAAACGCCCACTTATCATCGGACCCCAAATAAATCACTGTCATATCTTGCATGACTCCTCATTATGCACAGGGTGCTTTAAAATCACAGCTCAGCAGTGGAAAAAAAAAGAAGGCATAATCAAAGCATCATCAAGGATTTTACCCTTGTCATCGGTTTTTGTAGGCTATTGGCTGCTGTGGAAATGAAGCCACTTGATACAACCTATTCTAGTTTCCTGTTACAAAAAGGAATATGTTAACACGCAAAATAAAATCGCAAGCCTTAAGCTGTTTTATTGGCACCATAAGTATCAGCTGTGTGGAGGGCTAAATGACACTCTGACTATAAGTTAATGTCACTAATTTTTCATCTCTTTTACCTCCCCAAGTCTAAAATTTAAGATTGTGACTCTTGGTTTGACTCAGTATTAAGGTTTAGGTATTTGAGTTATTGCTCCATTTTACTTTCCAGAGTCCTGGCTGTTGCTGTGTCTTAATTAAGGCTTGGTTAGTCTTATTTTTAGAGCTCAGATTTGGGCTTGTTATCTGAAACATGGTGACTCTTACTCACTACTGTCACTACTGTTACATGCTAATACTGTTAATCAGCATTAATTTTGTCAATGGAAAAACTTTCCTTGATTGTCCATTTTTCACGACGAGGATGAGACTATAACTAAATTTTAAAAAAAATATTCTCTGAATTACTCTTTAAGTTACTTACATTTTATGATGAATGATGGAATAGGTATATGATTGTTGTTTTGCTGTTTTTTTTTAATAAACATTAAAAATTGTCCTATGCTGTGTTGCTTGAGTTTTAAGGGTTTTGAATCCATTTATCTTTCTGTTCAACATTTCTGTGCACATTTACTACAGTGGCTTACCTTATGATTGGTGGAAAAAAAAAAAAAAAACTTCTCTTTACCCAATATGGCCATCCATGCTGTTGGAATTAAAAAGAACAATTATTTATTGAACACAATGTTTCATTAATACAGTTAACTTTACTTTTATATGATTAACATGAATATTACTTTTCTGTTCATTTCTTAACACAATTTAACCTTGAGCATTAGCCTGTACTGATTGACATGGTAGCCACTCTTGACTTGGTACATTAGTTTAATGTTATCCTTCATTCTTGTATACCTCGCTAACAGTAAACTTTGTGAGTGATCACAGTTTCAATTATCTACAAAAAAAAAAAAAAACAATAAATCATTGTTTGTAGCCTATTCACTGCACTGTAACTGTTTGTTAAACAAAACCAACAATTTTTTAGAGAAATTTACCTTTGAAAATGAAACATTTTAATTAAAAAATGTGGTTGAACTATGTAATTTAACATAGTAATTTTACGATGAAATTTTACTTTATTGTTTATGAATGTTAGTATGCATGACGAAAATTTGACAAATTTTCATCAACTAAGAATAGACTAAAACTCATGTTCATCTTAGTCATGTTCAAGTTCAAGTAGGCTTTATTGTCACTATATGTCAACCATATACAGTTAGTACACAGTGAAACGAAACAACGTTCCTCCAGGACCAAGGTGCAACATGCAACATAAATTTACAACATAAGTTACCAGAAAAACTAACTAGCTAACTAAGAGGCCTAGTTAGCCGGCTAGCGGAGACAAGACAGATTGACCTGACAACATAAATTAACAACATAAACTAACAAAAACTAAACAGCCAACTCAGAGAGGAACTATCTACGTTATTTTTACATGAGCGACAAAGTGACAGTGCGACAAACACGACATAACATATCAATACTCTGTGGTATTGAGGTGATGAGTTGAGGTAGTGCAGAAACAGTAAACGTTCCTTAAAGTAGCAGCAAGAATTAAAGACTATTCTCAATTCAAGTCTAAGACTAAAGATAAATAAAAAAAAAGCTTCCAAAATTAACATTGCTCTAAATCCTGGTTAGTGCTAGTCTTTAAGGCTTTCTTGCTTATTTAGTCCTATGATATAGGGCTCTGAATCTTGGTTAGTCCTGGTGCGTATGGCTTTGTCTCTTGGTTAATCATACTGTTTACATCTTTGGCTCCTGATTAGTTCTAGTGTTTAAGGCTCTGACTTTTGGGTAGTTCTGCTTTTTAAGGTCCTGCCTCTTGATTAGTCCTACTGTAAAGGCTTTGACTCTTGGTTAGTTCCAATTGTTAGAGCTCTGAGTAATGTTTACCAGCTATTTATGACTCAAAATGTATGAGTTTGCTTGGTCCTGAGGTTTAGATGTTTACTCTACAGTGGGTACAGTATCTGAGTCATGGATGGTTATAGCGCTTTGGGCCGGACTCTTTGTAAGTCTCAGGCTTGGCACTTTAACTTTTGGGTTGCTCTTTATAATTAGCCCTCTTATTATTGGCTTCACATAGTGTTAAGTGACTCTTAGTCCGAATTTGAGGGCCCTGACTCTAATTTGGTCCTAGTATTTATGACTTTGACTAGTTAGTCCTACTGTGTGATGCTTCGAATAATGGTTTAAATCATTTGAAGTGCTTTGGGACCTGATGCCTGTTTATTCTCGGGCTTGGGGCTTTGACTCTTGGTTTGGTCCTCAGGTCTCTTATTATTGATTTCTTCTGGTGTTAATTTAGAGTTAAGTTAAAGAAAGAGTTTGCTGAGATAAACATAGTAATGGAGAATGTGGTTTAATGTTTTAAAGTTCTCTTGTGCTTCCAGAAGGAGTCATACTTCTATATAAAGGTAAAACTTTAGTATAAACTTATCAATATCAGAGGGCTCAGAGACTACCTTAGATCCCAATGATGCTGTATATAATCTTTTGGTTGTCATTTTATTTCCATCCATAAAATAGTGGTATGTGTTAATAATAATAATAATAATAATAATAATAATAATAATAATAATAATAATACAATCATCACGGCATACAGGAAGAGCTTATGCACATAAATCAACTTTGAATACAGAACACAGTAGTGCTTGACCAGAATAAGAATAAGTACAATAAGCTCAGTGAAAATAAACAGACATGAATAAAACACAACCTTAGAGGGCACAGTAAAGAGAATAAAGCCACAACAGGAGCATTTTGAAGACTTTCAGCATCAATAAACTCCGACTTCTACTGCAAACAAGCCATTAAGATTCCCACCACTATTGGAAAAGAGATTTGATCCACAAGCTCAGTATGTTCCCTTTTGCACAGAAAAACAGGGATAATGAGAGAGAGTGAGCGAGATAGAGAGATAGAGTCATGGTCATTGCTTTGTCCTAGCACTTCATCAGATCAGTAAAGCTTTGCAGAAGGAACCAAGTGATATTGTCATTTGTCTCCTAGCAAGTGAAAAAAAAATGCCTATGTTTTATGTTTTAAATCACTCTCTATTCAATATACAATGCACTACTTTTAAAAGCTCATCATTTCTGTCTTTCCAAAAGCAGAATGTAGACTGTCTTGCAATCATGAAGTTCCACAATGCAACATCCTGCATTGTGGTGATGTACCATAAACACTTAGGGCAGTACAGTACTGTATGTGGCATGACTGCTTCTAAGTGTAGGGGGGAGGCAATGCCCCCAAATGCTCTGCCTCCCTTATTAGTGCCAAACCTCCTCGCTTCACAATGCATCGTCATCATTGTGTCTAAGTGACATAAATGATCTGACTGCCAGAGCTGGGCAAAGTACACAAATCCTGGTACACAAATCCTCCATTTACATGGGTACTTGAGTAAAAGTACAAAAGTACTCACCTTCAAACTTACTTAAGTATCAAAATGACAGGGCTTGTATTAGCTCTGAGATTTGACGGAAGCAGAGAGAGAGATGGAATGAGAGAAAACAATTTGTGTAAGTGCAAAAAATATTTTTTTTCTTCTATTCAATAAAGACGCACCAATATGACACCATAAGATTTGTTGAGCAGCAAGACTACAGTATCTTGCTGGGCTGAAGGACAAGAATTTGCACTACAGTGCCAGTTGTCTTGTTTGTTTTATAATGCTAAGTGTAATGTTAAAATTGTGGGATTCGTTGCTGTTGGAAGCACACCTGTGGCAATCCCACCACTACTTTCATTTTCATTTACATTTAGGCATTTGGCAAATGCTCCAGAGTGACTTACAAAAGTGCTTAAGTTTTTGTCATTGGATCGATCCTTACACTGGTTTACTAGGTTACTAACTATAAGTACCTCCAGTCAAACACTGTTGGGAAGATCTTATTTAATTATTTATTTTTTTCAGATTTGTTTCTGAAGAAGAATACGACATTTGAAGCCCATGTCCAGGATCCGTCTGTGTGTGGTGGCTCTTGATGCACTGACTCCAGCCTCAGTCCACTCCTTGTGAAAGTCCCCAACAATTTTGAATGGCCTTTTTCTGACAATCCTCTCCAGGCTGCGGTCATCCCTGCTGCCTGTGCACCTTTTTCTTCCACACTTTTCCCTTCCACATAACTTTCTATTAATGTGCTTTGATACAGCACTTTGGGAACATCCAACTTCTAATGCAATTACCTTTGGAGGCTCTCCCTCCTTATGGAGGATGTCAATGATGGTTTTCTGCACAACTAGTTCAGGTCAGCAGTCTTTCTCATGATTGCGCTTCCTACTGAACCAGACTGAGAGTCCAGTTAAAGGCTCAGGAACCCTTTGCAGGTGTTATGACTTAGCTGTTTAGAGTGGGACACTTTGAGCCTAGAATATTGAACATTTTCACAATATTCAAATTCTCTGAGATTGTGGATTTGGGGTTTTCATGAACTGTAAGCCATAATCATCTCAATTATGACAAATTGTCATGCCCACTCCTAACACGACCGGCACTAGGACCTGGAAGTAGTACGGTCGTTATTCAGGAGGCATAAAAGGAGACAAGATGGCTCCACACATTGCTCAGTCATTGAGTTTGCCCATGCTATCGCCAATGCTCTGTCCGTCTAATCGTGAGTACTCACTTTCTTGGGTTTTGCTTTCGATTGAGTGTGTGTTATTAGAACGCGGGTCTATTTGTGTAAACTCTTGCTCTCGCACCGGGAGAGTTCTAAAAATAAACAGCGTGGTTATCCTGCCTGTTCGCGCTACTTCCGCGTTTGGGTTTACCATCCACGCTACAGGGCTATCTGCTAGTCTTCTGGTCCGTCTCCGTTTGTTTGTGACAGAATGACTCAGCCATCAGCAGTAAACCCAGCAGATTACGCTCGCCTCTGCAATGTGGTTGATCAACATGATAAGCTGATCGATCAGCTCCGTAGTGAAGTCGCGGCTCTCCGCCAAGGCAGCCAAGGCATCCAAGACATCGCGGCCCTGCGCCACGAGGTGGCGGAGCTAAGGCAAGAGAACGCGACACTCCGTGGAGCGGCCGCTCAGCCGGCTGTTGCCATTCCCGTTGCAGTGGCTGCTGCACCGCCACCCTCCCCCCCCCCTTCTTCTGATGTCTTCATTGCTCTACCCGATAAGTGGGATGGCACGGATGGGAAATGCAGTGTTTTTTTAACCGCGTTGGATCTTGTGTTTGAGTTTAATTCTACCAGATACTCCACAGACCAACTGCGCGTTGCTCTTCTCGTCTCGTTGCTATCCGGGCAGGCAGCGGAGTGGGCCACGGCGGTCCTGCGATCTGATTCAGATGTAGCCTATTCCTACACAGAGTTCACCCGCCAGCTAAGACTCACTTTTGAACATCCTGCTGCTGAGGTGGAGACCAACTCCAAATTATATCATCTGCGGCAGGGAGGCTCATCCATGAGCCGCTACATGGCGGATTTCCGAACGCTCGCCGTCCAGACCGACTGGGGAGACTCCGCCCTCCGGACGGCCTACTATGAGGGACTGGCTGCGCGCATCAAGGACGAGCTTGCCGGAAGAGAACTTCCAGCTACGTTGGAGGGCTTAATCCAACTCGCCCTCCGGGTCGACCAGCGTCTGCTCGCCCGACCCAAGCCAGCCCCTCGCACCCTGCCGCCCATCACGCCATCACTGCCTCATTTCACGCCCCGAACCCCCTCCTTCTTCTCTCACACGCCTGTTCCGGAAGCTCGCTCCTCGTTTTCTACTGCACCTACCGGACCCATCGGCTCTCCACCTCCCGCTGTGGTTGACACCGGAGCAGGGGAACCCATGCAATTAGGGCGCGCCTCCTTAACCGCTGCAGAACAGGAACGCCGATTTAGGGCTGGGATAACGCCTCGATCTTTACCCCCAGTTTCTTGGCATAAGAAGAGTCAATGAAGTTACTAGCAGCACCGGAGTCGATGAATGCGGTACATCCGACCCGTTTGTGGCCAAACTGGAGGTGTACTCTTACCGTGAGACGGGAATCATTGGTCAGGGTGGTGGAGAGGGAGATGGAACCCGGTGAGTCACTCTCACTCCTCACCGGGGCTGCGCGTTTCCCGGGCACAGAGGACAGATGGCTCGGTGGTGCGCTGCAGACCCGCAATACGCGCAGAGGCCCTCTCTAAATCGGCGTTCCCGTTCTGCAGCGGTTAAGGAGGCGTGCCCTAATTGCATGGGTTTCCACCTCACCTCGACTGCCATCGTCGCCTTCCATGAACTCTGCCGCCGCTTCACTACAGCTCCTATCCTCCTTCATCCAGATGCCAACAAACCATTCGTTGTGGAGGTGGACGCGTCGGATGTGGACACCGGGGCCGTTCTCTCCCAACGAGGTCCAGACCAAAAGCTGCATCCCTGCAGCTTCTTCTCCAAGAAATTTGACCCCACTCAGCAGCGATACGGAGTAGGGGACCGCGAGCTGCTGGCCATAAAGTGGGCCTTGGAGGAATGGCGACACTGGCTCCAGGGCACCAGAGAGCCATTCATTGTCTGGACTGATCACCAGAACCTCATCACCATCCGTTCACTGAAACAGCTGAAACAACCCCAGACAGGCGCGGTGGGCTCTATTTTTTGAAGACTACAACTTCCACCTGTCATACCGCCCGGGGTCCAAGAACACCAAAGCTTACGCCCTTTCACGACAGTATGAGGAAGACGTGCCCCGGGCAGACCCCGCGCCTGTCCTACCACCTACCAAGATCATCGCACCGCTCCGTTGGGACATAGAGACGAGGGTTCGCCAGGCACAGGCTGCGGAGACCGAACCGGCAGGTGTGCCGCCTGGACAACTCTATGTGCCCAACATCATCAAGCCAGAGGTTCTTCAGTGGGGGGACTCCTCCCTCCTCTCAGGTCACCCCGGAAGGCGTCGCACTCTACAATTCATCCAACGCACCTTCTGGTGGCCCAACATGAGGAGGGACATTGATGAGTTTGTCCAGGCGTGTCCAGTGTGCGCCCAGGCCAAAGACAACAATCGACCATCTCCAGGAGAACTTCAACTACTCCCAGTTCCCCGTCGGCCCTGGACGCACATTGCTGTCGACTTCATCACGGGCCTGCCGGTTTCCGAAGGAAAGAACACCATCCTCACGATCGTCGACCGGTTCTCCAAAGCTGTCCACCTGGTGGCCCTCACCGGACTCCCGTCAGCCAAAAACACAGCCGAACTGATATTAGAACACGTAGTCCGCCTGCATGGGTTCCCAAGGGACATCGTCTCGGACAGGGGGCCCCAGTTCACCTCACAGTTCTGGAAGGCCTTCTGCCGTCTGATCAATTCCACCTGTAGTCTGTCTTCTGGATACCACCCACAGACTAACGGTCAGACGGAACGGACCAACCAACAACTGGAGCGCTACCTGAGGTGCTTTGTCACTGATCGCCAGTGCTCCTGGGCCCGCTACCTCATTTGGGCAGAATTATCACATAATCTCCACGTCTCCTCCGCCACCAATCTAAGCCCATTTGAGGCATGCTACGGTTTCCAGCCTCTGATGTTCGACCATCAAGAACCGGAGGTTGAAGTACCGTCGGCCCAACAGTTGGTCCGCCGGTGTCGACGGCTCTGGAACCAAGCAAACAACGCCATCCGACGCTCCAACACCCGCTACACCCTCCAACATCGCCGTCGACACTCCCCCGGGACAACTGTTCCAGATAGGTGACAAGGTATGGCTATCTACCAAGAACCTACATCTACGGACAGAATCACGGAAACTCTCCCCCAGATTCATTGGTCCATACCGCATCACCCCTCGGATTAACCCTGTCACCTACCGGCTCCAGCTGCCTGCGGCGCTCCGGATCCACCTGGTATTCCATATATCCCAAATCAAACCCTTCACCACTTCCCCTATGGTTCCACCCACCCACCCTGCTCCCCCTCCCCGAATCATTGAGGGCGGTCCCGCTTATACCGTACGTCGGATCCTTGATTCGCGGCCTCAGGGCAGAGGCGTGCAATACCTAGTTGATTGGGAAGGTTATGGCCCCGAGGAGCGGTCCTGGATTCCGGCACGGTTCATTCTCGCCCCCGAGCTAATCCGGGACTACCGTCTTCGGGTTTCCTCCACCCCAGGACCGTCGGGTGCCGGTCCTAGACAGGGGGGGTACTGTCATGCGCACTCCTAACACGACCGGCACTAGGACCTGGAAGTAGTACGGTCGTTATTCAGGAAGCATAAAAGGAGACAAGATGGCTCCACACATTGCTCAGTCATTGAGTTTGCCCATGCTATCGCCAACGCTCTGTCCGTCTAATCGTGAGTACTCACTTTCTTGGGTTTCGCTTTCAATTGAGTGTGTGTTATTAGAACGCGGGTTTATTTGTGTAAACTCTTGCTCTTGCGCCGGGAGAGTTCTAAAAATAAACAGCGTGGTTATCCTGCCTGTTTGCGCTACTTCTGCGTTTGGGTTTACCATCCACGCTACAGGGCTAAGTAGCGTGTCTGCTAGTCTTCTGGTCCGTCTCCGTTTGTTTGTGACACAAATCACGGCTTGAACTATCTTGCTTTGCATGTAATGAGTCTATCTCATATATTAGTTTCACCTTTTAAGTTGCATTAGTGAAATAAATGAACTTTTACAATTTTTTGAGTTTCACCTGTATATAAAATAATAAATATTATTGTGCTGAAGTGATGTAAATGAATTTTGGAGTTGTGTTAAGAACTTAATCTTTATGTGATCTACTTTTAAAAAATAGATAAAAAGCAGGATGACATCAAACATCAGACATGGCTGTTGATTGGGCTGATTTGAGTCTTTCACAAACCGCTGATCTGTTTTACACAAAATTATGAAACCGTGAAGAATATGAGGCTATATTGGGCAAGGATTCATCAAAACAGAGACCATCCTGTCACATTGAAACAGTTTGGCCATTCTTCTTTGACCTGTATTATTAAGGATACAATTCTACCTGCAGAACTGCTGCTCACTATGTTTTTTTTTCACAAATGTGAAAATCCAAATAAAGTAGCTAAGAAAGGAAGGATGCTCTTCAAAACAGAATCACTCCAGATCATCACCAATAAATTTACGTTGTCCATAATGCTATGTATATCAAGGTTCCCCATAACTTTGAAGGGGAAAAGAGGTTTTGTGATCATAAATTCTCTATTGTACCGAACAGGGGGGAAGTTTGTGGTTAAAAATGTGCACGCGCACACACACACACACGCACACACACACGCACACACACACCTGTGAACACACACACACACACACACACACACACACACACACACACACACACACACACACACACACCTGTGCACACAAATAGACCGGGCAACAAAGAAACAGAAATAGTCTACCCACCATCAGCCTCGTGGAGAGAACCATGTTAATGCTGGTGTCAGGACTCTGAGAAGTCGCCATGGGAGGTGAACTTAAAAACATCCTAAAGAAATCTAATAACATACTAAGTGAAAAACAGACAGACCGACACACAGACAGGCAAATAGGATACAATTTATGTAATTCCAGAACAGTTTTAAAATAAATGTATCTACTGTATAACTACAATTACAAATTCAAAATTCAAATTTTATTTGTCACATACACAATCCTACACAGTACGATATGCAGTGAAATGCTTAGGCAACTGCCCTGACCTAAGAGAATAAAATTAAATAAAATATAAAATATAGAATATAAAATGTCAAATGTAAGAATATAAAATATAAAAAGTAAGTAAGTAAAAAATTGTAATTGCACAAGTGGAAATAAAAATATTGAATATGCAAATATGCAGTAAAGTGACATGTTAAATGTTAAAGTGGCTTGTGTGCATATTTAAGTGACTTGTGTGCATACTACCCATGAGTGAGCAGGTGTGCAGTGAGCAAATGTCCTGAATGTCCAGAGTGTCCAGAGTGAGTGCAGAAGCATGTGTGGGTGTGCAAAATGGATCAGTACTGTGTGTTGTACTGATTAAGAGACCGTATCGCCTGCGGGAAGAAGCTCCTCCTCAGTCTCTCTGTGTTGGCCTTCAGGGAGCGGAATCGCTTTCCTGACCTCAGCAGAGAGAACAGTCCATTGCTGGGGTGACTGAGGTCCTTCATGATCTTCCTGGCCTTGGTCCAGCACCGCTTGCTGTAGATCGAGTGCAGGTCAGGGAGCTCGGTGTGGATGATGCGCTCAGCTGATCGCACCACCCTCTGAAGAGTTCGTCTGTCCTGCATGGTGCTGTTCCCGAACCAGGACGTGATGTTTCCCGTCAGGATGCTCTCTATGGTGCAGGAGTAGAAGTTCCTAAGCACCTTGGAGGGCAGTCTGAAGTCTCTCAGGCGTCTGAGGTGGTAGAGACGCTGTCGGGCCTTTTTCACCACGGTGTTGATGTGACAGGACCAAGACAGGTCCTGCGTGATGTGTACACCGAGGTAACGGAAGCTGTCCACTCTCTCCACTGGGCTCTTGTTGATGACGGGGGTCTGGTAGTTCCTCTTCTGCTTTGTGCTGAAGTCCACTATCAACTCCTTTGTCTTGCTGACGTTGAGAAGGAGGTTGTTCGTCTGACACCAGTTCTCCAGATTTCCAATCTCCTTCAGGTAGGCCGTCTCATCGTTGTCAGTGATCAGGCCGACCACGACGGTGTCGTCAGCAAACTTGATGATGGTGGTGGAGTTGGTAGTGGCTACGCAGTCGTGAGTGTACAAAGAGTACAGTAGAGGGCTCAGAACACAACCCTGTGGGGCTCCAGTGCTGAGGGTGATGGAGGCTGAGACATGTCCACCCATCCTTACTGCCTGTGGTCTCCCCGTTAGGAAATTGGAGATCCACTGACACAAGGATGAGCTGAGTCCCAGGTGCTCCAGCTTGGTGGTGAGTGTAGAGGGAATTATGGTGTTAAATGCTGAGCTGTAGTCGATGAAAAGCATTTTCACATAATTCCCCCTTCTAGTGTCCAGATGAGTGAGAGATGTATGGAGTAGATGAGCGATGGCGTCATCTGTAGAGCGGTTTGAACGGTAGGCAAACTGAAGTGGATCTAGTGTGTCTGGTAATGAAGAGATGATGAAGTCTCTGACCAGCCGTTCAAAGCACTTCATCACCACTGATGTGAGGGCTACAGGTCTATAGTCATTGAGGGAAGCAGGATGTGGTTTCTTTGGAACAGGAACAATGATGGACTCTTTGAAGCATGTAGGGATCACCGACTGAGATAAAGAGAGGTTGAATATCTCTGTGAACACTTTAATTAAACAATAACTATGATTAAATACCAAAAATAAATGGCAATGTAACAGAATAAATATTCATCAGAATGAGGCCTTTCTGGTTCAGCATACATAACCAGACTTTAAAAAATACAAAAGAACAATTTAGTCAAAAAGTTAAATGATCACGATAGACATAATGTTCCCTGTACCCAACAAAAATGTCTTTTACTCCAACTAATCATTTAAAAATAGTAGAACAAGAATATAATTAAATAAGTCATGCATTGAGAGTCTAAGAGTAATTGCATTTCACCATGAATGTAATTAGGTGCTGGGTTTGAGGAGTAGCAAGATAATGTACCAGATCAGGGACGTAGGGTTGTGCCTCAAAAAATAAAAATGGGATTAAATGTGTCTTGATGCAATGCTGTTCCACCTCTTATTTTAAATAAATGTTTCCTTTTCAAACTGAGCTTGAGAACTGTTTTATTGTAATGTTATAGGTAGAAAATATTATTACTGTTTGGCATAACATGCTAATATGCTAGATCAGACAAAGACAAGCAGAAGCTGCAAATGGTTCAACTGGTAATGCTGGCTTCATGTGCAAGTCCAAAAAAATGACTTCTCCATGCAGAGCAGATTGCACGGGAATCACAGATTTCTCATTTACGCACAGCACCAGAACCAATCACACCTGGCAGAGCATATTAACCAAAATGATTCACCTCGCATGCTGCCCAAGTATCCCAGTTCCAGAAGGTCTAAATTAGAGGGTCATCATGTAGAGCTTGAAGGGACTGCATCCAAAGCTAAATAGCCAAACAGCTAGAATTTGACATATGATCTAACATCATAGTACCTTTCCAGGGAGTCATAAGTGCATCTGTATTTAGGACTCAGACAATGCACCTTTGGGCACAGTGCTTTGTTTTTAGCAAATCAATACAACAATTGGCAGCAGAGACACGTCCATAGTCAACCTAGCTGTGATTCCCCATGTTAGTAAGAACAGGCATCCATGGTAAGCTGGAATCCATACTGAATGCCTGGGGTAAGTTGTCAATAAAGCTGAGCTAAAATGCTGTGAAGTACTCTTAATGCATACAAGAACAAATTCAAAATGGCAGGAGGCTATCCCCAGCTTTGGCAAATATCCTGAAACCTGTTATTGTCAATAAGGCTGAGCTAAAATGCTATAAAGTACTCTTAATACATAAGAAAACAAATTCAAAATGAAAGGAGGTTATCCCTAGCTTGCGTGGCCATTTTTACACATGGTTGCCAGGCAACGACGCAAACATTGTGGACACGCCAAACCTGGCGGCGTGTCTATTTAAGGGTCCTGATACCTCTACACTTCGTGTGATCATTTAGGTAGCACCAGTAAGGTATCACGGCCAAAGAAAGAAAGAAAGAAAGACAGACAGAAAGTGGGCTGTTCAGAGGCAAAGCCACTGCCTATGCCTGTCTAAGACACTGGCGAGAGAGAGAGAGAGAGAGAAAGAGAGAGTGTTAAAGCATGCGTTACCAGGTTAAATATAAAAGCACAAACACAAAACTCTCTCTCCTATAAATCCTCGGTAAGGGCATAGGCCCCGAGAGGAAATAGTTTTAGTTTTAATCTCCAGAAACCCGTCCGTTCTCGCATAGATGGCGGAGGTCTGTTTATTTAGTTTTCTTTCGTTTCCTTTTAAGTTCATTAATTAATACCCACACGCTATCTCGAAATGGAAAGGTCTTCCCGTGCGTATCACAAGCACTCTCCCATACTCGTATATCATACCCCCTCTGAAACCCTGTGTTAAGGCTCTTATAAACATCAAAACATCTCGTGGTGCGGCTCTCCATAACGCACCACATAACAATATTGGTGTATTTGTAGGGACTAGCAGGCCACCTCAAAGGGAGCTGTAAATCTGTCACCTTCCAGCAAAATTAGACTCGTGCTGATACACTTTGTTTAAATTACTAAAATTCCACTGAGGTGGCCTCCCATGTGACATACCAAACCATAGGTTAATGTATGCACGAAAAGTAGGAACCATGCAGGTTGTGGCTACGCCCGCAACCACCTCTGATCAGGGGAGCAACTGCACATTTGCTGAGGGGTATGCAAGATCATGGGTTGCGTGGATTTCACAAAATATATACCTTAAATCATCAATCCCAATTTTTTGTTTTTTGATATTGTTTAAAGTGGTCATGACAAGATGAATTCAATTTCACTTGATTTTTTGACAAATAAGAGGTCACTGCACTATAAAAAAACATTTTGTAATTCTGGTGCACAAAAATCTATAACTTACTGTAAGTGTACATCAGAAAACACATTAAAATGGTAAATGTATGTCATGACCCCTTTAAGTCGTAGTATCCTGTGTGGTAGCTCCTACCTGTTCTCTTCACCTGCTCTGGACTTATTTGCTTTCTCTCTGGACTCTTCATCTTTTTCGTCTTTTTTATGAACACTCATGTACAACGCATTAAAATGATTGTATTTGCTAAACAGTGATGTAATTTCATTAGCACTGTTATTACAACAGAAACAGAAAAAAAAGCTCATGCATTAATAAATTTAAACTGCATAATTTTTAGAAACTTTGTGGTTTTTCAAGCTGTTTTGAGAATCCTGTTTACAAAAAGCTTACAATAGGGTCTCGGATACTGTATGAATGAACGTGTAGAGGGATCCATACGCTAGTCTCGTTCTATTTACACAGCAGGGCTTTCCGGAAAGAAAACTGTGCATTTATTGCGCCCCTGGACTGAACATAACGAACTGAGAGGATAAGGCAAGAGCCCAATAACTTGGTTGTGCTTGGTGGTGAGAACCTCGGTTAACATTTTTAACAATAAGTAAAACATTTTCTAAAGCAAACGCCTATTTTGTCAGGAATAATGATTTGATATTAACGGACGGTAACTATGCCCAGCCTCGCTGGCAATAACGTTAAATGTTGATTAACTTAAAGACTTACAATAATACAAAATTTTAGGTTTAAGCTTACCAATCTCTTTTTATCCACGTTGACATTGCTGTCCTCATTTTAAGACACTGTTTTTCATTTTCTTTTTCTGTTCTGCGCGTCAGTTCTGTTCTTCCCTCTTCTGTCCATTTTGCATAAGTGACTGGCAACTATAGGGGGGTGGGGCTCAATTGATATATATATATATATATTTTTTATTTCTTTTTATTTTACTCATTTAAAATGCTAAACAAAAATAGTCTCTTCACAAATATAATTTTTCGAATATTTTAAAAGCCTTATTAAAGACAATTTGCAAAGATTTTTTTTTTCACAATGGCGCCCACCTCTGTGTGGCGCCCCCATGCACTGCATATACTTCATACCCCATTTTTGCGCCCCTGCCTCTGATTGGAACAAACAGCTGTGGGGTGGACCTGCGTCATGAGATCAAAAAATAAACCAGCGTCTTCGTGTCTGAAGGTAACTAGCAAGCTCTACCACTTCCTCGCAGCTTGTGCTTCCACCCTTGCAGGCAAACGATGTCTGAAGGAAGCAAGCATGCTCGCCCTCTCTTTCATCCTCTCTTCAAGAACACTCAATGAGACTTCATGCCAGAACTCCAAAGTCTGTTAATGAAGAAACACTCACAAGTTCCAGAGCACCGCCATCGGTAACCAGGCAACCAACGCCTCACTGAAGGGCTTTCCCGAAAGACGTCATCTCCGGATGAGAACGAAATGTAACGCAAGTAGACAAACAAAGCTTCATACCTTGCTGAACATTGGTGCTCGCTAAACTAAACCATAAGATTAAACCTAAGACTCTGCTCTGGTGACTTTCTCAGGTTTAGTAAATTGTACTAGGAGAAATCCATTAATGTTCACCCTCCAAACTGTTGATATGTTGTGTGTGTGTGTGCATGTTTAAGTAGCGTAGTTTTATGTATCGTAGATTAGTTCAATAGATGCTTGTTCCTTTATAAAGAACTGTTGTCTTGGTTATGTATTTTAAAGTTTAAACATTTGCCCAGATCTTACGTTACCTTGCTCATAATTGGTAAATACCAGATTTTGTATTATCATCATTGGCCACGTGATAAATGGAATTGTAAGATACTCTAAATCGTGCTAAACGCTGGACGGATAGTTGATGAAGTGTATGTCATAAATTTTAATCAGTTTAATCAAATTAACCTGAATCCTTAAAGATTCGATTCACCTCTGACCCAGAGCTGAAACCCTATATAATAATGGTGGAGAATGCAGCAGTCATTCTTTGTCTACATGATGAAACTCTACATATTTCATATTGATATATAAAGTGTAAAGGAGCCCACTTTTTTATGACAGAGCTTAGCCATGATAAGCTGCTCTGATGGCTTGCTAGTAAAATTATTGTAATAACTTCCAAAGTGGAAATGTTGATGAATAATATTGTATGACATTCTTTGTTTTCATAGCATTTAAATCTGTATTACTTATTTTTACAGCACATGTAGTAAAAATGCCATAAATGCCCTTTATTTTTTTTATTCTTTACATTGCCTGGCCAAAAGTTCACCATTTTAGAAGGTTCAAATTAATGGCCTGTATCAAGCAAAAGAAGCCTCACAGGTACTGAAATTGGTCAAAAAGTGTCCAAAGCTTTATTCAAACCTAAAATAGTTTCCAATTTTGGAAAAACTTTGATCAGAAACCTTAAATGGACTGTTAGATTGGACTACTCCAGAGCCAAGGGTAAATGAAGCATCTATTATGTTCATTGGACAAGCTGCTGGAAGCAGTGTTAGTACATGGTCAGGTCTAGTATTATGGTTGGGCTTAGCAACGTTATGTGACAATAAAATGAGGTCAGCTGATGACCTGAATGCTTTGAATGACCAGGTTATCACATTAAGGGAGTTTTTGCTTTTCTGTAGGCATATTCCAGGATTCAAATTGTGAAAGAGCGGTGCTGAGAGGATGAGCAATCACACATGAATTGGCCCCCACATTACATGTTTACATGTTAAATAATTAAAACTGAAATAAGGTTGGTGTTTGGCTATTTACTGTAGTGTATTATTTGTAGATCTTAATTTAGATATGTGGCTTTTATCCCATGTGTTATAATAGCATATTTACTAATATTGTTACACATGCTTATAGTATGTTATAAATCTCATGTGCTTACCCAAAAACCCCTACCACTACTATGAGTTAGCAGGGTGCTAAATTCCCATTTACTGTACAAGAACAGGGAATCAATTACTCCACTCATACCCTAACAGATATGAGTTAACCATTAATTTAATACAAAAGCATAACCAACGGTGATGAAAATGCCTTTGTGGGCTTTTTCAGAGTCCTATTGGGAAAATGGCATAATTAAACTCATTCTCTCCTTGCATCGGGTATTCATTAACCCACCCATATCTGATTTTTTGACACCAATTAGCATTAAATACCATATGAACAATGGTTTTTCTAAGCAAGACCTCAGCTGGTTAGTCATTACGAATGGTATTAGATACTAAAAATGGCATAATGGCTGCCATTTCTGTCCTAAATGAGTCATTTAGGAAACCAGAGGAACGGAAAGGAACTAATTCCTCAAGGAACTTCACAAATGATTTTGCAGCAACATTTGTACTGAGCCAGAACAGTTTAAAGAAATGGGAAATTGGACTTGGGTTGGGTGTAGACTTCCCATATAACATGATGTAACATTTTTAAGATTCTTGTATTTCACAATCCAGGTCCCTAATGAGAAAAAGAAAGTTTTTTCTTTATTTATTATTGATAGAAAGACTGCCCCAAATGTATGTACTTTTTCTTATTGTGCTTGGGGAATAAGTAATTAAGCTGTGTAACCTTTAACTTAAACAGCAACTGAACATAAGGGAAAAAAAAGAGGGCAAAAACAAAACTATGAATCAGATCTAAACACAGGCAGTGTTCCAAATATTAGACTCACATCTGGTTAGTGTTCTTTCATATTAAGACAGTCTAGAGCTTCTATAACATGGTCTAACAAGACTTCTTAAATGATGTTCATTTAACTAAATAAATAAATAAGTGAATTCATGGTACATTATTGATGGGGGCCGAAAAACTGATGGTATTATACATTAGATACTGCAAGCAAGTATCACTTACAACCACTGTTCAAACTTGCTGAATTGGGCATATTTAAAGGTTAGTGGGGAGTTAATACTGAAATATGGAACATTGGTATTTAGGAATTATGCACTTACAAAAAACATGGCTCCTAAAGCTAAGGTAATATCATTGTTAATTTTTCTATCTGATTTGTCAGGTGTTAATCAATTTTCAGGGACAACAGTTTTGACAGCAGTGCCTGCAATTTATTATATTAGAGATAAAAGAGAATGAGAATGTGCTGCTATAACCCATTCACTTCAAGGTCCACTGGATGTGTATGCTGGATGCTTTTCTGCTAACCAACGTTCTAAAAAGAGTATAATTTATTAAATCCTTCTTGGCTGCTAAAATCTACCCATGTACCCTGCCTTTTTTTTAACCAACAAAGCATTTCATGTTAAGAATCCTAGAAGATCAGGGTTTATGATCTGGTACCAACAACCATGCCAGGATTAGGCACAGAGGTCACATAATTTTTCCATTTTGATGATCATATTAATATTTCCTGAATCTCCATATATCATTGCATTGCACTGCTGCCACATGAGTAGCGGATCAGATAACTGCATGAATATGCAGACGAATGGAAATCTTGATAAAGTGAAACTTGCCTATATGAATGGAAATCTTGATAAAGTGAAACTTGCCTATATGAATGGAAATCTTGATAAAGTGAAACTTGCCTATATTTGGTCACCAGTGTTGGGTGTAACTAGAGCTAGAATACTTGGATTACTTTTTTGATGTAACCCGTAATCTAATGCCTTACTGTAGGTCTGTCATTTAAGTACTAAGTTATTTAGTTATATTTTCAAAAATATAATCAGTTATTTAGACAGTTTATGTAATCTGTGAGCCAAGCAGCAGTCATTCCGTTATCGTGTGTGTGAGAAAGTCGTCCTACAACCTCCTTCCAGGTTTTGATAATGTGTTGAAGGGTTGTTAACCCAGTTCCAGTAATATTGAATCTCCTTAGTTGTTTTCTTACATATAAAACCTCCTAGGTTTTGGGTTCACCTTTCGGCGTGGCTCCGCAGGGCCTTTGGGGTTGTGCTGTGGTGAAAATTGGTGAACCCAAATTGGACATTGGTAGTGGATTCTTTGGGTTCTTTGCTTAGGATATGTAGGATATTTGCCTGCTGCCATGCACAGTGAGCCGAGGTGCACTGGATGTTCTTGTTTTCTTCTGTTGTGGACAGCATTGACTTTTTTCACCAATTTGTTCTACATTGGCTTTTCTGTGGGATAGGAATGGATGGGCTAACTTTTGGTCCCTTTTGCGCCTTGGGTGCCCATGATCCTGTCGCCAGTTTTGCTTCACCGGTCAGTGATCATAATGTTATGACTGTTCGGTGCAACTGCTGACACAAACTAACTTGCCTTGTTGACATTTCAGAACAACATAAAACGTGAAACTTGGCCCCATCATATTTTATTCATTACTTACAGTACATACATAGCTACAGATTATTGCAGGATTATGCAACATGTTAATGCAATAATAATGATGTTTTCTTATCAAGTGACTTTGTGTAACCCATCCTATTCTGCATGTTTAGTGCATACGTTTTGTCTGTATTCCTGCAGTATAGAGAGAGGGCAGTAGGACCTAATACTTCATAAGCAGATAAGAAAAATTACTCAAGGTTTCCAGGTGACTAATACAGAGTGAAAATCATACCAAAGTGTCTTTTTATTTTTTTATTTATTCATTTTTAGAAAGAGGCCTTGCATTCTCATATTCTAGCAGAAAATTTTTATATAAACTGTCCAACTCTGTTTATTACGGCGCAACAAAACACATTTCAAAGATAAAGAATGGTTAACCTTCAGGCACAGCTTTCTCACAACTAGCAATCTAATTAATTTTTTGGTCATAACATTTGTGACAGAAGCAATTTTATAGCTTCACACCTCCTAACAATGTGCTGAAGAAAATGAAAATGCCAGTATCTGTTGATAAAAAGCATGTTTTCAAGGTTGAAGTGACCTCTTAGGACTAAACGCAATCGCATTACGCCCCGATCCAGAGGGGTTGTTTATGCCTCAAAACTGCCTTCCATCACTAATCACAGCCAAATGTTGTTTTAACGGTGTGAGCATGTCGTGGCGTCAGCGATAAAATCCTCCTCCATCTGAGAGCTATTACATTAAACAACTGTCTTAAGACATCAGCGTTTAAGAGGAATGCTGATGATGCTAAACGACAGTAATGGCCTAGCGATAACTGTTTTCTTGTGGGAACTTAGGAACAGGAATGTCCTGATAGTCCTGTTAGAAATTGCCTCCCTATTCTCAAAATTGGGATTCATGTTTATTACTTTTTTTGTAAATACAAAGCTGTTATGGAAGATTTTATTATGATTAGGATTCCAGACATGCAGATGTGGCATGTGTGGTGTCCATGGGAATATTAATAGTCTCTCCTGAAGTACCTATTTACTTTGCTAATGGAAAGAAAAATTACTAAATTAACCATGACAAACCGCTTCTCTTCCTCAATCCTCTCCAGTTCAATCTCCAGTTTTCCATCTGAGTCCTGATATCCCATAAAGAAACTCTCTCCATTACAGTCATACGACATGTCCTTGTTGTTTGATTTAGTAATGGCTACAGGAGCACTAAAACACCAGAATGGGGTCTGGGCTTCAGCAAGAATGGTGACAGTTATCATACAACAATGCTGGGGAAAAAAAACACACAAATATACATAATTGAGAAAATCAAACTTTTAGTTTAACAGAGAAATCTGAAAAATATTTCGTAAAAAAAAAAAAGGCATACAGTTATGTATATGTAAAACATCTCTGTCAATTATACAGTATGTTGAGTAAAAAACATTATGAAAATCATGATCATAGCTGGTCTTAATATTAGGGAAATACAAACTCAGACCAACAAGTTCTGCCTTGCCATTATTAAATTAACAAAAATCATGGCGAAAAAAAAAAAAAAAAAAAAAAAAACCATGTGAGCAATACTAAAAACCCCTTACTGCTTCCTCAGGAGTTAAGAGTGCATGTTGCAGCCAGGGGCTGCTAATCATCAGCCATTAATTAACTGATCATCAAAAGCTGTGCAGACTTCAATAGAAGCAGAAGTTTTGGCAGTTTGTTTGCCTGGAGCATTCAGGTGTGTGTTAACACAATGGCAAGAAAAAAAAAGACATGAGCAATGGTCTTAGAGAAGCACATGTTGCTGCACATGAAACGATTTGGAGTTCAATGTTCTACAGTGAAAAAAAAGTGGGAAAGCATTCAAGAAAGTTGCTAATTCTCCTAGAAGTGGATGTCCCAGCATGCTCACTCCAAGGTCAGACTGTGCAATGCTCAGAGAAAAAAAAAAACAAAAAAAAAAAACAAGAGCTACATTTCAGACCCTCCATGCCTCACTGAGCATGTTAAATGTTAAAGTCCACAATAGCACAGTTGAAAGAAGACTGAACAAGTATAATTTGTTTGGAAGGGTTACCATGAGAAAGCCTTTTCTGTCTAAAAAGAACATGGAAGCAAGAACGAAGTTAACAAATCATAAGACCTCTGAAACTTCCTTTGGACAAATAAGACCAAAATGGAGCTGTTTGCCCACACCATGTTTGGCAGAGACACCTCATAAACCCTGTCGAGTATGGTGGTGTTAAAATGCTGTCACACGATTTTACGAAAGTTGAGCATAAGCAAATGCACAAAAACCTTGATGAACTAAAACAATGTTTGCCAAAATTGATCCACAGCGATGCAAGATACTGAGAGTTATACAGAAAATGATTACCTCAAGTTATTGCTGCTAATGGTGGATCTACAAGATATTGAATCATGGGGGTATTAGTATAATATTGCCCACATGTTTTTTTTTTTTTTTGCCTTAATTTGTTATAAATAAATAATTGCATGGTGAAAAAAGTTACACATTGTGGTACATCTGATACTAAGATTAAAAAACACCTAGAATTAAAATGAAAATTAAAGTTCATTAATTACTAACTTTTACACATAACTGTAATTTATAGGGTTTCTAATTAAAACCATGCTAACACAAAAATGGCAACTACATATGCTTATGTTGACTAAATCTTTACTTATATTAAAGTTCAAGGCGGAGTTTCAAAAAGCACAAGAAAGCACAACAATTATGAAACAAGGATCAAAAATCCCCAGAAAAAAATAAGTTAGTAATAATTGGTAACAATTGCTGATAACATTTATTTTCATGATGTAAGTGGTGCTATTAATTTTAAGAATTAGATTGTTTGTAGTTGAAAAGATTACATCAAAAGTTGGGCCAATGAATTAACTGATACTGAGCTTTCTGTGTTTTATTGTTTACAAAAAGGGTAACTGTCCAACAGTCTGATCAGTAATGCTGGGACTTCCTTATAAAAGAATCTGAGGACTATGTCATTTGTGGAAATTAATTAAATCGTAGATTAAATTAGGAGAATTATTGGAACCGTAATCTGGATTATGTTAAGGAAGTCTCGAAATATAATCTGTATCATAATAGAAGGACAATCATATTTTGAACCTGGATTAAATGGATTTGAGTTCAAGCTCACATTTGAATTAATTAAACATAGCTAGTCTGAATATATAGATTCAGACATTTAAGATTTAAATGTAGATTAAAATTGATTTGGGACAATCTAATCCCAAATGTCATTTTTAATTTGGGGACTATTACTAAAATGCGGATAGAAATATAACAATTCTCAATAATAATAATAATAATAATAATAATAATAATAATAATAAACTAAATAAAAACACTACTGCATTAAATAATGTGATAACATGAAATTCCTTATTACCTTAATGTGTCCCTGTATTGCTTCAGTTCTCCAAGGCAGGCTGATTTTATCGGGGAGACTTATTTGTCGTGATCTTTTTTCTTTACTGATAACTTGCAAAGGGATGTAACCATCAACAATCTGATCTGTGAAGCACAAAAAAATCCTATAATAGAGTACAGTCCAAAATCCTAATTTCAGAGCCAAAAACTGATTTAATTTCATTGGCTTCATCATATAAAAAAAATACCAAACTGACCCGTATTATACAATAATCCGTTAATTTAAAACAGACACACGCCATTCTTGGTCATTTCTATATACAATCCATGTTTAGATTTTGTATGATTGCTGTACATGCTGTAATCAAAGTTAAAGATGGTCAAATTACATATTTAAATGTGCGACATTTTTTTGGTTGTTCTTCTTGTTGTTTGGTTAAAGTTAGCTCTCTAGCACACTCTACTGTCCATGCTCCAAAGCAAGGGTCAGCACTAATACTGTACAGTAAATTACTGCACAGTTAAAAGCAAGCAAAGCAAGAGAATTCTTTAATTTTTCATGAAGGTAAGGCATACCAATTTTATGGTTAATAATGCAAACTGTTCAAACTGTACCTTTCCTGCAAAACAGCTGGGTAAACCTGATTGATGCAATGCTTTCTACCGCGTTGTGCAGCTCAAGGTGCATGCTGTATTGATGCAACCCATAATCAGGATCAATGTCATCAAAAGGGGCTTGATAGTCTGTTGGCTTATATGAACTGAGAAACAGAAACAGTGTGATAGTCAGGGGTGAATGCAGACCTGAATCCGAATTTGATTGTGGAAAATCAAAAACACAGTTGGATATTTGTACTAAATGTAAGATGTTAAGCTCAATTTTTAATATGGATTTAATTAAAAATATCTCAGTACAGTAAATAAATATTCTGAAAGCAGGCCTCTATTAAATTAGATTGCTCATTCAAAATTGTATTCAATTCAAACCTTACTGAATGTGTATTTAATAAAGGTTAATCACAGCCTACTTCTGGACTAAATACTAAATTATTTACATTTAAACCAAATGGGGGCTTTGGAACAGGCACAAACTGAGACTATGCAAAACCCACATTATAAACTGGTGTGAATTTAAGGGATTAGTCAAAAACTACATGTGAGGTAAATCTGAAAGATATATAATCAAAAACCGACATCTTTAGTAAATTAGAGCTTAAACCCACAACCTTCATCTGAAATAAATTGAAACTATAGCTGGAAAAAAAAAGAATTAACTAAAAGTCACATCTGGATTAATAATTCCAAACCACAAAAATATTAAATAAGAAAGACAATCCAAAACCTACATCTAAATTCAGCAATAAGGATATACTGTACAGTACCATAACTATCACTGAATTAAATTAAAAGGACATTTAATAACACATGTTTGAGTTACATTAGAGGGATAATTCAAAACTTCACCTGAAATAAATTTTAAAAAATGGAATGAATTGGAAAAATATTTAAAAACTGTAAAGTAAGTTAGAGGGATAATCCAAAACCAACTTCTGGAGTAATTAGAATGGATTTAAACCAACATCAGGGTAAAGCTAAGATATATAAGTAAGATGGGTCATTTAAACCTGTGTGTTTGTGTTTGATTTTGGTGTATGCAGTGACAATATTTAGGATCACCAGAAGGTGGCGTTGTCATGCAACTAATCCATTTAGTCTCACTCTTACTCAGTTATTCATGCTCCACACTGTGACAACAGATGACAAGTATGAGACACAATAACTGATAATTAATTTAAGGAAAATAACGAAACAATACTTACGTTGTGGAAGACCCCAAAATATGTCTTTCCACAAGTCTGTGATAATGTAAGTTCATGAAGACAAATGCGATTTCCTGTTCCTTCTGAAAAAAAAACAACAACAACAAATAATGCAATGAAAATATGCCAAAGATACATTAACAATGTGTTGAAGGGTCGCAGCAGCGGACAAACAGATCTGCACACAACTTGACACTGGTTCTATGACAGATGCCCTTCTTGACGCAACCCTCCCATTTTATCTGGACTTGGGGCCGGCACTGCATTCAGTGGCTGGAGGTTTGGGCAACAAGTAAGTACTTAAAATCTCAGACTTATCATAGTTCTGAACAATATCTCTGATTTCGTATATATTGTGTTGTGTTTGTGGTTGTGTTTGCATGACTTTAATTTAAATTAAAGAGTCTTTAATTTGAAATGCGTCATGGCAGTTTGTGTCATGGATTTTTCGTTTTGGTGTTTGTGGGACTTCTGAGTCCACACTGTCTGATTAACGACTAGACTTAGCTCTGAATTGCTACTCCCAGAAGTCACATGTTCTGATTACAGATACATGTCCTTACCCAATACCCATCTAATTAAGCACTCACTCCACACCAAGAACTTAGTGAAGTGAATGCTCCAACTTTCCTAAACCTCATTTTTACTGATATTCTGGCATTTTGACTCTTTGTTATGTTTTCCTTGAGTGTCCCTTAATAAACTTTTTGGACATCGCCTGACCTTCTGCATGTCTCTTGAACTTTGTATTGGATTGTCTGCACTTGCTATTGCTCACTAAACTTTTAGGCGCATTTGCATCCTGCTTACCCTTGTTTTGCACTGGCATACATTTTTATTAGTGTCTTTATGCAAAAGTCTTTTCTTGATTCTGATCCAATCTAAGAAACCTCTAAAGTTAAAATAATCACTACTAGAATATTGACTCAGATTTAATGGATTTAATTGGTACATGTAGTGTATGTTCAAGGTACGGTACATTCATTTAAAGAGCATTTGTTTTGCATAAGACTTTAAGTTGTAGAGTGTTTATCTAGTTTGAACAGACAAGGTACTGTAAATGCGAGGGGTGTTCAAGTCAAATCGGGACTATGAACCATCTTGTGAATGATGCTGCAAAACCGATTTTACATTTACTTCAGGCACAATAAGGTGATGAGATTTTTAGCTGCAGTAAAATATTGAATGGTGCAAATGTTTTAAAGAAGGCCCTATGTCCATGAATGATGTTCCCCGAGGTGGTTTAGACTGCACTTTATTCATTCCCATGAACAGTCAGTGAGCACCAAGCCGTTATCACATATTTCTGTCATTAAAGGAGTTCCTGGGAGGTCAGTGTTTCAGACGTGAAGCAGATGATCTGATCATGGTTCCTACAAATTGAGAAATCTTTATGGTAAGAAACTACATTGATGGTATCCAAGCAGTAGTGAAATGCTGGGATAAGTGCATTGGCGTAGCAGGAGATTATGTAGAGAAATAAAGGTAGTGTTTTCTCTCATGATGGTTTTTTTGTTATGAGATTTTATCAGCACAATCAAAACAAAGTCCCGATTTGACTTGAATGCCCCTCGTACAAAATACATCCGTAGACCCGTTTCTTAAACAGATTTTCAGTCCGCAACACAAGTTTACGTTTTCGAAGCTTTGGCTGCAGAAATACAGTTCAGTAAGATGAGGTAAGAGGTCAGAGGTCATACATGAACATACCTGCCAAACCCCCACAGTGACACCATTCTCATAGCGCAGCAAAGAGATGAGCCTGTCTGAACCACACAATTTCCCACCATTCTTCTTCACCACTACTTTACCTAAGAGGGATTTCCAACCTGGTCTGCAACAATAATCATTATCATCATTATCATCATCCTTAGAGCACACATCATCACCTTAATCAACAAGAAACATTGTGTGGCTCACTAACCATGTTTACATTAAAATTTCTAAATGTTACAATAAAAATGACTGTGGCAGCAAGGGTATGTTCTGTGAAGCAGAGAATAAGTGGGCAATGAGTGATTGTCTCAACCTACTTAATGTATGAGCTCCAACTTTTAAAACAAAATCCTGAGAAGACAACATGACCTTGGCCCAAGCAGTTCCAAAAAGTTGTGTTCATTTTGTTTTTGGTCTATTTTTATTAATTACATAGGGCAATGCTGAGAAAGTAATTGAAGTAGCTTTTGTTGTAGTTTTTCCTGTTAAGTGGCTGCCACAGCAGACAAGTCAAGCTGCACATTTATTTTGGCACAGTTTTATGTCAGATGCTGTCACAGGTACTGTTTGCGGACTGACAGAAAGGCATAGTAGCAGAGGTGATGGCAGTTAAAGTCTTTTAATGAACAGAAAACAGGGAACAAAAGGAACAGAACATGAACTAAAACCAGGGGTAAACTAAACATGGAGCTACACAGACTAGGGGTTACAAACAGACTGAGAGACAGACAAAGGCTAGGAGAACACAGAGCCAGGAGAACACAGAGCCAGGAGAACACAGAGCCAGGAGAACACAGAGCCAGGAGAACACACAGAACCAAGTGACCACACAGAACCAAGGGAACACACAGAACCAAGGAGAACACAGAGCTAGGAAAACACAGAACTGGGAGAACACAGAGCTGAATTACAAACCAAAACAAACAGTAACCCTAAACGAACAGATTCAAGACAAGACTTCACTGAACTCAGGAACATTTATAACAAAACTAATGAGCAATCTCGGTTCAGGTGAGCGGCACATCACCTGACCGAGGTGCATTCTGGGGAATGAAGTCCAACAAACTACAAATGAAAACAAAAGCAAACAAAATGGAGTCTGTGGGCAATTTGGCGCCCTCTAGTGGTATCCCCTGACATTACCCCCCTCCCCACGGCGCAACAACGGAGCGCCCAACGGAGGTCCAGGACAGCCCCCCCAAGGTCCTATGTCGGCTCTGCCGACCATGAGGCTGCAGTACCCATCCCTTGGGCGAGGTGGAAAGGTGGGTAAGGATGGGTTGCCACCGAGGTCGGGCGGCGGAGGAAGCACGGCGTCCATGAGCCCGTGCGGAGGCGGAAACGGCTCCCTGTCCTCCTCGCTGCAGGGCGGCGGCGGTGGCTCTCTGTCCTCCTCGATGCAGGGAGGCGGAGGAGCTGGCTGGAGGGTCTGCGCCTCCACTGAGACTGGCTGGAGGGTCTGCGCCTCCACTGAGGCTGGCTGGAGGGTCTGCGCCTCCACTGAGGCTGGCTGGAGACTGGGTGCTGGCCTTGATGTCAGCTGCCTCTTTGTTGACCTTGGCCAGCTGTTCCTGCACTAATGCCCCCAGCTCCAGCAGGATTTGCATTTGACCACGATCTCCCGTCAAGCGACAAATCTGTTGGATCAGCACCCCGGCTAGTTGGTGGAGCTCCAGCCTCCGCCGTTGAAGCTCCACGGCATACGCCCTCTGATCACCAGCAGACACATGTTCGCCCTCTCCAGCTTCTCTCTGAGGCGCTTCACCGGCAGTCGTTCCGGCGCGCCCCAAGTTGTTCCGCCGGATGGCAAGCCGACTCCCCAAAAAGTTTGCTTGCCCCGGCGTCACAGTCACAGCCCCCCCCCAAAAAAAATTCCCGGGGAGACTCCTCTGCTATGTAATTTTTTGGGTCTTGCATTCTGTCACGGGTACTGTTTGCGGACTGACAGAAAGGCATAGTAGCAGAGGTGATGGCAGTTAAAGTCTTTTAATGAACAGAAAACAGGGAATAAAAGGAACAGAACATGAACTAAAACCAGGGATAAACTAAACATGGAGCTACACTGACTAGGGGTTACAAACAGACTGAGAGACAGACAAAGGCCAGGAGACAGACAAAGGCTAGGAGAACACAGAGCCAGGAGAACACGGAGAACACGGAGCCAGGAGAACACGGAGCCAGGAGAACACACAGAACTAGGTGAACACACAGAACTAGGTGAACACACAGAACCAAGGAGAACACAGAGCTAGGAAAACACAGAACTGGGAGAACACAGAGCTGAACAACAAACCAAAACAAACAGTAACCCTAAACAAACAGATGCAAGACAAGACTTCACTGAACTCAGGAACATTTATAACAAAACTAATGAGCAACCTCGGTTCAGGTGAGCGCCACATCACCTGAGGTGCATTCTGTGGAATGAAGTCCAACAAACTACAAATGAAAACAGCAAACAAAATGGAGTCTGTGGGCGCTTTGGCGCCCTCTAGTGGTATCCCCTGACAGATGCCCTTCCTGACTTAACCTTTCCATTGTTTTTTAATATCTGGGCTTAAGACAAGCACTAAGGATGCCCTGCACCCAGTGGCTAGGTTAGGGGCATTGACTGAGAATCCACCCAAGACACAAAAGCCATGGGAAAAAAAAAAAAAAAAAAAAAATCAGTCAACCTGTCTAACACAAGCCCTTTCTCCATCCCCAGCATCAGAGGTATCATTCTAAACTACAATATATTATCCAATTAAATCATACAGTACCTTTAATGGTTAACCTTTAAAGTGAATAGTTTGATGCACGCATCATGATCTAGTCATGCAATCTCCTCCATGCTTAAACTATAACTATAAGCTTTTCTTTGCCATTAGCAACATTAGTCTTGTATTTCCAGGGCGAGATGCAAATATCAGTTACAAAGCATGGCTTATCTATTCAAGAAGTAACTTGTGTGTATTTAATTTTTGGTCATTTTTCTTTCTTTAAAAGGTCTTACCTGCAAGTGATTGGACACTCAATGGGCATAAGCCTCACTCCAAGCATCTCTAGTGTAACGGGTTTATCAAGATTTGGCCAGTTTCCTGAGTTCCATCGAACCACCATAGATGCTTCACCAAAGAACACGTCGGTAGCTTGAATCCTGTTCTCACGTCCACTTGGTTCCTTCACTGTGATCTCCCACGTGATATGAAAACCCCTGAACCAAATACACCCAGAACCAATGTAATCATAAACTTAAACGGAAAGTTCATAGAGGAAATTATGTTGTTACTGTAGTTTAAACATTTACAAAATGTGTCTTGGCTACTTGACTAAAACTTAAGAAATGTAGAATTTTGACCATTCAGTAGTTTGCTTAAATAATAATCTATAATCTCACCATTATTCTTTTCTATAGTATATTAAGCGAATTAAGACCACTTCCAAAGAAAGCCACATGTTGAGGTCTAAATCGAGGCATGAAGTTGAGGAAATAGCTAATGTGATGCAGTGGCACCCGATGACATCAATCAGAGTGAAAGAAACGAAGGCAGAAGTGCTGAATCCCATAGAGGTTTAATAGCTGTTGTTTGTGTCTCGGAGAGAGTGGAGACTATTATTACGGAGCTAAATCTCATCCTTCTGTGCCTCTGTAAACCCAGCGAGCCGACAGGGATTTGTCTGGGCACGAGGACAGCGGCAAGCAATTTATTTCCACGATTTGACAAAACCTTCGTAGTGGTAGAACAATTACTTTCACTCCCTCTGCACTGCACAAGACCTCAGGGTTGAGAAATCGAGCGACTCGGCAGCTCTAATCAGAGGTTAAAACAGCGGCAAGGATCGTCAGGTGTGCTTTGGTTCCTTGCTTTCCCAAATGGGTGGAGGAAGGAGCTGAAATGTGGCCTTTAAAGGAACAATGTCCGAAGGACCTTATTGCATCATACATTATACATTACATATTCCACTGTACACTGTCAAGTTTTATTCCTGCAGTAAGCCAAATACCTATAAGTCATAGCGTGCTTACAGTATGTTTTTTTTTTTTTTTTTTTTTCCAGCATTCCTGACAACAGTTTTGGCTACAATGTTTGATTTAATGTATTAGTTCTATTTATTGTTAAGGTCGAAAGAGTAAATTCATCGTAGATGCTTCATAAACTACGGTGGCCGTGAAGTGTAAAACAAATTAACAAAACGAAAACAAAATAACAAATTAAAAACCACAATAACAAAACCAAAACCAAAATAACCAAACCCAAAACAAAAAAAAAGATTCAAAAACAAAATAACAAAACCCAAATCAAAATAACAAATTCAAAAACAAAATAACAAAACCCAAAACAAAATAACAAAACCCAAAACTAATTTGTTATTTTGTTTTGCGTTTTGTTAATTTGTTTTCGGTTTTGCTATTTCGATTTTTAGTTTGTTATTTTGTTTTTGGTTTTGATAGTTTGATTTTGAATTTGTTATTTTGTTTTCGGTTTTGTTAATTTGGTTTCGAATTTGCTATTTTGTTCTCGGTTTTGTTTGCACCTCTCGGCCGTTCAGAAACGAACCGGAAAAGGTAGGTATAGTTTGCGAATGAAATTCTTAACGCTGATTGGTCGAGACATCTATCACTCAAGATATACAGGAAGTACTGTAGCGGCGGTAGATTCGTGTGTGTATGAATGTGCAAACATGTACTGTCCTTATTGTGGTTTCAAATATGGCGTTCTGCCAAATATTTGCAGTTTTGTGGAAAAAATCTTTCACTTTTAAAAGAGACACAGCAGGTCGCAAACTACCGTAATCTTTATACCGTGATATGTCATCAGCATATCAAAAATCACGGCATACGAATGTCCGCCCTCAAAGTAACGTTGAATAAATTCCATTTCCTTGCGTTCTAATGAAATATTTCATTATTTTCTTGTTTTGCAGACCGAAAAAAAAATGGTTTAAAAGTGAAGCAGAACACACAAGAAACAAAGTTAGAGACACAATTTCCTACTTCCTGTTTATCTTGAGTGACAGGTGTCTCGTCCAATCAGCGGTAAGAATTTAATTCGCAAACTATACCTACCTTTTCCGGTTCATATCTGACTGGCCGAGAAGTGCAATACAAATTAACAAAACCCAAAACAAAACAACAAAACCCAAAACAAAATAACAAATTAGTTTCGGGTTTTGTTATTTTGTTTTTCGGATTTGTTAATTTGGTTTTGAATTTGTTATTTTGTTTTGCACTTCACGGCCGCCGTAATAAACAGATTAAAACACAGGTGAAATTTTCTATAAGAAGAAGATCATTTAGCATTTATTGAATGAGTCTCCCATCTCAGTGCTTTGAAAGAGTCAGAGGTAAAGTTCTTCCTTCAAATTTCTATGAAGTAAAACAATTTTTAAAACATCATTTTATTGCCACATAACGTTCCTGAGCCTAGACCCGAACAACTGAAGCAACCCCGGATCATAACACTGCCTCCAGAGGCTTGTACAGTTCATTCGTTTCCCTTCTTACACTGGTGCGCCCATCGCTCTGGAATAGAGTCAAGATGGACTCGCTAGATCACATGACCTTATACTTCCCAGCAATCTAAAGTTTTTCTCCTGATGAGTCTCACTACAACTGGTTTGTTTATGGCCACGCAGCTCTTTAATCCCAATCTTAAGGGTTCTTGTCGCATTGTGCATGTGGAAATGCTTTTACGTACACTATTAAACGTAGCTATGCTTCACGGATACTACTCTCTGATACAAAACTAAAACAAGACAGCAAACCCGTCTACTGTAGATCTGCTCTGTCAGAATGAGTATCTTGATACTTCACAAACACACAAATCTTAGACTAATTAGCAGAGAGATGAAACCACAGTCTGAACCTCAGAGACTTTTAACATGGCTCGGGCTTTTGGAGAAGCAGCATTTTTGCTGTCAGAAAACAAAACAGAGTCGACCATGTGTGAGCCACATGATCGCTCCTGAGATTTATTCTAATTAGACTCAGCCAATTAGCAAATGTGCTGGATGACTCTGGCATGTTTGGCTAACATCTCAACCCTTCAGCATTCACTACTTAGCAATGCCTTGCGGGATTGCTTGTGGATGAGATCATTGAAGATTGTGTAGTAATACAACTGTATGGTTAAATATCCTACATACAGAATGTTCTATCCTGCTTATCAGTATAAGAGTTTGGTGATCTCTATAGCTGAGAGTAAAGACAAGAGAGAAGGAGAGAGAGAATCAACTTTCATTTTAAATTTTACATCAATTGTTTTAATTTTATTATCTTGCTCTGGAATATTTGAAAATGATGACTCTAAAGCTATTAAATGGGTAGCTCTGACCCGTTCTGAACATAAGGCCATAACAGAGGACAAATCTAATTTTAGTGCAACTGGGGGGCTGGGAGGGACAACGAACAAACAAGCAAAAAAAAAAAAAAAAAAAAAAAAGAAAAGTTAATGACGAATGTCTATTTTCATTGCTCACCTGAGGACTTCAGCTGTTCGAATTGGCAGTCCAGTGTAAGAATGATTGGCTTTTAGTTTTCTCTCCCAGCTTTCATTATGATGGGTCAGTTCTTTAAAGAAAACTCTCCTCCAGTATCCCCCAGGCTTTTCCCGAATGCTGGCCATGTCCACTCCATCTGTCACATCCTTTATTAGCCTGGATGTCTTCGTTTTTGCTCGCTGCCAGGTGTAAAAGCGATACCACATGGCGCTGGGGATAGACAGTTCATTATTAGGAGTGACAGTTAATTGGGTTTAAAAGCTCCTTTGTGTGTCTGAAATTGGCATGCATTTACTTAACCCTTTGTGATCTACACTTAATGAATGGTTAGGGATAAAATCACATTACCATAATGTTCTCTTTATTCCAAATCCCGTTCGGTGAGCCAAGGCAGGTTTGATATCAGATGCTTCTTTAGTTCTGGAGCTCCAGCAGTCTTTTACTTCCAACAGTGTTATAAAGAAACTGAAGTCTATCTAACCCAAAATATTTTTCTTTATCTGTTTTAAGCTACAGTACATTTGATTTCATCGAGGTCATGCACAGATTAGCTGATGGGGTTTGGGTTACAGAATGACTATATGTAATATTATAAGAGCAGCCACCTTGGACAATTAGAATAACTTTTTTAAGCAAGATTTATCATCCCATCTCCAAGACCAGTCTTTGCAGACTTTCAAGGGCTAAACGTAGTGTACATAATAATATTTGTTGCAGCCTTTAAAATCCAGTTGGATGTCAATGTTGCTGAATTTTATTAAATAGCCAAAACGTTTTGGTCAACATTAGTTAATTTTACAACACCATACAGTATGTACACTGATCAGCATGACATTAAAACCACCTAGGTTTCTGGTTCCCCTTTTGCCAATGGGGTGGGTCTGGCCCCTTAAGGCATGGTATTCAGGGCCTCTGGTGTGTGCATATGGTGAATGGGTGGAGCATCCGTGGATTGGACTTTGTCTGGCCATGGGTGATCTATCAGATATATCGGCGGGCTGTGGTGCACTGGGTGTTCTGGTGACTTGTCTAACGTGGGCAGCATTTGCTTTTTTTATCTGATTTGTGCTGCATTGGCTTTTCTGTGGGATCAAAGATGAGCTGTCCTTTGGTCCTTGCAGGCATTTGTGAGCATTGGGTGACCATGATCCTGTCATCAGTTGCTGGTTCATGGGTCACCTGTCAATGCTCATAATGTTATGTCTGTTTTGGGTAAATGTATGCATATTCATATATATATATATATATATATATATTATATATATATATATAGTTCCATGCAACGATGTGTGTGCCCAAGCACCTGTGCCATTGCCACCCAGGCGCCCCACACAACCTGTGTGCTTTTTGAGCATGACCTCTAAAAATGGTGTGTTTAGTGTGTGTGTAGTATGTGTGTAGACGATGGGTACAGTATGTGTAAAGTGTGTGTGATGGTGTCTAGGATGGGTACTGTGTGTGTAAAGTGTGTGTCTTAAGGGTGTGTGTTGTAAAGTGAGTGTGTTTAGGAGCGTGTAGTTTGTGTGCATGTAGTATATATGTGTGTAGGATGTGTATAAATGTGTATACATGTATACATGCATGGTTGTATAAGCTACAGTATGCAGCAAAATATCTTGTGAAGGCCCTGAGTCGTCTTAATGGCAGCAGATTACAACCGATTTCCATTAGTTTTTTTGAGCATGTTAAGACCACTGATGACCATCAGCACTATTAAAACAGCATTATCAGAGCGATGGCGATGACATTATAGTCATGTTGTCATGCTGATGTCATAGTGCTTGGCCGCTAATGATAATAATCATTAAAAAAACAAGACGGCCTCTGCACATTATGTCACTGGCACTATTAAAACAGCATTATCAGAGTGATGGTGATGAGGTCATATCAATGTCATCATCATGCTGATGTCATAATGCTTGGGCCTTAATAATAATAATCCTTAGAAGAGCAAGATGTCCTTTGCACATCATAACATTAGCACTCTTAAAACAGCATTATCAGAGCGATCGCAATGATGTCATAGTTTGCTTTAACATTGCTTCTATTATAGCTCTGCATCATGTTATGAACCTTCTTTTTTTTTTTTTTTCGTTTTCCTAGTGTACAGTAGGTGCAGGATGTTAATCCTAACACAGCAAAGCTAAAGCTAATGATCTCCACATTTGTCTACTAAGGGTAGAAGTTAAACTTACTTGTTTTCAGTCAGCTCATGGAAATGCTTGTTGACAAAGCCAAGGCAGAAGAGAGATCCTGGATCCAAATATGAAATGATCTTCTCAGTGATGTCTGGTGGCATCCTAATCCCATTCAAGTTAAAACAAAGTCAAAGTATACAAAAATAAACAAAGTATATTTGGTTATCTTAATGCTATATTATATCTATTTGTCTTTTATTTGTTTGTTTCTTTTAAACTAAGCTATTGATTTTATATGGAAGGAATAATATCTGTCGTAGCATTTTTAAATGTATGACTGAAGGTATTGCTTAGTTACACACAATAACTCAGCCACTGCTAGTTTACACCTGTGACTTACTTCTCTATGTAGTTTTCAGAACATCTGGCTGATTTGGCTGGACGTTTATGATTTGGTGATGATCGCTGGACCATAGCCCATTTTGGTCTGTAAAACGAAGGCATGCTATAAATAGTTGCAGCAAATGTTTAAAGAGTAAATGTATTGAATACTAAACGATAAAAATTAATTTGAATAAAATTGACAAGGTTCATTTTAACCTTGACCAGAACTGTAACATCTGAAAATAAACACTGTCTTATTTACATACTCTCTTAATCTAACATGGCATATATATATATATATATATATATATATATATATATATATATATATATATATATATATATATATATATATATATATATATATATATATAATGTACTACTGTATGCAGTAGGTTTATTTAACACTATTTACTGATCACCCAACATAACTATACAGGTTAGTTAAGACGGGGTTTCCGGGTTAACTGTTAGGAAAAAAAAAACGTAACTGTACCAAAAACCAAACAGAATGTGTGTATGTGTGTCCAACGTACCTCTGTGAGCTCATCTGAGCCCTTCTGTTGTAGACTAAGTTTGCTTCGCTTTAGCAACTAAAAAAAAAAAATACGTTTAATTAATCTACATGAATTTGTTAACGGGAAAGCGTGTTCGCGTCCGGTATCTATGGCAACAGCACGACCCGGAACGCAGAAGCGGCTCCACCGGCAGTATTCCACTAGAGCGCGACGCCAAAACTTCCGCCATGTTGGAGAGGTCCATACTCAACCGCTATTCAATGCAGGTCTTTGGATATGTGTGAGTCTACTCGCAGTAATAATTATTTTTATATTCAATGTATTCTTATTTTCTTTAAAATTTAATTTTAAATACGTTTAAAATATATTTTAAAATGTCGTAAGAAGAGTCTATTAGTTACTTTAGTAAACTATTCAGATCTACCTGCCCTGCAGTGGACACTGAAGGTGACATGCAGTAATTGCTTTAATTGCTTGTGTCTGTGCCTTGAGGAGCTATGGAGAGGCTGCATCTTTTTCTTTTTCATTCCTCCCTGGATGGCAGAACCGTTCATTCCATGTTCACATTCCATTTCAAGACGATGATCTTATTTATTCTAAAAATGTTCTTTAAAAAAAATTAATTTTTGCCTATTAATGGAAAGTGCTTCCTGTGCTTCATTATCTTGAAAGTTATGTCTATATAGTATTAACCATGTTATATATAGACTTGTTTGTCTGGCACGTCCAATGGTCACTTCATTGGTCTGGGATCTATTTGGAAGCCGGGTCAGTGGTGTAGGATTACAAATTTATAAAATGTTAAATCTAGGTTCCAACAAAATAGTATATAAACTGAAAGGTTATGTACATTGGGTTTTACGTTTTGAGGTAAAGATTATGACATTCTAAGGACATCAAGTCTGGTAGGCAGGTGTCTGAAACATTAACCTTTTGTACTTCCTGACCACTGGGTAGGGTCCCAAAGTAAATGTGAATGCTAATCCCAAGGCCTGTCTGTGCCTTTGTCTCTATGATAATATGTAGGTCTGGCCGATACAGTCAGGCTAATTAGATTAGCACCTATGCATTTGAAAGGCACTGTTATGCTGATGAGAATCAGGGCTGGGGAACTTCCTGTACCAGGCTGATTCCTGTACTACACTATGCTTTGTTTAGATTGCCTCCACCTCTTTGTATCCCTCCATCTTGTAAAGTATAAACTCCAGACTCATAAAACTCTCCAGATCTGAGTTTTAGATAGACTTGGAAGACTACAGTGACACACAGCGAGTTTCTCAATAAAGAGTAACTTCTGCTGGAAAGATATCCCAATGTCTCCTGGTCTCTGATTCAACAAAGCAAGAAACGTTCCCAACAGTGGCCTTGAGCTCTTTAACTGCTGGGCTTCATGTGTGGTGGTCTATAGTGAGTGACTTATTTTGGACAGTTTGTGCTGCATTACCTTTTCCTGTCACCAGTTTTGGTGTGTAGTTGTTGATCATTGTTGTTCATGTCATCTGTCAGTGCTCATTAATGTTATGGTTCATTTGTGTAATCATCATTAATAGACATGGAAGGTACCCCAAATTATAGCATGACTCATATAACAGTCACTCCTTCAGCTCTTTCCCATTGTTTCTCTCTCTGTCACACACACACTCTTTCTCTCTCTACCTCGCCTGCTCTCTTTACACAAAGGAAAATCGAAAGCACAAAGTTACTATAAAAACAGTAACATATTAGGAAGAGTAAATTAATATTAATTAATATTTCTTTAAATTTTCTCAGTAACATGCTTTCAGTTATTCCTCTTAATTAATTGCTTTATCCTGATCAGGGCTGTGGTGGATTCAGGGTCTATCCCCAAAACTCTGGATGTGAGGTGAGAATATACCTACGCAGGGCACCATGCTCACACACACACACACACACACACACACACACACACACACACACACACACACACACACACACACACAGACAGTCACACACACGGTCACACACACACAGACACACACACACAAATTCAGGGGCGATCGCCAATCCCCATACTGGCAAGTTTTTGGAAGATGGCAGAAAACCCAAGCCATAGATCCATCCATACTGTGAGAAAATTGTGGCACATTGTTTGCTGTTCTCTTATCCAGTCAATAACCTATCGTGCCTTTATTTAGACTCTGGAGGAACAGACGGTTGAAAGCATAGTGAAGGGTAAAGATGATGCTGTTTGTTGAAGTGAATTGTTACAGACAGTAGTGCATGACTTTTATTTCACATGGCTTAGGATCTGCGGTGCAGTAAGATGCCCCGAGGTTTGTGAATACGAGTCCCTGTGCCCTCTCAGCGTGACATTTTCATGTTCTCTGATGTTTTCTCGGCGTTCTCCAAGCTATGGGTGAGTGAGTGCTCTCGGGGCTTTAATGTCAGTTTCTGCATCGCTTGTCACTACATGCTGCGTGATGGCTGTCAGAAAGGTAGCCAAGGCCCATAGAGACTGCAGTTTCAGCTCCACAAGTGAGAATTTATCTGTTTGTAGGCCAGACCAAAGTTGTTGTTTAACTACAGATATGATGTGTATGACATTTTAGAAAGATGGTTGACATATAAACTTACATTCCTTATACCAGAGTGGGATAGTGGGATAGATTTTACTGCTTCAGAAGCATGACTACAGATGGAATGTAAAGAGATGTTGGTTTACATGTAAAAAAGTCATCTGGCTGTGAAAATTTTAAGTAATAGACTTAATAGAATGAAATAGAACTCACAATATCTCTACTGGCACATAAACATCTGTTTAATATAATACACTGCCTGGCCAAAAGAGTTAAAATGTTTCAAATAATAAGGAGTTTTATATATATAGTGGAACCTCGGATTGCGAGTAATGCAAGTTTTCCGCAAGATGAGCAAAGATTTGTAATAAATTTTGACTCTAAAACCGAGCAAGTATTAGTTTATGAGTGCCGAGTATCATGTATCACACATGCGCTCTTGTTTTGACACCGAGCGTCACGTGATCACAACTGAGGCAATGATTTTCTCTCTTGCGCTGCAGAATTGTGGGTAATCTTCTCCCCTGCTGGGTCTTAGTGCTCGTCTCTTACTGGTATAATCAACCTCTCCCCCTCAGCATCTCATATGTGTGTGTGCGTGCGCGCAATTTGACACCGACACACACATGTTTTGGAATACGAGCCCGCTTCCGGAATGAATTATGCTCATAATCCAAGGTTCCACCCAAGGTTTATTTATATATATATATATATAAGAAAAAACACTTGTTAGTGAGGCTAATCAGAAAAAAGGCTTGAATTTGCTAGAAGGCACAATGATTAAACTCTGGAGCTATGTAAAAATGTCATGTGATCTGATAAGTTCAAATTGTCTTTATTCCAGTGATGTACCCATTATGCATAGCGGCCACTGTATAGTGCTATGATCTGGGTTTGCTTCAGTTAGTCAGGTATAGGCTCAGCAAAATTATGCTTGAATATAAAGAAGTCAGCTGAAGACCTGAGGTTGTCATTTCATGTATTTTTTTCCCTGATAGCACAGGTATAGTATATTCCAGAACTCGTCAAAGTGGTACAGTATACTTCTCACATTGTGGAAGAGTGATTAACGTGATTAATTGAAATCTTAGTATGTGTGACTTTTTACTTTTTAAGCAAACCACGGTATGAACCAGGTTACATAGCAAAAGATGACACATTCTGAAAAGCCATTACTGATAATGGGCAAAATAGCAGCTGCCGTGAGTGGACTCTATGCTTTAAATGTATTTTTTTGAGCAAGAAAAAGCATGTTACTGCCATTGCCATTACCACAGCATTCATGAACTACAGGTAGTCCGCAATACATTCTGTGAAATAGGACGCTATGTGAATCGCATGTTGTGTGAACACCATATGATATTTGTAACAAAGCTCTGTGGGATACTTATAGTGTAAACTTCAGTTTTACTTCCAAATCAATATTTATCTTTTTTTTTTCTTACTCCTGCACCGGTTCGCTGCATTTGAAAACCATGATGCACTTACAGTAATATTTGTAAAAGAAAATAATCAGAAAAATTAGGTTACAACATTCAAGAGAAGCACAAGCACCTGTATACTATATGTGTAGTGTATACTGTATATGCAGTTGGATGAAACTAAAACTATTAGAAGCGGAGGCTGATCCATCCTGCATTGTAATCTTGTTTTGTTTTTAAAGTTCCTTTAACAATCATTGTTATTTTACATTGTTATAGTGCAACAAAACTTTTTGATGTTTTCATACTTTTGCTTTCTGTGCATCTTACACCATTAGTTTTAAGATTGCATTGGGAAATTGATCATACGATGTATTTCTTCTGATATTAGTACATGTCAAGGTCTCCGAATGCACCCACAGTCCAACAGGACTGAATTGCGATATCAGATTATCACATTTTAGTGCTTAACTATTAATAATTATTTTATGGCTATGAATTAGATATAAAATTGAAGTGGTTTTGTTTTGTAGTGGCACTTTAAAATACAATTTTTATACAAGAGTCATCTAGTTTTTAAATAGAGAAATCTATTTTGGGCTTGAAGTGGAGAAGCACAAGCCATAATGTTACTTTCAAACTAAAAAAAAATCGACTTTGAGCTGCCTTCTGCAAAATAAATCACATAAATGCATGTAATTGGCTGCAACAAGCCACAACTGACATGTCCCCACTGACTGACATGTCCCCACAAAAGGAGCGGAAAGTATTTGGGTTGTAAAATGACAATTCTGGAGGCACTTCTGGCAAAATGACATACGGAGCCATCTTTCATTTCCATTCTGTGCCAGTTAAATTCATGGTGTTACTGTCAAAAACTTTTTTAATGTATTAGAAAGTTCCTTATTCTGTTTTATCCTTGGCTTTAACTCAGTCCCTACTGTAAGTGACATCTAATGAACATTCTGGTGCAGTCATGTGACAATCTGTGTATCCATGACATCATTTCCAAAATGCTGGTGTGCCTGGGTAGCACATGTGAAAAAAATAGCTAATTTAAAATATATATATTTAAACATTCTAATAATTTAATAGCATCTAATATTTTATATTTAACCTGTTCTGACTGTTCCATTTAAGTAAATATAGCTGTGATATACTGTATGTCACATAGGGCTTTTAACTCCAAAACTGCCAGTAAAAATGCCATGTGATGTCTTTCACATACATTGCATGTCGTCTGTTTGGTCTGTAATTTCTCTTAAGAGAAAAGCTAAAGGAGAAATGGGTCTGGGCTCATATGGGTTAAGCAACACTGCAACATTTCTGTTCATGTAGTTATAAAATATTAATCAAAACTTAGAGTTGGGAATTCAACAATGCTCTGATACAGGCCTTACTGCTGCTTTAAGTCAGTAGGTGTTCTTATTAGCGAAGAATTCTGGAACCTTGTTTGAGAAATATAATTACCCAAAAAGCACTTTCACTGATACACACCAGATGAACGTGGCAGATGAAGAAATTATATAGCATGAGCAGGTCAGCAATTAAAAGAATAGTTTAAAGATACTTGACCTTCCCCCCACTTGCTTCTACAATGAGTCATAGTTATGTGACATAGGTTATATAATATTGCCAATTAGTAACTTCAGAGTGACAGTTAATTAAAAAGGTTAAGTGACGGTTCAGCAGTCTTAACACACTCTGTCGAACTGAAAATCACATTCTTTAAAACTTTTGGCCCAGCCTTTTTAAAATGCCATAATATAACACAAGGAGGTCAGAGCGCTTACAATAAGTTTGTCAACTCTCATTAATTAGTGATCTTACATGGTCAAGTATGTCCGCATGGGTCATTTTAATTAACTCTTCTTCTCAGTTAATGCCTGTAATCTTAGGATTACAGTTCCTTGTGTTGTATTATCACACTGCATTACGTAACACATTCATAATATTTTACATGCGACTGTAAGTACGTTTTAATATATTACAGTAGTCAGTCTAACTCACGTTATATATGCAGCCATTCATTTTTCTACACTCACTAGTCACATACAAACATCCTCATGAATTAGTCTTGTGTTTTCAAAATCTATTATTTGTTTCTATAGTTATCGATTTTTTTTTGTAGTTATTGGGTTCTTCAGAGTTCTTAAAACGGCATTTTAAAACGGTTCTACATGGAACTGATGGAATGATAAGGAAAACTTCAGAGAACTAAATAAATTTAACCTATTGTTCTATCTATCTTGTCGGTACGCTAATAAAATATGGTTTCCTAAAGAATCTTTGGATAGTTCAAAGAACCTGTTTAGCTCTCAGAAGGTATTTAATTAATGTTTTGTTTTCCTAATAATTATACATATGACATTTAAAGCTTCACCCAGTGGAGTGCCACATAGCATCCATCCATCCATCCAGCCAGCCAGGATCCTTGGGTTCTACTCTGAACATTTAGAGAAACATGCTGACATAGGATCTACATAGAACCTTTAACAAATCCCCCCCCCCCCATCCCCCCCCCAAGCTTCTTTTTATAATAAAGAAATTATATAAAAGGGTTGTGTATACGATGTTTCCTCCTCAAAGATAACTGAAGAGCCCTTAACAACTGAACAACCTTCTTTGATCATCGGCACTCTTCTTATTTGGGATTCTGAATAGATGTTTCAAAGGTTCCACAGTGCCCTCCAACTCCCCAGCCTATTTGTCTGTATGCACTCCAAGGAATGAAAAATGTTTCTTCCACGTTCTCAAGCTGGTTAACAGTTGTAGCATTTTAAAGACAATCTACCTGGAGTATTTTTCTTTTTAGGTATTAAAAGAAGTAGTAGTAGAAGAACTCCTAAGGGCTTCCACAATGTTACAAATTCTTTTATGATCTAATGTGGCAACCCCTAGGATAAAAAAGAAAAAAAAAAAAACCCTGCCTATTCTGATCCCCAATTCAGTTAAAACTGCATGTTATAAATACTTGAAAGAGGGAAATTAAGAGAGTAAGAAAGTTGAACACCATGCTCCATTCCACTGGATGGAGCTAAAGCACCTTTAATGGTCTGGTCTTTAAAATACAGAAGCATGGGAACACTCTTGACTACCACACAACATGAATTCCTCCTTGTTTTGTGCAGTAATTAATTTACACATTATCATTCTGACCACCTATTGTTCTGTCTCGTCATTCTCTTCAATTATTATTATTATTATATATATATTTTCTTGCACGTTTGCCATAAGATTTCTAGACTGCGTTATACAGTATTTCATTGACTTGGAGAGTTATGAAAAATAGGAAGAAAAAAGAAGATGATGATTTATTTATTCATGAATTTGGGTGACTGGGTAATTTCATGTCGAGGAAGTCTACAGAAATCCAACGTTCCGGCGCTCTGTGTGTGTGTGTGTGTGTGTGTGTGTGTGTGTGTGTACAATCCTGAAACTGGGCGGGAATTGTCCTTATAAAGGAATGAAGGGGAGGACGACTTCTCTCCATTCTGCTCGCTGCCTCAGAAGGACGCAGATGTCCCACACAGCAATGGATTTACCAGGTAAAAAAAATAATGAACTTAAGGACTCTTAAAAAGAAGAATATACAGGCTAGAGAAAGCATTTTTGTGGATGTAAATGTGCAAGGGAATTTGCATGTAATGGCATTTTAATGACTTCATATCGTGCTGGATTTAAGGCTATAGTTAAGTATAATATTATTTATAGTGCAGTCAATGGGATAAAGTTGCTGTTCTATGAAAGATACAAATGATGGTGAAGTGAACTTGGTGGTCGAAGTGTCGAATGAATTAAATGTTTTAAAAGTTGCTGGAATGACCTATTTGTAAATTTGAGATGCTTTGCAAACTTTGTGAGAACAGACCCGCATGGAAGACAGACCTAGTGCTTTGTAGAAGGTGTTGGTCTTTTTGAAAGTAATCTATACTGTGCTTTTTTTTTGTTTTTTTCCTTCAGAAAATATCAAACAAGTCCTCTGAAGATTTCAATATCAGCCGAGAAGGAGGAGAGGGAAAGGCAAGCATCAGTTAGAAATAGAAAAAGAAGGAAGCAAAAAAGACAAGCAAAAGAGATAACGGAGGAGGCGATTAGCGCCATAAGAATTCCTCAGAGGAGTTGGATTTAACAAATTGGTAACCTTCCCTCTGTGATTATGATGGGACGCTGCGTCGCACAGATGTTGGTGCTAATCCTTGCTCTTCTGATGGTGCTTGGTATCGGTGTTTCGTTGGCTCAGAACGACACCGAACCCGTGGTCCTGGAGGGGAAATGCCTGGTGGTGTGCGACTCGAACCCATCCTCGGACGGCGGTGTGACGTCTGCGCTTGGCATCTCGGTGCGCTCGGGGAGTGCCAGGGTTGCATTCTCGGCCATCAGGGGCACCAATCACGAGCCGTCTGACATGAGCAACACCTCCACCACCATCTACTTTGACCAGGTCTATAACTTCTTTTATGCTTATGGATTTTAGGAGTTACTATACACTACACATGCAGTGCTAAATAACGTACAAGGTCTTGCTTTCTGACTCGGCAAAACATATAAGCTCTTTTAATGTTTTTATTGGGAAGCCATTAAGTTTTGGAAAGCTTAACAAGATAAGATTGAATGTTAAATTAATACCTACAGCGGTCAGGTTCTGTAGTTCTATGATATTAAAATTAGCACCTACATTGTTGGATTCAATTTTTCCAATAACAGGATGACTTATATTTCAGATTGTAGTCATCCCTTGTGAATTGTATGTATTTGCTGTTTTTGTTGAAATAGCACGTATGTTGCTAAATGAACCCGATTTCCCCGAATTACATTTTTTTATTAATAATAAATGATCAGTGTAGTGCCTAACAGAACAGGAGCATGAGTTGAATTGTATTTTGGCATATAGTATTTTGGCATGCAGTTCTGTTCATGTTGCCTTTTATTCGCTTGCATTATTGATGAAGGATGAAAAATCTAAATACTATAAATAAATCCACCCACAGTCTACTTACAGATAATACCATTCAGAATGCTTTTCTAACAATGACTGTCCTGTCCTCATCAGTTTAACTAGTACATTGCTGTTTAAACTCTTGAGTTAGATGAATGTATGCAGTATGTTATTGCCTAAATTATGCTTATTGTCCATGACGACCTCTAAATGTATAAAGATATACACAAAAGGCGAATGACAATATAGACAAAAATAGCATATTGCATAGCACACCTTGGTATACTTTTTTGGTGAAATCATGCCATTTTACAATTTCTTTGTTTATAGTGTACAGACAGATTGTTTTTAACTTTTTAAAGTCCTCTATTATACACTCTTTAAGGCAAATTAAGATTTATATATGAAACAAAAATCATTGTTGCACTGCGCTGCTTTTTGTTCTTCGCTAAAATTAAAAATGATCAAAGCGTGAATTTTTAATTTTTTTTAAAAAAAATCACATAAGTTCTGATGTACAGTAATTACCAAAGTAATGTGGGATCGCGTTGATAAACAGGGGAAGCTCCATTTTGATTTGTTATGCCCTGCTAATTCAGAAATTGCACAGGGTAATTAAAATGCATATAATATGTTAATCATCAGAAAAGAATCTGAGGGAAAATAAAATATTTTTGACCTCTGTGTGAAAAAAATGAACATGTGAAAAGGAATTAGTTGGGTACAGCTGTCAGTAAAACAACATGTTATTTTATGTTAGTTGAGAAGGAAAAATAACACGTAAAAAATAAAACCATGTTTTTTTTTTTTTGTTTGTTTTGTTTTTTTATGTGAGGAATGTGCAAAATTTGAAATGTCTGTCAAAGTTTGTGTAACCATTCTGTAAAGGATATACAAAGAGATTTAAAATGTAAATATATATAAAACATAAAATAATAAGAGGTATTGTAGTTAATTGCTGTACAACTTATAACCATGATCTAAAAGTCAGTCTGATAAGTGAAGATTTTAAGAAGAGTTTTACATGAAGAGTTTAAAACGTCCATGTGCTGCTTTTGTCAGGTTTTAGTGAACATCGGCAACCATTTTGACTTGAAGGCCAGCGTGTTCACTGCACCACGGAGGGGAATTTACAGTTTCAGCTTCCATGTGGTGAAAGTCTACAACAGACAAACCATCCAGGTGAGAATATTAAATATTAATGGTTTAAGGTGGTAGGGCTCATTTGACATTGAACAATACAGTATATTTACTCTTCACTCAGAGCAGGGTGGACAGTATATGTACTCTTCACCCTGCTTTGTGTTAGAGAGTAACCTACATAGAAATTATGATTTAATGAACCTATAAAGGAATGTATGGATGGACAAATGCAACCTACACAATTAACCTGGTTTGGTTTGTATGCCTGGTGTGAATAATAACCAAGCTTTCAAAGGATTTGACATATTTAGTGCATGTGGGAAAGCAGATTTGGATTTTTTGTTTTATTGTTTAATTTAGAACAGAAGCACAGATGAGCATGCATCTGTGGTATACACAAGAAAAGAAAAGCTCCATGCTGAATTAAATCTTAGTGTGTAAATTCTCTCTTATGAATGTTTGTCTGAATTGATAGAATATTAGAAGTGTTCGTTTTTGCTTTGTCGGCCTCACTGGTGCTAAATGTCCCCTTAAAGAAAATGTGCGATGGAAGTTATTAAGGCCAGTAGAGACTGTTTACAACCTCAATGTTTATTTGTGGAGATATGAGGTTTCTGTAGAACATCAGCAGTATTTTTTTGGTTAGTTTCACACCAGGGTCCCTTTGGCGCCATGGTGCCCAATATGTGCAGGTTTTTCTGTTATTTAGGGATTAAGTTGCCTTTAATAGGATTTATATACAGACAAATTTAAAGAGAAAACAAGACAAAATGTCCTAGGAAGGTGTTGTACTCTTGTAAGCCGTCAGAACAGCTTTACATGTGTCTGTACCAGAAGGGTGAGACATTAAATATTTATGTGCTTTGTATGAAAATTTTATTCTGCACACCTACATTTCTTTAAAATGATGCTCTCAAGTCACTCCACATATTAGCATTAAACATAGAAAAGATAACTATTCAGATAAATGTCACATTTTTGTGTCTACATTATAATTTCTTTTTCTCTTAAGGTGAATCTGATGCACAATGAATACCCCATCATATCTGCGTTCGCCGGAGACCAGGACGTCACGAGGGAGGCGGCGAGTAACGGAGTGCTACTGATGGTGGAGAGGGAGGACCGGGTTTATCTCAAACTAGAGCGAGGAAATCTCATGGGCGGTTGGAAATACTCCACCTTCTCTGGATTTTTAGTTTTTCCTCTCTAATTGCTCTAAACAGCTGCAGACTCTTTTTTTTTTAAAGAGCTTGGAGGTATTCATAATATGCTGAATATGGACCCTGGAGTTTGTGTATTAATCTTATATAACCAGAGCAAGAGGAACCCGTTTGGATTTTATTGTTGGGGGAAAAATATATAATTATATCTTTCACCTGAGAATGAAAGTGGACAACAATTTAAAAAGAACGAAGATGGAGAACATGGATTCAGGACTGCGTATATTTATATTGACCAATGCTTTTCGTTGTGTTTGTAGAGCCTTAAAGATTGCTGTGAGGTTGATTGTGGAGCTGCGGACCGTCCCGATTCCAGCAATGCGTTACTAAAGCAAATTTGTTTTTGCACGAATGGAAGATCTTGTTTGTCTGTGGTGTTCATGGTGTTTCCTTTGGACGCTGAACATAGTCAACATAATGCCACACATAGGCTGCCTAATATACAGTGATTATAAAAACATTAAAAAAAATATATATATATATAATATAACCAGCCAATGGAGACAACATAAAAACTGAAGGGTTATCAGAATTTATAAAGTACATATTATTCACATGGTGTGTTCTACATTCCAGATCTGCGTTAACTTTAACTGATTTGCTGTTCCGTGATCCTGCTCACAAATGTGCATTGTGGAAAAAAAAATCCCTATATGATGTCCCGCCTAATAAAATATTGTATTGTATGTGTACTTAGTCACTCTTTTTTTTTTTTTAATTATTATTAATGATACATTGAACCAAAAAAAAAAAAAAAAAAGCCCATCCATCATGGAAGGACATATTATCAGGATAATGATACAGTGATTAGTTATTGATCTGATATCAGATGTCCTATTTAACCACATTTTCCTGAAAAAAGAAGACAAGCAGGAAAACACAAAATTTACCCAACTGTAAGCATCCAAATTATGATACAAACACTGCTTGAGTAGAAATACTAAAATGTAAAGCCATGCGTAACTCAGTTATTTTAAATTGAATTAAATTTAAAACGCATATGGGCTCAATTTGTAATTTTACCTCAGAACCTTGGCGCTGAGGTGCTAAAACAGGTTAATGATAATGTTTGTGTGCTAACTGATTTAATGTAATGGGACACATCCGTTGAAAATCTTGTGTTAGAATGCTTTAGCTAAGTTTACTGCCTGCTCAAGCTAGCTAAATCTTAGCAAACAGCTTAACCCTGATTGTTCTGGTATATACAAAACTGAACTTTTTTTGGCTAATGTAATAGTTGGAAACTTCAAATAGAGTTTAAATCCAAATTAGCTAATTTTGAAATAAGTAACTTGCTTACTATTCCAACATTACCTACAGTATGGTATATTTTTAGCAAGCTAGTTAATGTTACAGCTAGCAGTATATCAAATAACATATCATGAGTGAGTATTCTTTTGCTACAAATTCTCTAAGACATTTTACATGCACATTAAAACAGAGATTTCATATCATTGTGTGGGCCAAATGTCCTCACAGGGATGGACATATCTGGAAATTTTGACCATGTGGGAAAAGCTAGCCATGGGACCATGAGAAAAATTGCTTAAAGATCCCATTTCTTTATCCATTTAACAAGTCTCAGATATAAAAGCACTGTTTCAATTTCTATATAAATGAGTGACACCCCACCTGAGAACAGAAGCAACAGGCTTGGGGAAGGGTGTCTCCTTACAGGAGGTCACAAAAGGAAAATGTACAAAAGATCTAACTGGCTTGTTTAAGTCCCGGTCAATAGAAATTTATGTGTGTGTGTGTGTGTGTGTGTGTGTGTGTGTGTGTGTGTGTGTGGGCATGCGCTTGACATAATCACAGGACGCAGAAAGAAAATATGTGAATAGGCCACATGCTATCATTCTATATTAGATCAGGAAAAGGATGCCTAGCTATGCAGAGTTTTGGGTGACAAAAAATCCAGTGAGTAATGACAGGAAGTGTAAGTGAGTAAAAACTGAAACTGGGGCACATCTAGGTATGTGAGCCTTTAATTTTTTAAACAAGAGCACCATCTCAATTCCAAGTGTTGTTTGAAATGTCATTGTCAAACGGCTTTAAAATTCTAAAATATTGCACTATAATAAGAGTATTTTTCTTTTTCTTATTTTTTTTTTTCCTAAGATTTTTGCATGCGCTCCAGGGCAATTATGTTATATCTGAATTTGAGCACAAGAAACTATTCTAATGTAATATAATCTCCCAAACAGCACTAGCATCTATTTTAAATACATCATTCTCTTTTTTTGACAATATTGATTTGTTGTTACACCAAAATGACCTCTGATGTAGAGATTTTCCTAATGTATTTGGAGTTTCTTGATGTTGGGACAATTCTACAAGGTGGCCCTGACCACATCTTCAACTTAAATAGATTCTTCAATCAATCAAGCAAATTTACGATTATTTATCTCAATGTACACTAGCTAATACGAGAATAGTATTTTTTCTTTTTAAACCAAAGATTAGCATGCACTGATTGGCAGTATTGATTTATCATTGATCATGACTTTTGTAAAGAACGTTATATTTATTGTTAAAGATGTTTTTATAACCAAATATCATCGTACTTACATATACATATACATTAGTTTATCCAGTTTAAAGGATTAATACAGGTTGGCACCCTGTCCAGGGTGTACCCCGCCTCGTGCCCTAAGTCCTCCAGGCCCCCTGCGACCCTGAATACAGGATAAAGCGGTATAGACGATGAGTGAGTGAGTGAGTGAGTGAGTGAGGATTAATACACAGAGTGCAATTTTACATATTTTTATTATTGTAAGGATTCTTACATTTATTCAAATGGATTGTATAAGTATCAGGATACAAAGTCCACCCAGCTACAGTACAGTACGTACATGTGTTTGGCAGGTGAGATGAAACTGGAGAACATGGACAACCGGCAAAACTCCAGACAGAGAGAACGCCGAGCTCAAGATGAAACCGAGGAAACTGGAGCTGTATATCATTTGTAAGCTACGAATATTTATGTTTTAAAAAATGCATTTGGACATAAGAACAATGACAAACAAAAGTGGCAGTGGTGACTCTCGGTTGCTGGCCAGAGGGCCGGTGTCAGGTGTTGAGACCCTCATTCAAATAAAGTTTAAATGATGCAAATATAATATTTTTATTCTGAATATGTACTGTAAAGGAAAATTAACCATCCAGACAGAAAAAAAAAAAATCAGTGCTTGTTTTAAAAGTGATTAAGGGCTTAAGTTCAAAATGATCCACACTTCCAGCGGCACTGTTTGCACTATAAAACAGGACTGTGTTAGAAAAGAAGTTATACACTCTCCATTAAAAACTCTGAACCGTAAAACCCACATAGGTGCCATAAATCTATGTTCTCAGCGACACTTTTATGAGTGCACAGATGGCTGAATACTGTGTGTTTTTAATTATGAAAAAGTATCAACATCCAAGAAACACTTCCCGCATTAATGTGGTTTTTCTCACTCTCCTGAAAGACAATACTCTTGTTAAACTCCCATCGCGGGCTAATTTGAGCGGGCGGGTTTTTCTCTCAGCAGGATCATCCACCTCCCTGCGACTTCCCAGCGAGACGTGCTGTAATGCTTCACGTATTTGCGGCTGAAATTGCATATTAATGGCACGTGTGGGGTTTGAACGCCGGGTTTTTCAGGGTTCCAGCACTGGTGTCAGTTGCGGTTAGTCATTAATCTGTGCACGCCTCCCTGATGAGAGCTGCAGCTGTAATTCTGACTCATCCAGGCTTGAAACAAAGATGCTCACACACACACACACACACACACACACTCACACAAATACAAGCACACACAGACACGTTGCACAAGCACTGGGGCAGACAGCTAATGGGTTTAAAGTGATCAGAAATTAATTTTGCACCAGGGCTAGCAATTACATTGTCTAACATAGTCGGCTAATAAACAGTTCAGTCATGATTTCGTTTTTTTGTCTTCTCGAGGCGGTACGATTGCAATATGTTGGTGATGATATTACAAACCCTTTAATAATGAATGCAGGCTGTTAGAATTGTTGAGCATTATTGATTGTATTCCACAATTATTTTGCAACATTGCATGTATTTCTTTCTTTATGTTATTGGAGCAAATAAAAAGTATTAATATACATTGTGGCCAAAAGTATTGTAATAGACAACATATGCCAGGTATTAAAGTGTCCCCTGTGCACAAAACAGGTGATTTCACTAATTAGTTCTTGGCTATCTGGCTGACGAGTTGTGTTAATTAACTAAAAAAATTATGAGAAATGATGACGATGGTATTCAGCTTCTGGAACTATGGTCATCTTCAGACTTAAACCCAATAGAAACCTGGTGGACAATGGTAAAGGAGGCAGTAGCAGTCTTCTGTACATGATCTTCAGAAAGCAACCAAGTGGGCATGGATTGAACGAGTGGCACCAAATTACTGCAGACGTCTGTTTGACTCATATGCCAGGGCAGATCTAGAAGGTTTGGAAGAATAAAGGACTTCATAGTAAATATTGATTGTTGTATATCAATTCCATTGCATAAAATAATAAAATATTAATTATTAAAAATATAAGAAGAAAATTTAATTATAACATTGAATCTCACTGTCATTCCAATACTTTTGGCCACAGCTGTACTTACTAGAACATAAGACACTGGGCCTCATGCAACAAGATTGTAGCAACATCTCTTAAACTTCATCTCAATTTTCTAAGATGTCCACGCCAGATTCACCACAATTCTTAATCACCCCAGTCTGCTCTTACATGTGAATGGAATGATGAATCACTAAATCTAAAATTGAAGACACATAGAATTATCATAGGATTCGCATGCAATTGGACCAGGTAATGCTCCTAAGCATTATATAAGAGCAGGTGCATGTGGTGCCTTGTGCAAATTGGGAGACAGAATTGAAGAGAAGAAGAAGAAGAAGACCAGGAGCAAAATCAAAGAACTAAACCTAAGCAAAGCAAACATGCAATCTTCCAGAGCATGAGCACTGTTGTTACAAGTAAATCAATCCCAGCACAATGTCAAAAGGTCTGTGAAACTCTGAATGCTGTGTCAACTGAGGGATGCACAGTTAAAGAAAAAAAAAGTGGGTTGATGAGACATGGAGTGAAGGCATCTCCTTCCGCTATGTTAGAGTTTTATAAAGGTTATTTTCTATTTTTGTATTTTTAAAATATTTTTTTTTTATAGCAGTTTTTATAATTATGTGTTCGTGAATGCTTGTAGCAATCTAAAATGGCTCAGCAACCATTCATCCGTCTCATCAAATCTGTGCGATCTCTAAAAACGTGCTCTCTGTGTAAGACCTGTATGGGCAAAATGTTTAACAGAAATCTGTAAGCCATTCAAAAGCAGAGCATGTTTTAAAATTATATTTTGTTGCATTTGACAAATAATTTGCAGACTGCTATTTTTTCCTTATCTTGAAAAGAGTCATCTTGGTCACTTGTAATTTTTTATCCCTCATTGAAGAGAAGAGCAAAAATAGGAAAACATTGGCGAATCCCAGAAATGAATGAGTATGAACAAAATAATAATCATAATAAGAGGAAGAATTAGAATAAAAATAAAAGACTTTTTCATATATTGCTTCTCATGCAAGAAGACATATATAAACACATTTTGTACCTTCAACTGGGAGCTAAACTTGTGTTTGTCTTTCACTTTTTTTTTTTTTACATTTATATTATTTCAGCAGACAATTCCCACTTTATTCATTTCCAAAAATTCCACAAGTTGTTAATGTCCAAGTCATGTTATATTTTTAAATCCCATCTGTTTTATTAATAACACTTGTACACCTGGACATTCATGCAATTATCCAATCAGCCAATCATGTGCCAGCAAAGAATATATAAAACATTGGGGTGCTTTAGTCAATTTTTACATCAAACATCAAACTCAGGAAAGAATAGGATTTCAGTAATTGTGGCGAGAATTGTGAAAATAAAAATTATAATAAAAAAAAAATATACAAGAGAGGTCAGATGAAAATTGCGTGACTGGATCAAGCCGACAGGAAGTCTACAGAAATAACTAAAATAATTACTTTTTTTTTTTTTCAACTGAAAAGCAAAAAGGAAAAAAGCATCTTATATTGCACACCATGACAAACTTTGACACAAATGGGATACAACCGCTGGAGAACACATCAGGATTCTACTGAAAGGCCATTGATAAGATTAATGAGGGGTGTGGAGGTCTGATGTGACACTGTCATTTAGTTGTGGTAGCTGCACCCCGGTTTTATATATATATATATATATATATATATATATATATATATATATATATATATATATATATACTGTATATAAAATGACAGGTGGCTTTCACCTTGCACCTCCGTGGTTCGGGAGCCGAACTCAGTACCAGTCTATGCGTGGAGTTTGCATTGCTAACTATTTGCTTACTATATAATCTATATAAACTTATATAATCATTTAAGCTCTTACGTTAGCCAGACCTTCCAACTATTTTGTTACTACTGTAGTTAACTAGCTAGGTTGTTTAGAATCTAGGTTGTTTAACTACAGCAAGGTGATACTTCTCTCATTCCCATCTCTTCCTGCTAACTGTTTCTGCGCCTTGTCTGAAGAATTACATGAAGTCCATCTACAGTCGTCAATGATGTTTGAGTCAAAATAAGACGATTGTTTATTTATTTATTTATTTATTTAATTTACTTTAGTTCCATCATGGAACTAAAGTAAAAACTTTTGTTTTGGGTGCTTATACATGGTTCAAGTCAAGTCAAGTCAAGTCAAATTTATTTATAGCACATTTAAAAACAACCGAAGTTGACCAAAGTGCTGTACAATAATAAAGAGGGGGGAAAAAAACACCCAGAATTAAACAGTATAAAATGAAAGCAAAATAAAATTTAATATAACTATGTAAAAAGTAAACAAAAATCAGTTAGTGACAGTTACTAAAAAACAACAATCAAATGAAATCATGCATAGATAATTTAATTAAAAAACATAATCAATTAAACTTAACTAAAAAGTTAAACAAATAATTAAAAAGAATAAAAGGAATAAAAAGAATAAAAAGGGGATCAAATGTCTCAGCCAGGTGTAAAGGCCATTGAAAAGAAATGAGCTTTCAGTCTGGATTTAAAAGTTTCTAATGTAGGTGCTGCTCTAATATTAAATGGTAAACCATTCCATAATTTAGGCGCAGCGACAGCAAACGCTCGGTCACCTCTGAGCTTTAATCTAGACCTTGGGACAGAGAGGAGTAACTGGTCTGGTTAAGTGTATACATGCGGCACATGACTGGCTATGACATGTACACCGTTGAGCATGCACTGCATGGTGTGCCTCAGTTTGTATTTTGTCTTAGACTGCATTGCTTTGACTGCTAATTAGGAAAAAGTATATTTTTAGCCAATTATTATGAATCTAAATTAAACAACTGCTGAATTTGTGATTTTAATGGCGCACAGCAGACAAATACTGGGGCACATTGAATGTGTGATTGAGTGTGTAACTGTGTGTGACTGTGTGTGATAATGTAGCATGCCATATGTCATAGGTTCTCTGGAATAGGCTCTAGCCCCCCCCCCCCCCCCCTCCCCCCATCACCCTACACAGAATAATAAGCAGATAATGGATGGGTGGTGCTTTTGGCATATCAGTCTTTTTTGGCAGAAATATCTCTCTTACTACTTAAAATCTAAAAACCTGATAATATATATTTTTTTTTAATAAAAAACTTCAAAAGGCCACACATTTCATTCACACGTTATCATGCATTTCTTTTGCAAGTGAAATGGTTCGTCTACTTTGTTCACATTAGGAGCCTTTTTAAAACAATTGTTTACATATTCAGTGTTTCTTAAAATAATTTGGAAGATTCCAGAAATTAACATAATGATTTTAGAATCCTCTCTTTAGTCAGTTGGCAAGATTAGCAGTAAAGGGCCTATGCAGTATTTGGACATGGTGCCATTTTGCTCATGACAGAATGGGAACATTATAGCTCAACCACAACCTTAAATAAATAAATAAATAAATAAACAAAAATAATAATAATAAAATTATATATATAAAGTGTTTTCTGGTCATATCAACTGAAAATGTAGCTGTTTGGCCATAACTATCAGCACTATGGGCCACAGTACCATGGTATGGGGGTGTTTGCTGATAAGAAAACTTACTACCACCCCCATAACTAAGCACTATGGGGGTGGTAGTACCATGGTATGGGGGTGTTTGCTGGAAAAATGACTGGTGCATTTCAGAAATCTCATGGCATCATGGGGAGGGAGGATTATCTAAAACCAAAAAAATTAAAGCAAAACCTCAAGACATGAGCAAGAACATTCAGACCGAATCTTGAAGCAGGACAATGATTCCAAGTAAACCTTTAAAGTTGTAACAAAATGGCTTACTTATTCACTCACCATCTACAGTATATGGCTTTATCATGTATACATGGTCACGGGTGGCCTGGCGCCTATCCAGGAGACATAGGGCTCATGGCAGGGTACACCTTGGTTGGCGTACCAATTTTTCACAGGGCACACACATACATTCACATACGCTCAAACCCATTCACACCTTATTGCCAATTTGCCTAATCTGCATGTCTTTGGACAGTGTGAGTAAAAACCGGAGTACCTGGAGGAAACCCACCAAACACACAGTGAACATGCAAACTCCATGCGCACAGACCTAGTACAAGATGTCAGTGCTAACCCTTATGCTGCCCAAAATGGCCTAAAGGTGATAAAATTATATTGAAGATAAAAGTATTGAAGTGGCCAGAAAAAAGATATGGGTTAAACAGGGAGAAAATAATCATAAAAATAATTAATAATAATCTTACATAGTGAAAATAAAATTTTTAACCACATGAAATCTGATATAGTCATTAAAAACTGAAATAAAACTGATATACGTATATATAGAGCTGTTAATTGAAAGAACCTTTTGAGCATTGATTATAGGTGGGCCTCTCGCCTGTCATGGCGAAGGCCCAGGATTGATTCCCAAACCCTATCCACTGGATACCTTTTATTGAAATAAAATAGATAATCCAATTAAGTTAACAAAGCATATGTATGCAATTGTGACAATTTGAATTTTAATGTTTTCAGCCTAGTTTTGAAAACTTTAGCTCTTAACTGTGTCATTCAACCCATAATTGTTCCCACATACTGTATAGTGTCAGAAGAAGGGGACTTTAACTTAAATATGTATGTTGGAGTATCATGAACTGATTACTTTACTGATTTTATGACATTAACATACACCTATATAGTCACTCACTCTACACTGCATGTCTTTGGATGAAGGAAATACACCAAGCATAGGGAGAACATGCAAAATAGGATTACATACTCACGCAATTATACAGCAATCAAACAACAACAACAACAACAACAACAACAACAACAAGGACTTCAGTTAATGTCCACCAGACCATCAAAATGAAAAAATGGTGTGTGTTGAAATTTTGCACGGTTCCTGGTGCCAAACAGGCTATATTTTACAAATATCCAATATATACTGTATATCCTACATCTCACAGCTTCAAACCTTATAACCTTGATTTATGACTGATCATGACGTGAATCTGAAGCTATTGATGGAAATTGTAGGGTCTATAATTAAATCACTAAGTGCTCCAATGTTTCTTCTACTAAGTGGGTACTGTAAGTAACTGGAGTGTTAATAATGTTTAAGTGCTATCCAACAACTTTCTTGTCACAATATCCAAAAATAATGTCTGCCGTCAAAATCCTGTCACATCGCAACTCTGAACAAGCAGTAATTTTTAAGATGCTGTCTATTGCAACTTCTTTGCACCTCCAGACTTTAATTAAACTCCTCCTGCTTCAGAGGTTTAAAAGGAACTTCGAAAGCCAATCTAGCACAGGAAATGACTTAAACCGAATGAAAACACACCATCACAGATTGGTCAGGATGATCCAAATGGCAGAAGGAATTTAAAATAGAGTTTACTTTCTCTTCTGTTTCTTTCTCTGGAACACAAGAGTTTAATCAAAGCAGAGTGCAGATAGCACTGTTGTTGTTGCGGTGTATTTCTTTCTTTCTTTTTTTTTTTTTTTTTAATAGTGAAGCATGCAGATAAAAAAAAACACATGCAAACATTTGCACTTGAATACACGCGCTGCTCACTTTATTAGGAACACCTGGAGATTTAGATAATCATGCAATTATCCATCAATAAAAAAGTACAATAAAAAAAAAACAGGTTAGGATAATCAGACCATCAGACTATCACAACGGGCTATCTTGAGTATTTTACAAATATCCAGTAGTACATGTGCAGCAGTCTATAGCATTTACACAGAATGGTGCAAAAACAGTTATATATGAGGAAATGCCTTGTTGTTTATCAAGGTCAGAAAGAAATGGCCAGTTTGGTTTAAACTGATAGGAGGGCTACAATAACACACAACTACAGTGAGCAGAAACGCATCTCAGATTGCACAATAGGGACCTTGAGATATATAGGCTACAACAGTGGAAGGCCACACTTAATTCCATTCAAGTCATCCAGGATCAGAGATCTGAGGCTTTCTCTGAATAAGTCATGTGTAAAGGTTTGTCTCCTTCTTTTAATTTAATTTCATGTAAATAATAGAAATCATAGTCATCAATCAAAATGATCAAAGCAAGTCTTAGTATTAGGTAAATAATACATCCTCAGTTAAATAACAACAGAACATTTTTTACCGTGCAAATTTTATTTTTTTCTTTGTGGTTCACTTTTGATGAAACAATAATGGCAAGGTAAAAAAAAAAAAACATGTTATATGTTAATTGTCTGGTACTACATTTTACGTTTTAACGGTTTTATTATTAAGCAAGTAAAAAACTGGGATATTTAAAAAGGCTTGTTAGTTGAAACTACACCCTGAGATACTTTCAGTGGAAAAGGAAGCAAAAAGGTTCCTAATGCATACTATAATATCATCAAAATGTTAGCAAATTTATTGAGAAAAAATTATAAGAACTTGAGAAAGAGAGTCAAACACAGGTACTTTAAATAGCATACATCAGAACAAAAAACAGCGTAGAGAATATATACTTTATACTTTACATCCATACTTTTTTTTTAATTATGGATATTTTCTAATTTCGTGTTTTTTCTATATATATATATATATATATATATATATATATATATATATATATATATATAATTTATAATTAATAATTTTATAATTTTATGTCCTATTTTGTTTTTGATTTTTTTATTGCCATTGTTTGTATATCTTGTTGCCATTTATTTTGTCTTTTTTTTTTAAACCAAACTTAAGACACACTTATTTAGAATGGCTTTTGATATTTTTCATTTCATGTGTTTCTTATAATTTTATAATTTAGTGTTTTTTTTTTCTTTTTTTATTGCTATCTTATTATTGCAATTTTATTGCCATTTTTAATGCTGTGAAGCTCTTTGGTTCAACTTTCAAGGTTGATGTAAGGTGCTATATAAATAAAGGTTAATTGATCCATACTGTACCATATATCAAAATAGGTAGTTGTGTCTGCTGTGACAGACTCACTCCAAACCTTTTAGAAAATGGCATAATGGCATGATCAACTTTGATGGCAATGGCTTGTCAGAAGATTGGAATTATAAGGATCTATCTGACTTTTTATTTGTGCCAAATTTGAGTTAGTCACATTTTTTTTTATTCTGTGACAATGCATTAACATAACACCATAGCAATTTATTATTATTATTATTATTATTATTATTATTATTATTATTATTAGGAAAATCATAAGGGACAGCACATGAATGCAAAAACCTTGAAACTCAAGATCAGAAAAAAAAATGCTCAAAATGCAGGTAGAACCTTGGACCGCAGGGAATAGGATGTGAGCAGGTAGCATGAACCAGCTAGGAAAGACAGAGCAAGATATATAAAAACAGAACCAACAAAATGCAAATCTGCTATAGGAATAACAACAACAAAAAAATTATAATTTATCACTTTGCAGTGATTGTCTCTGATTACATCATTTGTATTTGTAGTATCATGCTAGGAGCCACGGTGGCTTTGTCATTATCACTATCGCCTTGCACCTCCAGGGTCTGGGTTCAATTCCCGTCTTGGGTCAGTGTGCATGGAGTTTGCATATTTTCCCCGTGGTTGGGTAATCCAGTTTTCTCCCACAGTCTAAAGACATGCAGATTTGGTTAATCGCTGTTCCCAAATTGCCCATAGTGTGTGAATGAGCAAGTCAGTGTGCGATGGATTGGTCTCATGCCCTAAGTCTCCAGGCCCCACATAATATATATGGATGTATTATTTTTTTCAAGATTCAAAGTTAGAGGTGTCACTGTGTACTGTGATAAAGATGTTTTCTATTTTAGGAGTTATACACTAACATACAGAAGTGCTGTACCAATACTACTGATAACATACTACAAGTTTTCGCAAAGCCAGGTGTCATCAAAAAACACTAACACAAGGTTGCACTTAATGGCAGAATGAAGTTCCATGGGCAAATAGTTAAATTTAAGATTACTGCGGATAAAGTGAAACCATAATCTGTAATTAATATGGTTAAGCAGACAGTTTTAAAACACATGCTATGTTAATAGACAAGGGAAACAATATAGAGTTAGCACATGCAAGAAATTAAAAACTTTGCAATGGTCAAACCAATGCGTGTTTCTAAATTATGCTAGCGTTTGTGCTAATACTTAGGTGACCACAGCATCTGATGGCAGGAAGGGGAAGCAGGGATGGCTGGGAGTTGTCCTAAGTTTTTATTGCATCATTAAAAGCAAACTAACCCATGTAAAACATTCCTAATATTACACACCAGAGAAGCAGAAGAAATTCTGGTCACATGACAATATTGGACTACTGTATTATACCATTTGGAGTTGCTATGCTACCAGTATGATCCATCTGTTTTTGTTCTTCTCAGTTATGAATAAGGCTCCACCTTCACTTTTTTAAATAGCACACTCCCAACAGAATATCGATATTGCCCTTCTATCCTGCACAACATAAACTATTTAGCAATGTAAAACTGATGGATGTACATAATAGTTCTTAGAGTTATGTTTATGGTGGGCTACTTTTATTGACTTTTCAGTTTATGGGTTAAACCAGGGGCCACTTTGATTTCCTTTTGGATATAGCTCTCATGCTGGTTCTTATGTAATATTTTTAGCAATTGTAATGAGCATGAGTGAATTATTTGTCTTTGATATTAATGAAGTTCCTGAAGAAAAAAAAAACTCACCCTGACCTCAACTTAATATTGTAGTTGGCTTGTCTGAATTCATACCAATTTAAAATAGCATGGCCAAGTCTGAATATTTGTCTTGAGTTGAATGTCAATGTATATTAGTCTTCATATCAGCCTGGTCCCCATAGACAAGTGTGTTTTTCCTCTTCACAGACACACTACCGCTATAAACCTGACAAAACCTTCACTTATTTCAATAGTGTATTCCCAACAGAATATCCATATTGCAGTGCGAGTGTGTAGGCACATCTTCAAATCTCATGTGAACATCTTATCGATGTAAATATGGTGCACCATGCCTATATTTGGCAGTGCTTGATTTGAATGGATAGAAAGAGAAAAAAAAATACTGTAGAGAAACAATTTTAAATGATTGGAAAAAAGACAGGTGAAGATGAACTGCTTGTATTCACTTTTTAATTTGTAAGAAAACAAAAGCCAGGATAGTCTTATTTGGTTGCATATGCTTTTCATGGAGGCAGAATTTCTCACAGGTAGGGATAAATCTGATAAAATTGATATAAATTAAGTAATAATTAATGCTAGAAGTAAGAACATCACACCATGCCCTTATACCCACGTTAAATATTTAGAATTTTACTTACCAGGTCGTTAATCACAAAATTACTCTGTTGGTGTTTACTAGCCTTCAAAATAATAATCCCCACCGAAATCCCCAAATCCTAAAAGGCTTCACCCAGACTATAGACATGCAAAAATTCTGAATGATGTAGAAGACTAAAGGTACATGTTTTAAGACTGCTTTGGGTAATCCTATTGCATGCAAACAATGAGGATTTAATAGAGAAATTGCAAACTAATATTTAGGTCTCAGACGGAACACAATTAAGTACTTTGTAGAAGTTATGAGAGTTGTGCCCAAGGATGGAATTACAGTTCCAGAGTCAATGCTATGTCTTTTTCCAAACTACACTGTTGATAACGTGTATGAAGTTGGGTCCATCCATTCCTCTAGGAACTTCTGTAGTCCAAGTGGAGGCCAATGGTGACCACTGTATTAATTCCCATTTCTACAATTATAGTAGGATCTCCGGTCAACATTCACACACTATGGGCAATCTGAAAATGGCAATTAGCATAATGTGCATGTTTTTGGACTGTGGGAGGAAACCGAAGAACACCGACCAAACACAGGAAGAACATGCACACTGAATGCACACGGACCCAATGCTGGAATCGGACCCAGGACCTGGATATGCAAGTCGACAGTGTTAACCACTAAGCCACCATGCCACCACACCTTGGGTACTTTTATGTGAATCTTCATTAGTGTTTCTTTCAAGATTTTATCGGCTAGTCTAAATCTTAGTAGTCAGTCTTGCACAAACGGTCAGACATAGCATCATAGAAATGTGCATAATATGGCAGAAGGAATGCCTAAATTAGACCCATTGCCACTAAAGTAATTTTTGCCTGCAGCATTATAATAATCCTTAAGGAGTGCTTTAGGCATGTTTAAAGGCAAAAATACAAGAGGAAAAACAAATATTTTATGTCGGTATAATGCACTTACAATAACTTTCCTGTGCTTGAAGATGATATTGATTTTTGGTCGTTAATGCCAGTCCCTCCAGTGCATCCATCATGCCAAAGGGCAAACTTGTGAACTCTCACAGTGCGGATTGATATAAAACGTAATATTAGACCATCATCCTAACATCCTCTTACTCTTGGATACATTTCATGTGCAGGATTGCACATGCTTAATAAATCAGCTGTTGAATCCTAATAAGTAAAGATCAGGAGTAGCCAGGGGCAATGTAATAACAGTGAGGTTGTGCGGGTCAGCCTAGACCTCAGTGCATCTTTGAACACTAATGAAATACTGCTTCATGCATTAATACAAACCATGGAGAAATCACAACCTGAGGCGTCACTCATATTCTCTCTATGCAATCTGTAAATAAGTTCATAAAGCTTTGATTTTTTTAGCCATGTTAGTGTACATTGATTTATGTCACAAATGTTGTCATGCCATTTTATTGAGATTCGTAGTACAAGTTATGCTTAGAATTCTTGCTGATGTAATAAAACTTAATATTCAGGGGCAAAGATTCTCAAAAGCTGTTAAAAGCAACCCAAAATGGTCATCTTTACTATTGATATGTATAACACATTTACACTATTACTCACTTTCTAATATTAACAAGCTCATAGTCTTTTTTTCCCCTTATAAATTCTCACATAGAATTACAATAAAAAGATTAAGATCTGCCAATACTTTTTTACTCTTACTTGAGTAATATTTTGGATGACTACTTTTTATTAAGAGTAATAGTATTTTGAAGTACAGCTACTCTTACTTGAGTACTTTTTTTGGCTACTCCACCCACTTCTGTGAGGGGGTAGTGGTAACTTATCAACTCTATGAAAGAAATAGGGTCAAACCTATCACAAACAGATGTAGCTTAAACAATTGGGTGAACATGCATTGTAAAAGATCAACTTAAGTTCAACTAAGGCACTCTTATGTTTAATAGTAAAAGTAAGAGCATTTCCACATCAACAATGTGATGACAACGCAAATGATTTGGACTAAACAGCTGTGTGGCCTAAGGTACCCACTTGTTAGTGAGACTAATCAGAACAAAAAGCTTCAATTTACTAGAGATCATAAGGATTCAAATTTGGAGCAATGGTAAAAGGTCATTTGTGGTCTGATGAATCCAGATTGAGTGCATCAATATAAGAATACAGTGTATATCAGTACAGTGCATATTGTTCTTGTCTCTGAAGTCAGTGTTATGATCTGTGGTTGCTTCATTGTGTCAAGTCTAGATTCAGCAATGTTATGTTGCAATAACATAAAGGCAGCTGGTGACCTGAATGTACTGAATGACCAGGTTATCACATCTATGCATTTCTTTCTCCTGAGACGGCACTGCCATATTTCAGAAATTAAAGTGTGAAAGAGTGGTTGTGGTGGCATTGGAAATCATTTTCACACATGTGTAAGTTACCCCATTTTTCATTGCAATCAACTTTAAAGGTGTGTGATGTCTGACTTTTTTATTTAGTTTTATTTATTTATTTATTCATTTATTTATGCAATAACTGCACGTTAGCACAGGTTACGATTTTTATTTGGTTTGTTATTTACGGCACTTTATTTTTCAATGTGTAGTAGCATTGGTGAGTGAATTGAAAATACATTTATTTTAAACTTGCAAGATGATTTTACACTAAGAAACTTATAAAGGAGTATTAATTTAAATCTGATGACAACAACAAAAAAAAAGCCAAGAAGTGTTCAGCATGTGAGCAATTTTGCCAACTGAAACACATCCCAGGTGGCTCTCTTATGTACCTGCTGAGAAGCACCAAGAGTGTGTGTAATGTCACCACGGCTCTGACTGAGTTATCAACATTATTCAGTAGAATTTGTTGTTCTGTTATTCTATTGCTTTGTTGAATGTTTACCAATTATTTATTAATTAATGCCTGTAATGGGACAATTTAATTGAATCTTTCTTTTGTCACGTGACTCCCATAGATTCTATGCAGTGCAATAGATTCAAAAGAACAAATGACTCGGACAAGAAAACTCATGAGAAGAACCGTTCAATTCTGTTTCCTGTGTTATGCATTGCATAGAGTCTATGAGAGTTACATGACAAAAAATGAACGAATCGGACCAGAAGACATGAGCGGTGAACTGCTCACAATGTTTCCTTAGCTGCATTGTAATATTTTCATTACTGGAACTATAGCCAAAACGTTATTTTATTTCTGATCAAAAGAACGAAATGAACTAAATGACTCAAAAAAGATTTCTTCATTTTAATGAACAAGATTCAAAGAACCGAGTCACTAAATATACAATCACTAGTAATAACCTCTTTAAATTATGTAAAAATTTAAGAAACTATTCAATCTTTCACTTAATTACTTTCCTGCCTTCAATATTTATCATATATATTTCTAAATTACTAAATGCCAGATTGTTTTTCAGTTTGTTTCCAGTTTGCTTTTGCATTGTTTCATGCCTTCTTGCGTTTTCCAGTTCCTGTTCATTATCTTCAGAAACGCTGCCTGTCCAAAAAAAAAAAAAAAAGGCACACATGCTAAGATTTCACCTTTTGCTTTCATTACAGCAGAATATGTGGTCGCCCGTTCATGTGTAAAAAGGATTCCTCGTGCTCCCAGAACCACTCGTTCACAATTTGCATCCTCCAATATGACCATGAGGGAAGAAAAACTCCACTGATGTGATAACCTGTCATCAGCTGAGTTGATTTTCTTGCCACATAATGTTGCTGTGCCAAGACCTGACCAAGTGAAGCAACCGCATATCGTAACACTGCCTTTAGAAACATTTACAGTAGGCACTATGCATGATGGGTGCATTACTTCATATGCTTCCTTTCTTACCCTGATACATCCATTGCTCTAGAATAGAATCAATCTGAATTCATCATTCACATTACTTTTTTTCATTGCGCAGATTTCAATAGTTCCAATATTCCAATTATTCATGCTTCCTAGCAAATAATTTTTTTTTTCCTGATTAGTCTCACTAGCAAGTGTATTTATTATGAACACAGCTGTTTAGTCCCAATCCTGTGAGATCGTTTCATATTCTGTGCATATGGAAATGCTCTTACTTTGACTATTTTAAAAAAATTACTGTTGATTTTTTAAAAACATGCAAGTTCATCAGGTGTTTAAGTGATCCCTATTCATGTTTTTTTTTTTTTTTTTTTCTCTGACCACATTTATTCTACAAGCTTGACGGTTCAGCACTATCCTTCCTGGTTTTGATAATTTGTTGAAGGTTTCTTAACGCAGTTCAAGCTACTTTTATATGCATTTTTATGTAAATCTCCTTAGTTATTTTCTTTGCTTGATGCAGCCCAATAATTTGAAATGGTCTTTTTTTTCTTTTTGCCCATTCAGTGTATCTTATGTGTTGTATTATGTTCTGTGTAAATAGTATCACCTGGGTCTTCTTTGCTTGCAGTGCCACTTGTTTTAGTCCTCTGTACTGTATATAGACCTTATCTTTATTTCTGTATTTGCTTGGTATTTGTTTTCCTTGTATACATGGCCATTCTTATCCATGTTATCATCCCCCTGTTTTTCATGCTTTCAATTCTGTTGTCTGTGGATATGACCTTTGCCTGCCAGTTTTTGGATTTCGATCATCAGATTGCCTTTGGTAACCTTGTTTGCCTAAGCTTTAACCTCTTGGATACTGACTATTCTTTTTACTGACAACACTAATAAAGGAGTTTACACTCTAAGCCTGCATTCCCACAGGCCTCCCGCAGGACCTGACGCAACAGCTTGTGGTGTGGGACTAATTTGGATGGTTGCAGGTGAAAGTGGGCAGTCAAGCAGCGCCTGTAGTTATGAGAGAGATATAAAAGACTATGAAGAAATACAGCACAGATTGTGCAACAGTAATAAATAATTGAAGCAATAATGCTTCTTTCTGACGCTCACCTAAAATGATTAGATGTAGGGGAACAGAGCTCAACCAAATAACTCTACTAATAATAATGAAACTGCTGCTGAAGCTGATGCTGCTTGTATTTGTGGCGCAATACAAAATAATAAAATTTTTTAGTAACCACCGTTATGGTGCAAAAGCAGCACCATTGTCATGATCTAGTCTAGCATTAGATTTCATGTTTCAGAAACTGTTTAAAGTTTTATATGACTAATTATAATAACTCTGTACTGCACTCATAAACATTAATTAACATCAGCATTTACAATAAGAGCATAATTATTTGGATGATGAGACAATTTTCAGATTATTGCCTGTGTACATACAGTAACCACCATGGATTTGAAATGAAGTAATCAAAGATGTGATTGAAGTGTAGCCTTTCAGCTTTAATTTAAGGGGTTTCAATAAATAACTACATAAATAATCTCCTTAAAATGCAGCAATTGCAGTCATTTTTAACATCCTTCTGTTTTTGCAGGCCCAATAATTAATAATTAGACAATTGACTAATAAGCAGTTTTGTGGTCAGGTGTGACCTGCTTCTTCATTATTTCAAGACAAATTAAGGAGATACAGGTAAACATTCTCTTGTTGATTAGTGTTGAATTTGCATTTGAATCTACTCATGGAAACTTTCAATGTGGGGTTCAAATATTGTAGGTGTCAGTGCAAATGAAGGAAGCAATCATAAGGCTGAAAAACATAAAGTCATCTTATGTTTATGTTTCATCTTGGAAACTATGAGTGATCAAATCAATACTTGGGTGCATTCTTAAAAAGAAGGAATGCACTGATGAGCTCAGCAAAACCAAAAAGTCATGGAGGATCAGAGAGGAATCAAATTCTATGTGAATTCTATCCATAGTGAAAAATAAATAAATAAATAAATAAATAAATAAAAATATTCCAACATCTAAGCCAAGTCAAGAACACTCTTAAGGTGGTAGGCATATTGTTAAAAATCCTGCCAAGTTCTGAGATAGATTCTTTGGATAGATGAAACCAAGCTTGGACCAAAATGATGGAATGAGAAAAGTATTGAGATGGAAAGGAAAAGGTCATGATCCACAGCATACCTCAGCATCTGTCAAGCATGGTGTAGTGTTATATGCCATGAGCATATATGGCTGCCAGTGGAACTAGGTCTGATGTATGATGTGACTGCTGATGGAAGTAGCTGGATGAATTTTAAAGTGTGTATATAGTTGTATGTTTTGACTCAGATTCAGTCTAATGCTGCAAAACTGATAGCACAGCACTTCACAATGAATAATAACACGAACTATACATGAAAGAAAACCAGGAGCTTCTCAAGGCAAAAATAAATAAATAAATAAATAAATAAATAAATAAATATTCCAAATAAAGTTTCCTCTTAGAGGCCTGAGCCAGTTCAAACCAACTGAGCATTCTTTTTACCTAATGAAGACAAACCTGGAGGCAGAAAGTGCCATAAGCAGGCAGGAACTGAAGGCAGTTGAAAGACAAAGCCTGGTAAAGCATCTGAATGGAGAAAACTCAGCATTTGGTCATGTCCATGGATTCCAGACTCTAGCCAATCTTTCACTCCAAATAATATTCATATAATATTCATATTCATATTTGTCGAATTTATTTAAAAGCTGGCTGTGAAAAAAGAAGGCTTTAATGGCTTTAATTCTTATTTATTTGTTTATTTATTATTATTATTATTATTATTATTATTATTATTATTATTATTATTATTATTATTATTATTATTGTTGTTGTTGTTGTTGTTGTTGTTGTTGTTAAATCCCTTGAATTAAAACTGAATGTTTACACTTCAATACCAATTTGACTGTATGTCTTATCCAAAGTGGCACTATACAGGCAAAATCGAGTCACTGCCCAAATACTTTTGGCTCTGATGCTATTTAAAAAAGAGTACATGCATACATTAATTTGTCTAACATTTTTATTTAATGATTATTCTTCAGACATGACAAGAAAAAGTGATGTAAACATACACATGATTTTTTTAAACTACTGTATACACCACACAGTGTTATGGCAATATGTCAGATCAGCTGGAATCATTTTTAAACATTATTAATTAAGGTAGTCACACATGCAGAATGTGTTACCTTCCGTAAGGTTCATTAGCAGTAAGATACATTAACATCTGTTTTTTTTTACTTTTTTTTTTTTTTTTAAGGTTTAAAGTGAGTTTGTATGTGGGCAGAGGTGGAGTGACACACAACTTTTTCCTTGTTTATTTCATATCATTTTGACTGATTATTTCTATTTTTGTTAATCTGCCAATCAGTCTCGATGGATGTAATTAGATGATATCAGAGGTAAGTCAGAGCCATGGTTAATTAGTCAAATTGAAACATATGGTGTGTTCATGGTCTCAAACCTAAAGCTCAGTCAGTTGCTTATTATCCTATGTTGGCTGGCAAGATTTTGTGCACCTAAATGTTCACGAAGTATAGAGGCTCTTAGATTCAAAACAGAGATCGGATGTGGTTAATGGTAGGGCAGGTATCCCTAATCAGCTTTTCATTTCATCTTGTTTTTTTTTATTTATACATCAAATAATCATTCAAATTTGAAAAGCACCAAATATTGCTATAATGTTTTTTGGATTTTAGAAGATAAGCATTACCCACACAAGATAAGCATCAAATATAGAAGAGAAGCATCACTCATAGAAGATGCACATCATCTGTGGAGGATAAACATCACCTATGGAAAATATGCATCACCTATATGGGATAAGCATCACCTTTACAGAATAAGCATCAATTATAGAAGATAGGCATCCCCTGTAGCAGATAAACATCACCTATAGAAAATAAGCATCACTTATAAGAGATAAGCATCTCCTAGAGGATAAACAGAAAATAAGCGTCTCCTGTAGAAGACAAGCAATACATATTACATATCACTGATAAGCATCAGCTATAAAATATAAACATCACCTACAGATGATAAGCATCACTAAGGGGACAAGCATCACTTATGAAGGATAAGCATCACCTATAGAAGATAAGCATCACCTATAAAACATAAATATCACATATAGAAATTAAGCATCACCTAGAGGACAAGCATCACATATAGATGATAAGCATCACTTATAAAGGATAACCATCACCTATAGATGATAGGTATCACCTACTGTATAAAAGATAAGCATCACCTATAAAAGATAAACATCACATATAGAAAATAAGCATCACCAAGAGGACAAACATCATTTATAGAAGGTAAGCATAACTTATAAAAGATAATGATCATATATAAGTAGAAGGGAAGCATCACCTAGCAGATAAACATCACTCGTAAAATTAGACATCACATATAGAAGTTAGGCATCACTTTTCAACAGCTGACATTTAGATACCTTTAAACTTGTTTTCTGTATAAAAATGTGTTATTATGAATTGCTGTTGTTGTGATATTCTTCACTGGGTTTTTTAATTTTATTTTTATAACATAGCAAAGAATTGCTAATTCTGATACTGAAACAATAAATAGAGACTTGAGACTTTGGTCGTCAGCATCAGCAATCCTAAAAGCATTAATCTCACATGGAAGTGATATATTTTGACCTATGTAAAGGAGATTCTAATCTGCAATAATAGACTACAAACACTGGTTCATGCTTTGTATTTATTCTGGACTTATGTGTTTGCTTAATCAAAGTCCTTGTCACACAACTTAGCCTTATTTTTAAGGAGCTTCCCATCTGCTTTGACAATCTGTTTTGATGGAATTCTCTCTCTCTCTCTCTCTCTCTCTCTCTCTCTCTCTCTCTCTCTCTCTCTCTCTCTCTCTCTTTTACACTTCACTCATATCTCAGCTGCTTTATGTTTCACCGCTCCCACTCCATGTGGTGCAATGAAAATGATAAGTTGAGAGCGATCACAGTGCTGAATATCAACACATCCGTAGCACCTCCGGAGGGACGGAGCTGCACACGATCTCTGAATTTTATTTATTTATTTATTTATTTATGTATTTATTTATTTACCAAAGAAAAAAAAAATAAAAATCTGATTATGTGACACTACTTCTGAAATGCATAAAAATAGAAAACCTGGAATACATTCTGAAAATCACATCGCCGATAACCTTTATCTATCAATTTAATGAGAAGAACTGACGTATCCTAGTTATATACTCACAACATTATTTGCAATAATCTGTGATAATCTCATAACTATGCATTAGAACTGATCTTTTCACAATTCCCCCAATTATGTATCTACACCGATAATAAAGCTTTTGGTAATACTTTTGCTAATAAAGCTTTTGGGATTACTAAAACATTTGTTTTACAAATTGTTGAAACTCATTAACTACAGTACATAGAACTATACAGAAGTAAAACCAAAAAAATGAATCAGTAAGGCTTAGAATTGAAAGCAGAAATGAGATGTCACGCTGAACTGAGAAGAATATCTGGGCTATTTAAAGGGGTTTGTGTGATTGGGAAAAGCTGTGCATGTGCATGTTCAGGGCACAGTGAATGTGAACATGAATTATGTGATGAATCAAATGATGTGGTCAGTTCTGAAAAGGATAAGGATCCTGGGAAACAGAGTTATAAAGGTTATAAAAATGTGCTCAGAATCCTGGAAAAAAATGAAGCAAGATTGGGAAGCATGGTGATAAACATGATCACAATATCACATTCATTCACCGGTGGTAAGTAAGTACTATATTACCAGGTGCAGACAACCACCAAAGAAACACTGCAAAAGAGCCAAAACATAGGAAACAAACAATAATGTACATATAATAATATATATAGACTATATATATACAATATACATATAGACCTGTCACTTATTTATGTCTGCACTATATCTCCCTGCCCCCTTCCTACCTATATAAAAGACTGTGAATTTTTGTCTGCTAAAATACTTAACTGTACAATAAATAATATTAATGTCTTTTACCATATAGTATTTACATTACCGATAGTAGAGGTGATATAATATTTGCTAACAGTTCAAAACTACAGTAATTTACAAATGAAACTGACCTGCACCTGGAGCCCTGAATAGAAATGTTGCAATATTTCGCTGCTTTTTCTTGAAGTGCTTTTTTTTTTTTGCATGCCCTTTCCCTTTCTGCCACACCTTTTTCTACATCCTAGCATGTCTGTTTAAACACTTTACTGCTCACGGAAGACGTGGAACGAATATAGCATAGCGATGCCAGTTAAGGCTAACAGAATCAGATTAAGAAAAGATTATTATTGTTATCAACATTTAATTAACCAAAATGAATGGCAATTTTGGAAATCATCACTTTAATACACTGGGTGGGCAGAAATTATGGCCAGTCGGGGCCTGAATGAAAGTAAAGAAAATGTAATTAATGAGTCTTGACATCAAGTTATCAACTCCAATGAAATTAAAACGCATTGTTAATATTGCAGTCTTTTCAGGAACACTTGACATGGGATGCATCATTTCACAATTATTATTTGACACAGGATTACATTCAAACACTTGTTTAAACAGCAGAAATTAGGGGTTTTGTGCAAATAAAATAAGCAAAAAAGCAATTTCATACCTTAAAAAAAGTTTAATAGTGTTTTTGTATGTAGTGTAGAAGTACAGTACAGTTTGTAGAATTATTGCCTTTTCCAATGATTGAGTTCATTCTTTGATAATGAAAGCAGGCCAGAGAAGTTGCACCATCTACAGTATAAAGTGCAGTAAAAAAAGTAGTCCATTTTGGACTTGGCCCTTCAGTGAGCTTTAAAACATGAGCTCTTACCAAAAGAAACCAAAAAACACCCAACTGCAGTAACCATACATATGAAACGACCAAAAAAAAGGAAAGAATATTACAAATCCAATGAGTACCAAAAACACACCAACGAAACTAGCAAACGGTCCGAAATGCACCACACAAAACTCAAAGCCAAAACAGTAACACGTTTATTATGGCAATTTAAGACAAATGAAATAAAATGAGTACATTGGTGCTATTCATTGCCTGAAAACAAAACCCATCCTTCTTTTCCTCTGAATGAAGATGACAATAACAAAATCAAGTCATGCTTGAATTCAGTGTCCCCAACATCATGCCCTTTTACTTCAGAAATTTTCTAATAACTAAAACTTGTACAGTATACTGCACCTGTGTAATTTTATTACAGATGTCTTGGTAGTGATGAGCTTCTAACTCAAGCTAATTGCATTGTACAATAGAATTAATAAATACACTGCCTTTATATATAGGGGGGAAAAAATCACACACTCTAAGATTTCATCTGACCACCTTCTGCTTTGTGAAAATGATTTCTCGTGCTCCCTAAAATATTCTTTCATGTTTTGAGTCCTGAAATATGCCCATGCTATCTGGGAAGGAAATTCCATTGATTTGAATGACCTGGTTAAACAGTCCATTCAGGTCATCACCTGACTTCATTTTATTCCCACATAATAGTGAGCGTAGACCTGACTGAAGCAACCCCAGATCATAAACCTGCTTCCAGAGTCTTGTACAGTGAATACGATGCATGATGAGTGCATTACTTCACAACCTTTGCTTAATACCCTGACGATCCCCATATTGTAACTCTGGAATAGGGTCAATCTGCATTCATCAGACCACATGACCTTTTTCATTGCTCCACAGTCCATTCTTTATGTTCCTTAGCAAACCATGTTTCATAAGTCTCACTCTGGTTTTCTTAATGCCACACTGTTGTTTAGTCCCAATCCTGTTAGTTCTTGTCACATTGTGTGGAAAATGTGGAACATTATGTGGAAATGCTTTTCCTCTCTTGATTAAACAAAGCTGTGGTTTCTAGAGAGTTTAATAACGTGTTGGTTCGTAATCCAATTCCAGTTATTCCATATCTCCTTAGTTGTTTTCTTTGCTTGGTTAATAATTTGAAAATTCTGAAATGGCATTTTTTTAATGGTTGGGCAGGGTATAATTTCCGTGCCATGCTGCTGACTCCTATGTAAAGTCCAACCCCAGGTCTCTTAGAGAAACAAGTGTAGCTGGTTGCATGTATTCTGTCAAAAACATGTGCTTTAGATGTTTCTGAAGAATCTTTACTCTCCACCATGCACCTCGCCCCAAGTGGAATGAGAAACAGAGAGATAGGAAGTTGTTTTGCTCTGGCATTTTTTAAATATTCTTTTGTCTTCAGTGTGTGCAACTCCTCTCTCTCTCTCTCTCTCTCTCTCTCTCTCTCTCTCTCTCTCTCTCTCTCTCTCTCTCTCTCTTTCCCCGACAAAGTTGCCGTGTGTTTTATTAAAATGCAAAGCTGGTGTAGTGTTGTGTGTATCTCCGTGCCCGCTGAGACAATGCTAGCATACACACGCTCTTTGTGCTGCTCCTTCACTCAATGTGTGTTTTCACTTCCCCATCTTCCCTTTTCTCCTTCTGTTTGCATATATCATTTTTCTTCTGACTTTGCTTCAGAAAAGTTTAGGGCAAGTAGGGACACTTTCTTCACATTGCTCTGAACAGGAAGTATGAGAGCTTCTTAAGCATTTCAGGACTAAACCTGGCAACATGCAGGGTTTTATTTCTTTATTTCTTTATTTTTGTCATTGCACTCACTGCTACACCTGTCTTTAGCCTCCCCAAATACCCTGTCATTCATTGCTAAACATTGGACAGAAAGCTGTAGAACAAACTGTGTCAGTACAAAGCATGTCCATTAGGAGACAACAACATTTTCAGGCCTGAATTACTAGGAACAGTAATAAGAAAACACTGCATGTGTATTGCCAGGATTTCTTTCTGATAACTTACAAAATTCAATTTCCTCACTTGCAACACAGTAGGAAGAGATGCAATGCAATATGAACATTAGGTGTTCCTTGACCATTACAGTAAGATGTCTTCCATCTTTTATATCCATTCTGTTTAGTTCAGGTTCCAAGGGAGCAATAGTACCTGTTTTGCTAATATACAATCAAATGGTGTTAACCCAACAGAGGAATGCTTTAGCAAATTCTAACATGGCATGAATCTAGGCCCATGATCATGATTCGCCTCATGTTCATGGCAACGACTACTAAAGGAAGCTATTCAGTTTCTGATTGGTTCTCTCCACCTGGCTATCAAAATGTGGATTATACCCTGATGTTACACTTGGTATTTCTAGTTTGTTCATAAATCCATGGTAGGTTATAGTGATGAATTGAAGTCACTGGTGATGTTGAGTCAGGAAACTCAAATTGTATTATCAAATATATGTTCAACTTAATCACTATTAAGTTTATTATAAAAAATTTTAAATACTAATATTTACTTGTATTATAAATGTGCAGTGTTGGATGTAAGAAATGAATGATAAACTGGTTAGAGATTAAAAAATCTTAGTTAAGCAGCTTTGTGATATCTCAACCATTAACATTTAACAGATGTTGAATTTTAGCTCTCGAATGGTAATATATGGATAATATGGGTTGTGGCAACCCACCAACGATGGGGCTCAAACCTGGATCCTCAGATCCAACATTTAACAGCCTTTAAAAAAAAAAAAAAAAAAAAGTCTACTCAACGTAAAAAAAAAAATAATAAATAGTAACAAATTGCACAGCTTTTTTATGTTTACTCAATTTTTATGGAAATTTGCTATTTCACATTGCTGTTTAGTAGACACATTGTGTACCAAATTCAAATATTTCTGTCAGCTCAAGTTATATTGGTTGTAGGCTCAATTAATTATATAGGGTTCTCTAGGGTTGACTTAGCCCAACTTTTCATCTACTCAGAAAGATACAGTAAGTTGTCTCCAATTGATGTAGTTTGTTAGTGATAAAGTGATAGTTATTCTATTAAAAAAGGTTGGCCCAACAATATTGACAATTAAAACACACAAACATTACTTAAAAAAATCTTTATTCTTCCAAAACTAGTCAAAGTTAAAACATTAATCTGAGAATACACATTCTATCTATTTTACTTAAAAGTCAATAAAATACATGGAGACCACCAGATGTTTATCAGTATTTTTGCAGATTTTTTTTTTTTTACATTACAACATAATAACCATTTTTAAAAACTAGCAAAGATTTGACTTTTGAAGACTATTTTTCCCAACGTGTCAGACACAAAAAGGAGTCTATGACAACAAGGGTTTCTCAACATGTGAATCTGAGGGGAGGGTGTCTCTCCAAGTCCAATAAAAATAGTTTGGATGGCTTCATAGATGTCCAGTCCAGTCGTTTTGGAATTCAATGTTTAGAGCACAGACCTGACCAAACATCACTCCTAAAGCTGCTGCATTGTGTCACCCAGACTCTCAAGGACTCTAAGGCTTGTTCATGCTCCCCCAGTAGCTAGTAAGTCCAGCTGTCACCCTGCTCACCCCAGTCCTCCACAGCAGAGCACTGGCTAAAGAGAACAAGTGGAGTCTTGTAAAGACAAAGATAATAAATTTAACTGAATATCTAATTTTGATAAAAAGTAAATACAATATTTCTGGAATTCTAGTGATGTTTTAAAGCTATGCATTGTTTCATATTCAAAAAGGTTTTATATTTTCAAGTGGTTTACTTTGTCATTCTCAGGAGTAACTACATGTTTGAAGTGATGTTTTAAATGAACTTATTCGGTTTTCATACAGATAAGTTAACAGATATAACACTTGTAGATGAGCATTAACGACTGAAGCCAAACTAAAACGGATATTTTTATATCTCTTATCTTACTGAGTACTGAAGCGCCACTACTCCTTAACTGTTAAACACTTTTTTTTCTTGAAGTTTCATTAGCGAGTGCTGGGGGGAGCAGGACGCTGTTGCTGGGCAAAAGTAAGGGCAAAGTGGGGGAAAAAGATAGATACGGTTATGAATGTTTAGCTCCCTAACTCCTATACAGTGTACCAAACGTTAGCTAAGCTCACCTCAGTAATGTCAGGGTGCCTCAGTACAACGATAAGCGGAAACACATCGGCCTCTGGCATATGACATTAACTGTCTAAAAAACCTGTAGGCTAACTGATACATATTTTATTAAAAAAAAAGAAATAAATACTTAATAAATACTCACCAAAATAATAAAAAGTCCACAAAACGTTTGCACAAAATCTTTAGTGCATTTTGATAGAGTCAGTCCATCAGGGGGGAGTGGGGAGGGGTTGTTATAAATCATGTGATTGCATCTCAATGAAGGTAAATTGCTCGCTCAACTTGTTTTTTTTTTTTTTTTTATGTATTCAGTCTGCGTCTCCAAAGTTTTCAAGAACACAATGTTATGTCTAACATAAATACCACTGTAAGAAGTTGGACCAACAATATACCAACAACATTTATCTAGTTGGATTTTTGACAGTGTAGAGCCTAAGCTGCCTGAGCCACCACTCCTCCTGCTTACATTGTATTTTTGTAAAAATAGTCCTCATTGAAGGTACTGTAGCTCAAGTACACTCCTTAGTCATCTTATTGTCCATGTTAAACATGCCATTATCACACGCAGGTGAGTGACCACGCTGTGATTATGGGAAACCATTAGGGTCAAACTTGGTCATATTATTAATTTGCGTTCAAAAAATAATAATGCGTTAAAATTTCTAGATTAATCACATGAGTTTGTAATATTGACAGCCATAATTGATTATCAATTATATAACAGAAAACAAATGACAGGAGCATAGTCACCCAAGGTGAAGGGTAGCCTAAGCCAATGCAGCACAAATCATGAAAAAAAGTCAGTGGTGGTCACTATAGAAAGACACTAGAACATCCAGCACTCCACAGCCTGTAATGCACAGGGCCCAGAAGGCAAATAGTCCTCTGATCTACAGTCCCAACTCGACAAATCACAGCACTCGAAGGATCCACTGTCCATGTCCTGGTGCCAGGCACCCCCAGATGTCTTATGAAGTCATGAGCTGAAAGGCCAGAGGGGCCCCAGAGGCACAAGAGGAACTTGCACAATATTCGCCATAATGTTCTGCATTGTAATGTTATGGATGCGTTTATGCATTGCCTTTCTTAGAACTCTCCTTTTCCAAGACATATCTGTAATGAACTTTGACTGTGTCTTTAAGCCCCTATTATTGTTTGAAAGTGTTTCAATCATAGGTAGAGGTTTTGGAAGAAGGGTACGATTGAGGTTTTAGTTTTTCTTGTGTGATTTATCTGAGATAGCCCATTTCTTGTTTTAAACATTCTCATAAAATCAGACTTCTTTTTTGTTTCTTTAGCTGGCGTTGGTACAAAGTTGCCCCTTAGACAATATGCTGCTGTAGGTGCCAATGGATCTCAAATTTCTGAAAAAAAAAAAAAAATGGACTCAAAAGTTGCTTCCAAGCTTGCTGGTCCATGGCAGTGCTTCTGGCATTGTTGAGGGAGTTTTGGTTTGGCAGATCTGGCTTTGCAGATCTTCCTCAATCTGTTTGATCCATGTTTTCTGCGATGCTGTTTGTTCTATTTTTCACTGTCCAGGTCGTTCTCAGAGTAATTCATACAAATGGTTCTCTTCCCTCCATCAACTACACCTTTGCTGTGTGTTAGAACGACAATGGCATAGTCACCCATGTGGATAGTATTTGGTTCGTGCCACAGTCTAGTCCTCTCACGGCATAGACGTCCTTGAGCTGAGTCCATACCAGATGGATTTCGCCATGTGCACTCTTGTTTGTGTGGATGTTGGAATAGACTAGTTCTCACTATCAGGTTGTTTGATGTTGCAAGGGACAGAAGGTGCATTTGGTTGTTGTAGTTGTCTTGGTGACCAAATCTACCCATCACTGATTCCCATCCATTTCTGTTTTCACCAGTATGGGCATCCAGCTAGAATGTCCATCTCAGTCTGCAGGATTAAGTCAAGTATATGCTGAAGTCGATTGTACAATAGAACTTGGTCAAATCAGGACTGGTCTTGGTAGGTACATAGATGGAGATGATGTGGGTTTTGAAGATACCCTTAATGGTGAGGATTGCTGAATGGTCAGATATGGACTGGAAAGCAATCACACTGTTGGCAGCTTGACTGCCAATCATAAACCCAACACCAACTTCTCACTTTTGTCCTCCAGAGTAAAATAGAGTAATTGTGTCATTACTTGATGTTGGTTGGATTGTTGTAGTTCAGATAGAGATGTAAACAATATTTTGCACCAGGATGACTCGTGTGCGATGATTTCCATCTGCCCAACGAATGTCCTGTTTGAACATTCTGTGTGGCTACTCTTTACTTCAGTTTGTGTTATGATAATTTTCTTTATTTGACCAGTAGCTCACAGTGCCATGGTGGCAATAAAGTGAAAGCTGTTGGATGCAGTTACAAGCACTGTATAAACAGATTCAAGTAATCAGGTTCATCCATAATAAACCAACAGGAAGAGATTACTCAGATCAAGTAGACATGGCAATGCGGACTAAATGAATTCAGGAGCAAAAAAATGGAACCAAAAGCAAAAAGACAGAACAGTAATGCCAAAAGGAGCTGCAAGCTAGAAATATGCAAGCTAGGACATGGTCACATGAAACATTGCAAAATCCAAGTGAACTGAATTTTGGAATGAAAGCATTTCCTGGAGCTCTAGTAGGGCTGGGTGGAACTACAGTATATATATATGTAACAATGTTTTTTGTGTTTTTTAAGGCATGGGTGCTACATGTTGCCATTTATTTTACCAAGATATCCACATTTCTGTTTAAAATACCTCTACTCAATTTCTAATTATGTTTGCGCGGTGAAATATTTGACAGACCTGTAATACATTTTCCCTGTTGCCATCTGTCAGTACAACTGAGGCGAGAACACTGGTTAAACTTTTACAATTTTCTCCTTAAATATTAGTGCAGAACGAGGATGGGGATGCCTCTGTCCGGGAATGCAACATTTATAACCCTTTTCAAGGTGTATGAATCTGTATTTTAGTGTGTGTGTGTGTGTGTGTGTGTGTGTGTGTGTGTGTGTGTGTGTGTGTGTGTGTGTGTGTGTGTGTGTGTGTGTGTGTGTGTGTTTGTGTGTTTGTGTGCGTGTGTGCGTGTGCGTGTGTGTGCGTGTGCGTGTGTGTGTGTGCGTGTGTGTGTGTGCGTGTGTGTGCGTGTGTGTGAGAGAGAGAGAGAGAGAGATACTTGAGGTTTCCCAGGTGTTCCATCACAGTGCTAATTAAATAATGTACAAGGCACAAAAACAGCAGGCTTTTCTCTGTTCCAATCAGCCTTGGGTTGCTGGAGTTTCACATCCATTACCAGTTGTTTTAATATGAAATGTAATCCTTATCCCCATCCCTACTGGCCCTTTCTCACTAACAGCTCTCCCTAGTGGATCAAATCAGTTGACTACAAACATGCAAGCAGTCCAAATTGGCTTCCAGGGGTGCTAAAAATCAATCCAAACTGAACATTTGTGGGTAACCAAGCCTTAGGTTATTTGGATGGAAAAAAAAAAAAAGCCAAGGCTGTTTTGAGTAACACGAGACACAACAAGTCACTGCACTCCTGACATAATGACTATCTGTATTGCAAAATAAGGATAGATGGATATGATAAAGCAATAAGATAGCAGGTAATTGGTTTCCTAGTATGAAATACATTGATTTAGAACTATAACTTTCAAGTTCAAGGATGTGCCCAATATAGGATCTTATACTGTACCTTTTTGATGATCTCCCATAATTATTAGAACTGGGACATGCATTGGTGCTTTGAGCAGGAATTTGCTCCAACAAATGGCTTAACAAAGTCAAATACGTAAATATTTTCTTACTGTATGTACCTACTATAGAGACAGGAGTTTAAATCAGTTAGATTTTCTTACTAATGGTAAATAATGGTGTTATTATTTTAATTAACATTGCATCACAGCAATTAAAAAATATTGACAATGGGATATGATAAAATATATATTTTTATAAAACTTATAAAACTGAAACTTTTGGACCCTGCTGTGCTTTATTAAAATCTAAGTGGTCCCACCTGACAGCCATGGCTAAGGCTTCTATAGTAAAATACATGACAAAGGCTTCATGACTGACACACTGAAGTTACACTTGTGAAAATGTCAAGCAGAAAAGACTTATTCTAACACAGGAGAAATTCAGTCTCAGCCAGGTGCTTTTCAGAACTGTTTTAAGGGATGGGGTATGGCATGGTGGTGGATCTGTTCAGGAGGTAGCACACATCATTAAGGGAAGTTCTGAGAAAGCCTTTTGCCTCTGGGGAGGAGATGTCAGTCCGTTCCTCCCGTTGGAGTTATCTTCCTTTTAAAATATGGAAAGCAAACAGTGCTTGGTGGAATTTACATTAAAAAATGGTGAACTGCTTTTAAGCCACTTAAAAAAAAAAAGAAAGAAAAAGATGCATTCAGGATGAGTACACTATGGAGACCTGTTACTTTTCCATCACATTTTATTGTTTTTATTTTACAAATACTATTCAAGGGTATATAATTTCCCTCGGAGTGGTGCAGGGGTAATGAGCTACCCAATCCGGCGATCGCAAGTTTGAATCCTGGGGTATGCTGTAGCCTCTCGCAGGCGGGGAGCCTAGAGAAAGCTGATTGGCTGAGCTCTCTCACATTAATCATGGCAACGCTATTCAATCAGGGGGGTCTGGAAGCCTATACAAGCAAAGGTACAAGCAAAGGCAAATTCCTTATGTCTGTGGTATGCCATCGGTTTAAGCGCAGTTGGCATCACGTGTCGTAGAGGAACGCGTGATAGCTTTCGCCCTCCCAGGTTGGTGATTGTGGCTTTGATAGGAGAGTGCTCATGTGATGAATGGGAATTTGGGGATTATTACATTTTATAATTTGATATCTATTTAATATTTTGGGGATTATTAAAGATTATTTTATTGATCTTTAATAATCAATAAAAAATAATATATGAGTAAAATAGAGAATTTTTTGAAGAATTTTGAGAACACACAATATGTTCTTAGCCCTCAGTGTTAATTGCTGTAGTCTCTAAATGTTTAACACCTGAAATGGAGTGTGAAATATTTTGAGACAGAGAAGCTTTGCAGTTACAGTATGTCAGAGTCATAAGGCTCAACATAGCTCCACACATTGTTTAACAGTAAAACATTATTCTCTGGTACATAAGGTCTACAGTATATATATATATATATATAAGTGCTAGTCATTATTATTGGCACCCTTGGTTAATATGTGTTCTTAGGCTTCTTTTTTTTTATTGAAACAATATATGCAAAATGCAAAAATACAGAAAAATCCAACCTTTAATTGAAATACAATTATTCAGTTTTTTTCCCCCTGAAATCATGTGTGCCACAATTATTGGCACCCCTGATGTTAATACTTTGCACAATCCCAAGACAGCACTTAATCTCCTCCTATAACATTTCACAAGATTGGAGAATACAGATAGAGGGATCTTTGACCATTCATCTTTGCACAATCTTTCTAAATCATCCAGAGTCCTGGGTCTTCTCTTATGTACTCTCCTCTTCAGGTTTTCAATTGGTTTGAGGTCTGGGGACTGAGGTCGCCATGAGATGAGCTTGATTTTGTTCCTGCTGAACCATTTTGTGAAGATTTCGCCACACGTTTTGGCTCATTATCCTGCTGAAAGATCCAATGACAAGCCATCTTCAGCTTTCTAACAGAGGCCATCAGGTTTTCATTTAAAATGTCCTGGTATTTCAGAGAGTTCATGAGACCATGCACCCTAACAAGGATCCCAGGGCCTTTGGAAGTGAAACAGGCCCACAGCATCACTTCACACTGGGCATGGGGTGCTTTTCCGCATACTCATCTTTTATTTTACGCTAGACCCAGACAGTGTTTGTTACCAAAAAGCTCTAGCTTAGTCTCATCTGACCACAGCACATGGTCCCAGTTGAAGCCCCAGCAAACTCCAGACGTTTATGTTTGTGATTATAGGTGAGAAAAAGTTTTTTCCTTGCATGCATTTAGCCCAAACAGCTTGTTGGTATGTAGATAGCTCTGAGGTTGTTATGGACCACAAGATGCCACTTTGTGATGCAGTGAGGTTTGAAGATTTTTTTTTAACTTCTCTTACCATCTTCCTCACTGTGTGTGGTGGCAGGATAAACTCGGGTCCTCGTTCAACCTTGTTTGTCACTGTTCAACTTCTTAATGATTCCTCTGACTGTAAATATGGGTGAGTGAGTTCAGGTGAGTGGCTATTTTCTTGTAGCCACTGACTGACTTATGAAGGTCGACACACATCTGTCAAACTTGTATGGGGTGTTCTCTTGTCTTTCTCATGTTCAAGAGTGGATAAGAGAAGTAGGCCTCTGTATCACATTATATTAACACCACAGGGAAACAGGAAGTAATAAATAATTAATTAAAAGTTTCTAGATACTCTGATCAACTTTATAAGCTACAGTAAAAATGATAAAAAATGCTCCAGTTACATTTATTTTATCAGAATTATTACGGCTGCCAATACTTTTTGGCACAGGTGATTTCATAAAAAGACAGGCAATTAAAAAAAAAAATAATTTTATGTAGAGCAAATATCTATTTCACTTCCAAATAGTTTTGTCTCATTTTTACCCCTCTTGCTCCTATCAATAACCCTGGTTTGGTTCATTTGAGAGTTGTGAAACATTTATGGCAATCTTTTTATAAATTTAAAATTAAGCAGAGATATTTGTATTTAAAACACTCTAAAGACATTTACATTCACATTTATGGAACTTGGCAGATGCCCTTATGCAGAACAAATTACAGACATGCTTTAAGGTTGCTATCAATAAATCCATTAGTTTTTTTGATTGACTAAGAGTACTATCAGTCAAACCCTTCTTGGTTTTTTTTTTTAACCCAAACATACAGGTGAAACTAAAAAAAATTGAATATCGTGCAAAATTTAATTTATTTCAGTAATGCAACTTAAAAGGTGAAACTAATATATCAGATAGACTCATTACATGCAAAGCGGTTCTAGCCTTGATTTGTCATAATTGATATGATTATGGTGTACAGCTCATGAAAATCCTCATAAAAAATTAGAATATTACATGCAATCAATAAAACAAGGATTGTACATTGGACAATATCGGACCTCGGAAAAGTATAAGTATGCAAATGTATTCAGTACTTGGTTTGGGCCCCTTTTGCAGCAATTACTGCCTCAATGCGGCGTAGCATGGAAGCTATCAGCCTGTGGCACTGCTGAGGTGTTATGGAAGACCAGGATGCTTCAATAGCGGCCTTGAGCTCTTCTGCATTGTTTGGTCTCATGTCTCTCATCTTTCTCTTGGCAATGCCCCATAGATTCTCTATGGGGTTCAGGTCAGGCGAGTTTGCTGTCCAATCAAGCACAGTAATCCTTACTGTCATTGAACCAGGTTTTTGGTGCTTTTGGCAGTGTGGTCAGGTGCCAAGTCCTGCTGGAAAATTAAGTCAGGATCCCCATAAAGCTCATCTGTGGAAGGAAGCATGAAGTCCTCCAAAATCTCCTAGTAGACGGCTGCGTTGACCCTGGACTTAATGATGCACAGTGGACCAACACCAGCAGATAACATGGCTCCACAAATCAGCGCAGAGTGTGGAAACTTCACACTGGACTTCAAGCATCTTGCAGTGTGTGCCTCTCCATTCTTCCTCCAGACTCTGGGTGCTTGGTTTCCAAATGAGGTGCAAAAATTGCTCAGGAACCCTTTGCAAGTGTTATGGCTTAATTAGCTGGTTAGAGCTTCAATAAAAAATGCACTTTGAGCCTAGAATATTGAACCTTTTCACAATATTCAAATTTTCTGTGATTGTGGATTTGTGGTTTTCATGAGCTGTAAGCCATAATCATCTCAACTATGACAAATCACAGCTAGACTTATCTTGCTTTGCATGTAATGAGGCTATCTCATACTGTATATTAGTTTCACCTTTTAAGTTGCATTACTGAAATAATACAGAGTCTTGATGCAGGCCTTTCTTGTACCTCGAGAAATCAGTCGAGCAGTGAAGGGACTGATGAATGCTTTAAAGTTAGTTGGACGTACCAATTTTTTGGCTTTATAGTCAACTATCAGTGTTTTAAATTTACAGGAAACAAGTGACTGGATGGAAGTAATGAGGTGGTGTGGGAAAAATCAGGAAGATTAAAAACACGTCTTGCACCTGCATTCTGAATCTTTTGAATGGCAGCGATTGAATGGCACACAAAAGCATACCTGCTAGGAGCAAGTTGCAGTAATCCAGCCTCAAAATGACAAAAGACTGAACAAGTTCCTGAGTACCCTGAGTGGATAGAAATGGACAAAATCTTCTGATGTTGTACAGAAAAAATCAACATGAGTATGAGAGTTTGGCAATATGAGCAGAAAAAGACAACCGATTCTCCATGGTTAAATCAAGGAAGTGTGCAGTGAGATTAGAGAGTCATGCAGGGAGATGTTTACAACAATCCTGATGAGGGGATAAATCACCTGAGAAGAACTGCAATTCTGTTACGCAGGGATTGAGGTTCAGCCGATGAGCCTCCAACCATGTTGAGATGTTGGCAAGACCTGTGGAGATCTGGGCGGAAGCATGAGTGTCTGAGGGAGCAAAGGCCAAGATGTGTTGAGTATCATCCACATAACAATGGTATGAAAACCCATGTGAGCACGTAACCTCACCAAGAGACCAAGATAAGAGGGAGAACAGAATAAATCCAAGTACTAAACCTTGTGAAACTCTGGTGAGAGTATATGTGGAGCAGGTGTAGACCCTCTCCAAATATCCTTATATGACTGACCTTTCAGGTAACAATTGAATTACTGCCACGCTGTGCCACAGATTCCAAGTTTTGTAAGCATGGATGGGAGAATCTTATGGTTAACTGTGCCAAACTCTGCTGAAGGGTCAGAAAGGATGAGGACAGAAGATGCTTTGTCTGATTGAAAAGCATATAGAGTTTTGACAGCCATAAGGCCAGACTTTGTGGAATATGTTGCTTTGAAGCCAGACTGAGGTTGTTCTGTAAGAGACAAAGAAACAGTTGTTTGTAGATAGTAGAGTCAAGGATTTTTAGAAAGAAAAGGGTAAAATGTAATTATTGAATTTCATGAACCTTTGATGATGGCTATGATGAAGAGGGTGAGGTCTTTTGAGATGGTCTGAACAAATGGAGAGGTGGGATCTCTTCAGCTGTCAGGCTAGAGAATGGGAATCCTGAGATTGGAGTTTAGGGGTTGGGTATGGCAAAGGTCTGACAAATCTTTCCATTGAAAAAGGTGGTAAAGTCTTCAGGAGTCATGCAGGTTAGAGTTGGAGGAGCAGCCAGATTAGGTAGGGAGGGAAATATGTTATGCAAAAGATTCTAGCTTTTCCCTGTATATTATTGTCTTAGCAGAAATTAATTTGGATGAGAATTTTGGCAGGAGAGAACAATAAGCAAATGGATCTTCGTCAAGTTATTTTACTTTTGTCAGTACTTAGGTAATTCTCTTCACAGCACATCTGATCACCAAGGAGCAGGACATAAAATTATCCTGCGTCTGTAACATAGGGGCAGCAGAAGTCCATGGATGAGGAAAGTGAGAGGAGGGAAGTGAATCTTCTAACTCTACTGGTCACAAGGAAAAACAGTCAGTGTCTTAGATGGACAAGTGGTGATTTCTGCAAGCAAAATATTGTATGTAAAAGCTTTTGTTTACTGCTCTTGTTCTGAATTAGGGTTTTTGAACTGCTGTAAATTATAATCTTATGGGGCCACAGGCACATGTACAGTCAAGCAATGCATGAACAGACATTAAATTATGCATAACTTTACTAGTATAATGTCAAATTTTCTTATATTTGTTATACTGTTTCTTCAATTTTGTCACAATTTGTGCAAAAAAGAAAAAAAGTCTTCCTTGATCTAATTTACTGTAACTCCTTTCTGGATGGATCACTACGAAATCACAATCAAAGCATACGTTTGCTGCATATTATTAAACCTAATCAACATATTATTGATATTAAACTGCATACTTGAATACATGAACACAAACACAACTGTAGGCTAATGTATCTATTGTGATAAACCTGTGGGCAATGGAGTTACAGTTTCAGAAAAAAATCACATATATAACTTATATAAGACTTATATATTTTTGGCTTACAGTTTTGGCATTTATATTTTTTAACTACTTTTTTTGATAATGTAAAAGGAATTTTTTTCTTCTTAAAACTGTAATTGATTTCATTTTGCTGTAAAACGGTTTACTTTCAAAGTCATAAAAATCACACAGCTCAGGTTTTATAAAAAGTTAGAGTTACGGTTAATGGTAGGATTATGAACGCTACAATTTTGTGTGACTTTGCATTTTAAAAAAATCACACTAATCTTTCAAATTAAAATGTGTTAATAATGCTGTTTTCTTGGTATTGTTTTCTTGTGCTGTTTTGTATCCCATAATTCTAAAGTCATCTCCAGTTTAATAGCAGATTTGAAGAAAAATAAAGAGAGGCTTTTATGCATATTTTTTTTTACATAACTTTTTAAAATAACAATTTATTTCTGATGACAAATGTGATGTTTTCAAATAATAATTTGTTTAATTATCTTGTTCCTTCCTCAGGTAGCAGTAAACTGTCAGCATGTTGTGACAAATTATACCCTTTGTAGCTATCCATAAGATACTGACTCTTGAGGTAACATAAGCAGGAAGCATCAAGATAGATGCTTTCTTGGCTTTAACACACACAGACTCAATTAATCCGCTCCTCTACAATGTATCTTATGAGGTACAGTATCATTATTCTTGCTGTACTAATTAATAGGGCATTGTTTTGCATTTATATTACTGAATATAGATCATTTAGGAGTATTACACAGTCTAGCCAAAAATAAAAAAAATAAAAATGCACACACTAACATTTTATTAGATTGCTTTTAGTGTTGATTATGGCCTGCAATAGCTGTGGGACTGTTTCACAACTCAAATTACATGTAGATTCCTTTTATATAGTAACCCAGCTGTACAGCTGTATTTATCAGTTCGAAATGCTGTGTCTATAAAAAATGTATATATTTGCATTTTTTTAAAATAAGTATATTATACAGTCATATTCAAAAGTTAGTACTCCCTTTTTTATTTCTATAGGTTTTTTGTGTAAAATACATACTAAAACCATCTGATTATACAGTAGCAGGTCTCAGTACTAGCCAAATACAACCTTAAATGATCAACAACTTACCATATAACCTTTTTTCTTTTCTTTTATTTAACAAAAATAAATCCGAGAATAAAAAGCTTGCAGATCCACCTACGCAGCAATAACTTATTATATTGAATAATATAAAGTAATTGTTTCAGGCAATAAGTGCTTATAAAATTACAAAATTTGTTGAAGATCATGATGAACATTATAAGAAATACAAAAAACTTTAAGTTTACAGAATCATCAGCCTCCTCCTCCTCTACCAGTTTTAATTTGTCTTCAATAATAGATGACAGGTCCGTACCGTAGTACAGGGATGCACCGGATAATGTCTGTTCGTGCAGCAACTGACTGCACATCAGTTAGTCATCTCCCTAAGGTTATTCCCTTGGAATAGTGGTAGACATGGGCACAGGGAACACAAATCTTACAGCACACAATGCATGCATTTGTACACAATTTACTTGTGTATCTTTTGATTGTTGTTCCTTTTTTTTATTTTTATTTTTTTGCATGATTTTATTTTTCAAATATTATCATAAATGCACCAATGATCCTAGCAGACATAGTAGAAGAAAGGGAGATACATTGATTGGGAGTGAAACAGAAGGGTTCACTGCACACTAATTTTTCCACAGATGGTTACACTACAGTACTCCTCATATCTTTGTTGAGTATATAATATGGCGTTTGCACAACACTTAAAACTGCATAATGTTTTATTTCACAGGACGTCTCATAGACGCTAAGCGCTATCTACCTATAATTTATTACTGCTTGAATGACTGCAATGGCAGTAACAGAGTGTAAAAATTATTTATGTATTTTTTTTTTTTTTTGCTTCAAAATATTCATTAAACAAATTGAATTCACTCATGACAGTTGCTGTCATGCACATGATGTAGATTTGTTGATTACATGAAGGAATAGGCAATGCAATTGAGTTGTCACAATGACTCAGCTTTTGTCAAAAATGCAGCCACTAAAGTATGTTCTGTGGTTTGCTTAAAAAGCTTATTCACTCACTCACTCACTCACTCATCTTCTACACTGCTTTATCCTGTATTCAGGGTCACGGAGCTCCTGGAGCCTATCCCAGACACGGGGAAACATATACTGTATATATACATATATAATATTAATACTTAATATTAATTTAATGCTCTGACATCTAACTATTACAATGTGTCCATTGTAAAAGTCACTCAGTCATACCCTCTGTCATTGAGGAAATAAAGGCAGAATTGACACTTTGACATTCACTTTATTTTTTATTTTCACATTTCAGTGAACTTGCTCTCATTTGCACAAACACCTGTGTTGCTCTAGGGGCTCAGCTCTAGCTCCACCTGCCAACACAAAAGAACATCAGTAAATGAACTTGATAATAAGCTACAGATGGAGATCTGAGCATAACCTGACGGCTTCACCTACCCCTCTCCGTCTGCAGGCAAGCCTGGACCACGCCCCCCCGGTGCCACGCTCTTAGATTCTTGCACTTGCCCATTTTCCTGCTTACTGCCTAATACTTTATCCAAGCCCATGACAGGTGTTATTATAATGCATAATTAAAATGCAGAATGGTAGTAAACATGCTTTTATTATGTATTATTTCTATTTCAATAAAACATCTTTATTACAGATTACTGTATATTTTCAGCAGCAGCTTACATAAAAACCAGAATCTTATATCAATTTAATTAAACACACTATACGAAGTGTTGACTTTATCTTTACTGAAATTTGTTTGAATGTTTTTAAGAGCTGCTTGTGTGTCTGTATGTGACAAAATATCCAGTGTAGACAACACACAAAGGCATCCACATGGGAACTGTTCCCACTGCTAACTGGTGCGTGGTGAAGTGGAATGGCACTTTCCACATACAACACTTGTTTAATGGAAAGACCAGAGTGTACAAGGCTGCTTTTGTGTCAGAATGTGTTTAGGTATGGTTTAAACCTGTACTTCCTTCTCAGATCTCGTTTAAATCATGTGACATGGAATCTCTTCGAGGACAGCTGATGTAAACCTGATTTTCTATTACAAACACTGCATGTATTGCAAGTAAGGAGGCGACATGAAATCCATTTGTTGGATTCTTAGATTCTTTGATTTGTTCATGGGGGTTAAATGCTTGTCTTTAACAGCAGCTATATGTCTTTATTTTATTTTGTTATTTATTGATTATTTTATTAATTTTTTTTATTAGAGGTGCTTTTGCTTTTGAGAAAAAAAGGAGGTTCTTAGACATTTACAGGCATAATAATGTAAAAATGCCTTCTTTTTTTATGTCTCTTGTGGTACATTGGATGGGACAATGGGACATTACATTACACATTTATGAACTGCGTTATCCCTCTAAAGCCTCTTTAGCATTCTTTGCAAAAGCACTAATCTTATCCTGAACATGTTATATGGCCAAATGTTTATGGATGCCTGGCTGTCACACCCATACTCTATGTGGGTTTTTCATGACCTGCGAACATGAAAACACAATTGCACAGAAATCAAACAGAAGTCTTTGTATGAGTTATCCAAGAAAAACCAGGACTTGTGATGGAATTTTTCATGCATGAAGGAGTAACCCTGAATGACATTTACAGAAGACTTCAAGCAGAATATGATGATGAGACTCTTACCATCCAAAAAAAAAAAATTCAATGGTGTAAATGTTTTAAAGAAGGCCATATGTCAATGAATGACAATCTTAGAGGACATGGCTCCGAGCCAGCTGCAATAGTTCTTGTGAACGTTCAGCGAGTGGAATGCTTGATGCATGAAAAATAAACAGATAACTTGTCACCAACTTGTGGAAGAGACACATATCTCAGTGGGAACTGTGCAAACAATCATTCATGAACACAAACATTCCAACCAAGTTTCACAAGTTTGGGCAATTAAAGGAAGTTCGTAAACGGACAACATTTCAAATATGAACCAGGCCGTCTGATTATGGCTCTGGCATTTTGAGAAAACTTTCTTCCTTGATGTATCCAAGCACTAGTGAAAGACTAGGATACGTGTAGCAGGGGATTATATAGAGAAATAAAGATTTTAAAATTTTACTCTAATAATCTTGTTCTATAATTCTGCACAATCCAAAGTTTGCCATGGATAGAGTAGAAAAACCCAAGTGGCCTGCAAAGAGCCCTAACTGTACCCCCAGGCCACAGCCATATTCCAACATGTAGTAAAAATACTTCTCAAAAGAGTGGATGGTATTATGATAGCAAAGCTGGTAGGTTCAGGTGGACTACATTTGTAATGCAATGTTTATGCAAATATGAGTGTGATAGTCAAGCATTCACAAACCTTTGGCTATGGTGTATCAGCACTAACCTGGTATTGGTGTGACTTAGCATCCAATGACAGCTCAAGTGCAATGCAAAGAATATCCTCACACAATATTTTTTGTTGTGTTAGCTAGTTTTCATTTTTATTTTCTTTATTGCTTTTGGTTCAGTTAAAAATGCAATGCTTTACTATTCTTATTTACAATACAATCCAGAATAAATTAGATAAATTAACCTTTTAAAATAAAGTTAATGGCTATTAATGTGCTCAGAGTATGGAAATATGCAGCACACATGCCCACGCATGATCATGTATAATCAATAATTCCTTAAAATAGCGTTTTGCATTGCTGGTGACCTATATCATTATTAAAAGCCACTTAAATTCCTTTGTTCTCTAAAGCACTCATTACAAAATCCGGTGTTGTCCAATATATAGACTTTTACATAATTAGCACCCTAGAGGTTTTTTTTTTTCTCTTAATTTCTTACTTTGCTTTGTTTGGAATAAGAAAAGAGCAATTTATGTAATTTCCCAGGGGTTTAGCCTTGATGACTACAACATGCAAAGCTAAAATGAAACAATCCAACATGAAAGAATAATTGAAATATTGCTCAGCATTCATGGGCAGCTGTCATCTTGTCCGAGTTTTGTGATTTAGATTTACTCCCAGGAGACTTTGTGAAATGGGGAACATTATTAGAAAGCGAGTTTACAGCGACTCCCGCCATGTGCCGCACAAAACTGTGCATTAGTCCTTGCAATATTTTATGAGGTTTTGAAATATTTATTGTGCATGAGTTTGGAATACAAAATCCTTTTTGTCTTGAGGACTACAAATAAAAGTGGCCTTACTGCGACATATCCATAATTCTAAAAATGCAATAGCACTCCCCTTTTGCTTGCTGTACACATATTGGCAATTTATATGGACAGAGAAGACATTAAAATCAGCTGTAGTCCAGGGCCAGAACTTTAAATTTCCCCTTCGGCCTTATTGGAAATGTTTTACATTTCAGCTCAAAGTTTTGGACATGAAATCAAGGTTCTAAAATAAACAATCATAGTGATGTGACCTTTTGCAACATGAGCTGTAAGGGCAAATTCATACCGATCACTTACACTCTATGGAATGTATGGAAATTCTGTCTGGCTGGGGTCAGGGTAAGGCACAGAAAACTCACTTACTGTACATATTACAGTTTTTTGTTGTTATATATAAATAATATACTGTATGAGTAGGACCGTAGTCAAATGTTGAGATTTGTAATATTTAACCATTAGTGCAATATAGTAAAAAAAAAAAAATATATATATATATATATATATATATATATATATATATATATATATATATATATATATATATATAAAACCCCCACAATAAAATAGTATTTAACTATTTATAGAAACAAAATATTTAGCTTTGTTTGTTATAATTAGTAAAAAAAATAAATTAAAAAAAATGCTGACTTCATAGCTAATCTTTTTGTACAAAAAAGTTGACATTTAGGGCCCAGGCCTCCGCCCCCCCCCCCCCCCCCCCCAATATTATTAACATATTATTAATGTTAATAATAATAATAATAATAATAATAATAATAATGCTACAATGCTTTTGGGCACTTAATTTACCCCCAAAATTACCCCACTTTCACATGTTTTTCCAGGTCAACTGTACTGAGGGTCAGCTATACTGTAAGTATAGCTGTAGATGAAGCATAAAAATGCAAGCTAAATATCACATATTTATCACTAAATATCATTACATTTTATCCTGGCAGTTAGTTGATGTTCTAAAGTGGAATTTGTCAATTACACTAATTGTCAGTCTCAAAGCAACATTAGTTTTGCCAGTCATGGAAGAATATTAATTGGCATCATTTTCTTGTACCCATCTCTGAACCCATACCTGAGGTGACTGTAGCATGTAACCAGTAAACATTAGTTTCTCAGTGCTGTTTGTGGAATCAGTTTGGAAGCTGTCTATAAGACTCTATGTGTCTTAGAGCCATATTATCACTCATAATTTCTGAAACATTGAAGGTTAAAGGTGGAGGAAATGGCTTTGGTATGACAGTGTCTCTATGTAAGTCAGACCGGAAATTTACGGGCAGTTCATCAGCATTAATACTTTCAGACATGATGACATATCTGAGCTGGCGTTTGAAATTTCCTAGCAAATTTGCACCTGACAACTTCACACTGAATATAAATTGCTGTGAGTTGCTGTTACTCATAGACGGTCCGGAATGTCATATAATAAAGTAGATTTCCCTATATGAATAATACTAATTTCTCATTCTACACCATTTTTTTGTGAGAGAAATCCCTATTTAGGATTTGCATCTTGAGTCCAAAAGTTACACCAGTAGTAACATTGGGAAAATTACTTGTATTTAGAATTGTCTTACACAAATGTTTAAGTTGATTTTCTGGAGTAGCACCTCTGAGGTTCCTAGATTTTTCTTCAGTCGTGGTCTCAAGTGGATTGCCTTGTATAATTAGGGATCCTATGCCAGTTAACAAGGTATACTGTGGTTTTCAGTGCAAAAAGCAGGCTAATTGTGTCAGAAAACGGATTCAAACTGCATAGTAGATAAGGCCCTCAGTCACTGAAGTCCTGAACAATATTGTAGCATTTCCACTAGTGATAAGCTTACAGCAAAAATATAGAGTGGGACACACACTGCCCTGTTAAGGTCACTACCATGCTGATACTGGGTTAGCGCCCAAATAATATCTGGTCAGTTGACAAATATTGCACAGCAACAAAATTGCTTGCAATTAGCTATAATATTAAAATGTAAAACATTAATCCCAATATTGTGCAGCTTCCTCTTATGCTGAGGGGTACAGTAGCTCTGACCACTCAAGCCATTACTCTGGAGATGTGCTGTAGTGTCTGGCACCAGAATGTTGGTGGTGGATTCCTTGAGTGCTTTTGGTTTGTATAATGGATCTGGTCTGGATCTTGTCTGGTGCATTTCATTGGTGCTTGATTAATAAATCATCCGCAGAGCTCCAATCAATAGCAGGATCCACAATGATCTGCTGCTCTAAATGTTCTCTAATATACACTGTCTGACGAAGAAGAAGAAGAAGAAAAAAGAACAGTACACACCGTAAGATTTCATTTAGTCACTTTGATTACAGAGCACGATGTGGCGGCCAGTTGATGTGTGAAATGCTCCTAAAAAGAATCTTTAACAATTTCAGTCTTGGAATATGCCTGTGCCATCAATGATGTAAGTAAATAAATAAATTTAGGTCATCAGCTGACTTCTTTTTACTACCACATAATATTACAGAGCCTAGAACAAAAACAACCCCAAATCTTTACACTGCATGCAGAGGCTTGCACAGTGGGCACTATGCATAATGGGTGCATTGTTTCATCTGCTTCCCTTCTTACCTTAATGGGCCAGTTGTTTTGGAATAGGGTCAATCTGAGCTCATCAGATCACATACTGTAACCTTTTTCCTTTGCTCAAATATTTATGCTCATTAACAAATTGAATCATTTTTAAAATTATTATTCCCACTTACAAGCGGTTTACATAAGGTCACAGCTGTTGGAAATGCTCTTATTTTTATTTTATTAAACATAGATATGGCTTTTACTGTTGATTTGTTTTTTTTTTATTTAACATGCAACTTATCAAACATCATCAAACATCAACCTGTCAATCACGCAAACATCAAGTGTTTAAGTGATCTCAGATAATTTCTTCCACAAATCTGATGGTTCAGTACTGTGTTTCAGGTTTTGATAATGTGATGAAGGGTTCTTAATCCAGTTCCAATCTAATCGAAAGATTGCCGGCTGCAGCCCAATAATTTGACCATTCCGAAATGTATCTAGAGCCCTTCACATATATTGAATACACATATAAATTCTTCACCAGCATGGAAATTGCTAAAGTCTCTCCCTAACCATAAACATTCAAAACGCTACACATAAGCAACTTTTTTGTGATCTTTTTGTTCATAACAACTCCATAAATTCATGAGTGAGAAATCCAATAAACTGATTGCCTGAGGTCTGACTAAACTATCAAGTATGTGTAAACTACTACTGTGTTTGTGTAATCAGTTATGTGTCAAATAATTAAAAAAAAGAAAGAAAGGAAAATAAATGATTACGCTGACCAGTGTCCCTTCTCCAACTCCACCTCCCAATCCCGCCATCTTCTATCCCATCACATCATACTGCCAGAATACTAGCAGGAATTCAAAGCAGAGGAGAGACAGTGAACAATAAAGCACAAACGACAGGAGCAGATGGTCTTCTTTATTGTCCCCAGAAATGCAAACAGTGAATGTCTCTACTGGGGGGGCTTCGTCATTCGGCTTCCGCTGGTTATGGCATGATAACTGCAGCCACCTGGCATCGCAAATTAAATCCTGACAAACTGAGGGAGAATACAACGATAACAAAAAAGTTGTTGAGGACCACTGTTCCCTGACTACTGTAATGTGTGTTCACATTAATTAACACATAATTTAATGGTTATTGTTTGTGTTGAAATGACAACAGAAATTGAAATTGATTTACTTTGGCTTAGAGTCAATTCTGAAATGAACTGTAAGTTAAAATCAGTGCATAGTTACTGGAAAAAAAAAAAAAAGAAAAAAAAAGCAGAAGCATAATTATGATTGTAATTCATTCTAATGCGTACGTGTAGCTGTTGAAAAATTTGTCACCAGCCAGTCATGAAAAACATGTGGTATGGGAAAAGTTTTTTTTTTTTTGACTGAAATAGAGCTTGGATGAGCTAGGCAAAAAAAAATAAAATAAATAATAATCTCATCATCTATGGCTTAAAATGAACTATGAGCTCACTAGACTGTGTTTCCCTCAATTTAGTAGCAGGTATTATTAGATACATGATTTGACATGCAGTTGTAACCATAACCATGTGCGATTAAATAATAATAATAATAATAATAATAATAATAATAATAATAATAATAATAATAATAATAATAAATAAATAAATAAATAAATAAATGCATATTGTGTCCTGTGCATTTTTTTTTCATTATTATTGCTTTTCAAAGTAAGAATCTTGTCCAAAGCTTAATTGCAACGATCCCAACAAGATGAACTATAGGCAGCAGGGTATGTTGTTTGCACAGCCAGCACATACTCAGAACAGCCCTTAAATAGCAAAATATTTGCAAGCATGTGCAAAAGATGCCACACCTAAAAACAGATCTAAACAACAAGATCGAAGTGTCTGTTGTGACTAGTCAACTACTTTTTACAGAAGCATTCTAGTGTTTTTCGTGCTTCCTTTCTTTCTTTTTTTTTGTGTTTGCTTCTTGTTGGCCTTCTTTATCTGTAGATATCTGATTGTGAAATTAATTAGGTTCAAAAGTTCACATGCCAATTATTTTTTTAATGAAGAGATTAAGCATTCTACCTGCATCTTTCAATTGGATATACATCGGATTCAGATTAACCCTAACTGGTCTCATTTGTTCTCATTTAAGCATTTAAAAGAAGAGCTTTTTACCTATTAGGTTTTCAGCCTTACAGTTACTGCGCTGCAGGTTCTGAGGGCATAAGATATGTATCTAATAAAACTGCCAGCTTAGTGTACACAATGTGTCAGGAAAGTATATAATCATTTTTTTTTATCACCTTAGCTTTATAAGAATGTAAAACATTGATGGTTAATAAACGTGATAGTATAGCAGATATTATAAACTTTTACTGCTGATATTCCTAAAAATTATGTGAAAATGAAAACACAAGTTGCCATATTTTAACAAATTAAAACAAAATGTTGGCAAACTGAAGGGACATGCAAATTAAGCAACTTCACTGTGCCAGCCTACATCACATAACCCCATTATAGATTATTTTCTCATAACATGATGCCTCATTGAGTTTAATTCTTTACATATACACTTAGGTTCCAATTGTTCATTGTCACACCAAATCATTCATGATTCTCTGATGATCCTATTTTTATTAGTGTTTTTGCTTTCCGGGAAGCACAAAAAAGACTTGCCGGGATGCAGGCAATCTCTCAAGTTATCCACTCACCCAGCTATTTGTCACAGTCCTCCTTCTATTTAGCAACCTACAGGGTCTTCTCTCACTTTACACCCCTCCATTCCCGTTTCGTTCTCCTTTGCAGTTCCACTTTGGGCTAATTCTGTGGTATTAACTGGCTGGAGTTATTACCCTTTATATGAGACGTCTATGTTGAGAGCGCTTTATGAGATTCTGCTCCCGGCGGACGAGATGATGGAGTTGAGGCAGGCTGTCATCCCGAGCTTTATAATAGTATCAGTTGGGAAATACACAATGCCATGGATTATTGATATACCCATATCTGCTCTTCTACTGACAAATCTGAAGGCTGCACAGAAGGGGCACGTAATCTTGAAAAATATCTCAGCTAATATGCTCCTCCCGTGCACCCCGCACGTTATTATGATAAATGATTTTGCATCTAACGACAGCAATGATGGCATGTTGGAAAAGACAAAACGGTCTTGACTGTCATGCATTCTTTAGGATGAGAAGATTTTTATCTCAGAAATTGCATGCATATTATGTATTTTGCATTCATAACCTATTATCCAAAAGAATTTATAATTTCGAAATTAGTTTTTTTTTTTACACATCATTTAAGTTAGACACAATGTAACCAACATGTGACCAATGCGTGTTTACATATTTGCTTGCATTTGTTTATTAGTTTGTGTGTTATCCCCAATTTAATCTGGACCACTCTATTGCTTTTTCCCCCCATGTTGTATTCTTTATCTTACTACACCTTCTGTTTGTTTGTTTGGAGAACAATGTTTGTTAGATGTATAGACATAAAACTATATTCAGATCTATGGGATATACAATATTTCTATAAGGACATATACATGGTCATAGGCACAAGGAAACAGCCCTAGCGCCGATGATATCACAGCTGCATGTGCTGAGATTCAGTACAACAGCACATCCTACAATGTGATATTGATTTTATACAATAGCGATACAAATGTAATCTATATCTATAGATTATGATTTGCTTGTATAATTAATCAGGTATTTTTACTCTGCCAACACATATCCTTCCGTAACAGACAGAACTAACTATCCACGACTGGAGAAACTAGTGATCCGTGTAATTATATACCTGTGAAGTAAAGTAATACATATAATTCATTGTGGGAGTGCTGTTATACTCCAGTTTTTTTTTTATTACAAATATTAATCACAAACAACAAGTAACACAAATACAAACAAATACATTTCAAATAGTTTATGCACAGGAATACATATACTGTATGAAACTTACAAAACAAGCAAATACTTTCATTAATTTATCCTCAATAACTGGCTGGTTTAATTAATGAGGGTACTAGTGTTTTAAGATTTTTTGAGAAAATATTCCAAATGAACAATAAAATAATAATAATAAAAAAAAAAACTGCTCTAGCTGGGGGAAAAAAATTATAATAATAAAATAAATTCCGACATGAATCTCTGAAAACTAATGAGACTAATATTGAATTTGGGTGATGGACTGTAGCTGAGGGTGAAGAACTGTCAGAGGTAAAACTTTGCAAGCCAGATAGACAGCGCTGGCATCACGTTGTTGTTGTTGTTGTTTACTATATTTTTTATATATGCAGATCATGCTGTAATTTTATTAGTTTGTATAATGATCAGATGGCTGATTTTGTCATTATGGTATAATTATCTTAAATGATAAACAAAATTCATCTATTGAATAATTTTGAAATATTTCAATAGATTGTGGTCTTGTGGTCTATTATATTGATTTAAATTGATGACATAATTAAAATAATTAAATAGAATTTAGAATCTATGAAGATTATTCATATGTTTATTCTTCTTCTTTTAAAACGTGTCACCTTCTGGGTTTCAGAGGTATTTAAACATATTTCAAAGCCATCTACAACATCAAAGTATCTGCTGAAAAATTACTGGCTGTCTCGCTGTGACAATTAACAGTGTCTAAAAATCTTCTAAAAATCCCGTCCGCCTCCATTTATAGCTGTCATCTAAGCATGCACTTTGGCAAACGTCCAGCAGAGAGGACATAACGTCACCTATAATTTGTCTTCTTTCGGTTGGACTACGAAAGTGGCAGCTGAAGCTTTGGTGATTCATCGATCGGGCTCATACATCTCCATCATAAATTTGTATTAATCATGGAGAGGTCCAGTCAAGTTGTTTCCTCATACCATCCCTGAGTAAAAACACTCAGCATCTGCGAGGCTTCATTTCATAATCTAGCAATTTGCGGTGTATGTGTGTGGTGGTGGTGGTGGTGGGGTGCCCCTTGTAATCTGATTGTGCATTATTGCAGAACTGGAATGGCTTCACATTCTCTCCTGTGAGCTATGAAAAGTGGAGTGTGTAAATGTACAAAGTGTGTATGCTGACAAGTTAAATGGCTCTTTTACAATAGCAGTTTGCTGGTTTTGTGTGTAAGTGTGGGGTGCAAATGTAATGTGTAGCAAGAGAAGTGTGTAAGTACGGTTTAGTAAGGATGGAAACAAAAAGCATAAATTGTCATGTGTGAAGGAATAGGTTATTCTTATGCTAAAAATTTAAATGCATATTAGTAAGATGATAAATGTTCTTATTTATGTCTTTGGCATTGATAATCAATTATGTGCTGTAAGATTTAACATCTAAGTCTAATATTTAAATGCAGTTTAAGTGCAAAACAGTTTGGTTGGTGTTGAGCAGAAAAGTCATGAACATTCAAGACAATTACTTCACTTTGATAATATTGCTATAATTTAAATATCCCATTCCTCTTTGTACTCACTGCTGTGAAACAGTGCTGAAACACTACAAAACAGAGCTAAATGGCTCTCTCTGTGGTTTTGGTTTGTTCTGCAGCTTTTAAACAAATATAAATATATTATTGTATTGATGTGACTGCATTCAATTGCTTTTGGTGTTAACATAATTGGAGTGAACATTCAATAATACCTTTTGATGAATGGCAGTGAAATGGATTTCAGAACGACCAATTGAATGCTAAAACACATACTGTACACCTGAGTATAGGGCATGAGTGATTATTGCTCATGAGAAATGTTCATAACGCAATGTTCCTTTTATTTGATTCAGATAATGTATATTTTCATAGGTCAGGATGATAAGCATACATTGTATAGTATTAAAAAAATGTTTTCCATATGAATTTAATTCTGTTATCTCATTTAAATGAAGGCTAAACCAGCCTAGATAGATAGATAGATAGATAGATCGATAGATAGATAGATAGATAGATAGATAGATCTGGAGCATTTGTTTAAGTGCCAAACAATAATAGTAAGGACTGTTATTTATAGTAAAATAGATGAGGTTGCTGCCTCTGAGTACTACTCCATGCCATATCTACCTGTTCTACTTGGGATGCATGTGGTGACTGAAGACGGTTCCACTTGATAACCATGAAGGTGGTCTTGGACTCAGGTGATGACTTTCTTCGATGGCTTGTGAAATAGGACTGAAATTCCCAGTTTTGTTCCCAAGCCCTACACTGCCTTTCCAATTTATGTTGAATGTTCAACCTTATGGCGCACAGATGTAGCAGGGACTTATTTATGGGCATCCTATTTGATATCATCAAAATGAGGCTGTTTTCTCTCATTTGTCATCTCAGTGAGTTTTTTTCTTTCCACCATCGTATACAGCTTGCTCATCCAGGACAAACTGATATTTATATTATATATATATATATTTTTTTTTTCCCTTACATTTTCTATAATTTATAGCTATAATTTTTAAGTGTGTAAATCTGCTTTGCAGCAATGTCTACTGTTAAAAGCCATATACTGTACAGATCAACTTCAATTAAATTGAATTTAGATTCTTTTGATTTAGGATTGATTTTAGCTGTATCATGAATAAGTTGTGAATAAATAGAATTAGTATGCAAACATTTCATTATTCTGTTTATGTTATCTGTCAAATCTAACTGTAGCATGTGAGTATAGCGTAATTTAGTATTATTTGTTCAGAGATGCTGAGTAACTCCCTGCTGCTTGCTTGATGTTTTTTGTTTGTTTGTTTGTTTGTTTGTTTGATTTTCACACTGAACTCTAAACTTTAAAAACACATGGGGTCTGTAGTGTATAAAATACTCCAACCAGAGTGGTGAGCACCAACAACCATGCCATGGTTAAACTTGCTGAGATCACATTTTTCCCATTTTATTATATTGTATGCCCTTGAAGCAAAGACATCACATTTACCCTATTCTGAGGTATGGTGGAAACATTCACTGATGTCTAGTGTCTGTACATTTGCATGCATCGGTCTGGCTTATTGAATAACTGCATGAGTAATCATTGGAACAGGCCTCCCTGTACAAAAATATTTGTTTTATGTACTGTAAGTCTGTGTATCATGATGCCTAGGCTCTACAATGGTAAAGACAATCAGGTATTAGTTCATCTCACAAACATGCAAACACAACACAGACACATTGAATGGTTGTGGATGGACATCCTCATGGGTTTTGAAAACTGGCTCAGCTTACAGCTTGTCAAGAGGAGCAGAGGCCTGAATCCAGATTTGGAGACAGCACACGAGACACCCCAAACTCCCTACTGATAAAACACATCTTCCAAAATAGTGAAAGAAACGATTGCCCTAGAGTAGCTGCTAGAACAAAGACAGTCATCAGGCACCTGTGATGAATTTGACGAGGTAGTCTAGTGTATAACTACATGATGTAGTGTACTGTATGTAAATGTGTATAATAATATTCTGTGCAATCTAGCTGTGATCATAATGTTCCGGTTTCGTCCTGAGAAGTGTTAAATCTTAATATGGGATGAATTTAAAACCAAATTACTCATAAGAACAGGAGAAGCACGCTCATGCTTTGTAATGTTGCAGTGTTGTTCCTTTTGTTCATCTAAGCTTGGCCACACTTGGGGATATTGCTACAGCATCACAGTGCACACGGAACGCAATTAACATCGGTAAAGCAGCACCATGGGGGCAATTAAAAACAACAGCTACAGCAGCCTGTCATTGCAAATTGAATAAGGAAGTGAGGGGGAGGAGGTGTTAATTACAGAGAAAATGTGTGCTAAACAAGCATTAAAGCGAGGTTAGAAATTAAAGAATGACTACTTGGGCAAATCTTGTATAACAGATTCAACATCCATGACGCAAACAGTCTTAACAATGGGGTCACTGTTGAAATACTAATACAGTATATAATAAATATAGGATAACTATGTAAAGTAGTATACCAGCATAAAAGTGTGTTGTAAGGAATCAGAATAATTCTTCTATACTTATTTTTCATACTATCATGTTTTTTTGTTTTTTTGTTTGTTTTTTTAATGACCAGGCTACAAACATGGACGTTGAGAACTCCAGTTCCCAGCATGCACCGTCCTATTCACCTGACTCCTGATCTCCATCACCTGTATGTAATTATATCTTCTAAACACATAGTATAAAAAGCCTCTTGGTTCATTCACTAATTGTAAACCAGCCATGTGTCATTTCACCAGTTCATTCCTAGCACTTACTGTATTCTTGTTAAATTAGTTATACTGCTGATCTGAAAAGTGACTCTGAACCTGTTCAATCAACATAAATAGTTTTTCCCAGTTTATTGTTCTCTGATCACCTGACCTTTGTCTGTTTACCATTTTTTACTTTAATTATTGCATGGAATATCTATATAAATAAAAGAAAGGTTTTTGTCTGTATATTGGTCAGAACTCACTCTTTCAATAATATCTTTACGTTTCATACATTGGAGGACCTGAAACCAGTCTCAGAAAAAAATTCTGTCTGTATGTCTATCCGTATATCTATCTATATGTACAGTATATCTGTCTAGCCAGATTTGTCACAGCATCATGCAAAACTGGATGGACAGAGTTTAATAAAAATTTTAGCACCACTTTGGAATTTACTAGTTAAATATGCACCATAAATAAAATCAAAATGTTGAGAAGGGGTCACGTTATGAGCAGTTGAATGATTAGAAAAACCAGGTTAGAAACTGTAGGTTTTGGCAGCGTACTGCACGTGTCAAATTGGACACATCTTAAATTAACCACTGGCTAGAATTTATTGAAACTTTTGCAGTACTTGCATAGCTATCTGACACCATAATAAAATTGAAATCAAAATGTTACGTAAAAGCGGTGCTATGAAGAGTTATGTGCCGGATTTAATAATCTACTTTAAAATAAATGACTTGTTTAATGTAAACAAATACCTGTACCAATACATATCAATTAGAGAATCTAAACTGAATATTTTACTGGGATTAGTTCATATTTTCACTGCTGGAATAACAGCACTGAAGTAATATTATCAGTGGAGGAGTTGTAAGACAGAATTTACTATTGATTTGTTCTCCCTTTTTGATTTCTTATCTGTGATTCTCTCTCCAATTACCGAACAGGGAGTGTATGTCTGAAGATGAAAGAATTTCAAGATACTCAACCGTACAAAATTTCATTTCTTTGCATTAATAACTTCTGCCGAAATTTCAGGAAGACAGGCAGGCATGTAGGTGGGCTTTAACCAGAAATAATAATAATACTGATTACATTAAAGCTGATCAGCTTATTTTTATCTTTAACCTTTAAACAATTTCTAAAAAACTCTTTAACTGTCAACAATGGGTACTTAGTATATTAATATTGTCGTTGTTGCTGTTGTTGCTATAGCGTCAATCAATTTTTTTTTTTCCAGGATTTGACCTAATCAATTTAAGATGTTGTGAATGTGATTACTTTATCTATGTGTCTGTGCTTAAGTTAATTGGAACTGCACCTTGTAAAGCCAGGAATATAACCCATTATTGCACACCATGGTGAATTACAGTAAAAATTTAGCACTGTAGCATCTTAGAAATCTACAATATTTCCAAATATTACTGATATTCTAATAAAATGTTACAATTTTGCTGTTGAAAATGTTCCCATGTGCACTTACAGGTCCTATAGTGAATTCCAGTGTGTTCTCTGATGTACGTTTGTTCAGTGTTTGTCATACATTGTAAGGTTAGTACCCGTATATAATTCTATGTGTTTTTGTGTAAAAACATAATCAACTGATTATAGTATTATGGGTCTTTCAACCTTCACCTTTACCATGCTATTATCTATCTATCTATCTATCTATCTATCTATCTATCTATCTATCTATATTGTGATAATCAAATCAATGTCTGCAAATTCTGCTTAATTTGGAAACCTGCCTGGTTTTCCTCTAATTTTCCTTTTTTTTTTTTTTAGTTTTGTGTGGCTCTGCTTTGATTTGGAGACTTTTATGCTGACCATACTTCAGTTCCCAGCATGCACTACACTTTACAGATTACGTGAGCTTGTTTGGTTCCTTTTTACATTCCTATTAGTTTATCTATTTAAAGCTTGTGTTTCAGTTTAGTTTTTGTCTTGCATCTGTTCAGTTGCATCATGGTTCTTATTTTTTCTATTCTGCTTTATTTAGTTATTTGTTTGTTCTCGGTTTTTATGCTAATGCCATTCCCACATCCTAGCCCATGCTCCTGTTCTCATGCCAAGACCTGTCTCTCTTTTGTTGTTGATAACTTATTATGGTAATGGTTCTTGATCCAGCACTTTATTATTCGGCTGTATTTTTAGTATCCATGACAATTACTTGTGCATACTTACTAAGGTTGATATCATGACTTTATAAAGTAGGTATAGGGTATAGGCCATTTTTATCACACTTTTAATAGGATTGTCATTGTTTTTTTTTAATTTTACATCTTTTTTTAAATTCATTAATGGCAAACGTTTTTAACATTTCTGTAAACAATATGTATTGATGGCTTGAAGGATTAAGTTTATAACTCAAGCTGAGGAAAGTCTTAGATTTAAATGCTACTGTACCTTTCGATTTTAGACTGTTTTAGATTTACTTGCTCCTTTAATTTTTAATGATAATAATAATAATTTCAACAATAATAACAATTATTATTGTCGAGTTATCTGGGAATTTGCACACCAACTTCTGCTTCAAACTCGAAAAAAGCCATTAGCCAACTTCAGGGGACAAGAGGATTCACAGGGGACAACTCTGGGATCACTTTTTAATTCTTGTGTCTGCAGGCTTTGCAGGTTACACAACAATTGTTCAAAGTGGATTCAACTAAGTGGTCGATAAATCACTACTTCTAATAAATATTAGTCAAATAAAATGCAACCAAATACAACAAAAGTATTTAACTAAGCTTAACACATACTATTCCATGAACCATTTAGCAAACATGTAATATGCAATATCATATTAAATCTTTTTGTGAATACATGGAAATCACACTCAAACAACAAACATAGCATAATATAAATTGCTGTTGCTCTCTTGTATTGAGCAGAATAGTAATTAAATCAAATATCAAATAACTCAGATTTAAGTGATAATCAGTAATCAGTCCTTTGTTTAAATACAGAGGGGTATTACTGTATGATACCGATTATGACTCCCTGTCTCATATGTTACTGACTGCGGTCTCTTGACTTACACGCAGGTTTTTATACACAGACCCCATACTACGACCTCATAGTTACTTAGGGATAGAGACTGTGAGGTGGCGATTCTGTCACAGATGGTGCTTGGATGTTGAATCTGTACCTTTGCTCCATAAGTGACTGTGAGGTGATGCATACTGTGATGTCATACTCTGATCGTGTCACAGTTGTTCCTTGTCGAATGACTTCAGCTCCACCATTTCACTTATTTTAGCTTTACAATTATTGTTGCATGTCAATTTATTAATATATGAATAGTGTTGTGTTATTTATTTATTTATTTTTGTGTGTTTGTGGCCAAAACATTCAATTTCAACATGACATATTGTTACATCAAATTGTCAGATAGCACTAGACTTCATATTGCTCCTTGTGCAAGCAGACATTGCACAAGATAAAAGTCCAAGGTCGGAATCACACATAACTGCTACATACACTGCCTAGCAGTGAAAGTTGTGTTTTTAGAAGGGCCAAATCATTGGCCTGCTGCAAGCAAAGAAAACAGTGAAAGAGTTTTGAAATAACTGGAATTGAGTTTGTGTGACACCTCCAGGGTGAAGGGTTTGAGTCTGGCCTTTGAGTCTGCTTGGTGTTTTTTTTTTATACCCTTTTTTCTTCCCACTGTCTAATGACATTAATATTAGGCTTGCTTACAGTGTTGGAGTGAGTTAGTGAGTGTGTGCTTGTGCTCCGCACCCCATTCAGGGCGAACCCAACCTTATCTGGGATAGACATCAGGTCTCCTGCATCACTGTAACGATTAACAGTAGAGAGAATGAAAGCTGATGAAACAAGTAAGGAACTGTCAAACAAATTATTAAATCAGAACGGATGGTGCTGAATAAGCAATTCTTAAAAAAACCATGTATGAAGATCACTTAAATGCTTGGTGAAGTTGCCTGTAAAAGGATATGACAACACAACTATATTTAAAAACAAAAGTAAGAACGTTTCCCACAAGCAAAATGTGAAAAGAACTCACAGGATTGGGACTAAACAGCTGTGTGGCCATAAGAAAACCACTTGTTAGTTTGACGAATAAAAAATGGCTTCAATTTGATTGGGATTATAAAGAAATTCAAGTAGTCTGATGAATTTAGAGTGATGGGTGTATTAGCGTAAGATAGGAAGCACATCAAGCTATTTATCCATCATGGATAGTGGCCACTGCTCAAGCCTCTGGAGGCGGCGTTATGTTATATATTTATATACAGCATGGGGTTTCTACCGTTGATCAGGTCTAGGTTCAGCAGCGTTAGTTATGTCACAATACAATGAAGTCAGCTGACGACCTGAATGTACTGAATGACCAGACTATCACATCTATGTAGTTTTTTTTTTTTTTTTCCTTTCATGGTGCAGATACAATATATGCCTAGCTCAATGTAGGATATAAAAGTTGTTTAGGAATCAACCTACTCCTTTTTTTTTTTTTTTTTTAGCAAGACATAGAACTGCACCAAGGAAAGCGTGTAACTTCATTTTTTACAACACTGAGGGCCGTAAAGTAGGCAGCACATTGTAGATGTCTGAATTGGCTGCATGATGTTATCCTAATCACTTTTCTCCAATCACAACTATTTAAATCCCCAATAATAGAGCTGCTAGGACGGTCATAATGTGATTAAAATGATTTTGAAATTAAAGAGAGGAGTTAGTAAAAGGTAAATAAATAATAAAAGTCTAATTCTGCCCTACTCTTACCACTTAAGATAAAGCGTGGACGACAATTTGCAAAAAGCATTAATGCCGCCTGTCAGCTGTACGTACCCCCGAGGAGTGTGAAAAATGTGGGTACACCATGTTAATGAAGTGGTGAAGTTCTGCTTATAATGGCAAATTTTAAATAAACAATTGTGTACATTAAAATAGTTCAACATAAAATTTAGCACTTTCACACTGCAATGAATCTGCGCATGATTTGTGGTGCTGTGAGAGAAGAGTTTAATTTATTATTTTCATCACTGTCGACTGTCACCATTTCAAATGTTAATTAATGGATAATTCACTAATGTCAGCAAATGTTCATTAATGTATCAGCTACATACCGCAGGCAAAAAGAAAAAAAGCATTCCATTCAATTTTTGTCCAAACTTAACTTTTATGAGCTCTGTGTCAAAATCATTGTTACAAAAAAAGTCTCTCCTTCGCGTGCATCTCTGCCTGAACACTAGTCCTCGCTAGTCCTACACTGTAAACCCAGCTAAGTTGATTGTACTTAAACCATTTGAGGCAAGTGATAGCTTGAGGCAGGTTGTTGAATGCATCCATTACAAGCATGCCCTCTAAAATGATCCCCACTCTTGAGGGGTTCAGTTGTGGGAATGCTGGGCTTGTGGCTATGTTGTCCTCATAGCAGAGAATTCACACTGGAATGTCCAAGGATTCTCCATCAATAAGATTCTTCATTGTGTTAGAGACAAGACAATAAAATATGCTCTATTGGGTTGAGATCTGGTGACTGTGGGGGCCATTTTAGTACAGTGAACTCATTGTCATGTTCAAGAAACCAATTTGAAATGATTTGAGCTTTGTGACATGGTGCATTATCCTTTCTGGAAGTAGCCATCAGAGGATGGGTACATGGTGGTCATAAAGGGATGGACATGGTCAGAAACAATGCTCAGGTAGGCCGTGGCATTTAAACGATGCACAATTGGCACAAAGGGGCCTAAAGTGTGCCAAGAAAAGATTCCCCACAACATTACACCACCACCACCAGCCTGCACAGTGGTAACAAGGCATGATGGATCCATGTTCTCATTCTGTTTACGCCAAATTCTGACTCTACCATTTGAATGTCTCAACAGAAATCGAGACTCATCAGACCAGGCAACATTTTTCCAGTCTTCAACTCTCCAATTTTGGTGAGCTCGTGCAAATTGTAGCCTCTTTTTCCTATTTGTAGTGGAGAGGAGTGGTACCCGGTGGGGTCTTCTGCTGTTGTAGCCCATCTGCCTCAAGGTTGTGCGTGTTGTGGCTTCACAAGTGCTTTGCTGCATACCTCGGTTGTAACGAGTGGTTATTTCAGTCAAAGTTGCTCTTCTATCAGCTTGAATCAGTCTGCCCATTCTCCTCTGACCTCTAGCATCAACAAGGCATTTTCGCCCACAGGACTGCTGCATACTGGATGTTTTTCCCTTTTCACACCTGTCACAAAGCAACCGGAGGATGACCAGAAGACTAGCAGTTAGCCCGTGTAGCGTGGATGGTAAACCCAAACGCGGAAGTAGGGCGAGCAGGGAGGATAACCACGCGGTTTATTATTAGAACTCTCTCACGTAGAGAGCAAGAGTTTACACAATTAAACCCGCGTTCTAACAACACACACTCAATCAGGAATACAACCCAAAATGGTGAGTACTCACGACATGGAGGAGATAGCATCGGAGACAGCATGGGTAGACTCAATGACAATGCAATGAGCAATGTGAGGCGCCATCTTGTTTCCTTTTATGCTTCCTGGAAACCTGACCGTATTACTTCCAGGTCCTAGTGCCGGTCGTGTTACGAGTGTGCATGACAACACCATTCTTTGTAAACCCTAGAAATGGTTGTGCGTAAAAAATCCCAGTAACTGAGCAGATTGTGAAATACTCAGACCGGCCCGTCTGGCACCAACAACCATGCCACGCTCAAAATTGCTTAAATCACCTTTCTTTCCCATTCTGACACTCAGTTTGGAGTTCAGGAGATTGTCTTGATCAGGACCACACCCTAAAGGCATTGAAGCAACTGCCATGTGATTGGTTGATTAGATAACTGCATTAATGAGAAATTGAACAGGTGTTCCTAATAATCCTTTAGGTGAGTGTAAATAAACAAATTGTTATTGTTGTTGCTGCTTCTACAAGTGGAACAATGTACCGAGACTTATCACAGGAGGAACACTGAGATTCACAGAGCAGTGAACCTGAGATTTAAAAATTCACTAGATTTTAACTCAGCTTTTATTTTAACTCAGAGTTTTTTTTTTTTATTTGTTCATTTATCCCTTTAAAGGTTTATAATAACCTTTTGATTATTATTATGAGCTTTTATTTCATTGTCAAATCACACCTAAGCTTTTAATCACTGTCCTGTTGTCCTGAATGTCATACTTTTTAAAAATTATTTCTTTCTTGCCACTTTACTTGTATGGGTTATAAATAGTGCTCTGTAAAACAAATCTAGGGCTCTATAAATTGTTTTAAACTTAATTACTGATTAACCTTAGTTTAGAAAGTTTGTAGCATTCCACACAGATGTGCTTGTTGATATTCTAATATTCTGAAAACATATCAAAAGCATCACACACACACACACACACGCACACATTCCTTCAGTGTCCTGGATCTTTCCTGGAGGCAGTGTTGAAGCCGCAGGTTAGTCATGCTCACCAACATGGGAAATCACACACGTTTTACACACACACACACACACACACACACACACACACACACACGCACGCACACACACACACACACGCACGCACACGCACGCACGCACACACACACACACACAATGCTCATTCGTCTCCGAGTATGTGTGTGTGTGTGTGCGTGTGCGTGTGTGTGTGTAAAAGATGTGCCTGGTACTAAAGGCGAGCCCACGGCTAAGATCTGTCCATTTCATTTCATAAGCTTGCTTTTCCTGACCTTTATTTTGAGGAAAACCTCTTGAGAAGGAAAAATCTGACACAACAAGACATGCAGCAAGAACACTAAAATGCTGCAGGTTGGGAGAGGGGATAAGTGCCTTGTGAAACCATCTCCTCACACACACTTTCACACTCGCACATATAGAAAGTGCCTCTTGTATAAGTGCCAGTACTTAATATCGAATGAAAATGTAAACTATGAAGGAAAAGGGACGTTGAACAAGCAGATAATGCGCGATTCTCACCTGGGCGTGATAACTTCCAACCTATTTGTGTTCCTTCACTGTTTCTGTGAGCCAGATATAGACAGACAGAGCTGACACGAACACAACACATTCACCTCCAACTTGAACTTGAGTGGTTTGGAGTTTTCGGTAGTTAAATTTTCTGTGAAATTTGCAAGCGGAACATGCTTGCAGGCGAAAGAAGGAGAAGAAAAATAAAACCAGTAAATGTCGACTGTTTCTCAGGTCCTTCCCACACACACACACACACACACACACACACACACACACACACACACACACACACACACACACACACACTCCCACACATTTGTATAGTAACTAAGGAATAACACATGACAAGGCATTTTCTTCCAAAAAACATTATCAATGCCAAAGTGGTATTATTCTTGCCACCCAAAATTGATTATTTTCCAATAAATCCATGTCCCAAAGTGTTTTATTCTTATAAAGTAGTTTTATTAAAAGTGCTAGTGATGCCCCATGCGTTTAAACCATTCATAGTTCTATTCATTGCTGAGCAATTTAGTTTCTTTTATTACTTATGCAAACAGCAGATATAAATTTTTTTTTTCTTTTAACAAAAATCTGATTCTTATTTATTATGTAAGTATTGAATAATCTTTTATTGATGGGAAGACTTGTTACCAATAAAATGAATCGAATTACCCGTAATGTGTAGTGTGTATACACTGTTTTTAACTGTAGTATATAAATGAATGTGCTTGCCTCATACACTCATTAGACACCTAATTAGGTGCACCTGTTTAACTGCTTTTTAACACAAATATCTAATCAGCCAATCACATTGTAGCAACTCAATGCCTTTAGTCATGTAGACATTCTCATCTTTTGAAGTTCAAACTGCACATTAGAATGGGGAAGAAAGGTGCTTTTAAGCTACTTTGAACATGGTATGGTTCTTGGTGTCAGACGGGCTGGGCTGAGCATTTCTGAAACACATTATCTACTGGGATTTTCACACACAATCATCTCTAGGGAAGAATAGTCTGAAAACGGCAAAATATCCAGTGAGTGCCTTGTAGATGCCAGAGGTCAGAAGATAATTCTAGCTAATAGAAAGGCAAGAGTAACTCAAATAGCATCTCGTTACATTGAGGTATGCTGAAGAGCATTTCTGAATGCAAAGTATGTGAAACCTTGAAGGAGATCATTGGCTACAGCAGCCAGAAAACCTTCTGTCAGGTGTCATTTCTATCAGTTAGGAACAGGAAACTGAAATTGCAATTTGCATGGGCTCACCAAAATTGGACAATAGAAGATTATAAAAAACATTGCCCGAGTCTCAATTTCTGACCAGAATTTGTCATAAACAACATGAAAGCATGGATCCAACCGATTTTGGCTGAACATCATGTAAATACCACGCCATAGGAGTATTGGTGCTTTTCCATCCCTTTATGACCACAAGATAACATGCCATGTCAAATCATGGCAGACTGGTTTCTTGAACATGTCCCCAAGGCCCCGTATTCACAAAGCTGCCTACAGTAAGCCTAAAAGTTGCTCATAGTAATGAAATTTTAAGAAAAGATTCTTAGAATTATGACATTTTCTTATAATTTCCCCTTTAAAATAAGGACTAAATATAAGTAAAAATTAAAATGAAACATCTTAGACCTAAAAACTCCTAAGGTAAAAATTGTTAAGAGAGGAGGTAGAGAGGAGGACTTTTAAGAGGCTTAAAAGCAGAGGACAAAATGTGGAAAGGTGGAAAGAAGAAATATTCTCCAAACACGGAGAGTAAAGCTAAAAGTAAACCCAGCTCTTCTGTCCAATTTGGTTTTCTTGTTCTTTTACTTCCTTCCATCTCTCTTTGATTGTTGACTACATACCATCCAAAAATGCAACTGAAACAGACTGTCCTGCAATCATGTGAATTAGTAAAATCTGAAAGTAATAAAATCAGTAAGGTAAATAAATGTAAGAAGTTTTAAATAGTAAGCACTGCTTGAAAATTGGTTGCCTCGAAAGTAGATACATTTTCAACATTTGGCTGTTTTAATTAACTTTAAGATATTTAGCCTATAACAGAAATGTTGCATAAAGTAACCTGCATTCATGATTATACAATTTCTTTATATACGAACATTTTGATTTCACTGTCTATTCTATTTTTTTTATTGCATTTTAAGACCTTTACAGATTTTTTATCAACCAATCACAGTCCTTGAATTGCTGCATCATGCCTAGCAATGAGGTCAACCAAACCTCCTCACTAAGATAAAGGCTTTTGTACTTTTCTTACTCAGAGTCGCTCTGAGAAGTTTCCTAAATCACTTTTAGTCTAGGACTCCCAGCTAGGACTTTTTAGGCTAAAATAGGAGCTCTTTGGGAGAAGAATGCTAAGAAGCTTTGTGAATACAGGCCCAGATCTCTACCCAATAGAACACCACTAGGATGTTGTGGAATGGGAGATTCTAGATGTAAATTATAAATATACTATATGTAGATTATAGATGTGCAGCTGACAAATCTGCAACAATTGCATGATGCTATGTCAATGAAGACCAACATTCTTAAGAAATATTTTCAGCACCTTATCTATTTAATATGTGAATTAAAGCAGTTCTGAAGATGAAGATCATGCCCAATAGTAGCAACGTGTACCTAATAAAGTAAAAAGGTGAGTGTATGTCATCTAATCATTGTACATTTAAACCACATGGTTCAATGAACATTTTTACCTTTAGACATGTGTAAAACCATAACGAGCAAATCCTTTTCAGAACTGCTCTTTTGTAATAAAAATAAATAAATAAATAAATAAACCTTATTAGACTCCTGCCACTTTCTCCCCTGTTGTGTTGGAGCGTGTGTGAACTCTCACCAAGTTTCTCCGACTGTGAACAAGTCACTGACACTCAAAGAGTGTGAATTCAGTATTAAACACCTTGGCTAAGAATAAAAAAGGTATCATGTAAAATTAAGTGATGATTATTATCTAAATTACATTAATCAATGAGCCCTAAACTGTGGAGCTTACAAGAACAGGAGGAACACAAACTCTTGAATTCTTTTCTTAAATTATTATCTGTACAAATGACTTGTTTTTTCATCTTTTAATGTTTATTTTATGAATGCACATACATATGCACATATGTACATACACATTTTCAATGTTTTATTTAATATAAGGTGAGTAATTGCAGTACGTAGCATGATGCATAGTGTTCAGTGGCAGCTACTCTATACGGGCAGTTGAGGAAGTTGAGGCAGTTGAGATGGGCAGTCCCATCTCACCGTCCACGTTATTGTGATGATCTGTACCAACCTAACAATCACATGTCAGTAGCATAGTGAATAAAATTCAAACATTACATCACATCAAACATAAGAATGTGGAAAATGTGATCTCTGAGATATGAACTGTCCTTGGATCTCCTGGGATTTTCACGCAAACAGAATCTAACGTTTACACAGCATGATGTGACCAGTAAAATACATTCAGTAAGCAACAGGTCTGTGGGCCGATTAATTAGAAAGGTAAGATGAAAATGGTTCCAGCGGCCACAACTGAACTAAGCGGAAAAGCATTTCAGCACTAACAACCAATCAAACCTTGAGGTGGATGGGCTAAAACAAAAGACCATATTGGGTTCCATACCTGCTAAGCAAGGACAAGAGTATGACGCTATGATGGACACATACTCACAAAAGCTGGACAGAAAAATAAATAAATAAATAATTAAATTAATATAGTTATTAAAGTAAGTCCCTGACTTATGACAAATTCCGTTCTGGGAGCACGCTCATAAGCCGGGTTTGTTTGTAAGTATGACAAAGTGAGTCTTATACACCTTTGACCCAAATATACTATGTAAAGCATATAAAAAAACAAGCACATAGGTTTGGTCTTTTGGTTCTGCATTATTCTCTTGTGAGACTGCACCTTCAAATCGCAAGAGGAATCCTGATGACGCAGCAGGATCGGCTGACCTCATTTAAAGAAAATCCGGGAAGATGTTGGGCCATTTTGTCTTAGAGCTGTTTTGGACTGGGAACTCTCTGTCTCACTGAGGATTTTCCAAAATAAGGAATCACAGGACAGCCATTTTCTATCATCGTGCTCCGAGACTAATTAATTGAAACCAGTAAGGCCGCCTATATATATATATATATATATATATATAGTCAGTGTTCTGATGAAAAAAAAAAAATATATATATATATATATATATATATATATATATATATATATATATTGTCGGTGTTCTGATGAAACCTCGTAACTCAATTTCAGGAGAGCGAAATTTTTTTTTTTTAAATGCACTTGAAATGTAAATGAAAAAAAAAAGAAATTGTACAAATGTATTCAAGACAAATACAGCATATATATAACACAGAGTAAGTTACATGTTGCACTAAAAATAATTAATATACACAAAAAAACGATTTTGGTGAAAAATTGAGTTACGAGGTTTCATCAGAACACCAACAATATATATTGTCGGTGTTCTGATGAAACCTCGTAACTCAATATATATATATATATATATATATATATATATATATATATATATATATATATATATACAATGGAACCTCGGATTGCGAGTAACGTGGTTTACGAGTGTTCCGCAAACCGAGCAAAGATTTTTGATACATTTTTAATTGGAAACCAAGTAAGTATTAGTTTACAAGTGCCAAGTGTCATGTATCACGCATGCGACTCTTATTTTGACACTGAGCGGCAAGTGATTTGGCAACTGAGCCAATGATTTCTCTCTCTCTTGCCCTGCGGAATTGTGGGTAATTATCTCCCCTGCTCCCCTGGGTCTTAGTGCTCGTCCCTTACTGGTATAATCAACGTCTCCCTCTCCGTTTCATCATGTCTCATATGTGTGTGCGCACGTAATTTGACACCGACACACACACACACATACACACACACTCTCTCGCCTGTGTGCACGCATAATTTGACATGCTTTCTTCACACAGAAAACTCAGCTCTGTCGGGATTCTTTTCAAAGGTAAGGTGTTGGTTCATTTGTTTTATCTTTTTTTTTACTTTACAGCAGTAATGTTGTTTGTATGCGCTCACGCGTGTGTCATTAGACGGATTTCTTTTTTCTCAGTTAAAACAGTGCTTCCGTTGTGTGTGCATATGTTGTGAAACTAAAAAAGCGAGGTGGGGGGAGGGAGGAGGAGTTTTACTATGTAAGGCGAGGCGAGGGAAGGGGCTAATTCCACACACACACAAATACACGGCACCTGCTCGCACAAACAGAAACACTTATCTGTCAGGATTTCTTTTTTTTTAAGGTAAAGTGCAGGTTAATTTGTTTTATTTTTACTTTATGTATTGTATCAATTATTTTTCTGTATTTATTTTTTTTGGGCTGTGGAACGAATAATTTGAGTTTTTATTATTTCTTATGGGAAAATTTTATTTGGTTTGGCTCGTAATCCAAGGTTCCACTGTATATATATATATATATATATATATATACCTGTAAGAAAATTACACTAAAAATTTCACTAGATAATAAAACTCTATAATTTTTATTTGATGCTACATTTTTAGTAATGCCAACATACTGTAGCACACCACACTCTACAGCCTAAAGCTCCGCCTGCTAGTGTATTGATGTGTGTATAGTGCTAAATTTACAATGATCAGCCATAACATAACAATGTAAAACATTATGTCCAGTATTGTGTTGGTTCCCTTATGCCTTCTGGGCAGTTTTCAGTCCCTTGGAGAATGACTCCACGAGACCTCTCGGTGTGTGCTGTGGTCTCTGGCACTGGGACATTGGCAGTGGATGTTTTGGGTGTTGTGGTTGTGGGTTGAGGCCTCTATTGATATTTTTCTGGTGTATCTCACGGCTGCTCAACTGGATTAGGATCAGGGGAGTTTGGATGCAGGGTTGGCAGCCTTGGGCTTATTGTCTGCTGGGCCCCATGCATGACAGGCTGTGATTCAATGGTGGGTGTTTTGGTACACTTCTATCATGGACGGCCTGGGATTTTTCTCAGTGATATGCTCTGCATTGGCTTTTCCGTGGAATCTGACTACATAGGCTGGCCTTTGATTCCGTGAGGCTTGGGTGTTCATGATCCTGTCATCACTTTATTGGTGTTATATCTATCCCGTCTATGCAAATGTAGTACTGTATATCAGTTTGATTTATAAATATAACAAACATAGTGTATCACTTTATGATTTATATATATTGTGGAAACAGGATTTTCTATTTTAACATGTAGGCTATGCTTGTAAATAATATTAAATTAGTGTGTAACTGTAGAATACAACTATAAAACATCGATGTGCTTTGTAAAATATAAGTAGACAAATATGTATTAACTGATAAAATAAAGACAGTTCTTGTTAGTAGACCCAGGCAGCAAGTTAAAATAGCTTGGCAACATGCTCGGAAAATGGCTTTATTTGCCAAGTTCAGGGTGGGTGTAGTCACAGATGCCATTTATTAGTGCCAAGACTTTAGTGCCCACCTGAAACATTTGCTCTCAACGCTGCCATGGTTTTTATTCTCATCCTGTACCAATTGAGTTTATGTCCTATTTAGGTCAACACCACCCATTTTAAACTTTGCTAAATGTGGAACAATACCCCCATTAAAAAAAAAGAAAAAAAGAAAGGAAGGAAGGATTTCATATGCTTAGAACATTTTCTCTGATTTTCTCTACTTTATTAATGATTATGTCTAATGCATTTTTTCCCATTTTGGTCACTTCGTTCAGGAGGCTCACTGTGCCTAGGAACAAACTTCAGGGTTTATTTTCTGCTAACATAGATCAGCTATTATGAGATGCATGAGAACAGGTATTAGTATGTTTTTTACAGACACCACTATCAGAGCTGCTATTATAGGAACTTGATCAACACCTTTTAAAGCAGTTATTAGCCAGTCACTGCTTGAATATTGAAAATGACAATATTGTTTATGCACTGAGGTGTCACCTTATTTCTAGTGATGTTACTGTATGCTGACAGGTGCTCATGACAGTCTGAAATTAAATGATATAAAAATAGTCATCCTGATCTTGATTTTAACCAATAGTGATGGCTGAGGTAATTTTTGAGCTTTAAAAATATTTATGATGTTTTTAATGTGGCTTTTTACCTACTGTATGTTCATAATGTCTATTGTCATTTTGTCTTACATTTCCCCTGGATGATGTTTAATCTAAGCATGTCTTTTTCTTTGTTTTCCCTTTTCCTCCTCATCTAAATAGAATATTGTGGAATAGGTCAAAAAGTTTAATGTTCCAGATTAATTATGTATAAAATATAACATTTCTAGCCTTTATTTGTTTAAATTTTGATGATTATGGCTTACAGCTCATGAAAATCGAAATCATCTCAAAATATCCCAGGAATATTTTATTTTAAGTATGTGCAACCCCAGTCACGGGTCGGACTACAGACTCAAAATTTGTACAGAAGGTGCTCATTGACACCCTCCATAAGAAGGTAAGCCACAGTAGTTCATCGCTGAAAGGGCTGGCTGCAAAGTTGACTGGAAGGGTAAACCATGGTAGGAAATGATGAAGAAGCTAGAGGGATGACCAAAGTCTTAAGAAGATAAGAAGAAAAGCCGCTTCATAAGGAGTGAAGTGCAGCTGAAGTCAGTGCATCAAGAGCCACCATGTACTTCAGGAAATGGGCTAAGACTGTTGAATTTTTTAGAATCAAGCCACTCCTGAACTAGAGGCAACGTCAGAGATGCCTTACCTGGAGTATAGAGAAAAACCTCAATAAAGTCAGTCAAATCATTTGTGTTAATAATACATTTGTGTTACTAATACCCAATACTAAGTGCATAAATTAAAACACTTTTTTTATCTTAGGAAATGTTCAAATATTTTGAAATACTAGATTTTTTATTTTATTTTCATGAGCTGTAAGCCATAATCATCTAAATAAAAGAAATGCTTGAAATATTTCACTTTATAGGTAAATGTACAATATAGAATATCTATCTATATTCTACAGTATATACATATTATATATACTGTATATACAATATAAAATACAAAATAGAAAGAGTTTCACTCTTATAATAAGATTTTAAAAAATCCAAAATATTTAGATTTTTTGAGATGCATTAGTATATGGCAATACTTCCGCTTGATTTCCACTGAACTTGCAAATGAGATGTAGTAACAGATGGACATGACACCTATGTACTTTGTAATCACTCAGGAACTGACGTATAATTTCTAGTGAGAATATTCAGACACCATCATGAGTACTTTGTGAATGTGTTTGCGTCTCTCACTCTCCTGGTCGGCAAGTTTCAGAAGCATTGACGCATGACGGACACTTCAAGTTATGAATTTCAAACCTAACAATCTGAGATTTCAGTGCAGTTTTTTTTTTCCAATATAAACTTAACGGCTGTCAAATTGCATTCACAAATGTTTAACAAAATGTACTTTAACCCTAGATGTAGCTGTGAAATATTTGATGCTGTTTTAGTTTTACACTAGAGCTAACAGGGATGCAGGAAAGTTTATTGCCACCAGTTCAACCTGCATGCCTAAATCTTTAAAAACTCTGCTCCAGAGGCACTGTCGAGTTGTTCAGTATCTCAAACAGACTTACTTATATGGTTTCTGACATTGTTTAGACGCACATCTCTATAAAAATGAAATATTGTTGTTCCATGAGGTAAAAACAATCAAAGTGCACCCTCAGTGGTACAACAGTACTCCTTAAAGTCTAATTATGTACCATGTGATGTTCCTCTAGTTCCACACTTTAATATCCTTTTTTTCAAATAAAAGGGGATGAAGCAGGAATTTTATACAGAGCTGTTGCAGTATAGATGCAATATTTACACACTACGATGAGAAATATGTGTCCTTATCTAGAATTATAGTCATTATTTCCAATCTACGATATACTGTATATATTGTATATACTGTGTGTGTGTGTGTGTGTGCATTGCCTTGGCATTGTTTTGACAAACCTATTTAACATTACAACATTTATTTCTAGCCAGAATAAGCCAAGCTCTTGTATCAATTATGGAAGCCATACACACTCCTTAAAGCTTTTCAATAGAGTTAAGATCAAGCCAATTCATGTTGAATTTTTTTTTTTTGTCTGACCACATTTCTGTGAAGTTCTGTGATTTACAACTATTCTTTTATATATGACCGTTCTTAACCCAATTTTAGTCATTTTACCAGTCTTCTTAATTATTTTCTTTGCTTGATACAGGCCAATAATTTGACCCCTCTCAAACATCTGTTTCCACCAGCACAGGATACATCTTCTGACATGGTTGTTTAAGAAATGAAAAGCTACTCACTGCAATTAGGGTTAAAATAATAAATGCAAGTGCAAACATATCACTTCAGTAATTATCCAATCAAAGTTTGTTAAGTATATTTTTATTTATTTAAATCCTTTTTTACCAGGAAGTGTACTGTAGTTGACATTTTTTTTGATTGACTTTCATGTTAATTGGATTTCTCGCATGCACGTGGGATAACCAGAGCGAGTTTATTTGATTACATTCAAGGTATTGAAAATATTCAAAGGAGCCACGAACTGTTCAGGAAGCATTTAATGTCATTTAACCTCACTGAGGGTTTAAAAAAAGAATGCGACGGATCACCACTTTAACAGTTTAGTGTCTGGCAGATGCTTTTGCAGAGTGACTTAGAAAAAAAAGACCAACCAGTGAAATGTGCAATTACACAAATTACATGGGAAATCTGTAAGGTTTAGAACCTGAGGAAACAGGATGGCATACATTAGCAACATTGGCAAAATATTGAGCCACACTGCCATAAACACTATAATATAAAATACAGTATAAGATTCATCTCACTGTGTCTTATAAACAATTGCATTCACAACATTTGTTTATTTAGCACACCACATGAATATTAATAAAGAAAGAAGAAGAATCAGTCATAACAATAGGTAAAATACAAACTTATGCATGGCTGAAAAACATAGTAATAGAAGATGGAGAAAAAGAACTAGTACATACACATTATTCTCCTACAGAAATATAGAGTCTACGTATATCACTTATCCTGTGTAGGGTCGTGGTAGTCTTGGGGCTTATTCCAGGAACCTGATGCTAAACCATCACACTTACAATCATACTTTATAGGCAATTAGGAAACACCAATCAGTCTACATTTCATGCCTTTGGATGGTGGAAGAAAACAGGATTGAGGAAACCAAGCATGGGGAGAAAATACAAATGCCATACACTTGTCATGCACACTCGTAACACGACCGGCACTAGGACCCGGAAGTAATACGGTCGCATTTCAGGAAGCATAAAAGGAAACAAGATGGCGCTTCACATTGCTCAGTCATTGAGTTCGCCCATGCCTTGTCTGACGCTTCGCCGAGTATTCTGTGAATACTCACCAATTTGGGTTGCTTCTTTGATTGAGTGTGTGTTGCTAGAATGCGGATTTATTTGTGTAGATTCTAGCTCTTCGTGTAAGAGCGTTCTTAGACAAATTGCGTGCTTATCCTGCCTACTCGCGTTGCTTCCACGTTTGGGTTTACCATCCACGCTACACGGGCAAACTGCTAAGGCTTCTGTGCATACCCTCCGTTAGCTCGTGACAGAATGACTGAGCCAAAAGCAGTAAACCCAGCGGAGTTTGCTCGCCTCTGTGATGTGATTGACCAGCATGCCGAGCTCCGTGGAGAAGTCGCGTCTCTCTAAAAGGACCTCCAAGACGTTGCGGCTTTGTGCTGCGAGGTGGCAGAGCTACGGCAGGGGCAGGAGAACGCGACCCACCACTGGGTGGCTGCTCACTCGGCTGTTGCCACGCCCATCGCAGTGGCTGCGGCACCGCCACCCCACCCCCCTTCTGATGTTTTCATTGCTCTACCAGATAAATGGGATGGCACAGATGGGAGGTGCAGTGTCTTTCTAACCGCATTGGATCTTGTGTTTGAGTTTAATTCCACCAAATACTCCACAGACCGACTGCGCGTTGCGCTTCTCGTCTCGTTGCTATCCGGGCAGGCAGCTGAGTGGACCACAGGGCCCTCTGTCCACTTTGCCCGGGAAACGCTCAGGCCCGGTGAGCAAACAGGGCATTTCACCGGGCCCCCTCCACCTCTCGGTCACGACACCCAATAATTCCCATCTCACGGTCCGAGTACACCTCCGGGTCGGAAGTACTGCGTTCATCGATTCCGGTGCCGCAGGTAACTTTATTGACTCTTCGTTTGCCAAAGAACTGGGAGTGGAACTTGAGGCATTATCCCAGCCCGTTCGTATCACGTCTGTCGATGGTTGGCCCCTTTCCTCCAGCCCCATCACCACTCAGACTCAGCCGCTCACCCTTGTCATCGGCCAACATCACGAACGGATACAGTTCCACCTCACCTCCATTTCATCGCCACCCATCATCCTCGGACACCCCTGGCTACTCCAACATGACCCCCTCATCTCCTGGACGCAAAACCAGATCCTGCAGTGGGGGCCGACCTGCACCGAACTCTGCCTGCGGGCTCTGGCTCTGTTCTAGGGAGTCCGAGGCACCCGATGTCGACACCAATGCCATCCCCGTCACCTACCGAGACCTGGCTGAAGTATTCTGCAAGAGACGAGCCACACACCTTCCTCCTCATCGCCCCTATGACCTGACGATCGAACTTCAGCCGGGCTCGGTCCCCCCGCGCGGCCATCTTTACTCCCTCTCCGCCGCTGAGATGCAGGCAATGGAGAGATATGTTTCTGACGCCCTTCGACACGGCACCATCCAGCTCTCCTCCTCGCCTGCCGCCACGGGGTTCTTCTTTGTGAAGAAGAAAGGGGGCGACTTACGTCCCTGTGTCGATTATCGGGGGCTTAATAACATCACCATTAAGAACAGACACCCTTTGCCTCTTACCAACTCAGCCCTGGACGCCCTCTCTGGCACCACCATTTTCACAAAGTTGGACCTCCGGAGCGCCTACAACTTGGTGCGCATCAGAGAGGGCGATGAGTGGAAGACGGCTTTCATCACCCCAACAGGACACTACAAGAGCTTGGTCATCCCATTCGGACTCTGCAACGCACCCGCCACCTTCCAACAGTTCATCAACGATGTCCTTATGGACATGCTAGGGCGGTGGGTGTTCATTTACCTGGACGACATCCTTATTTATTCACGCACCACCGAGGAACACACCCAGCACGTCAGAGCGGTCCTTAAGAGATTACTCGCCCACCAACTGTAATGTAAGTTGGAAAAATGCGCCTTTCACGAGCGCTCCACCACATTCCTGGGTTTTGTCATCTCGCCCCAGGGTGTGGCCATGGACCCGCAGAAACTGGAAGTTGTGCGTCATTGGCCCCTACCCAAGACCCTCAAGCAACTTCAACGGTTTCTCGGGTTTGCGAACTTCTATCGTCGCTTTATCCGGGACTACAGTACGGTTGCCGCCCCTTTAACCGCTCTGACTCGACTCTCTTCTCATCACTTCAGCCTCAACCCTGCCGCCATCACCGCCTTTCATGACCTATGCCACCGGTTCACCAACGCCCCAATTCTACTGCACCCAGACGCAAGTAAACCATTTGTTGTGGAGGTGGACGCTTCGGATGTGGGCGCCGGGGCTGTTCTCTCCCAATGAGGTCCAGACCAGAAGCTACGTCCCTGTAGTTTCTATTAAAAAAAAATTGACCCGACTCAGCAGCGATACGAGGTAGGGGACTGCAAGCTGCTGGCCATAAAGTGGGCTTTGGAAGAATGGCGACACTGGCTCCAGGGCGCCAGAGAGCCGTTCATCGTCTGGACCGACCATCAGAACCTGATCACCATCCGCAACTTAAAACAGCTCAACCCGAGACAGGCGCGGTGGGCACTATTTTTCGAACATTACAACTTCCACCTATCACAACTTCCGGACCCCACGCCTGTCATCACACCCACCAAGATCATTGCACCACTTCACTGGGAACTGGAAATGAGGGTTCGCCATGCGACGGAGACCGCACAGGCAGGTGTGCCGTCTGGGCAACTCTACGTGCCGAACACCGTAAGGACTGAGGTGTTGCGATGGGGTCATTCCTCGCCATTATCTGGACACCCCGGCGCCAACCGCACCCTCCAATTTATTTATACTCATCCGGGACTACCGTCGTCGGGTATCCTCCACCCCAGGATCGTCAAGAGTTGGTCCTGGACAGGGGGGTACTGTCATGCACGCTCGTAGCACAACCGGCACTAGGACCCGGAAGTAATACGGTCGCATTTCAGGAAGCATAAAAGGAAACAAGATGGCGCTTCACATTGCTCAGTCATTGTGTTCGCCCATGCCTTGTCTGACGCTTCGCCGACTATTCTGTGAGTACTCACCGATTTGGGTTGCTTCTTTGATTGAGTGTGTGTTGCTAGAATGCGGATTTATTTGTGTAGATCCTAGCTCTTCGTGTAAGAGAGTTCTTAGACAAATTGCGTGGTTATCCTGCCTACTCGCGTTGCTTCCGCGTTTGGGTTTACCATCCACGCTACATGGAATAACTGCTAAGGCTTCTGTGCATACCCTCCGATAGCTTGTGACAACACTGGCCAGAGGCAAGATTCAAACCTTGCACTGTGCAACTGTGCCAACATGGGCTTATGTAGTCATGGAATATTATTCTATAACAAAGTTTAATCTGAACCAATATAGCACTTAAAACAACTACGGGATGATAAAGCATAAAGCATAAATTTGTGATTACTATAGCATTATATGCCTTTCCTTTATCTCTGAACGACATCTATTTATTTTTATTTGTTGAAGAAGTTGTTCAAAAGCAATATAATTACAAGAAGAGATGCTGTTTCAAATAATGACCCTATGTCTCCCCCTGAAGCCTGTATCATTACAGAGTAATTTAATTTAAATCATATCTGATAGCTAAATAATTACAGTTCCATTATGGTTTTAATAACACAGCCATTAACATAGATCTCTGATAATAAAAAAGGGCAACAGAAATTTACCTCTATATTATATCTATTTGTCATCAGCTCCATAGCTGATGTCTGTTGTTTACACAGTATATTGGAGATGCTAATAACTCTCTTTTTAAAAAGAGTCATCTCAGATGTTGCTCTCTGAATATTTTTATTGCCATTGTCGAGGATATGAAAGCCAGTGCTTTTTTTTTTTTTTTTTTTAATAGCCCGCCTGCTGCATTCGCATCAATCACACACAAAGTCTTCTGGATTCGGCTCGAGCCTCAAAGCTAACCAAGTTACCGCACTCAGAAGAATAAGTTGAAGTTTGAAAATGTGATAAAAAGTAATTGAATTCTCCAAGTCTGAACCCGCATGGAGATGAATCAATGGCATTAATTACTGCATTTTTATTTATAGTTGGGTCAGAGTGAGGAGAATGATTGGCATACATGGCATTATTTTCATTTTGTAACTAAAAATAAATAATGCATGGCATGTAATTTTATTACAAATTTTAACCTTGTTGAATTGAGACTATGCCTATATGTGTGGGATTTAAAGCATGTTTCCAGCATCATGAATATATGATCCTGCCCTAAAGGAAATACAACTGCAGTAGTATTACAACTATACAGAGAGAGAGAGAGAGAGAGAGATTTAAAAAAAAATCTGTCTTAATCTAAAAAATCTATTTAATTTTAGGCAATTTTAAGTTTAAGTCAAATTGATCAAAACAGCAGTTTCTTGCCTGCTCTGATGGGATAGAATCAAAAATCAAAAATCCAATGAATGTGACACATCTTGGAACACATTGATCAGCCATAATATTACCACCACAAAACATTAGCACACGAACATGTATTATCACTTATCACAGGCACCCTAGTCTCATTTATGCCTGAGAGGAGAAAAGGATAAATGGTCCAACCCCACAGAAAAGCCAGTGCAGAAAAAGTTAATGTTGGCCACAATAGAAAGGCATGAGAGCACGCAGTGCACCACCGCTCACCACACACAGGACTTTCTCAGGCAAAGAATCTAAGGGGTGCCGACCCAGTCTCAAAACTCTCCACATCCCAATCTGGTTGAGCATCCATGGGATGCACTAGACAAACACTTAACTTAAACAGTTAACAGATATTACTGTAACTATATAAAAACTTATTTTATGGTATTGTTAGCTGACAAGATTTTTTTTGTTTAGCGCATGTGTTCCAGTGACGGCCTTTTGTTGCTAACCTACTTTTTTACTTTCTGAGAGTCACCCTTTCTGTTTGCCCAGCCATTTCTCTTATTATGCCCTGAATCTCAGTGACTAAGTATTATATACTTTGGGCATAGGGTTTGGAGCCAGAGCGGTGGTGTAGTGTTTAGCAGCGTCGCCTTGCACCTCCTGGATCCGAGTTGGATTCCCGCCTCGAATTCTGTGTACATGAAGTTTTCGTCCTGCTTGGTGGGTTTCCTCTGTGTACTCCGGTTTCTTCATACAGTCCAAAGGCATGCAGATTAGGCTATTTGCCATTCTCAAATTTCCATTTGTGAACATTTGTGTGTGAATGTTGACACGAGGTCCTACCATGGTTTTGGAATAAATATAAAGGTCACCACTGTCCTCCACAGTCCTTAGTTGGATTCCAGAGGTTGCTAGATGGAGATGGATGAATGGATAGGGTTAAGGGCCTTGTCCAAGACCAGACCAGTTGATCAGCAGCACAGAGCCTGTTGAACCATGACTTGCTTATGTGACCATGACTTGCATGTACAGTAAGTGTATAAAAAATATCTCAACCTGGCACTTTAATTTAAGTAGGGACATATGTATTTTTTACACCAATGTGACTGCTTTTTAATTATTAACAGGATTTTCTGCTATTTCTCTTATAAAAAGAATTATATATAGAGTCTTATGCAGAAATTTAGGAACCCCTTGATAAATAACAGATTTTGGTGATTTTTAAATTGAAAATATATTAACACAGTTTTTCTTGGAAATTGAAAAAATGCAGAATATTTTCATTTCATTGATGCATAGTTACTTTTTATGCCATAAATTGAACAAAAATAAAAAATAAAAACATTATTATGGCACTGTGCAAAAGTATGGGCACTCTACTGTAAGAGTTCCAGAGCCTCATATTCTTTTTACAAGGTTTCAGACCTTATTCAGCTCATTAGATCTGATTCATGGCAACAGCTGTCATTAGTAAATGGCAATTTCAAAGTTTTACAAATACTTTGACTCTAACCTTGTGCACACTTTTGCGGACACACAGCAACCATGGGTTCCTCTAAGAAGCTGTGTAAGACTCTGAAAATGAAGGTTATTGATGCCCACAATGCAGGAGAAGGCTACAAGAAGATAGCAAAGCGTTGTCAGCTTGCAGTTTCCACTGTGAGAAATGTAATTAAGAGATGGCAGTTCAGGGGAACTGTGGAGGTCAAGATGAGATCTGGAAGACCAAGAAAACTCTCAGAGAGAACTGCTCGTACGCTGGTCAGAATGCCAACTCAAAAGCAAACTCAGGAGTGGTGGTGTACCGTTCCACTGTGCAGCGATGCTTGCACAGACAAGACCTTCATGGAAGAGTCAGCAGAAGAAAACCTTACCTGCGTTCCCATCATAAAATCCAATGTCAGACGTATGCACCAGAACATCTACAGAAGCCTGATCCGGGGAACCGGGAGTGGTTGAAGTTCCCCCGGTGTTGGTTGGTTGGTGTCTTTGGCCCTGGCACACACTGGGCACGCCTGGACGAATTCCTCAACATCCTTTGTCATGGACGGCCACCAGAAGTCCCGCTGAATAAATTGGAGGGTGCGGCGAGTACCGGAAAGGAGGGAGGAATGGCCCCATTGAAGGACTTCCATTCTGATGTTGCGGGGTACGTAGAGTCGTCCAGGCGGCACACCTGCCTGTTCGACCTCCGTGGCCTGTGCCTGGCGAACCCTCGTTTCCAAGTCCCACTGGAGAGGGGCAATGATCTTTGACGGCGGAAGGACAGGCGCGGGGTCCGCCTGGGGAGCATCCTCCTCATGTTGCCAGGAGAGGGCATCGGCCTTGGTGTTTTTGGATCCCGGGCGGTACGACAGATGGAAATTGTAATGCTCGAAGAAGAGAGCCCACTGCGCCTGCTTTGGGTTGAGCTGTTTTAGGTTTCGGATAGTGATCAGATTTTGATGGTCGGTCCAAATGATGAACGGCTCTCTGGCGCCCTGGAGCCAGTGACGCCATTCCTCCAGAGCCCACTTTATGGCCAACAGCTCACTGTCCCCTACACCGTATCGCTGCTGAGTCAGGTCGAATTTTCTGGAGAAGAAGCTACAAGGGTGCAGCTTCTGATCTGGACCTCGTTGGGAGAGAACGGCCCCGGCACCCACATCCGAAGCGTCCACCTCCACAACGAATGGTTTGCACGCATCTGGATGGAGGAGAATTGGTGCGGTGTTGAAGCGGTGACAATTCCTGGAAGGTGGAGATGGCGGCAGAGTTGAGGGTGAAGGGGTGAGAAGATGGTCGTGTCAGGGCGGTTAAAGGAGCTGCAACCGTACTGTAGTCCCGGATAAAGCGACGATAGAAATTCGCAAACCCGAGAAACTGTTGAAGTTGCTTGAGGGTCTTGGGTAGGGGACAATGACACACAACTTCCAGTTTCTGCGGGTCCATGGCCACACCCTGGGGCGAGATAACAAAACCCAGGAACGTGGTGGAGCGCTCGTGAAAAGCGCACTTCTCCAACTTACAATACAGTTGATGGGCAAGCAATCTCTTGAGGACCGCCCTGACGTATTGGACATGTCCTTCAGCAGTACGGGAGTATATGAGGATGTCAGTGAGGTACACAAATGCCCACCGGCCTAGCATATCTCTGAGGATGTTGTTAATGAATTGTTGGAAGGCGGCGGGGGCGTTGCAGAGTCCTAATGGAATGACCAAGCTCTCATAGCGTCCTGTTGGGGTGATGAAGGCTGTCTTCCACTCATCGCCCTCTCTGATGCGCACCAAGTTGTAGGCGCTCCGTAGGTCCAACTTTGTGAAAATGGTGGCACCAGAGAGGGCATCCAGAACCCGGCTGGAGGTCAATTGCCAGGTCGTAGGGGCAATGAGGAGGAAGGTGAGTGGCGCATCTTTTGCAAAACGCTTCAGCCAGGTCCCGGTAGGCGGCAGGGATGGCGTTGATGTCGACTTCGGGGGCCTCGGACTCCCTAGAGCATGTCCCAGCCGAAGCCCACAGGCAAAGTTCGGTGCAGGTCGGTCCCCATTGCAGAATTCGATGTTGTGTCCAGGAGATGAGCGGGTCATGTTGTAGAAGCCACGGGTGCCCGAGGATGATAGGAGGAGATGAAATGGGGGTGAGATGGAACCGGATCTGCTCTTGATGTTGGTCAATGATTAGGGTGATTGGTTGAGTCTGGGTAGTGATGGGACTGGAGGAAAGGGGCCGACCGTCGACAGATGTAATCCGAACAGGCTGGGATAACGCCTTGAGCTCCACCCCCAGTTCTTTGGCATAGGCAGAGTCAATGAAGTTGCCAGTGGCACCGGAATCGATGAACGCCGTACTTCTGACCCGTTTGTGGCCAAACTGGAGGCGTACTTGCACCGTGAGACGAGAAACATTGGTGGTGGTGGCAGAGAGGTGGAGGGGGCCCGGCGAGTCGCTCTCCTTACTCACCGGGCCTGAGCGTTTCCCGGGCGCAGAGGGCAGATAGGTCTGTGGTGTGACGCCGACCCACAGTAGGCACAGAGCCCCTCCCTGAATCGCCATTCTCGCTCTGCAGCAGTCAAGGAGTCGCGTCCTAGTTGCATGGGTTCCCTGGCTCCGGTGTCAACCACGGCGGGAGGTGGAGAACCGACAGGTCCAGTGGTGGTGGTGGAAAAGCGGCGTACTTCGGGAACTGGGGCATAGGGCAGAAATGTGGAAGATCGTGGCGTGGTCGGTGATGGTGACGGAGTGGCAGGTGGCAGGGTCCGGGGGGCTGGCCTCAGACGAGAGAGCAGTTGTCGGTCTATTCGGAGGGCGAGTTGGATCAGCCCCTCCAAGGGGGCGGGGAGCTCTCGTCCGGCAAGCTCGTCTTTTATGCGTGAAACCAGTCCCTCGTAGTAGGCAGTCTGGAGGACGGGATCGCCCCAGGTGGTCTGCACGGCTAGGGTCCGGAAGTCGGCGGTGTAACGGCTCACGGACAACCCTCCCTGCTGCAGATGATAGAGTTTGGAGTCGGTCTCCACCTCAGCAGCAGGATGTTGGAAGGTGAGCTTTGGCTGACTGATGAACTCGTTGTAGGAATGGGCTGTGTCTGAATCGGAATGCAGGGCTGTGTCTGCCCCGACAGCAACGAGACGAGAAGGGCAATGCGCAACCGGTCTGTGGAGTATCTGGTGGAATTAAACTCAAACACAAGATCCAGTGCGGTTAGGAAAACACTACACTTCCCATCTGTGCCGTCCCCATTTATCCGGTAAAGCTAAGTACACATCGGAGGGGGGAGGGGGTGGCGGCGCAGCAGCCACTACGACTGGCGGCGGCCTAGCCGGCTGAGAAGCTGCCTTGCGGAGTGCCGCGTTCTCCTGCCGCAGCTCCGCAACCTTGTGGCGCAAAGCCGCAACGTCTTGGACGCTAGCACGAAAAGCCGCAACCTCACCGCTCAGCTGCTCAATCAACCGGGCATGACCGTCCACCATATCGCAGAGGTGAGTGTAATCCGCTGGGTTTACTGCGGGCTCAGTCATTCTGTCACAAAGCAACCGGAGGATGATCAGAAGACTAGCAGTTAGCCCGTGTAGCGTGGATGGTAAACCCAAACGCGGAAGTAGCGCGAGCAGGCAGGATAACCACGCGATTTATTATTAGAACTCTCTCACGTAGAGAGCAAGAGTTTACACAATTAAACCCGCGTTCTAACAACACACACTCAATCAGGAATACAACCCAAAATGGTGAGTACTCACGAAATAGAGGAGATAGCATCGGGGACAGCATGGGTAGCCTCAATGACTGAGCAATGTGAAGCGCCATCTTATTTCCTTTTATGCTTCCTGAAATGCGACTGTATTACTTCCAGGTCCTAGTGCCGGTCGTGTTACGAGTGTGCATGACAAATACCAGCAAATTCTGGAAGTAAACATCACACCATCTGTAAAAACACTGAAGCTGAAAAGAGGATGGCTTCTACAACAGGACAATGATCCTAAACATACATCGAAATCCACAATGGAATACCTCAAGAGACGCAAGCTGAAGGTTTTGGAACGGCCATCACCCTGATTTAAACATCATTGAAAATTTGTCGGTACAGTAGATCTCAAAAGAGCTGTACATACAAGATGACCAAAGATTATTACAGAATTAAGAGCCTTTTGTAAGGAAGAATGGGGGAAAATCCCAAGTACAAGAATTGAAAGACTTTTAGCTGGATATAAAAAGCGTTTGCAACCTGTGATATCTGCCAGAGGAGGTGTTACTAAGTACTGATTATGTAGGGTGCCCAAACTTTTGCACAGTGCACACAATAATGTTTTTTTTATTATTATCTTTGTTCAATTTATGACATAAAAAGTAACTATGCATAAATGTTTGCTGAAAATATTGCCATTTCTTTCCATTTCCAAGAGAGACTATGTTAATTTAATCTTTTCAATTAAAAAATCATCAAAATCTGTTATTTATCAAGAGGTGCCTAAACTTTTACATAAGAATATAGTCTTACTCTTACTTGTTTGAAAGAACTTATTTTATTGTCTGTTATTCATTAATGTATCATTACATACAAATAATCTTCTCTCACTGGATGCACACTGAAACCTTTCCATATGGAGTGAAACTGTGTAATGAAATATAAAATTTTTGCCTCAGAGTTCTCCACATTAGGGAATTAAAAGGAGATGAGGTTGCAGTTTGCATGGTAATTCAAAGGAAGTGCCCCAAAAGTCTTTATTCATAAATGTTGGTTGTAATAAAATTGCAACACACGCCACACTCCATCTCTCCATCCATCATCCTATTTTAACTTAGGCTTGACAAATTGAAACACTCACAAGCCATTTGTGTAGCTCTTCTCCGTGCTTCCGAAATTTACAAACACTCATCACTTTGCATGCTCATCATTTTTAGACAGACTCAGGATACAAAATATCCTTAATCAGCTCAGTGCATCATATCCAGAGGCCATATTATAATCCAATCTCCAGATTTCGGGTTTCTCAGTACACATTATTAATGTCAGAATTTCTGTTACACATACTGTGAAGCTCTCAGAAGTTTTGCCTTGAGGGGAAATAGTGTTTTAGTATTCGATTAGCTTTGCAAGAGCATTAAAGATTCAAGATTTCTTTCAAAAATTCAAGGTCAGAACCACAGGAGCATTTGCATATGAGGGACAGCATGTAAAACACACCAGGATTTAGAGGCAATATGGTGTGGTCATATGAATGTGTGTGTGTGTGTGTGTGTGTGTGTGTGTGTGTGTGTGTGTGTGTGTGTGTGTGTGTGTGTGTGTGTGTATACAGTCGTGGCCAAAAGTTTTGAGAATGACACAAATATTAGTTTTCACAAAGTTTTCTGCTAAACTGCTTTTAGTTCTTTGTTTGAGTTGTTTCTGTGATGTACTGAAATATAATTACAAGCACTTCATATGTTTCAAAGGCTTTTATCGACAATTACATGACATTTATGCAAAGAGTCAGTATTTGCAGTGTTGGCCCTTCTTTTTCAGGACCTCTGCAATTCGACTGGGCTGCTCTCAATCAACTTCTGGGCCAAATCCTGACTGATAGCAACCCATTCTTTCATAATCACTTCTTGGAGTTTGTCAGAATTAGTGGTTTTTTGTTTGTCCAGCCACCTCTTGAGGATTGACCACAAGTTCTCAATGGGATTAAGATCTGGGGAGTTTCTAGGCCATGGGCCCAAAATTTCAACGTTTTGGTCCCAGAGTCACTTTTGCCTTATGGCACGGTGCTCCATCGTGCTGGAAAATGCATTGTTCTTCACCAAACTGTTGGATTGTTGGAAGAAGTTGCTGTTGGAGGGTGTTTTGGTACCATTCTTTATTCATGGCTGTGTTTTTGGGCAATATTGTGAGTGAGCCCACTCCCTTGGATGAGAAGCAACCCCACACATGAATGGTCTCAGGATGCTTTACTGTTGGCATGACACAGGACTGATGGTAGCGCTCACCTTTTCTTCCTTTTCCCCAACCAATCGGAAAGAGGCTTCATCCGAGAATATGACTTTGCTCCAGTCCTCAGCAGTCCATTCGCCATACTTTTTGCAGAAGATCAATCTGTCCCTGATGTTTTTTTGGAGAGAAGTGGCTTCTTTGCTGCCCTTCTTGACACCAGGCCATCTTCCAAAAGTCTTGGCCTCACTGTGCGTGCAGATGCGCTCACACCTGCCTGCTGCCATTCCTGAGCAAGCTCTGCACTGGTGGCACTCCGATCCCGCAGCTGAATCCTCTTTAGAAGACGATCCTGGCACTTGCTGGACTTTCTTGGACGCCCTGAAGCCTTCTTAACAAGAATTGAACCTCTTTCCTTGAAGTTCTTGATGATCCTATAAATTGTTGGTTTAGGTGCAATCTTAGTAGCAATATCCTTGCCTGTGAAGCCATTTTTATGCAACGCAATGATGGCTGCACGCGTTTCTTTGCAGGTCACCATGGTTAACAATGAAAGAACAATGATTTCAAGCATCACCCTCCTTTTAACATGTCAAGTCTGCCATTCTAACCCAATCAGCCTGACATAATGATCTCCAGCCTTGTGCTCGTCAACATTCTCACCTGAGTTAACAAGACGATTACTGAAATGATCTCAGCAGGTCCTTTAATGACAGCAATGAAATGCAGTGGAAAGTTTTTTTTTTCGGGATTAAGTTAATTTTCATGGCACAGAAGTACTATGCAATTCATCTGATCACTCTTCATAACATTCTGGAGTATATGCAAATTGCTATTATAAAAACTTAAGCAGCAACTTTTCCAATTTCCAATATTTATGTAATTCTCAAAACTTTTGGCCACAACTGCACACACACACATTCATTTTCAAAAGTTAGTACCCCCTCTAGATGATAAGAATGATTTGGTCATAGAGGGTCTCAGTATTAGGCAAATACACCCTTAGACAAATAACAACATGTAACTTGTACTGTGAGTATACCCTTGATCAGAGGTGAGAGATTTGAAATTTATCCATGTATTAAATGCTACACTAGTTACCTTTAGTTGTAAACAGAACAGAATGGGCAATTTGGGACACCTTAGGAACAGTTAGAATGAGGCAAAGTGTTGTTTTAGATGACAATGTTATCAGATGTGTTTTCTTGTTGAAAGTGATTTTGTGACTGGTTTTGACTTGGCATAGAAAAAATTAATATACAATAACCTCGCCATAAAAAAATAAGGGTGTGCAGTCACATGCATGCATACTGTACTCTTCATACAGTAAATTAGGCTATTTGCTCTGTAAATGTATTACCACCAAGTTTGATTGTATTTTGTTATTGTTGTTGTTTTTTTCCCACCAGCTGCTCTGGCCTTGAGTTATTACATTGAAAACACCATAATTATTTATTAAAAATGCAACACCTAGATTTCCTGATGTTGGCTCTTTACAGGAGTATGTTTCTCTTGTCATACTGTAGATTACAGAAACGGTAAAGCAACAGCCCACGTGCCTTTCTTTACCCATACAAAGTACATGACAGAAAGGAGGCAATAGCTTAGTGGGTAGGCTGGATAGTTCTTCTACAGGTGGTAATTAAAATAATAATAATAAATATATATAAAAAAATACAGACCTAATAAACAAAATGTACCTCATTGAAAATGTAAAATTCAAACAGAGATTGGCCATGGCTTGGACATATGGACTTAAAAAGGATCTCACAGCCTATTTTCTTGCAGTCACAAATTGTTATTTCAGCTTGTGGTTGTATGATTTAAAAAAGGAACAGAATGCAAATGAAAAGCGATGCACCTGGTGAAGCAGATTTGCAAATCAGCTGTTCCTGCAAAGTGGTTGCAGCAACAATGTAGATTCCTTATCAAAGATTGACCAACCTGATGGTCCAGTTTCTGTTTTATGGTGGCTTATTTACTCTAAATGAAGGACTATCTTACAGCAGTAACTGGCACCATGAGTTGGGACTGTCTGCAACCCAGTGAGTGGCAAAAGATGGCCATTTTTAGAGTACAACGTTGCTTGAAAATTACACAAATTGTCTACCCTCGTGTCTTCACTAAGAACCTTTAAGAGCCATCTGTCTGACTTTTCCCTAGCTTATGCCAAGAGCTACAGGGACATAGCTACACTGGCACAGAAGATTAGTGCAAACATGGATTAACACTTTGGCTGTTTTCTTGATGTAACAGGAAACATGCTCTCTCTTTCCTCTTGCTGAAGCTACATACTTTGTAGAGCACAATGTATCAGCAGAGGCCATTATTGAAAATGATGATGAGGACATTCAGAATTCTTAAGAAAAGCTAAAAAATACATTACCCACAGTATGCCACTACAAGTGGTGTTGACTGATGAGGAAAAGGAACTTGGGAAGAATATCTCTGCCAAAGCAGCTTAGATTAGCTTAGCTTAGATAGATCAAGGACAAAGCATTTTCTGTCACGCTCTCAGCTATCTCGTGCTGTTCAAAGACCTCTTCAGCCTCTTGATATTTCCGTTCCGATGCTGTCATGCTCTTCACCACGTGGGCTTGTTTTTCCATGTTGTCATGTCACCTTCCACGTTCCCGGACCGCCCCGCATGCACACCGGTTTCTCATCTAGCGCTGATTTCTTTCTGATTATAAGGAAGCGCAGCACGCTGTCTCTTCGCCAGATTATTGAGTGCCCTAACCCAATTCTCTCGCATTTATTTTGATTGTTTTCACGTTGTAAAGTTCATCTCGTTTCTTGTTTTCTCTTTTTGCCTCATAAATCGGATTTGTTTGCTTCGCTGACGGATTTCCCTGCTCTGACCCTTGCTCACGCTTTCCCGACAACGACCCTGTTTAAATCTACACCGACGGCTCTCACAGCTTTGACCCAATGCTCGTACTCTCTCAACTACGGCTCTTCTTCACGCTACTATACTGATGGATTTCATGACTCTGACCCCACACTCTCACTTCCTGATTATGACTCAGCTCCACATTCTTGGCACAACTGCTTAAACGAACACAATTCTACCTGAGGGCTCCTCACATGGCCTACGATCGAAAAGAATTCACACCCTGCATCTGCACCTGCTTCTGGATCCATCTCTTCAGCCTAAGAGCCACGCTTCTGACAGAATAATTTGGCCATCACTATGGATCCAGCAGGATTGGACAGGATGAGACAGACACTGGATAATCAAGGCACCCTCCTTGGAAAGTACCAAGAGGAACTCGTCACCACCAGGCAGACACTTGCGGACGTCACTGCCCAGAGGATAAGTTATGAGGATGAGTCCCTCTGACCTCCGTAAACTCATGGATCTTGCCGGGAGAATTGGCTCACGTTTTTATTTTCGACAACCGACCCGCATCCGAGGAGGAGAGATGTCACTGCTGCCTGGAGAGTGCCTGCTTCTACTGCGGGTGCTCAAGTCACATGCTCAAGGACTGTCCGGTTAAAGGAGGCACCCTCTAGTCAGGCGTGGAGCTTTAGAAGGTGCTCCTTCTGACAGAACCTAACCTCTTGCTCTCCGTAACACTAATCATTAGCAGCCAAGCTCACCCGATTCAAGCACTCATTGACTCTTGCTCAGACCAGAACCTGTTCAGCACCACTACGGTCCCTTGCACATCACTGGCAGTTCAGGCCCTAGATGGGAGCCCCCTCACGGCCATCACGCACAGAACCCTTCCACTCACTCTAAGGACATTAGGGATTGATTACAGAGAGCTCAACGAGATCACTGTCAAGAACCGCTACCCACTTCCACTCATGGCCACCACTTTTGAACTGCTCCAGGGAGCTGACACATTCATGAAACTAGATCTACAAAATGCTTATCTCCTTGTCCGTATCTGGGAGAGCAATGAGTGGAATACAGGCTTCAACAGCATATCGGGCATTACGAGTATTTGGTGGTCTCTTTTTGTCTGACCGATGCCCCGCCATCTTCCAATCCCTCATTAATGACGTCCTCCACGATTTTCTTAATTATTTCGTGTTCGTCTACTTGGAAAACATTCTAATATTCTCTTAAGGCATGGAGGATGCACCACTCTCTTAGAGAACAACCTCTACATCAAAGCAAAGAAGTGCGAGGTCCACACATCCTCCATTACCTTCCTGGGTTTTGTCATTTCCCCGTCCAGGCTAGAGATGGAACCAGCCAAGGTCCAGACAGTCTCCAACTGGCCCACTCCAGTCTCTCGGCAAGCCTTCCAATGGTTCCTGGGTTTCGGCAACTTCTATCACCACTTCATCCAGGAGTACAGCTCCATTGCCGCCCCCCCTGACCTCGCTGATCTCCTCTAAAACCCGGTTCTGCTGGAACAAGAACGCAAATAAAGCCTTTTCCAATCTTAAGAAAAGGTTTACCTCTGCTCCCATCCTCATTATCTCTGACCCATCTGACCAGTTCTTGGTGGAGGTTGACGCCTCCAATACCGGTGTTGGGGGCATCCTTTCCCAAAGGTCCACCCAGGATAGCAAAGTGCATAGTGCAGAGGAACTATGAGGTAGGGGACCGAGAACTCTTGGCCATCAAGCTAGCTCTGGAGGAGTAGAGATATTGGCTGGAGGGGACAGAGCTCCTGTTTCTAGTGTGGACCAACCATAGAAATCCTGAGTACCTGCACACTGCCAAGACACTCAATGCACGTCAATCTCGGTGGTCATTGTTCTTTTCTAGCTTCAAGTTTATCCTGTCCTATCGGCCAGGCTCAAAGAATACCAAGCCAGACGCCCTCACGCCAGTTCTCCTCCTCCCAGGACCCTACACTATGAGACACCATCCTCCTACCATCCCATTGTCTCATCGCAGCCATGGAGTTGGACATCAAGGTTCAGCAGGTCCTGACCCAAAAGCTCGGGCCACGTAATGCTCCCCCCAATCACCTCTTCGTCCCCTTTCGCCTACGGTCACAGGTCTTGGAATGGGCCCACTGATCCAGGCTATTAGGCCACCCTAGATTTTTTCACTGGTCTACCTTCGTCTGACGGCAACACTTGGATCATGACCACTGTTGACCGCTTTTCTAAATCTCTGCCTCTCGTTCCTCCCCTAAGGTGTTCTCCGCCAAGGAAACTGGAGAGCAACTCCATGTATTTCAACTTCATGGCCTCCCCATGAACATTGTGTCGGACCAGGGCCCACAGTTCACCTCTTGGTTTAGGGGCGCATTCTGCAAGCTCATTGGGGCTACTCCCAGCCTACTCACAATGAGAAGGAAACCTACTCATCAGGTTTTCACCCCAGGTCCAATGGACAAACCGAGCGAATGAATCAAGCACTGGAAGTTTCCCTCCATCTCATGACTACTTGGGACTTTACCACCTGGTGGTAGAGTCCCAAGTTTCGTCCTTGGTTTGAATATGCCCACAACTACCTACCTTCCGCTTCAATAGGACTGTCTCCGTTTCAGTGTTGCTTAGGCTATGCTCTTCCCAGCCCAAGAATTAGAGGTGGAGGTTCCCTCAGCCCAACGCTTTGTCCGTCACTGCAAACAAACATGGCTACGTGCAAGATGAACCCTGTTATGAGCCATCTTCTCTTACAAGAAACAGGCGGACCGCCACCGCACCAAGGGCTCCAGATACAACGTAGGGGGCAGAGTCATGCTTGGCACTAGGAACATCCCCCTAAAGACACTATCACGCAAGCTCTCTCCTTGTTTCATCGGCGCCTTCACAATAACCAAGATAGTCATGTGCTGTCTGACTCTTACTCCCCTCTTCCATGTAACGCATTCACTCCACCTTCCACGTGTCCCAGCTGGACACCCGTCTGGATCCATCTCTTCAGCCTAAGAGCCACACCTCTGACATTCTCCAATGCTAACACTGAGGAATATGGGATAGATTTGTAGTCTGCTCTGAACTTGACTGTGTTTCCATATCTGAAACATCCAGCATTGGAGTTCCTGGCAATGCCAGGTTGATAAACCTTCATAGAACAGGTCTTCAATTTAAAACCAGGAACTTACAAGCGGTCACTGTGTCAGAGCATTAGTCACATTAGAAAGAATACTTTTCTTAAGCATAACAAAGTCTGTATGGATGGCCAGAGATTATTCTGTCCAACCAATGCAAGAAACATACAGTACACTGTTTACTCACACTGTACCATATCATGGTTGTTGTCTATAATTTATCGTTGACCTTTGGCGTGTAGTGTAAGATTTGGTCTGTTGTATGTTGCACCAAAGAAAGTGTTGTGCCTGAGTTACCTGTGTGTTCAAAATAAAACTTGAAATTAACGTGTTCCATGTGTGGATATAATTCTCTCATCATTATACCAGAGACTACAATCAGACACTTTCTGCCTTCTGTGCTTCTTGCATTCTTAATCATTCAACACATGTACACCAATCAGCCACAACACAACACCAGGATAAGGTGGACTAAATAGCACTAATTATCAACTATATACCATTATAACAGTTAGGTAGTTGTAGCAGTTTATAACAGAACAGTAAGTTCCGACCAAGTAAACTAACTAGACAAGAGGCATTTCATGAGTGCTGATATAGAGTACAAAACAGCACTATACAATAAACAGCACTGGGATGTTAAACTGTATGCATCACTCCACATCACAGGCATTTTAATAATCATTAATTAATATAACTGTTGGTTGCCAGATTAAAATTAGTTCTGCCAGTTGCAGAAGGATATGTGTTGGGGAAGCAAAATAACTGGTTAAAATAAACAAATCATAATGAGTTGTTAATAAATTACATTTGTTCTGTTGTATAAAAGCAATATCAGACTTGAAGACAATGCTGTTGTACTGAATATCAGTACAGTTGTGATATCAACAACTGCATCACAGCCATGCATATATTTAGTACAAAAGCACTTCCTCTTGCCTAATATTGCTTACAGGATCATCGGCACCCAAGGCTTATATATGCCTGTGCTGACCAAAGGCTAGCCTGTTCAGTCCAAACCCACAGAAAAGCCTTTGCTGGCCATGACAGAAAGGTATCATCACAAGTTGTTAATCTGGCCTCCAAATTCCCAAGATCTCAATCTGAGCATCCATGGAATGAACTGGACCAATAAGTTTGATCCACAAGGCTTCAGAGGATTCACTGCCCAAAACACATCGCTCCACTCTTGTGGAGTCATGATCCAAGGGGCTAGACTTCTCCAGTGGCAACAAGGACCCTACATAATGTTGGGTTTTGAGTTTGAATGTTATGGCCAATCAGCGTATTTCATCAGGTAAAGTAAAAATGAATCTTGTGTATGATTAGTGAAATAAAGACTTAAAAAACACAGGTTAGAACAGTTTTTTTTTTAGAATTTCAGAAGATCGGAATTACTCTTATGGCTTGAATAAACTAAAATGTATTCTTGTTGACTAAAACTAGACTAGGCTTTTTTTTTTGGGCCAAAATAAGACTAACATGCCTTAAAGAAATATAATACGAGTGACTATGACAAAAACAATTAAGGACATTAGACACCATACAATAATAACAATAACAATAATTGAAAGTGATTGCTATAAATTGTGTATTATGTGAGGTCAACTACATACACACCAACAGAAGATTTTATTATAGCAAATCATGACCACCAAGAATCTTATAGTACCCAAGGAGATTGCTGGGAAAAAAAAGAAAAGAAAGATGGAATACTGAACACCAAAGTGCTGAGATGAGCTTTGGGAAACAGGTGGCTCACAATGTGCTGAACGGGGCCACCCAAATTAAATTAATGGCAGAGGGAAATCAAGTGAGTGAGTCCCCCAAATCAAATTGGCAATCCAGCACAAATGAGTTAGTTTAAAGTCAAAGTTGTAATTGATAGCGAAACACAGGACGAGGCGGCGGATCTGACAATATGATCTAGCACGCACGCTCACTAATTTCATTTGAGACTCTGTTGTCTTGATTAAATATTAAAGGAGTGCGAATAGGAAATTTCCCATTGGTGGCCATGTATTTATGGGGGCATGGAGGGGTGATGGGCAGTGAAGATATCAGCCGAATTTAAATGGCCTCTGAGAAGATGAATAAATCGTGTTGGAAGCTGTGGTTAATATTTAAGAAAACAAAAACACAACATTTGGAATGATGCTCAGAAGCAATATTTTAAATATCACTTCCAAAACTAAATCCCTGAAGTCTTTTACATTGATGCGAAATCGATACACAAATAAATGCTACACAAGCTATGGCAACCCCCACTAGGAGTGAACAGCTCAAAAAATTCAATTACATAATGTATTTTAGCTATACCATCCCCTCAGCATGGCTTTTTTAAAGGTTAAAGTCAATATGAATAGCTTCATGAAATATTCTGCAGTTATCTATAAAATATTATAATAGAAGAAATTGAATTTTAATTACATGGCTCAGCAGAAAGGAATTTCTCAAGGTTTCTGTGCTGACTGCATAAGAGATTTGGTTAACCCTGACCTTCAGAGCTAAAAAGCTCAAGGGTTTGTCTGTTTCTTTTATTCAGTCTATAAATATGCAATTTGATTAGACACAGACGATAATTAAAATGACTCTATAGCCTCTCATGGAATGTGTGTAGTATATAAATCCATCTTTACTATTAATAGATGATTACTTTAAATGATATGACATGAGCAAGATATTTTATATAAGAAAATTATATTCAATGTGTATAATAATTAAATAAACTGTTGTATAATTCCACAGTATCTATCCACCCATCATCTATAGCACTTACTGTATCCTGTGTGGGGTCACGACTGCCTGAAGACTTTCTTAGAAAATGTAGAGCACCTGGATGTAGTGCCAACTCATAGTGCCACATTATACCATGTACAGTACGGTACAATATCTACTATTCACCATAATATTTAGCATAACCCCATAATTGTATCTGTGATATTGCTCTTCCCCAACAGGTCTACAAACAAGAATTTAATATCAAGAATGTGAAATTTCAGACACAATATGGGATACAAATATTTTGTTCATTTTCAAGTTCAAGTTAATTTGTAAATACCAGTTAACTGTTTTCAGTTAATTTGTCGGTTAACTTTCCATCTTTATCTGATTACCTTCTCTTTTTTTCTTCTTTTTTTTTTACATAAAAACTTATATTCCTGAAACTTTGTGACCTTTTATATCAAGCCAGGTATCATGTCTCACAGATTAGAGTGCAGTAGGTGAAATGTATTAAATCTAGGAGATTTGGGGGAAAAAATTAAAATATCTTATTTTCCTAATAATTAAAGCACTTTGATGAACACTATCCAAGCTGGTGACAGAAAAACATGCACTTATTCACAATAATTTGACACTCTGACGCTATTTTAGGGGTAGCAGGGAAATCCTGGTATCAAAATACGAGGATTCCCTCGTTCTATTCCTCTTTTAAATATTCTCAAAACAAGATTGTAACAGAGGTGCTCCTTGTAGAAAAGAAAAGAAAAAAAAAACTAACACTGGCCATATCTCAGCACCCGGACATTATACAGTAATAAACTTGGTATGACAATGAGGCTTATTGAACCAGGAATCTGAAAATGTTCATAATTCTACTCACGAAAAATGTGACTTAATACCTGATTTGATGTGATGGTTCACATTTTTTGTTTGCCTCTGTAGGAGCCATTTGAAACTACAAAGGGGTGTGATACAAACAGTGAACCATAGCAATGTGGTTATACTAAATATAAGCACTTTTGGATGGCCACTAAAACAGATGCATTAGTATACTGGAGATAACTGTACTGTACACACGTGGACAAAATTGTTGGAAAGAAAAGCTCACAATGGTCACAGAAATAACTTTAATCTGACAAAAGTAATAATTTAAAAAAATTCTATGAATGTTAACCAAAGTCATTGCTTTTCAACCATGCTTCAACAGAATTATTTTAAAAAATAAACTCATGGAACAGGCCTGGACAAAAATGATGGTACCCCTAGAAAATACTGAAAATAATGTGACCAAAGGGACATGTTAATTCAAGGTGTGTCCACTAATTAGCATCATAGGTGTCTACAATCTTGTAATCAGTCAGTGAGCCTATATATAGGGCTCCAGGTAGTCACTGTGTGGTTTGGTGACATGGTATGTACCACACTCAACATGGACCAGAGGAAGCGAAGGAAAGAGTTGTCTCAGGAGATACGAAAGAAAATTATAGACAAGCATGTTAAAGGTAAAGGCTATAAGACCATTTCCAAGCAGCTAGATGTTCCTGTGACTACAGTTGCACATATTGTTCAGAAATTTAAGATCCATGGGACTGTAGCCAACCTCCCTGGACGTGGCCGCAGGAGGAAAATGGATGACAAATCAAAGAGACGGATAATCCGAATGGTAACAAAAGAGCCCAGAAAGACTTCTAAAGAGATCCAAGGTGAACTTCATGCTCAAGGAACATCAGTGTCAGATCGCACCATCCGTCGTTGTTTGAGCCAAAGTGGACTACATGGGAGATGACCAAGGAGGACACCATTGTTGAAAACAAATCATAAAAAAGCCAGACTGGAATATGCCAAACTACATGTTGACAAGCCACAAAGCTTCTGGGAGAATGTCCTATGGACAGATGAGACTAAAATGGAACTTTTTGCCAAGGCACATCAGCTCTATGTTTACAGACGGAAAAATGAAGCATATCAAGAAAAGAACACTGTCCCTACTGTGAAACAGGGAGGAGGCTCTGTTATGTTCTGGGGCTGCTTTGCTGCATCTGGCACAGGGTGTCTTGAATCTGTGCAGGGTACAATGAAATCTCAAGACTATCAAGGGATTCTAGAGAGAAATGTGCTGGCCAGTGTCAGAAAGCTGGGTCTCAGTCGCAGGTCATGGGTCTTGCAACAGGACAATGACCCAAAACACACAGCTAAAAACACGCAAGAATGGCTAAGAGGAAAACATTGGACTATTCTAAAGTGGCCTTCTATGAGCCCTGACCTCAATCCTATTGAGCATCTTTGGAAGGAGCTGAAACATGCTGTCTGGAAAAGGCACCCTTCAAACCGGAAACAACTGGAGCAGCTTGCTCATGAGGAGTGGGCCAAAATACCTGCAGAGAGGTGCAGAAGTCTCATTGACAGTTACAGGAATCGTTTGATTGAAGTGATTGTCTCAAAAGGTTGTGCAACAAACTATTAAGTTAGGGGTACCATCATTTTTGTCCAGGCCTGTTCCATGAGTTTTTGAGTTTTCATTTTTTTTTATAATTCCGTTGAAGCATGGTTGAAAAGCAATGTCTGATTTTCATTGGTTAACATTCATAGAATTTTTTTAAATTATTACTTTTGTCAGATTAAAGTTATTTCTGTGACCATTGTGAGTTTTTCTTTCATTGACCGAAGGGTACCAACAATTTTGTCCACGTGTGTATATACTGGTGTTTAATTCTAACCTTTACAGTGTGTTGTGTTCTATTTAGCTTGTGCTGCCACATATTACTGCTGTCCAGTGATAAAAAATGCCTGTCCAATTCAGCATGATTTTTTTTTTCAGGTACCATAAAAAAAAAGAATAATAATAATAAAAAGATTTTTACAAGACTTTTACAAAGTCATTGGTCAACTGTTTGATACTTGAAATAAATATTCATGGACAGATGTGAGCAAAATTCTACATGCTGTACATGTTTTAATAAGTGGTTCCAATCCCAGTAATTTAAATTCAAATTAGCACAGTACATGAACCAATAGCAAATGTAGTCATTCAACACTGAGGGAATCCATGTGACTTAGTTGCGGAAAATCACAGATTTTACCGTGCCTTGGCTCAAAACACAATTTCATTTATCCAAAGCTATCCTACTGGACTCTTGGCATTATGTCTGTTTTTCCAGAACACTGGACTACACAAAATCCTCCCCTTTACAAAATATTTGTAACACTTCTGGGGATGTTCGGGAAATAAAGGGCTGAAAGCAGGCTTGGTGAGTCTAATGACTTTTTATTCTCTGCCGTGTTCTGCTTTTCAGCAGTCTACACACACACAAACACAAGCACAAAAACGCACACACACTCTTGCACAGGTTGCAATCACTAGCCTCTTTGCGTCTGTAGGTGACGCTGAACCACGCCCTTACAGACACAGTGTTTAATAATATTATTATAATATAATCATGAACAGTTATGAATTCACTGCTAGTTGGTTTCCACAAAATGTCTTTTAAACAAGAGGTGCTGTAGTGTGATATACCTAGTTTAAACTCATACTCTTTTTCTAACATTCAGTGGAAAGACGACGGCCGTTCATGTGAAATTGGGACATTAAGGCATACAGCTTGACTTTTACTTAAAACCTCAAGCACAGTACTTGGTGAGGCTCTTAGCTCCAGTAAAACATCTGAATGGTGCAAACATTTAAAAAAATCTTCTATTATCTTATCTTATCGTATATTTGTAAATGACCATCCTGCCTGAGGTGGCTCAAAGCCCACTCTAGTTGTTTCCATGAACATGCATGTATGCATGTATGTGTGTATAATTTTTTTATTCTTTTAATTGTATTACATTTGAACAAATTTGTCATTGAGTCTTGACAGTATTTACTTCTTGTTAAATGTGTTAAAAAAAAATCACTTAATGTATTTTCACTTCATTTTTTTCATGTCTCACTCGTTTTTTTGCCACCTCTTCATTTTTGTAAAAAACACATTAATAAAAAAAAACAAATCCACTTTAAATCAGTGTTTAATCCTGACCAGAAAGCTGTGACTAAGTCAATGCATTCAACATGCTTATGAGCTTGCTTAGTGTGTCATAGATGTTGAAGAATGTTCAGTAGTGCATAATGCAGAATGTTTACTTATTTTTCTTCTGTCATTAGTAATATCATGATTCTGTGCAATATCTGTGTATATTATTGTATATTAGAACAGCAGTAAAGAGCTGCAGCAGTGCTAAGCTACAGCAATAATAACAGGGCAAGCTCTAAATTAGCTTTGTATTCAGGGTGTATTTCCATTTCAGATTCATGACCAGAATCCTGAACAGGACACTGTAATTACATATATGATATATAAATGTGTATATGAAATTATTATTATTATCATTATTATTATTAGTCACTTAGGAATGAACATTATGAGATATGAACATTATTCATGTGCATTTTATATATAGTGAATTTTATTACATACAGTATCTACATGGTAATCGCCAGCAGTGTCATAACACTACCAATGAGAGCGAGAGAAAGAGAGAGAGAGAGAGAGGGAGAGAGAGAGAGAGATGACATTATGGAGTGAAGTTGTTCTTTTTTGAAGGTAGTTATTTCCCCAGCGCTGTCCAGCTGTGCGCAGTGTGCAAGTGTGTGCACTCGGTGTGAGTGTGTGCACTACACACACTTCAACTGACTCTTTGAAGTCTGTTTACCGCAGAGGAACCGTGCAGCGCACACAAGAATGCCAACCACTGACACCTGGCATGTAAGGATCCATAATAATTCTGTCTGCAAATGTCATCAAGAGTTGTCCTTTCTTGTCTTAGTGAGCTGTCACATTTCTTTTCTTTTTTTTTTTTTAACAACCCACCAGGTTTATCTTATATTATGCACAGTCAGGCAAAAAAGGAGCACAAAGAAGAATTAGGTTGTTTGATTTTTACAATAATCATCAAATTTATGGAACTTCTTAGGGTTATCTATCTATTTTTACTGTCCACTATTTTATGAAATCCTAGAATGCATTTGAGCGAAACAAGTTTGAACAGTGGTTCAAACCCTTGGTTCACAATGAATGCGTAATAACTTACAGGATAAATCAAAAAATTATTTAAATGTGCTGGTTATGCAATGGCATTTGTTCTAGAGTAACATTTTATTTAAAAACACTTGTGTTGTAGTTGATCTGCATAGTCTAATCCTACACTGTTTACTTTACTGTTTGTTTACTAAAAAGAAAAAAGAAGGTGTCATGGTGATGTAGTGGTTATCTCTGTGGCCTCGCACCTTCAGGGTTGGGGGATCGATTTTCTTCTGTGTGCGTAGAGTTTGCATGTTCTACTCATGCTTAGTGGGTTTTCATCCAGATTAGGCCAATTGGTGTTCCCAAATTGCAAGGTGTGTGCATGTGTGTGTGTGTGTGTGCTCCAGGTCCCTGCGACCCTGTACAGGATTAGCAGTATAGAAAATGATAAATGAATGAATAAATAAATGAAATAAAATATTGTACATTCTCTCAATGCAATGGAACTTAGTTGCATTAACAATTAGCTATTCCTTTTTAAAGCATGCACTTTAACTGAGGTTCAAACCCAGTACTGCGACAGGCGCACCATTGTATAATGTAATTAATTTACCATAATACTATGGTTTGTGAACTGCTCATTTTCAGTTCAATTTAATAATGAGAAATGTATTTAAATTAAATTTAGGGTGAGCATTGAAATCACATTTTAATGAAAAACCATAATATCATTGTAAACTACAGTACTGTACAAAAGTCTTGAGATACCCCTAATTTTTTCATATTAAATGAAATAAAAATGTAATTAAATTAATATTTAATTATGCGATAAAATTTAAAGAAATGGAATTTTTTTTTTTTACTTTGACTGGATACAAAGGGTCTAAAGATACAAGTAAAAAAAAAAATATATATATATATATATATATATATATAGTTTTTTTTTTTAATGTAAGAACCTCAGCAGCTCATTTCCCCTCTTTTCCAACCTCAGTATTCAGCATCATCAGTACTAATCACCGGCCTGATCATCTGTCATCATCTGCACCTGTTTCTCACTGGATTGATTCATAGGTCACTGTGTGGCTTAACAAACAAAAAACAATCCTTTAAAACTGCTCAGATACAGGGACTGTACTAAAAATTAAAGCTAAAAAGCTAAAAAAAAAAAAAAAGTTCTTCTGGGAGCCTGGATAATTACTGTATTTATCAAGACTTCATTTAAAAATACAAGAAAGCCTGACTCATTGTAAGCAAAATCTGAAGAAATGAAGCGAGGCTCAAATTTGGCACAATACTGAATATGTAATTTTTTGCATAGTAATAAATTGATGCTATTATTTAGCAATAAAAATCATATTTAAACCACCTTCTTAACTCCCTTAAACACTCCAAGGTACAGCCATCACAAGAGCTCTGAAAGTGTGCAGTGGTTTCTGGCCCCAGGATGTTAGCAACCGATCCTGTAAGTTAGATTGGATCAGTTTGTCCAGCATATCCGACAGAGTTGTGTCAAAGCTGTGACCCAGTCATACAGCCATCATAAGCTGTCGCTTTTCAAAATTGCTTATATCATTACACTTGCCAATTTTCTCAGCTTCACCACATCAATTTCAAGAACTGACTGTTCACTTGTGGTGTATCATCTCCCACCCCTTGACAGATACCACCATGAAAAGACAAGCAACCACATTATTCACAATACTTGTGAAAAAAGTGGTTTTAATAATATTGCTGATCTTTAGATGTTAATAAGCAGTTATGGAAGGAGTCTAAAAGTTTTCCACTACAAGAAGATATAAAACAAAGAAATTATCTAATCTGACAGTGGAACCTTGGATTACAAGCATAATATGTTCCCGAAGTGGGCTCATATTCCAAAACACTCGTAAACCAAATCAAACCTTCCCATAATAAATAATGAAAACTCAAATTATTTGTTCCACAGCTCAAAAAAATAAATACAGAACAATAAGTAATACAATATATGAAGTAAAAATAAAACAAATTAACCTGCACTTTACCTTTAAAAAAGTTAAAATGAATCCCAACAGATAAGTGTTTCCGTTTGTGTGTGTGTGTGTGTGTGTCTTACACAGTAAAACTCCTCCTCCCTCCCCTCACCTCGCTTTTTAAGTTTCACAACAAACACACACAGAACGGAAACAAAAAAGAAATCTCTCTAATGACACTCGCACGAGCGCACACTAACAGAATCACTGCTGTAAAGTAAAAACAAAACAAATGAACCAGCACCTTACCTTTGAAAAGCAGAGTTTCTGTGTAGAGCAAAGTGTGTGTGTCTGTGTGAAGCCGGGGAGGGGGTGTGTAAAGGCGAGAGAGAGAGAGTGTGTGTGTGTGTGTGTGTGTGTGTGTTTGTGTGTGTATGTGTGTGTCGGTGTCAAAAAACTCGGCACTTGTAAACCAAGACATGCTCGTTTTCCAAGTCAAAATTTATTAAAAATCTTTGCTTGTCTGGCGGAACACTCGTAAACCGAGTTACTTGCAATCCGAGGTTCCACTATATATACCAAAAACCAAACCAATATAACAAAGAAATTATCTGATATATATATATATATATATATATATATATATATATATATATATATATATATATATATATATATATTCTTATATTGGTTTCAGAGGGACAAAACGCATTTTGCTTTGCATAAATGTAAACAAATTATTACTCAATTGTCTAACACCTGATTTTGACTTTACATGACTTTACCTGATTTGGTCATTACATTTCTTTTTTTTCTTCTTTTATGCCTTTGGAATACACATGATACATTTTGGTAAAGAAATATAATCCAGGTTGTCCTAACTACTGAGATATGTATACAGTATGTATACATTATTCTTGGAATTTTGCTCAAAGTTTTGTATGATCTTTTCTGAATCCCAGTAAAGTCTCCACATGTCAGGTGTAAATTTCTGAAAATGATGAGCTGGCAAAGCTGAGCAAAACATTAGTGCATCATTATCCTGCTGGATCCAGGTTTAGCATCTTGTCTTCCTCCAAATGGGCCGTATCTCCCCCAAACAATCGCTGATTTAAATTTGATTTGTAGTTTGTTGGCTGTGGCTCATTACCATATTATTTAGCTAACGTTCTGCTTGCTTTGAAATATTGCTTTCATAAGTCACTGATAAAACAGTGTACACAGACATTTTGGGGTTTACAGTCACCAAGCATCCATCTGTTCTGTTCAGAGCTGGGTTTATGTTCCACCATCACTCTGCTCCTTCGGGTAATAAAGGCTTTCGTCATCTGGCAAATGGGCCTTATTCTCATGATTCCAACATAATGCAGCGTCTGCTTAGTTCAACATCATATCTGCAACAACTGGGAGGCAGACAGGTGTAGACCCTTATTAGGATTCTTCTAAAAATCACAGTCACAGTCCATAGCTTAATTTAAAACTCTGGAAGGCATTGTATGTAGAGGAGTCGTTATCAAACAAACAGGGTAGATCCAAAACAGGTACTGTAATTAGCAATAGCAACAAGACAAGAATGAAAAAAAAGAAAGATGAAAAGAAAAACTTTACCATAAAAAATACACCGTGTGTGGAATAAAAGACATCCATGTAAAGTAATTAAATAGCACACATGTATTTTTAATTTAATTATTTTATATTTGTATAGCGCTTTTAACAATTGTCATTGTTGCAAAGCAGCTTTACACAATCAAAAGATTTATTTAAGTTTGTATGGAATGTGAATGTGTATGAATCAAAAAAGGTCAGATAGTCCCTGATGAGCAAGCCGAGGGCGACAGTGGCAAGGAAAAATTCCCTAAGATGGCAATTACCTTGAGAGGAAGCCATTTTCAACATCCAAAGTTGACCACACCAGCCATTTTTACATATTTATTTTATTCTTTCTGTCTTTTTGTTCTATTTCCCCCTCTATTTCATCTACCCAGCTTTTTTCAGTTGCCAATGTGCTAAAAGCCATAACAGGCTTACTGTAGATAACAGGTTTAACCAAATTTTGTGTTTTAAATTTGGAATACATGAATTTTGAGCACAGCGCCAAGGTGACATAATGGTTAGCATTGTGGCCTTACACCTCTATGGTTGAGGGTTCAATTCCCACCTTTAATTTCAAAATTAAATTTTCAAAATTAAAAGAAAATGTAATTTCTTCTACTTCCTCCCCGTCACTAGGGGGCTTCCACATTAAGGCTACTACAACCTCTCAGTTGGGAATTGTCTAGGAGGTGGTTTCCTCCGAACCACGTGACACCAGCCGACCGGAGTAACACACTCGGAGGACAGCGCTATCCGCTCCTTCCGTGAGCTCACAGACGCCCCTGATTGGCTGTAAAACCGTAACTAATGTGGGAGCACTAAGTACCTCTCATCCCTCCCCTCTGAGAGAGCTCGACCAATCAGCTCTCTCTAGACCTCTGGCTGCAAGAGGTTACAGCATCACCCAGGGATCTAATCCCCACCCGGGCATTTCTAAATTGTCTGTAGTGTGTTTGTGTACAATGGAATGGAATGACAACCTGTCCAGGGTGTTCCCTGCCTCTTGCCCAAAGTCTCCAACAAAGCATTCAATACTTTGAAAAAAAAAAAGACATTAGAATTGTCTGTAGACCTCTCAGACAGAACTTTATCGAGGCACAGGTCTGGGAAAGGGTACAGAAACATTTCTGCAGCATTGAAGGTCCAGATGAGCACAGTGGCCTCCATCAACCATAAATGGAATAAGTTTGGAACCACCAGGACTGGAGCCACAGCCCGGCCAAAGTGCGCGACTAGCAGAGAAACCATGCTGCTGTAGAAGTTTAGTAGTGGGGAATTCCTATCCTATCATGTCAAAATGTGGCTGAGGATTCACTCTTTCTTACTTTCAGAGCGTTCTCATTTAAATATTTTAAAATAGGAGTTTCTGAATTGAGAGTTCTCGAGCAGCAACCGAATATGCTACAGTAATAAACTTGGTATTAAACTGAACTTACTGAACCAGGAATCTGAAAATATGCATAACTTTTGCGAATAATAGCAAAACAGCATAACAAAATGTAATCACATGAGGTTTTTGTTATCTAGCCAGCTTAGGCAGCTGAAATTAAGGTACAGTATCTTTTATTCAATACTGCATCTACTGTACCATAACAAGTCCTCTTATTTGTTACCATTAGAATCTATGAGTTTTTCAGTTTTTGATTAATACAGTATGCTAATTATACAAAACTCTAGGTAAATACAGACTTTTGGACACTACTATATATTTCTAGTTGAAATTCGATCCTAGAGATAAATGACATTTAGCTTTTATACATAGCACTTTTTTTTTTTTTTTTACTGTACACTTTTGAAGTCAGTCACGCCTTGGCATTAGATTACATACTATAACATCTGCCTCTCTTTATTTCATAGAACATACAGTAACACATTTTATCTTCCATTTCTTAAAGTTTGCACTATTGAACTCATTTCTACTTGTATTAATCATTTGACTTTAGTTTTGCCTGTGTGCATTTAAAGACCTATTTTGATAACCTGCTATTACTTACTTTTGAAACTGAACTGCTCAGCCCTGACTGTTGAGCACGCCAGGGGAAAATGAATCCAACTTCCAGGCTGTAAATTGAAGTAATACATCAGTCATTTGCCACAAAAAGTAGCACTCACACTAACTCAAAGTGAAAATAAGCCCTTGTCCTACACCTAAAGAACATGAAAAGCAATACAAAAAGAAAAAAAAATCCTCATCAACTATATAATTTTTTTTTTTTTTTTAGGATGGATATTAAACTCACACTTGCACTGCTATGATTATAGAGAATTACTGTTCAGGTGCAAATTTAGTTGAGCTCTTTAGTGCCTGTCCATCTCATTTGTGTCTTATTTCATGTTTTTTTATTTACAGTATATTTTATGTGAAATCTTAGACAAGGTCTGTTAAAGGTCTGTTAAAACTAATACAGATTAAAACTTAGAGAAATGAAAACCAATATCATTTGTAATGAGAAATTCATATCCTGCCACATTCTCTTTTTTCCCACAGAGAATGAAATCTGCTGTTTGTTTTTATTGTTTTTTTTTCTTCTTGAAAGTAATGTAACTGTTAAAATGTACAATATGGTAAAATGGTAAAATGATAAAATGTACATTAGGGACATTCAGGGAAATCATTTTACATTTCTGTCCAAAATACTAGTTTTTTAAAAAGTGTTACATAATGTAAAAAGAGAGCACACACATCAGCCTTAATATTAACAACACCTTCAGATGCATTGAATAACACTGATTATCTGGTAACAGGATCAAGAGCAGCCAAGGCCCATATATGCCTTTGGAGAGGTCTCACCCCATAGATAAGGTAATGCAGCAGAAATTGCTAAAATAAAAAAAAAGGCTAATGCTGACTATAACAGAAAGGCACCAGAACACCCAGAACACAGCTTGCTGTTGGCTTAAAAGCGAAAGAATTGGAAGTTGTTGATCCGGCCTCCAGCTTCCCCAGATCTCAATCCGACAGAGCATCCACAGAATGCACCAGAGAAACAAATCCCATCCATGAAGCCCCACCTTGCAATTTACAGCACGGTTAATTGGACAGTTTGGTGCCAGACACCACAGCACACCTTCAGAGGTCTTGTGGAGTCATGGCTCAATGGGTCAGGGCTGTTTTAAGGTGCAAGGGAAACCTACTGTACATGTTTTGGGTTTTATGTTTTGGTAGATGAGAGTTGTGCAAGTAGCAATTTAAAGTTCTTTTTGTAAATACTGTATGTGACAAATCTCTCTGCTAAGGTTTTTTGTTTATAATGCGGGCACATTACTGTACATTTGTTCATTGCTCTGCAAATGTACTTCATCATTTAGTAATAATTAAATAAATAAATAAATAAATAAACTTCTGTAACACTCTTTCCCGAAGGCATGGTGACTTAGTGGTTAGTACTGTCGCCTTGCACCTCCGGGTCTTGGGTTCAATTCTCGCATCAGGTCTGTTTGCATGTTCTCCCTGTGCTTGGTGGGTTTTCTTCCAGGTTCTCCGGTTTCCTCCCACAGTCCAAAAATATGCAAATTAAGCTAATGGGCATTCTTAAATTGCTCTCTGTGTGTGAATGTGCATGTGAATGTTGACAGCAACTTGTTGCGGTCCGACGGATAGGAATTAATACAATGGTCACCATTGGCCTCCATGGTTCCTAGTTGGAGGATCCTAGATGGATGGAACACTTTTTGTCCCCAGCAGATAAAACTGCTGTCTAAGTTGTATTTATTTATTTATTTATTTATTTATTTATTTTCCCCTTACTCTGCTAACACAAACCCTGTACACACATTACACCGAGCAGCTGTTTCTTTCTGCTGCTGACTCGGCTCATTATCGTAATTAGCTAAGTATGCCTCAGTTCAAATTTACCCTGCTGTGGGAGTTGGCTTCTTATGAAGACCACGTCACTGCCCGAAATATTAGTCCGTGAAGTTATGAGCTAAGGAACTGAATGGTTCAAGATATGTGTGCATATGAGACGGGAGCACAAAAGCAAGTGGAGAAAAACAAATTAATGATTAAAAAATATAGTAATTATTATTTTCTGTCTTAATGCATCCAGCCAATTAGCTAATGGCTAATACACTCTAAATGATATTAGCGATGCCCTGAGGAAACAGTGCTCTTACTTTCAGACAGTTTGCTCAGAAAAGTATACAAATGTAAAGCAACTACTGTATATGTACCACTATATAAGCAGATAGGTGTCTTTGAATTCTTGTAAACATACGGCAATAAGGCCACTGAAATAAATCAGGAAGTTGTTTTTTTTTCTTTTGCAGTCTAGACAGTCCTTATGAAGTCGAACAGATCAGATTAGCAATTCAAACTAAAATCATCCCTTCCGTGAATCATTTCATCCTTAATAGCTGAGGATCTTACAGATGCTGTATAAATAATGTTATTTCAATGAAAAGAAATGCCTGGGTGAATTATTAGAACTTATGTCTGCTACTGTACGTAAGATGTTATGGAATGCAGAGCAATAAGTAGTCAAATCTCCAAGCTTTCATCGGTGCTTACAAAGTCTATTAGTTTACCAATCACAGTGTATAAAAAGATTCTGCAGATGCTGCATCTATGGAAATTAAATCAAAGCAAACGGGCCGTGTTTAATTCGAAAATACAAACTTCGAAAGTAAGGGAAAAGCACTGGATGACGATTTATACTGCCGCCTTTCAATAATTATCACTTTTCATTTAAATTTATACTTAATTAATGCCAATAACAAGGTCATAGGGTGATTCTACAATTACATTACATTTATATTTCCATAATTAAGCAGACAACCATATCAAGTGTGATTTTTGAAATGCTTTAAAATTGTTAGACAATCCATTAGCATTACATTGTTATTGTTATTTACATTTATAGTTGGCATAGTGGCTAAGAAGCTTGCATTGTCACCTCACACATCCAGGGTTGGAGGTTAAAATCCTATGTGTGTGGAGTCGGCATGATTTTCCTCTGCTTAGTCAGTTTTCTCCAAGCGCTCTAAGTTTCTACTAGAGTCTAGATACGTACTGTACATGCATTGTAGGTTTTGTTTATTATATTGCATTATTCTATTTCTATAAAAAAAGAATTTGAACAGACTTGGACAGATTATCAGTGATTAACCCTGGGTTGTAAATTGTTTTGGGTATTAAATCATTTAACACCCTCATCTGGGTGATCCAGTCAAGAGTGTAAGAATTTAAATTCTGTAAGAAATTTGCATCAACATACAAAGCATTTTTGGCATACAAACGAAAAAGCCAAACCGACAGCCAGTTAGGACACCCGGGAGCCATTCAAAACTTCTTTGGATTTGTGGAAAGCCAAGCAAAGTGAGTTTATAATATTTTTTTACGTATTGAAAGCGGTTTTGAAAGCCATGATACCACTGTTGCCTTACCACTGTTGGCTTCAATTATCGTTCAAAAGCTACTGTACATGAAAGTAAAATTCTAAATATTTTGATGTTTTTACATGCAAAAATATGGTTATAATGTTAAAATTGGTATTATTGGTCATTTTTCTGGGTGGTTTGAGCAGATTATCTGAATTTACATTATTTCTTATGGGAGAATGTGTATCTCAATACTAATATATTTATTATTTTTAAAAAAAATACTAATTTTTGCCATAAGAACTAATTAGACTTTAGTAACATCTGTAACAACTCTTGGGAACTTCAGTGATGTAGTACAAGAATGGCATGGATGGGAAAGATTGAATGATGTTGTTATTGTATGTCAATTCAGTTCTCACCATGACCTCTTTAGTGAGAACTCTATTTATAATAGAACTCAATGCTCAATACTCAATGTCATTTTATGGAAGACCACATTAACTTCACATCCCGTTCTTTGATTATGTTCATATTACTGTATGTTCTCTAGAATTTCCTCAGAAATCAATAAAGTATCTATCTATCTATCTATCTATCTATATATATATCTATCTATCTATCTATCCATCCATCCATCCATCCATCCAACCATCCATCTAGTGCTTGGCATACCATGTTAATGGTGTGCAGGCAGAAATTTATCAGCATGTTTGAATAGTTGATCCAATTCCTTACACCATCACTTCATGACAAAAAGCACTGGAGATGTCACAGTATTTATACAAACCATTGGACACAATGTCATCTTAGTAAGCAGGTGATAAGCGCCTGGTAAGGGTTTGGCGTAATCTGATCAGACCTAGTAATAACTCGGATCAATCTCATTGTATGTGTTAAATGCATGATTATGTGCAAAATGACAGATACATGGATAACCTGACAAGGACATGGCTTGGGGGTAGCATAAGCTTGATAGATGCACATTTTTTTCCCCCATTTTCACCCTACTCACACTGTATTCGATATGTTTAGGACACAGTGGGAACTTCATGGTCTTCGTCAGAGTATAGAAATTCTATATAAAGCCATAAAAATTACAAGCAAATAGCAACAAAACTGTGTGTGAGGACCAAAAAGAGGAAACAATGGAATACAAGAGATAAGGTTTGTAGAAAATGTAAACTAAGATTTGGTTGTGAATAAATACAGAAACTATTTAATAGGTAATACAAAGCAGGTGGATGCAATCAGCTAACACAACTGTGGCAGGACAGGAATGGACCAAAACCGAAACAAAAACACATGATAATGCAAGTGAAATCAAATCATGTGAACGCCAAAGAAAATGACATGAAAACAGCACTTGTCGCAGAGGCAACTCGGCCGTGCGCTGAAATGGCGAATTCATAATAAACACTTTATAACTCTGCATTTAAATTTCTTATTAGAGATGGCATATGTGATTTTCTGTATTTGCCAGTCCTCATTTTGGAGAAGTTATTGGTTACATTTTCTGATATTCCAGAATGACACTTGGTTTGAGACACAAACACAGCTTTTTGTATGTTTAACAAAAACCAATATAAACAGAAACATGGCAGTGGAGATGAATGCTAATTCCAGGAACACCCTGAGGGAGCTTTGGGAGTAGATTGGGCTTTACAGACTTATTATCAGCCATACAAAATGTGACTAATTTTAACTAATGAGACTGGGATTGGATGTAAGAACTATGTGTTCAATACGAAGTGCGGTTTCAGACCCAGCTGATGGAAGCGTTTGCATTTTAACAGTACTGAAAATGTAAAGACAAGCGTCTCTGAAGCCCTCTAGTTGCTGGATACAGAACTTTTTTTTTTTTAAGAATGCGGGTGCTATCAACTGAATGTCAGTTGGGATTTATCTCGTTATTGTGCTCATTTTTTATTTTGATGTTGTAGATTTTGATGTCTATATTAAATTGTTCTGTTATTATCACTGTCAAAAAAAAAAAAGTGCACAGACATGCTAATATTTTCTGACCACATTTAGCTTTGATTTACAATTTGTCACAATGAAAATGATTCCCGGTGCTCTCAGTTTTCCATCAGGAAAGAAAAACTGCATAGATGTGATGTCCTGGTCATTCAGTACATCCAGGTCATCAACTGACTTGATTTTAACCCTTTTTCCAGAGGCTTATACGGTGGTCACTATGCATGACTGGTGCATCGCTTCATGTGCTTCCTTTCTTATCTTGATGCTCCCATTGCTCTGGCATAAGGCCAAACTCATCAGACCTTCATCCATTGGTGTAAAGATCATTTTTATGCTCTCTTTCAAAATCTTAACCGTTTTTTTTTTAATTATTATTATTATTTTGATTAGCCAGTGTGATTTCTCATTAGTGGAATTAGCACAGGTTTGTCTTCAACCTGTTGTTGGTTACAGAGAAAGAAGGTTAAAATCTTTAAGATCCAAATAACTGAACAATGTCCACTAAAGCAAAGTTACCATAGGGATTTTTCTTTTCTCATCACATTAGCTAGTAAATAAGAAATAGTTTTTGGGATTTGCTCCAGAAAAAGACATGGATGGATGGATGGATGGATGGAAGGAAGGAAGGATATATATTATAATATCATAGAATTATAAATGACTTTGTCAGTGCATTTAGCTACATAACATCTGACACTGAGAAATTAAACACATATTGCTTATAAATAAGGATTTATTTGTGGGGTTTTGTTTGTTTGTTTGTTTATTTTTTATTTATTTATATTTAAAATTATATCAGACATTTTCCAGTTTCAAAACTGATGTACATTTTGGTTTTTGGATAACAGTGGCAGTGCTCTCAACTTTTTTCATGATGTAAATCTCACCACTCACACAGCTCTCATCTCATTACATCCCATAGGTACGTAAAACCCATAATACCTGGTTCTATTTTTGGTTTGTCTTTTACAACATTTGATGATGTATCCTGATTAAGGATACCAACTAATAATTCTCATGAATTCCCTAATCAGTGAGTGACACAGTTCTGGATGTGAATGAATTCGTGTTGCGTTTATGGCAATAGTTTTTGCTTACATTGTGTACCTTGTGCTTTTTTCTTTTTCTTTTTTTGCTCCTTTCTATCTTGGGTTGATTTCCCTAACGTGTTTCCCTGATCTGTGTTTCTCCTTTTTTTCTCCCCTCTACCCTGTTGTGTACAAAGCTATATCAGGCCTTTAATATTACGTCCAAGCCTAGTTTTCTGAATCAACGTTATGTCTCCTTCTGTACTTTCATTTTCATTCTCATGCTATGGATTTCAAATCTACATAAATTACAAATTAAGCAGACAAGAGGATGGATAGTTTAATATGATGTAAGATCATTTTATTTTGTTTCGAAACTAACAAGTACTAAGACATTTTTCTTTCTTTCTTTCCTTTTTTTTTTTTTTTTTTTACAAAAATGCATAATCAAATTCCCTTCTACCATTTATGTTTTAACATCAGTGGTGTTAAGTCTCCCAATTAACAGTCTGTGTTAAAAGCCCTGCTTGAGATTTAATGAGGCTGTGCTTTTATCCCTGCCTTCAAGTGAGAATTTTAAACACCTGCAAAAGTGCAAACACGTCTCACAGCAGATCAACGTGCCAGATGATTCAATGTGCAAATATATTGTATATATTCACTTTTTGACATGTTTATATAAAAACAAAGCCGGATCATAAATTAGCACCACGTGGCTTTTTCCTGTGTGGTCATGTGAAGTTAGTCGTCTATTGGAATCTGCCTGGAACGATCACTGCACTGAAGGAAATCATCTTTGTATGTACGTAACAACATCAGTTCTGATAAATTAACAAATGCTTTTTCATTTATGTATTCAGTGTATGCACAAGTGGTGTGAGGTCAAAGTCCATTGATTTGAGCATTTGCTCTAATTTACAGTATGTCACAAAAGTGAGTACACCCCTCACATCTCTGCAAATATTTAGTTATATCTTTTCATAGGACAAGGCTGCATAAATGACTCTTTGACACAATGAAAAGTAGTCAGTGTAAAGTTTGTACAGCAGTGTAAATTTATTGTCCCCTCAAAATAACAAAAAATACAGCCAATAATAGCTGAACCCCTGGCAACAAAAGTGAGTACACCCCTAAGTGAAAATATACAAATTGAGCACAATTAGTCATTTTCCTTCCCCTTTGTCATGTGACTCATTAGTGTTACTCTGTCTCAGGTGTCACCAGACAGCAGGTGAGTTAAATTTGGTATAAAAGCTCTTCCACTCTCTCAACCTGGCCACTGAAAGTTCAACATGGCACCTCATGGCAAACAACTCTCAGAAGACCTGAAAAAACGAATTGTTGCTTTACATAAAGATGGCCTAGGCTATAAGAAGATAGCCAACACTCTGCAACTGTGCTGCAGCACAGTGGCCAAGACGATCCAGTGCTTTAAGAGGACAGGTTCTTCTCAGAACAGGCCTCGCCATGGTCGGCCAAAGAAGCTGAGTGCACGTTCTCAGCGTCAGATCCAAAGATTGGCTTTGGAAAACAGACGGATGAGTGCGGCGTCCAGCATTGCTGCAAAGATTGAAGGGATGGGAGGTCAGTCTGTCAGTGCTCAGAACGTACGCCGCACACTGCATCAAATTGCTCTGCATGGATGTCGTCCTAGAAGGAAGCCTCTTCTAAAGATGATGCACAAGAAAGCTCGCAAACAATTTGCTGCAGACATGCAAACTAAGGACCAGGATTACCGGAACCATGTCCTGTGGTCTGATGAGACCAAGATAAACCTATCTGGTTCAGATGGTGTCAAGCGTGTGTGGGGGCAACCAGGTGAGGAGTACAAAGACAAGTGTGTCTTGCCTACCGTCAAACATGGTGGTGGGAGTGTCATGATCTGGGGCTGCATGAGTTCTGCTGGCATTGGGGAGCTATAGTTTATTGAGGGAAACATGAATTCTAACATGTACTGTGACATACATGATCCCCTCCCTCCGGAAACTGGGTCACAGAGCAGCGTTCCAGCATGATAATGACCCCAAACACACCTCCAAGATGACCACTGGTTTGCTAAAGAGGCTGAGGGTAAAGGTGACGGACTGGCCAAGCATGTCTCCAGACCTAAACCCCATAGAACACCTCTGGGGCATCCTGAAAAGGAAGATGGAGGAGCACAAGGTGTCAAATGTCCACCACCTCCGTGATGTTGTGATGGAAGAGTGGAAGAGGATTCCAGTAGCAACCTGTGAAGCTCTGGTGAACTCCATGGCCAAGAGAATTCAAGCCGTGCTGGAAAATGATGGTGGCCACACAAAATATTGACATTTCACATTTTCACTTAGGGGTGTACTCACTTTTGTTGCCAGGGGTTCAGCTATTATTGCCTGGTATCTTTAGTTATTTTGAGGGGACAATACATTTACACTGCTATACAAACTTTACACTGACTACTTTTCATTGTGTCAAAGAGTCATTTATGCAGTGTTGTCCTATGAAAAGATATAACTAAATATTTGCAGAGATGTGAGGGGTGTACTCACTTTTGTGACATACTGTATACTTTTGAATACATTTTTGAATATGGATTCAGGCTTCCATCCAACAACACAGATAATATAAATCTACTTCAGGAGACCCTGTCAAGTTACCATACCATTGTAATGAGCAATGAACTTTTGACTTATGTTGCTGCACCAAATCTGTTTCATTTAATTCACATTGGCTTTATTTCTCCTAATTGAAATCATATTGGTCTGTAAATTGTCCTAATTCAACTCATACCCTACGCTAATTCTTAATTAATTTAGGGCGTTCCCTGTTTTATTCCCTTTTAATTTTCCCTCAATATTCCTAATTAATTATTCACTTTGGCCTGTTGACATCCCAACAATGTTCCTAATCTAATCTAATGTACAACATGCTGGTCCTTCATTTCCTATTCTTTGTCCTAATTTGGTATTACCCCCTATTTTTCCTGTGTCATACATCCGTCAAAAGCCATGTGGTTTAAAAGATCCTCCACATTTGTCTGACTAACCTTTCTTAAGGTAAGACGTGAAGAAATAATGATGAGGAGGAGGTTTTATTCTTAGTCTACATGAATACCAGATGGTCCTGCTGTTGTGCCCTTCCACGACGTCCTCTGCTAAAGGATATTCGGCTGTGTGTGCATTTGTGTGTGTGTGTGTGTGTGTGTGTGTGTGTGTGTGCACGCTTGCGCATCAGTGTCAGTCATGGTGTTTGTGAAGAGGCTGTATGACAGTACCATCTCATTAAATTAAGTGCTTGCAAATGTTGTTAACCCTCCTGTAATACTATGTGTACTATTTAGCCTTACTCTGCCTCAAATGTACCTGCCTCATTTCGTTGTACAACAATGAACCTGTAACATTCATTTTAAAATTCCTAAAAATCCCACTAAGAATAAATAATAACATTTCTGGTAGACTTTTAACCTCAAGGTTTGTTCCATGCTCTGGGATCCTTTTGATGGAGGACGTGTGTACAAGCCGAAATAACAGATGAAGGATGGCCTGTGATTACAAGTATACAAAAATGAGCAACTCTTGCAAAAGTAAAATTGATCTAATCCATCAAAGTAGTAAAATTGATGTAATGCATCAAATGATATTCACTCTCAACCTCTCCTCATGTTCTTAGTAAATAGCCCAAAAATCTAACAAAGGTGATCACTCTTCCTTGTCTTGAAATTTATTTTCAGTGCTTTTTTTTTTCACTTTAATTCAGTGTTTTTTTTTTTTTTTAACACCTCACAAATAGATCTGGATTGACAGACAGGCTAAGCTGGCATGTCTCGATCCAAGGAGACACTGGCTCTAATTCATTGCAAACACATTCCAATTAGGACACATCAGTATATCACAAGCTGAACGCCTAAAGCAGGTTACATAACTGATGATCAGAGCAGATGATAAAGAATATAAACAGGAACATTTAATATGGTGGAAATTTTTGTCTAGTTTCCATTACAGATATGCAGACTTTGGGAAACTGGGAAAGACACGTGCATCGTGAAACCAATTCAATTCAATTCGATTTTATTTATATAGCGCTTTTAACAATACTCATTGTCTCAAAGCAGCTTCACGAAATGAAAAGAAAATTTATGGAAGTCTGTATGAGAGGGAAAAAAATGTGTTTAGATAATAATGAGATGGTCCCTGATGAGCAAGCCAATGGTGTCGGCGACGGTGGCAAGGAAAAACTCCCTGAGATGGCAAATAGGGAGAAACCTTGAGAGGAACCAGACTCAACAGGGATCCCATCCTCATTTGAGTGATAACGGATGACAGGAATTATATAACAAAATCAAAGATAAAATACACACTGCTATATCGAACAGTATACAGTATATATAGCCAATCAATTGCTTTTTTCAATCTATTTTTGAAAGATACAGCATGCATCCCAAGATGTCCAAAAGCATGTGTTGAAGCAGTGGTAATGAATTTGGTACTGCTAAGGAACACCAAGCAATAGCAATGGAGAAAAGATGGCAGACATTGTTCGTTCTTTTATCATAATTCAAGTTCAACCATTGGCACAATTCCAGAGAACAAGAACGAGATCATGGAACATGTTAGTTTTATACTGTGTATAGCTAATCGTGTTAGTATCCTAGAACCTAATGTTTGTTGGACTTACAGTACAAACAAATTAAACTTACGAACGAGCTCTCGGAAAAGAAATTGCGAGAGCTCGTAATTGTTGGGGACTTACTCTACATATTGTTCACATTAATAATACAAGAGAAGAAGGAAAATTCTTTACACTGTAAGGCATTGTTCACATATTCAGTAAATGGATATTTTGTGGAAATAAAGTGGAAGCTTTCTTACTGTATGTATCTTGGGCTTTTTGTTCACACACAATCTATTTCAGTTCACTGAAAACAAACATTTTCAAAAACCTTTTCCCGAATGGAGATATTTTGAAATTCCATTTCAGTATGCGTGTGATGTCAAAATGCCTAAGTATTTGTTGGTAACTTTTTTTTCAAGCTTGGTTTTCTAATTAGGGTTATATTTTGCCTTGACATACAATACAAACATGCATTCACTGATCAGCCCTAATAACACATACAGTAGCAAACCATTATGCAAAGTAGTGTGTAGGTTTCCCTTGTGCCACCGGGGCTGCTTTGGCGCCTCGGGTCAGACAAAGACATACATGCATACATACAGTATTATTATCCCTAATTTGTCTCACTATGGCTCTTAATTAAGCTTAATTTACAATAATTGGACTGACAATGGTCCGTTAACTTTTGGCAATGCTATGATAGAGCAACATCACAGAGAAGAGGGTGCATATCACAAATGCAAAGCAAATAAACTTTAAAAATGTTCTGCATGATCTTCAGTTTCTGAGCAAATATACTGTACTTGTGTTCAAACTCATATTAAGATAAACAGCACTGTACATGATTACAGTATATGTACAATTAAATAATTTCTTGATTAATGATCATATGATATTTTAACTTCTGCATTATATTTCAATCACTGAATTATAGATGAATGGAGGTAGAGTTCTGAATACTATATTTGATGATGATAATGACATTAAAGTGTTTAAAAGTGTAATATAAAATGAATATTATGATTTATTAGTGTGGAGATATCAATAAAATCAATATGTAGATTTATGATGATATTTGGATAATTTAATTATAGGACAGTAAAGACTTAATTTTATGCTTTTATGAATAAAAATAATAATAATAATAATAATTAGGTGGGTCTGTTTTATCTCCAATGTGGTGCAGCATGTTATTTTGCAGCATTTATATTCCATTGGCCCTGTCTACAAATATGTATGGGACAATCCGTGTGCCATAGGAGGAACATCTGAGGTAGCGACTCGTATTAAAGTGTGAGTTTAAATTGCGAAAAGGGATGTTCAACAGTCGCATGTGAAACAGCAGCTTGAGGGACATGCTGTAAACTGTTATAATTCTGCAGTACAGCGGCTACAAAATGTAAACTAGAAACAGCCAGGGGCTAGGACTAAATTACAGACACTTGAGGAGCAGCAGCAGAATAGTGGTGAGTCATGGGCGGCTGGGTGAGTAGCTGTTAAAACCAAAGGAGATGAACAAAAACAAGATGAAATGAAGCAGCAACACTGTGAAGTGCTCTGGATTCATTACAAATAGTAACCAATGGGCCTGGACAATTGGGGAGGCTGCAAAATATAGTCTTTAGTAAATTGCTTGTCCAAATCATTAATTGCTTGGTTGGTCTCTAAATTTTAGGTTTAGAGATGTTTCCCAAGGGGCACAAACAGCTTTTTAAAGACATGGTTTAAGGACAAGATGATGATTGTATTAGCAAATTGGACAGCAGTCTTAAATTGTGCCACAGCAACAGGAACGTTCAGTATCCAGGTCAAGGAGACCAGTGATGATTTGGGTTAAATGAACTAATAACATCAATTTTATGAGCCAAATGAAATCAGGCCTCATATTTCTCTGCTGAGCAATGATGGCTAGTTGTGATATCAGATGGGAGGGATAAAACGTAATACCTATTAATAGCTTGACAATGAAATGATTAAGGATGAGCGGTACATTATGTCATAAGGTCTTTTTGATGCCATAATAAGAAGTGTGTATAAACACACATACACACACACAAATAAATAAATAAATAAAATGCACACATTTATACATACAATACAAACAATGATTGATTGATTGATTGATTGATTGATTGATTGATTGATTGATTGATTGATTGATTGATTGATTGATCCTTCCAGATCCTGTTGTCTGTCCTTCCATATAATTTGAACTTTGTTTGGACATTATTACAATATATGAAGAGTTAATAGTTATAATAACAATACATTTAGGTGCAGTAGTACTAGTATAATATTGTATTGCAGTATACAAACAAAAAAATGAGCAAACAAACAAACAAACAGACAAATAAATAAATAAATAAATAAATAAATAAATAAATAAAAACAATAGAGTAAATGATTCACCTCATTCATTTTATGCCCTGTATTTAATATGCACTCCATTAATGAAATGCTGGTCAGGGTTGTAGTGGTGAAAAGAGGTGGGTAAACAATGAATTGTGTGATCAAGGCAAGGCAGTCCACGACATGCTGGGAAAATAAATTATTAATATTTCTTAAAAAAAAAAAAAAATGAATTCAGGTTGAGGTCAAACAACAGCATGAAAGGAATAAACATTTCTGAAGTCCATGAAGTTTATTAAAAACCATCAAGGGTATAAAACAATCAAAGCCATAATTTAAGATTTTTAACATCAGACACCATTCAAAAAACATGTATTTCAGTGAGAGGGGAAAAAAGGTGAATATTATCTTGTCACTCTCCCACTTGTTAAGATCTAGTTTAGTGCAGGAGCAATAACAATTTTATGATGTCAGGGTGACAGGATGAGAACAGACAGACGGTATAAGGTGTAGGTGAACTAAGGTGTTGGATCATTTTAGTGACTCGCTTCTTTGAATCTCGTTCATCAAAATTAATATATCTTTTATTTTAATAATTTATTTCATTCCGTTCTTTTTATCAGAAATGAAATAAAATGCTGAATTTTTAATAAACAGACCCTCAACACATCTACATACACATATTTTGGCGATAGTTCCAGTAATGAAAATATTACAATGCTGCTAAAAACACTAAGATGAACCCGAATCGTTTGTTCTTTTGTCATGTGACTCTCATAGACACTATGCAGTGCAATATAATAGTATATACTACAATATACAATACAATATAATGCAATATACAATGATGGCTAGTTGTGACTAATATATACAATATACTAATATATATAATACAATATACAATAATATACAATACAATATAATAATAATATAACAATTCTATTGCACTGGATAGCGTCTATGGGAGTCATATGACAAAAGAACGAATGACTCCGACTAGAAGACTCATGAGAAGAACCATTCAATTCTGTTTCCTGTGTAGTGCACTGCATAGTGTCTATGGGAGACTCATGACAAAAGAACAAATTATTTGGACCAGAAAACTCAAGGGGTAACTACTCATTTATGTTTCCTGTACATAACCAATGCAGGTTTTGCAATGCTTTGAGCATGCGCCGAGTAGAAAATGAATGAATCACTCTCTAAGACTACTAATTTTTCTGAGTCACGTTAAAGACTCGTTCAAAAAGAAAGAATTGTTCATGAACGACCCATCACTACAAGATACAGGAACTAGTCTCACCTAGGAGAGAGAACATGCACGGTGCCAATGGAAATAACACAAAGGAAAATCAATTAAACTACGCTGTATCCCAAGTAGCTAACCTTTTTGCTAATCAAACCAAAACTACCTAACTACACGATGCAATGCTAATCAGAAAAACAGGGGATAGTACTCAAACAAATGCAAACACATGGCTATATACTGTATAACAGTAAGCTAACAACCAAACAAACAGCTATGTACAAGCTAACAAAGGAAACAAGCTACCAAGAACAACAAGCTACCAGACAAACAAAAAAAATGGATTCCATAGGGCTTCAATGGGCTTATTAACGGATAGCTCCACCTCTTTTGGTTGGGTTCTGGCCATCCCATTTGTTTAATCTTGAAAATCATTTGATGGGATATTAATATCATGCTCCACCTATAGGAAGACAGCCACAGAAAGAAGCACAGACAACAATGGAGAACAAGTGGAGAGAGAGAGAGAAATAGAACACACACAGAAATGTGAACCACTAATATGTAACATACAGTGGAACCTCGGATGAGCAAAAATTGTAAATAAATTTTGACTTGAAAAACGAGCAAATCTTGGTTTACAAGTACCATGTACCAAGCACCAAGTATCATGTATGCACTTCCTTGTTTTGACGTTGAGCGTCATGTGATCACAACTGAGCCAACAGTTTTTCTCTCTCTTGCGCTGCGGTATTGTGGGTAATCAACATCCGTGCATGCGTGTACTGTTTACTGTGGCCACATGTGTGCTCGTAGAACACCTTTTATTTTGTGTTTGTATGCGTCTGTGTACAGCGTGCGTGTACTGTTTATGCATGTAAAGCAAAAGCAAGTCTCATTAGAGAGGTAAAAGATCCATTCTCTCTCTCTCTCTCTCTCTCTCTCTCTCTCTCTCTGTGTCAGCCTACACGGCGCGTCATTGGACACTGTACTCCTTCACACACTACCTCCTCCTCTTGCCTTTACACACAAATACACACACAAACACACACACACACACACACACACACACACACACACACACACACACACACACACACACACACACACACACTCCCTCACACTGCTCTGTACCGATTCTTTTTAAAGGTAAAGTGCAGGTTAATTTGTTTTATTTTTACTTTACAGCAGTGATTTTGTTAGTGTGCGCTCACTCGAGTGTCATTGGAGATATTTCTTGTTAATTCTTGTGTGTGTGTGTGTGTGTGTGTGTGTGTGTGTGTGTGTGTGTGTGTGTGTGTGTGTGTGTGTGTGTGTGTGTGTGTGTGAGAGAGAGAGAGAGAGAGAGAGAGAGAAACTCAAATAAGAGAGGAGGCAGGGTTACTGTGATGAGAAGAGGGAGAGGGGAACTTCTCATTCCTCCTCTCCTCTTACGTTAGCTTCACACACATGCACACACACAAACACAGCGCCTACGTGCACAAGCTCACACAAACAGACAGTGCATGAGTGCGTGCATAAATGGAAACACTTGTCTGTAAAAGTGTACGGTAAAGTGCAGGTTAATTTGTTTGTTTGTTTTTTTTTACTTAATATTTTGTATTCATTATTTTTTACGTATTTATTTTTTATGTATTTATTTTTTTGGGCTGTGGAATGAGTAATTTGAGTTTCCATTATTTTATACGGGAAAATTTGCTTTGATTTATGCTTTGAATGCTCACAGTCCAAGGTTCCAATGTATTTACATTTACAGAATTAGGCAGACACCCTTATCCAGAGGGACTTACATTTTAATCTCATTATACATCTGAGCATTTGAGGGTTAAGGGTGTTTGAACATTGGGCTTTCCAGACTGTAGTCCAGTGCTTTAACCACTGATGTAATCCTGCCCTTAGCATGTGACCCCACTTTAGCCTTTTCATTTCTGGTAACTGAATGCCATGTCATGCATTACACCCTTATCTCACCTAAGCAGTTTGACTCGTGGTGTTAGGCACCGTTCCGCAAGGTTTCGCAGGGACTGCGAGCAAAAAAATGTAACACTACACCAAACTTGTGTTGAATCGCGACTTACGTGAGTGGTAAGTGAGACAGGGGTTTTAGCCCTTATTTTGGACCTATCATTTTGTGGTGTATTTAAAGTCAAAAACCATTGAATAAAATATCAGAGTGTGTGAGACTTTTTTATGGGAGGCCAGATATGAATCCCTCTAAGGTTGTGTGAATCTTGAGACATACTTTTAAGACACATGGCAGGTGCTTATCCATATTATAAACCCTGATCATTTGTGTGAGTTTAGACTAAAGTTAAGTGAACAAGGAAAACTAGCTAGTTAGATTATGACTGCTTACAACAGTGAATTTGAATGATGTAGACGTAAAAAGTATTTTATTCTTCATATTCTTCATAATCAAGTTCTGAGACCTGATTTAGATCTGAGTTTTTAGTTTGATAACTAAAGCTTGGAACTGGAAAACTGGAGCTGAAACAATTGCAAAATGTTAAGAGCACATGTTATGTCTCTAACCACTTCTATGCACTTAAACTTTCTCCAGTGAAAGCTACAGTAATTAAACATTAAATAAAGTAGTTATAAATGCCTGGTTATTGCACGTTCGGCACAATTCCCAAAATAATTTTACCATCTAACGGAAAACTTGATCTTTTATGAAGTGTGTAGTCTGAATTTGGTGACTAAGCCATGTTAACTGTTTGTGCCACAGTAAATGCTTGAGCACCTACAGTATATGGTGTAGGTTTGCAATCTGAAACAGGGGAGCTCACAACTGTAGGGTCTCTATAAAAGGTTAATGATGCACATCAATTCAAGTACACAATGATCCAATGACAAATAAATTAGGAAGACTTATAATGATTTATGACCACAGGCCATTAGTAGGCACAAGTATGCCATTTATGGCAATGCCATAAATATCAAGGAATGTATATGTATTGTGAACAGCCACTAGAGCAATAGGCACATAAAATCCAGATGACTAGTTCCATTTATAATATGAATGATGACGTCCAGCCTTCTGGCACAACATTTAGAAAAGTAGGAAATAACATGGTGGAAACTCTTAATTCACAGTGTCTATCCACAGCTTTGTTCATCACAATTTCTTATCAGAAGGTAATTCCAATAATGTTTTTTTTTTCTTTCTGTTTTTCTTCTTTTTCAGATTCAATAAGCCTCAATACACTGAGCAAAAATTAATCAGGTTAGAACAAAAATGACACGATGTGGTGGGAAGTGGGAAAGTAAACAGACCTCTTGATTTACTGATTTAAATCACTCTTCGGTCATCACACTTGAAGCGTTTCATTTTTCGTGTCAAGGTTTGTAAGTGAATATGATTACTTGTATCAGTTTGTACTCGACTGTAATAAGTGCACTTGAGGGAAGTGCATGAAATATTCAGTGCTTTTCTTCACTGAGATATTCCTGAATCACTGCATTAAATAGTCAGCATTTGATCTTCTTGCCTTTCGGTTATAAATTGTAAGGTATAGGAGATAGAGGAAGGCTTTTAGAATTTGCTTTTGAAAAATGTAATGCTACAATGCAAATCCAGCTGTTCAGGTAACATAACAGCAAACCATGTTTTCCACCAATAACTTTAACATACTGCGTACATTGATAGCAGTTTATTTGGCCCTTCTAACATTATTCATTGGCCAAATTGGTCAATTTATTTGATATAAACCTAGCAAGTAGGCCATCGTGCAAGTGCCTCAATTAAACCTAAGTGTCTGGGTTAGGACCATAGGCATGCTTCATAAAATAGGTTTCTGAAAATGTGCTATTAAATAGCGTTGGCACATTTATTAGACTGCCTTTCATGCATTGTTAAACATATGTTTAGCATTATGGGAAAACCTCCTGTATTTACCTAAGCTGTCACACACACCTGTGCTTCAAATTCTTGAAGAAAAATTCATGAATGAATTAATTAATTACCGGCAAGCAAACACATAAAGTTTTATCTATGAATACTGTATGTTCTTACCCTATATGATATTTGATGCCTGGACTTCATACAATACAAAATTCCATACAATTCTTACACCACACTGACTTGAAAATGTTAATTACTTTAGAACTCATGGTTCATGGCAAATGACATGTTGTGTAAGGATCTGTACCAATAAAAAGGAAAATGACTTTTGATCTTGAAGTTGTTTATTATATCTCTCCCCCTCTCTTCTCTTCTTTTTTAAATCAAATTAAATGAAAAATCCTCATACAAGCAGTTGATTAAAGGGCCACTACAGTTGGATGAACATTTTCATCTCAGATTATATCAATAATAGTGTTGCTCAGATGAGCACTTCACCAGCCTCTGATCTATAGCACATAGAGCCATGCGCAAGTGGCACTTCTGACAGAAGAAAAAAAAAAGTTTTAATTTTGGTTTATGTTTGAGTGTGCTCTTGTTCATTTAAAGGCTGCCTAAGAATGTTTTGCCAACCTTCACTTTCTCTGGAAAAGATTTTGATCTTGGAGTATGTTTAAATATTTGTTCAACATCTACACTATTCATTTTCAAGTAAAAAAATAATAATAAATGCATACAGTAGTGCTGTTAATTAGACAGCTGAGACTTTATACTTTAGAATATAAATGTAGTCCTGGGTTCAAATATATGTTTTCCTCTGACTTAAAAGAAAAAATATATTTGATGCAATTTAAAAGTCGTGTGATAAACATCAGATCTATATAAGTGCATGTGGTAAATGAAGTAAATTCTTAGAATTTTTGTCCAAAGTGTATTCAAGGGCAGATAAGACCTCTCCAGTGTGGCCTTCTTGCTTTTTACACTGTGTATAATGGCCTTGTCCTGTCCAAAAGCTGCAATGGTTTTATGATGCAATCTTTCGTAAGAAGACATAATGGGCGGAGACACCATTTTAATGCTCATTCAAGGGCAGTTCTAGATATCCATCTCTCAGCTCTTCTCTTTGGGTTTGTGAGTTTTAACATCATGTCAACTACTTTACTGGCTACACGATCCTCAAAGAGAATACAGTGCGCAACATTGTGGATATCAAATAGAGCAGAGAGCTTCAGATGCTGGCTTACTGAATTTAGTAGTATGTAAAGTGTAGATGAAAGATGATCTTCAGAGGCTGTGGTATTCTTTTGCAGTTACTTTATACACAATCAGGCTCAAAGCTCTGAGTACAATAACGTTTGTGACTTTGATATTTAAAAAAAAAATTATTTGGGTAAAGAGATGTTTTGAGATCAGGGGTCTGTTGAAGGGCACAAACACATATACTCACACAGCCAGTCAAACAATATGGGCAATTTGGAAACGCCAATCTACCTACGGCACATGTCTTTGGACTATGGGAGGAAACCAGAGTCCCCAGAGGAAACCCACCAAGCACAGGAAGAACATGCAAACTCCATGCACACGGAGTCAGAGGTGAGATTCAGGCACAAGGCGTGCACACCGCTTTGTTCATGGCATTACTACAGAATGTCTTTTCGATAATCTGGAATGCTGCTCCCACTTCACATCCCCACCTGACATCTGAAATTTTTATATGGATACATACTGTATACTGTATACAATATGCAATAAAAGTTACAGTATGAACAATAGTTTTATATTATTGCACACTATCTAACGGGTATCTATTTCTATAGTAACATCTCACTCGTAGGAACTTGTATGTTGGATGCTCCACAAAATCTAAGATGATTAATAATCACGGCCAAAGATTTTAGCCTGAAGAGCTAAAAAAAAAAAGTTTTTTTTAGACAATTTTTGCTCCCTGGCTTTAACATTAACACTGTAGACAATGTAAAATTGTCGTCTGCAATTTAGTCTCTCCTCATGAGTATGAGCAACAAAAAAATATTTTCTAAACTTAAATCAACATCATCTCTGTCTGTCGTTTTATACCAAAAAGGAGCTGACAGCTACTTAACAAAAAATATATCTATATTTCTGAATGGAAATAATCAAACAGAGCTATATTTGCCTCCGAGTGGCGCAGTGGTAAAGTGCTCGCCCTATCATCCGGGTGATGCTGTAATCTCTCGCAACCAGAGGTCTAGAGAGAGCTGATTGGCCGAGCTCTCTCAGAGGGGAGGGATGAGAGGTACTTAGTGCTCCCACCTTAATCACGGCTCTACAGCCAACCAGGGGCGCAACAGAAGGAGCGGATAGCGCTGTCCTCCGAGTGTGTTACGACGCTTCCAATGGTGCGTGAGCAAGCAGTTCGAAAAGATGTGACCGTCTGGCGTCACGTGGTTCGGAGGAAACACATGATAGTCTTTGGCCTTCCTGACTGAGTGGTAGTAGTAGCCTTAATGTGGGAGCCCCCTATTGACTGAGAGTAATTGGACACGACTAAATTAGGGAGAAAATCGGGGGTAAAAATCCAAAAAAAAAAAAACCAGAGCTTTATTTTTCCATACCAATACAATATTTGCAAACATATAATAAGCACTGTTTATATTTATGTGTAATCCATCACTTGTTAAACAGTTAAACTGTTTGGAATATTGCAATATAACTAAAAAATACTTCCAACTGTTTCTGACCATTACAAATATTAGACATGTTCATAACCATCTTAACAAAGTAAAGGTAGTTACAAAGTTTCTGCCCCTACAGTAAACCTGTACTGTACCTGATAGTTATTTCTTTATAAAACAGTTAGTTCTAAGCGATATAGAGAATCGCCGATATACGTAGAGTATAACAGCACTGGGACATTTAACTATAGACAACAATCCACATCATATGTGTTTTAACAATCATTAACTGCTCTGTCAGTCACTAGAATAGGTGAAAGTAGGTTGTTAGGGTCCAAGGTATTGGAAAGATGGGAGAGCAGTTGCCTGACAAATCTCATATTCAAGACCAGTCATGGACGCACTTCCACATGGAAGCACTACTACGCCATAAGCATAGCAATTCCACGAACGTGCACGTTTTGGGAGGTGGAAGAAAATTGAAAAACCTGAATGAAAACCTCATGAACATGCTAAGAACACATGCAACTCTACCTAGACAGCATGACAGGTACACACTCTACTGCCTTAAATATACAGAAAAAGCTTTTTTTTTTTATTTAATTGTTTGATGGCATCACTGGTACTCTTTGTAGATATATTTAAGCTACAGCTTTCAGCAGGCAGAAAGACAACATTTGGACTAAAATAAATAAATAATGATGTATTTTGAGCCTTTAAATGCTTTCATTTGTCTAATTTTAAGTCTGCTTACTTAGCTTCATAAAATATATAAGAATAATAATGAAAATAACATTATCACTATTAAAAAAATATTTAGTGTCATATAAACACCTAGATGTAAAAATGTTTCCTTTTTTTTTAAACATCGCAACAAATGAGTCAGTCTAGTCACTAAATAGAAATTAATGATGTATGTAGAGTCAATTACAGAGTTTTTTGGTTAAAGACTTAAAAGAATAGAGCCAAGAGCCTCTAACTTAAATGCTTATTATGCTCACTAATCATTGTATTTATCGTTTTACTTCATGCAACCTTTATTAATCTTGGTATGCTGATGAGAAGCTTAATTTAAGCAGATGAATACAGGCTAAGCGAAGCGTTGCACTCCAGTTACGTGGTGCTTTACCGCTTTGTAATTACAATGTGAGACGCTATGCGTAAATTGGGGACAATTACGCTGCAAGAAAGCTCACGTTGTTCCTTCATTCTCGATAAATCAGGAGCAAATGCCTCATGAAAGAGCACTGAGGGCCTGAGAGACATGGATTTGGATCAGGACCAAATCACAAGCCCTAACAGATGTCGATGGCAAGAGCAGCCAACGTCTCAGTGGCTCAGTGAAACACAAACGCAGAAACGAATGACAGGAAAACTAAAATGGAAATCACGACTCTTGTAGGTGGAGAGGTGAAGAATATGGGAGTACCTCATTATTTAGAATCTAGTGGGAGATGGTGGGCATGGGCCACAGAATCTTAGTATCATTAAGGCCTTTAAAAAAAGAAAAAAGAAGGAAAGAAATCTGTAAAGTAAATTTCTCCAATTTCTATCTGCACCATTGCAATGTGTTTAATCTTCCACATGATCAATGGTAGACACCAAAAGTGGTGTACGAAAGATCATTTGCTTTTAAATGGGTTGACAAAAATGCTAATAAAATGCTATATTTAAATAATTCAAGTATGTGGTTATTTACTACAGCCTGTTCTGTCTACTTTATCAAGATTTTACAGGTATTTGTTATTTTCAGTAGCTGCTTTACTGTGGTCAGGAACAAACAGGATCTGGACCTCCTGGATCTGGATATCCAGAACACAGAGCATGAGGTAGAAATACTCCATGAATTAGATAGACCTTCAATCACCTCAATCAAACTAGCATAGCCATTTCACTGATGTGCATGTTTGTCAAAGGATGGAGGAAAACAAAGGAAAATGTATTTAAATCAAACTGAGGACCCTGGAACCTTGTGCTGGCAAAATGTCCTTTTGTTCCAAATATTTGCCAATGTTTGCATTTTTTTTAATTGATATTATTTGGGTTCGATTCCCAGCCAATGGCCAAACCCCAGTCACTGGATGCGGTGCAGCTCCCATGCCTGGGTAAAATGGGAGGGTTGTGCCAGGAAGGGCATCCGGCATAAAGCCTGTGCCAAGTTGTTGTGCAGATTGGACTGTCCACTGTGGCAACCCCTCGACTGGAGACATTTTATTATTACTTATAGGTTTACTCATGTACTCCTTATATTTGCTATTGTTGTTGAAACAAATCATAATGATTTTAATGATTGAAACACAAATATTTGCTTTTGTCATCATGAGGTTTAGTCATATGTGCTCATGGATGAGCATAAATCCTTGTAAATGAAGTGCATGATAACTTAGCCATTGAGTTAGTAAGTGCTAAAGTACTGTAGCAGCTGTAAGGTTTACATTATTGTTAACAACAGCAATTTCATAGCTCTTTTACAAAGCTTTAATGTGTCCAATTTTAAGCTTGCTTACTTAGCTTTATATTTTTTTAAATAAATTATATAAAACAATAATGCAAATACCATTAGCACTATAAAAATAAAATAAAATAGTGTCATTAAAAAAAACAGTTGTGAAAATTTTTTCTTTTTTAACATTGAAACAAATGAGTGAGTCTAGACACTAAATAGAAATGAATGATGTATGTAGAGTCTGTTACAGATTATTATTATTTTTTTTTTTTGGTTAAAGTATGCATAAAATACTAAAAATGGCATTGACAATTGGCTACATTTGGACTAAGGTGAACACTGTGTTGTATTTAATGCCATACTGTAGTATCATAGGCTTTAGAAAATACGAAGATTTGAAACTACCATGTATGGTTGTCCAGCCATTACCAAAATATATTGTGCATATACTGTGTACATCAATAATAAAATACAAGTATAAAAACAAACACTGCAATTAGAAAGAACCCTACACTGATCAGGGATCAATGTAACATGAAATATTTATGCATTAAATGCAGTGAGACACAGAAAGGCTAGTCATTTCCCACTTAATTAGTTATTAGCACCAGTACACTTGCCAGGATGTTTGCAATGAATAATAGACAACATTTTGAAGGTCATTAAAAGGGAAACAGGGGGAAACGCTGTGTGTGTGGCGTGCCAAACGCTTGCAGATTAACAATGCCACACACTACAGGCAAGCTGAGGCTAATTTGTCAAATACTCCAGCAGGGCCATCTGTGGTACATACTGACAAATGTCCCCCTCTTTTGTCATAAGGACATGTGTCTTACCCATGCTGAATTAATGTCTCCTTTTTTGTATTTTGCAGCACATTTATTTGTCACCCAGGTATTTGTCTCAGATCACTCAAACTGTATTATAGAGGCTTGACAGGACAAGAGATGCTTTAAAGAAATGATGGGGTGAAGGAAAATGGGGTGGGGACAAAAGCAAGACATGTCAGGGTTTGAATTCACTTATAATGAAGACCTATTTGTAAAAATTAAAATTTGAATCAAGCATTAATCACTTCTCAATAATATAATCATCATCATTATCATCATCATATGTCTTTGATAAAAATACATCCAAGAATCTTAAAGGAAAATATTAAAAGAGTATATTGAAAACAAACAAACAAACAACAACAACATTAACAACAACAAAAAAAAAAACTAAGGACAAATTATACATACAGACACAACAGTAAGAACAAAACAATACTGATAAATGAATAAAAACCTGATGCCAAACAAGACTTGCAGACAAAATACAAACAACACCTACAGACAAATGAAGCTCAACGTGACAGGCAGATAAAATAATGTGGCCAGTACCTATACACAAAGTAAGACGAAAACAATACATACAATTAAATAAAAAGACCAAAAATGCGTTCAGTCAAAATAATGGTGCTGAACAATACCTACAGACAAATTAAATATTTACAGACAAAACTGAAACTGGACATATTTTACCAAAGACAAAATAATATGTCTAATCTGTATGTCTAAGCTGTCTAAACCCACAGACAAAATAATGAGAACAAAAACTTATAGAGAGAAATCAGGCCAAAAAAAGACAAAAACTTGCAAACAGTGACAATATTGATATAAAATTAGGACACAGGTACTTTAGATTTGGTGGATTAAAAATGCTTATTAACATTGCCTTTGACAATGTCTTTGACATTGCATTTAGTAAGCAGCTGGGGTTAGTAAGGTTTTAGTAGGGACTTTCTATTCATTTTAATTTAACCCGCTGTTCTAGTTTTAAGATATTCCTGAGATATTCAAGATATTTCCATTTTACAGTACATGTATGCATGTTTAAAATCTACTAACAGATTTTTAGTAATTTTCCAAAATCTTGATGTACAGTAGTTTATGGTTGATTTTGTCTTGGCTCTTTGCTTTGCTGTAAAGTGCAATCACTTTCCAATTTCAGTTTCTTGACTATCAATACTACGTCTGCTGCCAAAATTTGTTGTTTTTGACTTTAAGCGATACAATTTGTTAATGACATTTCAGACAGTGGAAATTGACAGCTGGTAGCCATGACAATTATATTTTACTTTGGTTTTATAGCCTGTAAATGTATGGGCATACAGTATACACCAGCCATAACATTATGGCATTATGGCACCAGGATACACTATGGGAAAACCAAGCTGGTGGAGTCATTGTGAGGGTTTGGGCAATGTTCTGCGGGGAAACCCTGTGTCCTGTCATTCAACTGAATTTAACTTTGACACATAGGTCCTACCAAAACATTGTTGCTGACCAAGTTACAGTACACCTGCATATGGAAACAGTGTTCCATGATAGCAATGGTCTCTTCCAGCCCGGTAAACTTTCCCTGACTCACTGCAATAATGATTCAATACTGGTTTGAGGACTACAACAATGGGTTTTTCCAGATCTTAATTTAATCGAAAATAAATAAAGTCTGATCTATGGAGGCCCTACCTCGCAACTGTGGGCGTATAATGGAGTTTTAACCAGGTGGTCATAATGCAATCCTTGAACAATGTGAGTGGGAAATTATGTATGGAAATAAGTATGTATTGGAAATTCATATATGTTATTCATGTATATAATTTCCGTATGCAGATCTTCCTGGCCTCAGTTTAGCTTCATTTTAAAATGCACAGTCATTCTAAAAGAGCTCATTGCAGGTGATTGTTATCAAAATAATGAAAAAGTTAAAAAAATGATTATGGTCTAGAATTGTTACTCCTAATGATGATTTCTAGCCAACTAATTAAGGCCTAATGAGTTATTAAAATACAACGACATTACAGATACAAATATGTACAGTAATTTGGCCAGAGATGCCAAAAAGTTTGCATGCAACTACAATATATATCACTGTGTATATTAAGGGAACAATAATACAGCATTAAAAAAAAAGAGATTTAAAAAACAATTTTAAAAAACATTCAAGTTATTCACATTTTCAGCAAATTAATACTCTGTGACACAAGGTTGTCTATAACAAAACATCTAGAGTAACTTGAAAACCACCACATAACCTTGTCATAGGAGTGTCATGACAAGCCTATCATAGAAAACATGCACAAAATATTCTCTGTTAATAATGTTAATATTCTCTGGAATAAAAAAATAAATAAAAATAAGTATATATATATATATATATATATATATATATATATATATATATATACGTATATCAAAATTTTCTGTCAAATAATTAATATAGGCACATACTGTATGATGTGGTTTGCTACAAATAAAGGTGGCAATAATAAATAGAAACCAATAATAGAATTGTTTAAAATTATTTAAAGACAAGCAATACATGTAAAAGGACAATTTTAAAACAACAGTTGTGGGCGACCAACTCTCTTCTCTTCAGTCTTAGTGTAAATGTAATGCTATAGCACATTGTCTCAGTTTTGTCTAAGCCAATATGGCACTTTCACTCTATGCTCCACTTACAATCTGATCCATGTTTCAGATAAAAGAAAAAGCAGTAATTTTTTTTTTTTAACAGGCCACCTTATTATTATTATTTTTTCTATGACAAGGATAGATTCAATGACATTTAAGTGTTCTGTTAATTATGTTAGAATAAATTTGACCCCAAGTATGTGTTCATGTGTTTCCCATGACACTTGTGATATTATTGTTTTATCTCTATATCATGCACTTTAAGTATGATTAAATATATCACCAGGCCACCAGGCTTCTAGAAAACAAAATTCTGAGTGGCTAGCAATCCAAAATCATGTTTCCCGAAATGATCCCAAAATAGAAAATCTTGTGTGTATCAGATTGAAATCAATTATAAATATTCTGCAAAGGGGGAAAGAGTGGAGAGCAATCTTCAGAAAATGTGGGAACCTAATCAGAAATGAAATATTGTTGCGATACTGTGTGTCGTACAGAGGTTGTTTACAGCTTTGGGCCATCGTCCAATAGCTCTTCATTTTATTAGCATTTTCTCAATTTCTGATTAATTTATGGCTGCCTAACATAATAAGTGAAACAAATTGCTTTATCACTTGAATCTACATTTGATAAGGTACCCATTCCATTTTCTAAGAATAAGGTATTATTTTCTGAAGAACTATGGATATTTGATATGGCACAGAACCCAGTCCAGGGGTATGTTTATGACCTTTCTTTCTGCATTATAATAAATATAATGTATAGGAACCAGATCTCAACCCAATAGAGCATCTTTGAGATGTGGTGGAACGGGAGCTTCGTGCCCTGGATGTGCATCCCACAAATCAACTGCAAGATGCTATCCTATCCAAATGGGCCAACGTTTCTAAAGAATGTTTTCAGCACCTTGTTGAATCAATGCCACGTAGAATTAAGGCAGTTCTCAAGGTGAAAAGGGGTCAAACACTGTATTAGTATGGTGTTCCTAATAATCCTTTAGGTCTGTACTGTATATATATATAAATGACAATATAAATGACAATATAAATGACAATATAAAAAAATGTAAATATGTACAGGAAATATGGCCAGGATGCCTTTAAAATCTGATCACTTCAGGAGTTTTATATAATTTTATTGGTTCCTTATATTTGTTGGTTGCTGCTATTTTAGTGGTTTCCTTATACTGTATACTGTACATTATCTTAGGATGTGTGATAAAACAAATATTTTTATCTAACCCTATAAAATATATTTATTCTAATCCTAGGCAATATTTTATGTTCATAAAATATTTGAATTAGAAAAAAAGATAATTAATTACTGAAAACAAAAACAATTTAAATAAAATTAAATCACTCATTCTCTGTACTTATCCAAACTTCTACAGGGTCATAGGACGGACTGAGGGACGGTGGGGGAGGGGGGGGGGGGTTTGCACTAAGCAAACTCCATGCACACAGACCCGAGGCAGGAATAGAAATCTCGACCCTGGAGGTGCAAAGTCATAGTCCTACACATTACGCTACTGTACAACTAAAACAAAATGAAATTACGTTTGATTATTTTTGTCAAAAAAATCTCTCACAGGGGAAAACTAATGGAAAAAACTTTCCAGGGCCTAATAGTGTTAGTGTTTCATTATCTTAATACTCCTCTCTGAAAATTTTGAAACCTGCTGTATTGTTAAATGCTGTCAGTGAGTGCAGTTCATTTGTATTTTCACTTTGATTTGAAACTTTTTTCTTTCCCCTGAAAACCATCTAACTCTAATAAACCACTTAGTCACAGCGTGAGATGTTTGGAAATGTAACAATGATCATTTTCTACAGACCAAACATCATAAAAACACCTGAAAACACGTCTGCCGCCACTTCATTCCCTCATCTCTTTTACACTCTTTTACTACTCAATACACAAAAACCCAAGGTGAGAAAAAGAAATGAAAAATCAACTGGACTTCATTTGCTTGCACTTTATCTAAATCATTTGCTGAAGCTGCTCTGGAGACTGTGACTGTTTTGGTTAAGAATTTGGTTGCAGTGTATATTACTGATTTATCAAAATAGCTGATCCGACAAAGAAACAAAGTTTGACGAATTTTAGGCCAGAGCGTGTCATCCATATGGGAAGACGTTTTAAGTATCGGGCTTAATGTTAAAAGTGTGCGGCATGAGAATGTGACTTGAGTGCACGTTTCAGCACTGTTGATAATGGTAGTATTTGCATTATTGATGTTTTCTCGGGACGTTAAAGTTAAAGCAGAATTTTGGTTGTGCAGAATAACAAAATAGTTTTGAAAGAAAAACTACCTTTTTTCTTCTATATAATCCCCTGCTACGCTAATGCACTTATCATAGCATTTTACTAGCGCTTTGATACCATGAAGGTAGAAGGTTTTCTCAGTACACTGAAGCAATAATCGGAAATTAAACTCTGGCTTCCCAGGAACTCCTTTAATGACAACATGTTGAAATGAGATCAGATCCAAATTGCCGAAATAATTATCTGTCGATTTTCAAGGATCAGGGGTTTCACTTGCTGAATGTTAATGTCCACCTACAGTGGACTATAAACCACCTTGGCTGGGAACATACTGTACAGCCTTGTTTATAACGTTTGCACTATTCAAATGTTTCACTACAGCTAAGAGTCTCCACACTGTACTGAAAATGTCAGTGGGTTTTATGACTTCATTCATGAGAAATTTTATCACAAATGGCGGTTTCACTTGAACACCCTTTGTAGTTTCCATGATTGGCCACTGTATTATATAATGTATTGTCATCCTTTACCTTTTTATATTTGAACAGAAAGTAACTTCATTCTCATTGACCTCTTTATGTTTTACTCAATTCCATTTGTGATGTGCATTTAAGCTATCAGTTAGATTCTTTTTGGAATATTAGTTTATTTTACCAATCACATAATCCATTTTCATTATCTTTTTTATGATGATTTATCTATCCATCCATAAAGAAGTTTGACTTTATTATAGCACCCTGCTAGCACACTATTTATTATTATTATTATTATTATTATTATTATTATTATTATTATTATTATTATTTAAACTACAATGTTTCCCATTATTAAAGATAAAAAAAATTGTGTGTGTGTGTGTGTGTGTGTGTGTGTGTGTGTGTGTGTGTGTGTGTGTGTGTGTGTGTGTGTGTGTGTGTGTGTTTGTACGCATACATCTGTGTGTCATGAAGATCCAGACAGACAGAAACAGTATTTTCAATGACACATCTTGCCAGTGGTCTCTGTCCTTCATATTTAATTTTCCGAGGGACAGCAGTGAGTGTGTGAGGTCAGACTTCTGACATTTTCCACTCAGAACCTCCTGTAGAGTCAAAATGAACTGACTGGGTATGCTCTGTGTGTGTGTCATATGACCTGGGGAGACATAATAGTAAGTGTGTAAGCATTTGTGTGATCTTAGCATATACTGTAGGAGGGGCAAGATGGTGCACTGGTGTGACTGTGTGCTCACGTTTGTATTTTGAAGAGAGACTTTATCGCTATGCATATTGTCATGCAGTAGATCACAGGAGCATGTACTGTATATCTTATGTGTGGGTGGATGAGAGCTTTGTTTGTGTGTTCTTGTGTTCCTGTGTGTGTGTGTGTGTGTGTGTGTGCGTGTGTGGGCGCGTGTGTGTGTGTGTGTGTGCGTGTGGGTGTGCGTGTGCGTGTATGGTGTGTGTATCCAAAGCCAGGTCACCAGGTTGCCGGGAGAGGAGGCACAAACACCGGAGGACAACACAGGGTGAGCGATGACTCAATCAGCCCAAAGCACCTGTTCTCTCTCTCTCTCTCTCTCACACACACACACAGACACACAAACACACCAAGTGGCAAGCTTGTGCCACTCAGTGTTGTACCTACAGAACGTACGCAGCTTACTTGCTCTAGTCAAAACAGCCTGTTGTGTTCAAAGAACACATCCAGCCTTCTTCATTAATTGTGTGAACACGGGGTAGTAAATGTTCCCTAAATTAATATCCAGCATTTCATAATTCCAGGTATGTGTTGGTACTCATTGCTTCACATTTTTACCTAGTTAATGAACAATCCCTGGATGATGAAATCTATTGTCACTGGATGAGTGATGGGAGCAGAGTACTAACCAAATTATCAATAATAATAATAATAATAATAATAATAATAATAATAATAATAATAATAATTCAAAAATACATGTTTCTTTATAAGTAAATTAATATGAAATGGTGCTGTTTATTATTTTATAAGGTTACAATTCCATAAATGACTTGATGAATGATACGTTAGTATACAATAATCAGCCATAACATTAAAATCACATAACATTAACATATTGATTATTTATCATATACCAGTGACAGGCACCCAAGGCTCATTATTTGCAAAAATAGACTTATGCGCTGATTTGTTATAACATTAAAATACAAAACATTAAGTCAGATATTGTGTATAAACTCAAGAGCCCTGGGGTATTCTGTAGTGTCTGACACTGGGGCATTAGTGACGTCATTTGTATGCAATGGGTTGTGGGGTGTGGCCTCTTTAAAACAGACTTGTTTTTTTCCAGCACATCCCATGGGTGCAGAATTGGATTGGGATCTGAGGAATTTGGAGGTCGGGTTGGTGGGCCTTGAGTTCTTTGCCTGCTGGAACCTGTACACAGTGGCCTGTGGTGCACTGGTTGTTTCCTCAAAGCCAGCATTGACTTTTGGCTCTTTTTTTTTTTTTTTTTGGCTTTTCTGTGGGATTGGACCAGACAGACTATTTGAGCTTTAGGTTCCCATGATCTTGTCACAAGCATACAATGTTCATCAATTCACCTGGCAGTTGGTGTTAATGTCGTGGTTGATCGGTGTGATGTAGAGTTGCACAATGTTTCAAAAGATTTGTAACTTTTCAATGCAGCAACACAGTCATTTTCTAACAAACGTGTGTTAAAAGTCAATGCTTATGTGACTGTGTCTGCTTATGTGAGTCAGAGGCAAGTTTTAAAAAATCTCATCTCAACTTGTGGAAAATGCAGGCTCAAAGAATGAGACTGGCAGCCATAGTTATCTTTTCTTCTTGTTATGACGTCAACTGACAGACACAAGCACAGGCTTTCTTTTTTTTTTTCCCCCTTTGCAAAGGACTAGAAAATATTGTGTGAGATACAAAAATAGTCAGATAAATGGAAAACTAAATATGACTAAATCATGAAATGTGAAGGAAAGTACGTATAATCAAAACACCATTATATGTAAATCTGATTCCCAAAACTTTTTGGTTGAGGCATATCCAAAGTCATAGTAAAAGCGTTGATATTTTTCGGTGGCGGAAAGGAACCTAAAAATTGGTCTTTCTGTTAATGTTTTATTTTTATGGCTGATCAATATCAACAACAAAAACAACAATACTGTATACAAGAATAACATAAACATGAACAGCTGCAAAGGATTGCTGTGCAGTGGAGACACCACCGCAGGGCTTCAAGTGAATTGACCAACTATTAAAGAAATAGCCTCACCTTCTTCTCCTTACTATGTAGGGTTGATTTTGTTCAATGGCATCATGAAGGCATTACACGAATCCACATCAACAAATTTATGAAAAATCATCTGGGGTGAGCTGGCAGTCATCCTCCTCCAGGTGTACTCTAAGTTCACCTTGTTCAGATTGTCCATGCCTCCTTTGTTGTGGTGGTACTCTGTGATGAATGTTGGCTTCCTGACCACACAATCATTAATTTCAGGCACCGTTTGCACTGTGCTCAAGAGGACCACATTCTTTTACTCTTTGGTGAATAGGAAACTTGTGTGGTGAAAGCAGCAAGTCCACTATCAACTTTTAATTAAGGAGTATGGGGTGGAGGAGGAGGATGCTTGCTCTTTTTACCTGTGCCAATCATGTTGAGCTGCCATTTCATGGGCTACTGGTTGGGTTCTAAACACGTAAACAAATTGACACACACAAGACTAGATGTAGCCCTCTTCAAGACCCATACGCCTCTGCTAGGATTGTCAGCCATGTATGGGTTGGAACAATGTTGGACGTTTCCTGTAAAGAACATAAATAGATGGATGGATGGATGGATGGATGGATGGATGGATGGATGGATCTCTACAGTAACAGAACATCACACTCATGCAAGCCCAGAACAGCAACTGGACCTGGGCACAGGCAAGGTGCCACTAGAGACTTTAAGCCCCTTGCAATATTAATATATGAAGCAACCAACACTGTTGAAGTCTCTACACTTTTGTCCTAGCCAAACACACCATGCCCAAAACACATATGATACATTCAAAGCGTTTACAGAATACATTATTAATTTATTAATGTTGTATTACTGTATATTAGTTAATTTGTTTAGATTGTATGCTGGAAGCTTATACTTTGTGTAAGAAACGGTGAGTTCAAACAACCCATGAACAGTACTAGCAACCACAGCCAACAAAAGAGTTTGGATGATGCCTAATAAATATTCCATTACAAACAAAGTAAAGCAGTCTCATATTAAATAACCCATATGTGGATTAACATTCTGTCTTTTGCAACAGAAGCCCATAAACTCTACAACTTCTATTTTTGGCTCTACCCCATTGTTGATCCCTGTGTGTCTGTATTGCAAATATATCTTAATCTGATGTTATGAGATGTTTCACATCAAACCAAAACAATGTTAAAATGATGAATGTAAGCAAATAAATTATTATTTTTTTGACATATATAAGATATTTCATTTATAAAAAAAAAAGAAGAAGAAATGGTCTGTTATTGAACAATTCAAGATAGGTGTGAATTTTAACTTCAGCATTAACTTTAAATCAAAGAATGAGAAAGCTGATTCAGACATATTCAATGGTTTGGCAGTTTTATGTTTTCATGGGACCCTTTCTTCATATTGTAATGGAAATTAAATTATATTTTATAAGTTTATTTATTTATGTACCATTCAAGCTTAAGCAGAGGGGGAGACTAGAGGTTCATTTGTTTATTTTTTGGCAGAAAAAAATATCTGTAATTTGTAAATAACCTATTTTGCAATTTGTTATTGAAACGACAGGTCAATAAGATGTGCCATGTGTAGTGGCCCTTGTCATTCAGACAACAGAACTGGAAAACTGGACAGTTGGAAAAATATTTTGTAATCTTATGCATTTTGACAAATACATGGATCAAATCTATATTGGGGTAAGATGTCAGCCTGGTAGTTTAGGATAATGGCTTTTTAACTGCTCGTCCCCATAAACCAATCAAGCATTGTTTGATTGTCATGAATATCATTACACGAAACATACACACTACTGTGGACACAATTTATCCATCTTAACACAGGTTCTTTGAATACAGGTGTGTGCCATGTTCACAATCAATGAATCAATGAAAACGTCAGTGATCCAGTAAAGCACAACTGGGAGACAGAAAGTGGAAATTGAAGAACAGGAGAAGACAACATGGACCAGAATCATAATAAATATTTTTTTCTCATAAGAGTGAATGAAAAATAGAGTGAATAAAAAATAAAAATGCATGATTATCCCACGCAGTATTAGTATTGTTGTTCTTAATAAAAAATGGCCAATTTGTGTATTATACTGTAATTGTATGCTACTGTATATAACAGCATGGTGTTACACAAGAGGAAGAGAATAGAAAATAAATAAATAAATAAATAAATAAATGTTTCAATTATATGTACACTAGAAATCTTCACCGTTTTCTAATATTGTTATAATATGTTTTAACCTTGATAAAACATTAAACAAATGTTGGTATGTAATATCAGCACATTTAAAATGAGCACCTCAATCAGAATATTCTGTTCATAACAGCTTCACACTCTACTGGCATTTAACAAGATGAAAATGCCAAGGTCGTTCCAAATGTTTTTTATCCCTCAAATCCTTTCCATTTCAGTGGCGTGTTGATACCATTTGCACCGTTTCATTAATAAACAGGAGTATTAATTACCAATTCAAAGATCCCTCAGAAAGAAGCAACTCCAAGTCATATTTACATAATAAAAAGCACTCACAAGAGATATATGTCTAGTCGGTTCTGTCAATGTATACAGTATCTTTGGAAATGCACTTTTGTAATAAATATAATTCATGTAACATAACACTGCTCCCATCTATTTAAAAAATTTACATCAGGTCAATTTGTAGAAATGATAAACCTTCTATTTTAAATATAGGCACTGCAAATAAGCGTATAGATATCTTTCTCATTGTATATGTACAGTATATATATATATATATATATATATATATACACACGTGGACAAAATTGTTGGTACCCTTCGGTCAATGAAAGAAAAACTCACAATGGTCACATAAATAACTTTAATCTGACAAAAGTAATAATTTTTTAAAATTCTATGAATGTTAACCAATGAAAGTCAGACATTGCTTTTCAACCATGCTTCAACAGAATTATTTAAAAAAATAAACTCATGGAACAGGCCTGGACAAAAATGATGGTACCCCTAGAAAATACTGAAAATAATGTGACCAAAAGGACATGTTAATTCAAGGTGTGTCCACTAATTAGCATCACAGGTGTCTACAATCTTGTAATCAGTCAGTGGGCCTATATATAGGGCTCCAGGTAGTCACTGTGTTGTTTGGTGACATGGTGTGTACCACACTCAACATGGACCAGAGGAAGCGAAGGAAAGAGTTGCCTCAGGAGATTCGAAAGAAAATTATAGACAAGCATGTTAAAGGTAAAGGCTATAAGACCATTTCCAAGCAGCTAGATGTTCCTGTGACTACAGTTGCACATATTATACAGAAATTTAAGATCCATGGGACTGTAGCCAACCTCCCTGGATGTGGCCGCAGGAGGAAAATTGATAACAAATCAAAGAGACGGATAATCTGAATGGTAACAAAAGAGGCCAGAAAGACTTCTAAAGAGATCCAAGGTGAACTTCATGCTCAAGGAACATCAGTGTCAGATCGCACCATCCGTCGTTGTTTGAGCCAAAGTGGACTACATGGGAGACGACCAAGGAGGACACCATTGTTGAAAAACAAATCATAAAAAAGCCAGACTGGAATATGCCAAACTACATGTTGACAAGCCACAAAGCTTCTGGGAGAATGTCCTATGGACAGATGAGACAAAAATTAACTTTTTGCCAAGGCACATCAGCTCTATGTTCAATATGAAGCATATGAAGAAAAGAACACTGTCCCTACTGTGAAACATGGAGGAGGCTCTGTTATGTTCTGGGGCTGCTTTGCTGCATCTGGCACAGGGTGTCTTGAATCTGTGCAGGGTACAATGAAATCTCAAGACTATCAAGGGATTCTAGAGAGAAATGTGCTGGCCAGTGTCAGAAAGCTGGGTCTCAGTCGCAGGTCATGGGTCTTGCAACAGGACAATGACCCAAAACACACAGCTAAAAACACCCAAGAATGGCTAAAAGGAAAACATTGGACTATTCTAAAGTGGCCTTCTATGAGCCCTGACCTCAATCCTATTGAGCATCTTTGGAAGGCGCTGAAACATGCTGTCTGGAAAAGGCACCCTTCAAACCGGAAACAACTGGAGCAGCTTGCTCATGAGGAGTGGGCCAAAATACCTGCAGAGAGGTGCAGAAGTCTCATTGACAGTCACAGGAATCGTTTGATTGCAGTGATTGCCTCAAACGGTTGTGCAACAAACTATTAAGTTAGGGGTACCATCATTTTTGTCCAGGCCTGTTCCATAAGTTTTTGAGTTTTCTTTTTTTTTTAATAATTCCGTTGAAGCATGGTTGAAAAGCAATGTCCGACTTTCATTTGTTAACATTCATAGAATTCTTATTTATTATTACTTTTGTCAGATTAAAGTTATTTCTGTGACCATTGTGAGTTTTTCCTTCATTGACCGAAGGGTACCAACAATTTTGTCCACGTGTGTATATATATATATAAATATATATATATATATATATATATATATATATATATATATATATATATATATATATATATATATTTATATTTATCAATTTATCTACATCTATTTTTATTATGCATTTAATGACACATTTATGGATCACTCATGCATTCCTTCATTCTTTAGAGAGTCATGGGAGACTTTCTGCATGTCCTTGGACTGTGGGAGGAAACTGAAGCAACTTGAAACAAAACCAAGAAGAACATGCAAATGCCAAGCACACAGACCCAAAGGTGGGACTCGAATCCTGGAAGTATGAGGCCACAGTGCTAAATACTAAGCCGCTGTGCCATGCACTTAAGAATTTTTCAATAACCCAGCTTCAATTCAATTCTATGCATTTTTGCCTTATTGGTTTGTCTTGCTGTCCATTGGATGCTCCTTCTTCAACACCACAGTTCAAAAGCATCAACTCTTCTCTTGTCTTGTTTTTTAGTTGTTTTAGTCTCTAATAATACGATATATCCTTTGACCATAATACTCTGTCAAGCAACTTCATAGCGAACATTCCCATTGCAATTCTTCAATTTATATGCACTAGAGTTGACAGTTGATCCTAGGAGGTTAAAGTTGTTGACCATTTCAATCTTTTCCCCATCAGTCTCAAATCTATCCACATTAGTTTTGTTGGTTGTCAATATCTTGGTCTTTTTTTTTTTTTACATTTAGCTGCAGTCCCATTTTTGACTTTCGTCTTTAACCGTTTTCAATAGTCTTTTTCATGCACTGTCTTCAGTCAGGGTTCACTCTCACTCTCAGTCACTCATCATCTATACCGCTTAATATTGTATTCAGGGTCACGGGAGGCCTGGAGCCTATCCCAGGAGACTTAGGGCACAAGGTGGGGTACACCCTGAACAGGGTGCCAATCCATCGAAAAGCACACACACACACACACACACACACACACACACACACACACACACACACACACACACACACACACACACACACACACACACACACACACACACACACACACATTCACACTACGGCCAATTTGGTAATGCCAATTAACTTAACCTACATGTCTTTAGACTGTGGGAGGAAACTCACCAAGCACGAGGAGAACATTCAAACTCCATGCACACAGAGATGGGAATCGACCTTGGAGGTGCAAGGCGACAGTGCTAACCACTACACTACTGTTCAGCCTCAGTCAGGGTTGTGTCGCATATCTTAGGTTGTTTATATTTCATCCACCGACTTTTATGTTTTTGCAGTTGTTAGCTCATCAGACGTCTTCAAAGATTTTTTTGAATAAGCAGGGTGACAGAATGCAGCCTTGTCTGCCACCCTCATTTAATCCTAAACCAGTCTGTCACCATATTCTGTTCAGACTGCAGGTTTTTATTCGACACATTTTTTGAGTTCTCAAAATTCAAAATATACCAGTTTCATTATCGCAAGCCAAAGTTTTCTATGATCAACAACTTTGAAAGTTTTAGTATAGTTGATAGAAAGTAAAGGTATACGCATTGATGGTTTTACTCATTATAAAATATTCCATGAATAATAAGAGCTGAATTACCGTATAAGTGGTAAAAATGTCTTGTGGTACCATTCATATTTCCGCTCAATTGCCTGTCCCTTTTGGCTTGAAACCAATATGACCAATTCACATTTCAATATGAGAATTATTTTCTATTATTATTATTATTATTATTATTAATTAATAATTATTATTTTTTATTACATTATTTTACAATTTGTAACTTGCTGCTAAATTATCTTTCTGCACTGCCTTTCTCCCATGTGTTGGAGTTTTATACAGGGTGGGTGAAAATTAACTAGGCAATATTTAATAGCTATAGAACATTGGCAAAGTTATTTTCATGCAGTATTTCAAGCACTAACCCATTTTACTCTTACTGTGCGTGCATGGTTAGATAATTATTTTCTAGGATGTTGTCTGAGATGACGATGACCTAATAAATGGCCTCCAAGAAGTTCAGATCTCACCACATGCATTTTTTTTTCTGTGCGGCTATGCAAATGGAGGTGTAAAGATTTGCTTTCATTTTCCTATGTACAGTGGAACCTTGGATTACGAGCATAATTTGTTCCGGAAGTGGGCTCGTGTTCCAAAACACTCATAAACCAAATCATAATTTCTCATAAGAAATAATGAAAACTCAAATTATTCGTTCCACAGCCCCAAAAAATAAATACATAAAAATATTTAATACAATCTATAAAATGAAAATAAAACAAATTAATCTGCACTTTACCTTTAAAAAAAGTACAAATAAATCCCGATAGATAAGTGTTTCCCTTGGTGCGCGCAGGCGCCGTGTGTGTGTCTGTGTGTGTGTGTGTGTGTGTGTGTGTGTGTGTGTGTGTGTGTGTGTGTGTGTGTGTGTGTTTGTGTGTGTGTGGAATTAGCCCCTTCCCTTCCTGTTTGCGAAGCCGTGGGGGTGAAAAGGTGAGAGAGTGACGTTCGATGTCAAAATAAGAGTCCCATGCATGATACATGATACTCGGCGCTTGGAAACTAATACTTGCTCGGTTTCCGATTAAAAATTTATTCAAAATCTTTGCCAGGTTTGCGGAACACTCGTAAACCACGTTACTCGCAATCCGAGGTTCCACTGTAATAATGTGAATTTACAATTTGTTTCAATACATTCGTATTCGAGGTATACAAAGTTATATACAACGTATACTACAGTAAGACTTTGTACTGTATTCAAAGTCATTAAAATGTGTAATGAACATGTGAGGAATCTAATCAGTGACAAAACAATTACTACATGATTTGCTTTGTGCTTTCAAAATGAATTAGGGAAATCCAATACGCATAATTAAAGCAAAAAAACAGTGAAATATTAGAAGTTTTTTGTGCACATACAACCTTTAGGCAAATAATCCATCCTGTTCATTTACTGTAGGAAACTCTGATCAATAACAGTGGCAACAACAATACTGACAATATGGACATTGCAGAACATGTATATAGATACAGTAGTAATATAAAATATACAAAACTTACAGCCTTATCAAAGTAGAGTACAGTAAAACTTATCTTACATATATAATATACCGTATAATATAACAGAATACAATATATATATATATATATATATATATATATATATATATATATATATATATATATATATATATATATATATACAGTATATTCAATATTTCAATATCTAAACCATATTATTAACATTGCGACTTTTAAATACCCATCACTACAGTGTTCCACTTGGGATAAGCCAGTGTTTTAAGACAGCATTTTAGTCCCAAGAGTCCATCAATCCAGCAGCTGTTCTTATTTTAAATAGTATCTCATGTACTGGTCAATTATTCAGAGCCCCTGGACAATTCTCTCACTCAGTGGCTTACACAACTGCATAACAAATTAAGCAGTTCCTGTTGATGAACAGTATCTTCTAGGCCTATCAGTTATATAACCTGCTTTAGGCAACCAAATTGTGATATACTGATGTGTCCTAATTGGACCTACTTCATAATGAACCAAAGCCAAAGTCTTTTTGGCTCAAGATACTACAGAACTGCCGTTCCATCCAAATTTGTAATCAGGAGGCCAAGAATTATAGTGTGGCAGGAAAAGGGAGAATTTGCTTAGCCAAACGGGAATATGATTAAGGGCAAGTATATCTGAAAATGTCTGCATGTTGAGTGAGAGTGTGTTAAAATTTCATCACTTTAATGATTACATCTAAAATCTACAAATGAAAATGGTTTTAATCTATAAACAATTTAATTGTTTGTTCTGCTGTTTCCATTGCATTCTTTTATGATCCTGTTTATAATCCGTAACGTTACTTGCAAAACATTATGCACATTATTGTGTAGGTTTTCATTTTGCTGCCAAGGCAGCTCTGGTCCCTAGGGCAAAACTCCACAAGACTTCTGGGTGTGTGCTGTGGTATCTGGCACCAGAGCACTGGCAGTGGTTCCTTTGGTTGCTCTGGGCTGTGGGGAGGGCCTGAGGATCAGATTCATTTGCCTGGCACATCCCATGGATGCTCAATGGGATTGAGTTCTAAGGAGTATAAAGGCTACTGTAGGTCGGCATTCTTGGGCTCTTTGCATGCCAGGTCCTGTGTATGATGGGCTGTGGTGCCCTGGGTGTTCTGGTGCCTTTCTGTCAAAGCCAGCAGCAATTTTGTTTGGTGATTTGTGCTGAGTTGGCTTTTCTGTGGGATCTGCCCAGAGGGAAAGGCTTTGATGCAGGAGCCGTGGGTGTCCATGATCCTGTCACCAGCTTACTGGTATACAACTGATAATCAATGATAATGTGCTATGTGGTGGTAATGTTAAGGTTGATTAGTGTGTTATGCAAATTGAACTTGAAATTGAAATTTATTTGATGGATGAATGGATGGATGGATGGATGGATGGATAGATAGATATTTGCTGAAGACCTTGATCCAGCATGTGCTCGGCTCTGCCTAGAGGTCAATCCGTTTATTTTGCTTACAGTAGATTGTACTGAACCACAGAACATCACAGCTAATAGCATAAAGTAGTGGTCTGTTTTTGGCTGTAAAAACAGCCCTAAACCTGCTTTTTTAATCCTAATCTCTAAAAGAGTAAAGATACAGTGGGTAGCCATCATTTATTTATAGTGTAAATGTTCCGACAGGTATCCCTAAAATTTTACTAGTATCTGTTGCTCATTTCACATCAAACTACTTCCTGAATAGGGGGACGTTCCCTTGTGCTGAATTCTGATTGGCTAGAGGAAATTATTACTGTTGTCCTGTAATTAATGCAGTGAGTAATATGCTTCAGCTAGCAACAAGTTATTTAACCCTATCTGATGCAGTGATAAGCTTCTCATGTCTTAAACAACCATGTCAGAAGACATATCCAGTGGTTGTGGCAAAGATGTCCTGCATTAAAAAAGAAAACAACAAAAATTTGTTTAGGGACTAAACAGCTGTGTAGCATCAAGAAAATCATATTTCTATGAGGCTAAGTTAGGCCATAGACTATGGAGCATTGGAAAAAGGTTACGTGGTGATGAGTCCAGATTTACCCTGTTCCACAGTGATGAGTGCATCAGGGTAAAAAGAGAGATGGATGAAGTGATATACCCGTACACGACTGTGAGTACAGTGTTATGACTGGGGTTGCTTCTGTTGGTTAGATCTAGGTTCAGGAACTTTATGAGCATATTCCAAGATGCCAATTTCAGGAGTCATTGGGCTCAAATTGGGAAAGAGTTGTTCAGGGAGCATGAGACATCATTTTCACACATGGGCTTGTCTCCACCGAGTCCAGACCTTAACCCCACTGAGGATCATTAGGATGTGCTGACTTTACCTAGAGGTCTGATTCTCCCATCATCAATACAAGCGCTTGGAGAGAAATTAATGAATCTATTAATGAGGTTTATTATTATGTTTATCAAAGCAATGCCGCATAATTAAAGCAAAAAAAACAGTGAAATATTAGAATTTTTTTTCTTTCTTTTTTTTTTGGCCAGGGAGTGTATTGTACATGTCACAGCTATATTTCAACAATGCACAGAGAGTTGCATTTTTCCCTTATCATGGCTGTTAGATTTGAAATTAAACCAATATATTAAATGTTTTTAATTGTTTAATTCAAAAAACTATTATCACCATTACGATTTGAGTATCTGATTTGTTCATTGTTGATTCAAATTTGGTTCTGTTTTAGCCTGGAATTTAGTTGTTTATCTCATTTCTGACCATACTTTGCCGTGAGGATTAGATTTCTTTTCATTTGCTCATCCTTCTGGTCGGCACCTATCTAAGTTCCTGCCTTCTGCCCTGTTTGTGTTTAGCCCAGCACCAGATCCCTGTGAACTGCTACAGAATTTCCAGTCACATCAGGGCCTTCAGACTCAAAAACATTATCCAGCAGCATCATTTTACAATACAAATTTGAAACTGTTACTGTACATGGTGTCCTTGCATTTGCATCTTGGTATCTTGTATAACCAGTGGTTAAATACCAAGGCAGACATGCATTATGCTTTCATCAATATAAATATGTAAATCTGACTAATTTTTGTATTTTGTTTCAATTAGCTACTGAATATTATACTGTATATAAATCTGCATGTCTGTTCTTGAACTTAATTCTAACTCTGCTTATTTACAAGACATCTGCATGGCCCCAAGGAAAGAAAATTTGAGTTATTTGCACTCAGACCATCATGGTGCCCTTTTCAGTGAAGAGTTACAGGTACACTATCAACTACGGCAGCTGAGTTTTAATTAGAAAAGCCTTTACAAACTGGAAAGCCTCATGAATAAAAGCATCTAAATCATAGCAAGCAGACCACATAGCCACTTAGTATAAGTTATGCTAGATCAGTGTGTCCCAGCTCTACTTATTTAGTCCCTTTGGTTGGCTCATTTTAAAGTCCCAGAGAATATAGTTTTTCCAAATGTTTGTATGTGTGTTTTGTTATCTCATATGTCAAGTAAAGGTTGAAAAACACTACTAAAACTCCAACTGAACTCGCAAGATCAGAACGATCTGAAATCTGTCTGCAGATATACAAAAAAGGTAATAAATGAGGAACAAATTGTACATTTAAAAGTCACATATTGTTCAGAGTTTCTGCTACTGTACAGTATGTATTGCCTCACACCACGTTAGAAAGTAATCATGATTGATATAAATTATTACATAGAACATTACTTAGTTTCCCACATACTGTAGTCTCGCTGGCTGCAGGAATATGCGGCATATTTTAACATCATCCTGTTCTACGGCTTGATAAAGCTCTAAAACTAAGAACTGAGAAATGCACATTAAGAAAAAGTTCTTAAAAAAGTTCTTAAAATTGTATTGTGTGTATGTGTTAATGAATCTAACGACCTACTGTAACTCAGGTGTATTAGAGCAACAAGCCATGATTATATAGGATGTATAATCTATGTAATGCTATGCATATGCCGATTTCAGTATGAAAATTAAAGGTAGTGTCCACATGCTTAGGCCACATCAGTGTTTTTTTTTTTTTTTTCGTGTTTTTTTTTTCCTCAGCTGTATCAAATTTAAAAGAGATTTGAGTTGCTGTGAGTGTTAAATCGTCCACAGGGAATGCAAGAGAGTAGTAGGAGGCGAAGCCCGGTTCATCTCTATTTTCCTTCGAGAGAGTCCAATCTTGGCCTTGACAGAACATTGGCAATCATTTCAGTACTTCAGACTGATGAACTCCGCAAGCAGAACGTGCGTCAACGGCAAGAGACGCTGTGATTGCTGGTCAGCCGGCTCACCAAGTGCACTCTGGGTAACTCCAATTTGTAAAGGCAATTTATAGCAAAGTTAATAACAGAAGCAGCAACAGTGCAATAACCAGACATTGATGGTACAGCTTGATAACAATAAATTACAGCTCATGTGCTTTGCAGGGTGTTGCTTCCTCTCTTTTTTTTTTTTTTTTTTTACAGAAACACAAAAATGACCTGTATTTTAGCAGACTAGTGTGTACCTATGTGATATTGGAGTTACCATGTAGGCATGAATCGAGTGCAGTAATCATTTGTAATGTGGTGCTAAAAGCGCATAGGACAAATGTCACTCCACAGAGCAAGTCCTAAAATTTTAGCATATAAACCTTGGCACAAATCGACATTGGTTTCAGGCCATGAATTTTTATTTATTTATTTATTTTTACAAGCTTTTCCAGATTGCTATTGAGTCTCTATTGCTTGGTGACATGATCCGGCCAGATAGATTGGCTGCAAGTGTGCATAATTCTACAAAGGTAACAAGTCAATCAAGTAGCACTTTATATAGACGTTTATATGCAGAACACTGCCTTTAGTAAAGTAGACCTGTAATGAAAAGGTAAAAATAAAAAATATATAAAATACCAGGCTTTTACTTTAGGCCAATAATAAACCACCAGACCGAGGTGAAAAGTACTTGTACTGTATTTACTGTAATTGCTGATCCAATAAGATGTGTATTTACAATACATGCTCAAAAAAGCTTTAATCAGAATGTAACTTTTTTTTTATTTTTTCCCCTGTGAAGTGTTTAATCTGCCATAAATATAACAGAAGAACAAGATGAACAAAAAGAAGAGTTTTAAAGAAAAAAGTTTTGTTTTTGCAACAATAAATGCAGGTATAGTAATGTAGGAGTAGATTCCTGTGGTCTTCTGTTTCGGCCCATACAACTCAAAGTTTGATGTCTTGTGCACATCAAAATCCATTCCACAGCCAGTCATTAAGTTCTTCCAAATGTAACGTGAATGACTTGAACTGTATTTGTATGATTTTATGTATACACTACACTGAAAATAATGTGACCAAAGGGACATGTTAATTCAAGGTGTGTCCACTAATTAGCATCACAGGTGTCTACAATCTTGTAATCAGTCAGTGGGTCTATATATAGGGCTCCAGGCAGTCACTGTGTTGTTTGGTGACATGGTATGTACCACACTCAACATGGACCAGAGGAAGCGAAGGAAAGAGTTGTCTCAGGAGATTCGAAAGAAAATTATAGACAAGCATGTTAAAGGTAAAGGCTATAAGACCATTTCCAAGCAGCTAGATGTCCTGTGACTACAGTTGCACATATTATTCAGAAATTTAAGATCCATGGGACTGTAGCCAACCTCCCTGGACGTGGCCGCAGGAGGAAAATTGATGGCAAATCAAAGAGACGGATAATCCGAATGGTAACAAAAGAGCCCAGAAAGACTTCTAAAGAGATCCGAGGTGAACTTCATGCTCAAGGAACATCAGTGTCAGATCGCACCATCCGTCGTTGTTTGAGCCAAAGTGGACTACATGGGAGACGACCAAGGAGGACACCATTGTTGAAAACAAATCATAAAAAAGCCAGACTGGAATATGCCAAACTACATGTTGACAAGCCACAAAGCTTCTGGGAGAATGTCCTATGGACAGATGAGACAAAAATGGAACTTTTTGCCAAGGCACATCAGCTCTATGTTTACAGACGGAAAAATGAAGCATATCAAGAAAAGAACACTGTCCCTACTGTGAAACATGGAGGAGGCTCTGTTATGTTCTGGGGCTGCTTTGCTGCATCTGGCACAGGGTGTCTTGAATCTGTGCAGGGTACAATGGAATCTCAAGACTATCAAGGGATTCTAGAGAGAAATGTGCTGGCCAGTGTCAGAAAGCTGGGTCTCAGTCGCAGGTCATGGGTCTTGCAACAGGACAATGACCCAAAACACACAGCTAAAAACACCCAAGAATGGCTAAGAGGAAACCATTGGACTATTCTAAAGTGGCCTTCTATGAGCCCTGACCTCAATCCTATTGAGCATCTTTGGAAGGAGCTGAAACATGCTGTCTGGAAAAGGCACCCTTCAAACCGGAAACAACTGGAGCAGCTTGCTCATGAGGAGTGGGCCAAAATACATGCAGAGAGGTGCAGAAGTCTCATTGACAGTTACAGGAATCATTTGATTGCAGTGATTGCCTCAAAAGGTTGTGCAACAAACTATTAAGTTAGGGGAACCATCATTTTTGTCCAGGCCTGTTCAATGAGTTTTTGAGTTTTCATTTTTTTTAATAATTCCGTTGAAGCATGGTTGAAAAGCAATGTCTGACTTTCATTGGTTAACATTCATAGAATTCTTATTTATTATTACTTTTGTCAGATTAAAGTTATTTCTGTGACCATTGTGAGTTTTTTTCTTTCATTGACCGAAGGGTACCAACAATTTTGTCCACGTGTGTATGTTACAAATAAGGCGGCTGGTCAGTATATACTTGTGCATATATGAAAAATTACATATTTTTATGGTGTAAATAATTTTTCTTTTTGTAAGTTATTTTTCACCTTTTTATTTGATAAAGCAACGAACACAATTAAGGTGAAAAACAAATATGCCCAATATGGATGTTGGGCCTAAACACTGGAACAGTATTTAGCATGGGCACTGGGCCAGGATATGACTAGGGAAAGGGCTCAGGACTTGGCTGGGAAAATGGAACTGGACATATCATGGGCTTTGAGCCAGAGTGAAGCCTCAGACCTGGGCTGGGACTTGAAATGTGTGCCTAAATGCTGTGGGCCCAAATCCAGAACTTAGCGTGGACACATGGTCGGAACTTGACATGGGTTTCTAGCCTGAATTTCGCTAGGGCTAGGACATGCGACAGCCAATGCTGCTTCATAGGCACTGGACAAAACCTTGACTGTGACTGTGCTTATGAAAACTGTTAATTATCAAAGAAGTGAAATAAGAGAAATACCAGCACATCAGAAGGAGGCTGTGCTGCAGAACAAGCCTGACATCCTCAAAGCAGGAAAGAAATCGGTGAGGCTAGGGTGTACGATGCAAGCATAATGTCCTTGAAGCATAATGTCCTTGTATGGATCAAGTGTATTTTTTTTTAAAGCTAGGCAGCTTGGAATATGAAGTGCAGCTTAAAATATTATCTTAGCCAGATTGCTTCTCGTGTATGTTGGTTGGCTAGTTGATGTTTTTGACCTTCTCTAATGTCAAGTCCATCCAACCAAGTCCTTTTCAGTTTGACACACACAGAACAATGGAGTTGGGCATGTTAAGGGGAAATGGTTTGTGTCTGATGGTATACAGCAGCTGATGTGACAGTGTGAGCATTGTATCTTTTACTTGCTCTGCACACCCAACCACAATCCCTTCAGTCCATCAAACGCCACGCTTTTTACCATCTTCAGGAATTCTTCTTGGCTATAGTCATTGACATTTATATTTTATCTCACTCCTGCAGACACAGATACTGTTTTATTTGATCTACACTCAATAACAGACTCATCCAAATCTCCATCAACATGTCACCTGACGAGAGAATAAGAGACCACTACATGGGTGGCTCCATCCAAATATGGATACAATGCACTCATTCACTATTTGAGAAAATTCAAGCATGTTGCCAGGCCATGTTTCCTAAATACAAACAGAAGGCTGAAAAAAAGCTAACTCTGATAACATCAACAAGTTTACAGAAGCAGGTGTGGGATTTGTCAGGCAAACTTGTGGGTGATACCATCCAAAGAAACACTGTCAGAATATTTCCCAAGAAGGAAGCTGTGGGTGGGTAAAACCAGCAGTGACAAAAATACTAAAAGAGTTTGCACATTTGTGTACAGTAGAACGATTATTATTTGACCTAAATGAACATGGTTGTAATTCCAAAATCCTTAAACCAAAACATTTTTTTTAAAGCTGACAGTTTATACTTCAGTCATATTTTGATTGCTTCATTTTAAACCCATTGTGTATCTGTTCAAACTACACGCCAGCAAACTGACGAAAGGATCAGGAGCACCCAAGGCTCACCCATGCCCACTGGGACCAAAAGGCCAGCCCATCTGGTCCGATTCCACAGAAAATAAAATGCAGAAAAAGTTGACAAAACAATTCAATTCTGGCCATGATAGAAAGGCAAAAGAACATGCACCATGCACTACAAGCAAGTCTGATCCACAGAGGCCCGACCCCACAACACACAGCACTCAAAGAAACTGATGCCAACATGCTGGTGCCAGAGACCACAGCATACCTCGCTGAGGTCTTGTGGAGTCATACTGTATCCCTAGAGGCCAGAGCTCCCCCATGCCACAAGTGGAACCCAAAACTTGGATGGTTTGAATGTAAATGTCTATAATGTTAATATACAGTATGTATGTGTGTGTGTGTTTAGAAATGAAACTGTAACTGTAACTGTAACTGCAGAGTGGCATGGTAAAACATATACAAAATAAAGATTATAAAGGCATGTTGTCAGATGATGGAAATAATGGTACAGATCGCTGAGTTGATGATTTAAAGCCAACTTATTACATCAGCATTGCCAAACGTAATACCGAGGATGATATCCCATGGCAACTGAAGGAACCAGCTTAAGATCCATATACTGTAACTTCTATAACATGTTCATCACTGCTGAATGAGTTTACCCCCCCCCCCCCCCCCTGTTTTCCTCACTCCTTCGGGCAAGACCATGTTTGAATTTTTATAGCCATAAAATGTATGTTACATTGAAGTTAAAATGTCCAGTGATAAACAAACCTGATGGAAACAGAGCTCCAAAATCCCTCCCACTGGTTGGGGATTCATGCATGCAAGCTGTCTCAGTTGCAACATCTAAATTCTAGTGAAAGCAGGGAATTTTTAAACTGACAGACAACATATCTGATGAGTAAACAAGTGGTGCCATGTTGTCCTGATTGGTTGGATGCTTGTGCGCCTCATTTGTCAATTTTTTTCTGCCATTTATAGAGTCTAGGGGTCCATAAAAACACAATATTTACAATGTTTGATCACAAATCAACATAGTATAAGATGGCTAATACTAGCCAATGACTCCCTGTTGTCTCTCTATAACTAGCTAACCAGGTTGCAAAAAATAAACCAAGAAATGTTAATGTAATGGAAAAAAGCTACTGAACAGCAAGGCACACTGAGAGTTCCCTAGTTACTAAGATGATACCATTTAAAGATGCTTCTAAAGGTCTGTAGCATTACTAATCAAGAACATTTAATTAGGGAGACTAGTGGGCCTTGATTTTAAAGGAGTTCAAATAAGATTTAAATACTAAAGGTACAAAAACTCTTGATTCCCAATTACCAATACCACCACGGTGAGAAAGGAAAGCATCATTTAATATCATTTGGTATTTCCAAGAGTTTTGAGATTTTGGATGGAAATTTATGTGTAATATTTCAAAATCTTTGTTGGACGGAATCTTCTTAATCTTGAAACTAGTGCTGTTGAAATGCAAAGAGATTCTCCTGGGAAAGGTCCCTCTAGATGCCCCTGCATTGCCCTCGGCTAAACCAGGAAGGTCACATCATCTTAAACAGCCAATGTATTGTGTGCGTGTGTGGGGGGGCTGTGACAGTAACATTACATCATTACATCCCACTACTGATTTATAAAAAATATTTAATTTCCCCTTTAATTTCCCCCTTTCAGCTCAAAATGACCGGAAAATCATCTGCGTAATAAAAATTCAGTTGAATGTAAAATTGAAGCAAGCAAGTAAAGAAAGACTCCTTTCTGGCCAAAACAGAAAAAGGGGGGTGGGGTGGGGGGGGGGGGGACTTGCAATTAGACTGCTGTGGCAGAAACAGATGTAGTGCTGGCTGTGTTCTGAGCATCAGTCTAATGTCCTAACGTAGGTGGTTGATCACACATGTTTCCCATCTCTGTTGTGCTTCGTTTGTTGTGAGCTTTTAATGTTACACCTCACAACCAAACAAAGCTCAGGGTGGTTCTTTTATTACAGAGCAATTATCAGATAATAACCACTTCCATAAGAAATAGGCTTGCGAGCAGTCAGGTTGGCCCTATAGGCGTAACTCCACCTGACTGAGTGATTTGTGTGTGGTGTAAGGCGTAGCAGCTTCAGCGATATGATGAATGACTGCTTTCCACTGGCTCAGCGTTGCAATATGTTTTAATACAGCACACACTCAAGCACTCCACTTCTGCCTGTCATAAAGACCTGCTTTTCTTTATTAGAGTCCATTGATTACAGTCGACATCTGTAACATGTATGGATGCTTAGTGGAAGAGCTGCAACACGGTCATCATTAATGATTATGGCAAATGGATAAACTCAGACAAATCGGAGCAACTGCAAATGTATTTTTCATTCTTGTACATTTATTATATATGTCTTCCCATTTAATGTTTCTGAGCATCTCTCAGATCTTAGTGTCCAACAATGTAACTACGTAAAAGATATTGCTGAATTTCCTTTCCTGGAGGCCGGGGGTTTGTCAGTAGAGTACACAGTGGGCCATAGGAGTTGTAATGGAATGGCATTATTCCCTATACTAGCCTCTTAATGAATCTGGGCTTTTGATTCTTCTTAAAGCAAATGCAATTGGACATAAAGGTCCATCTTTAAAAGTGGGTGGAAACAAACAAACAAAAAAAAACAACAACTGTGGCAATTTCATTCAGGGATGCATAATCAGCAGAGGCTGATCATGTTATTAGTCTTCTTCTTCTTTCAATGCTGTAAATATTATGGCTGTAGCACTGTAGCATGATTTGGGGAAGAAAAAGCTCCATAGGTACTTTTGGCCACATTACTGGAGCTGATGCAATGCAAAAGACAAAACAAATTATATAGTAGTTTGGGATTCTGGATGGAGAGGATATTCTTCTTCGATTATTTAATCTCCTCTGTAGATAGGCAAGTCTACAAAAAATGACTGTGACAATTCAATCTTCCCACTTTTTAACAAAGGTGAAAAACTATCAACTATTCTCACAGACATGCATATAGACAGATATACGGACATGAAAAAAAAAAAAAATTCTGAGACCGATTTTGGGTCCTCCAATGTATGAAAAGTAAAAATATATCATTTAAAGAGCAAGTTCTAAACAATGTCCAGACAAAATCTTTCTTTTATTTATATAGATTTATGCCAGTATATTAAAATATTGATAAACATTTATAACTTGCTTTTAAATTACAAGTAACTGTGTGAATTAACCACTAACAGTAGATACAGTAACTGTAATTTACAGTATAAGCACAAAAATAGCCTACGCAACCCTGAATACAGGATAATACGGTATAGACGATGAGTGATTGATCCATTCATTTGGCACTACATTTAGGCATTTGGCAGACGCCCTTATCCAGAGCATTTTTATTTCATTATCCATCTGAGCAGTTGACAGCCTTGCTCAAGGGCCCAACAGGAACAACTTGGTGGTCAAGGGATTTTAACCTGTGAGCGTCCAAACCATAACCAATGCCTTAACCACAGAGCTATGCCTGAACTCTTGAAATTATTCATCATAAATCTCAAGTTTGACTTGCGGCAGCACAACACAACCTTAGTTACTGTTTCAACTACACAAAAAATACAACCAAAATGAGCTTATCAACAGCACACCATTCTCTCAGCAAAATCGATCCAACTGGAATGGGAAGAACATATTTTTCCAAAAGATTTGAGCTGTGTGTAATGGAGTCTTTATTTACAAATTGTATAGCGTACGCCACTGTAGTAATGTCTGTTCTTCTCATTTAGCTGTTTAGAAATGGAACTAAAGGGCTAACATGCATTCTGTTGTGCCGTTGCTGATGCAGTTTTAATTCTGCATCTGAGATTCTGCTCATACTGTACTGTAAGTTCAGTGTAAGATCTTGTTTAGAATTATTTCAGATCTTATTGGCGAAACTTTCTTACAAATAATAATAAATCAGAACCTAGCAGATTTGTAATACAAATGTTCCAAATTTTATTGGTCTTACAAAGTAAAATACTAATTCTTGCGGAATTGTAATAGCACAGCAGTATTGTTACATCTTTTTATTATTATTATTATTAATTTACTTATTTACTTATTTACTTTTATGGCAGGGTTGCCTCCAGGTGCAATGCACCACTTGAAGGTTTAACTATATGGAGGACTTCTGTTAGGACATTTTTTATTCTCTATTGGTTTCTTGCTCCACTCAGCAATCATTCAAAGATGTATTTAGACTGATTGATATTACACACGTGGACAAAATTATTGGTACCCTTCGGTCAATGAAAGAAAAACTCACAATGGTCACAGAAATAACTTTAATCTGACAAAAGTAATAATAAATAAGAATTCTATGAATGTTAACCAATGAAAGTCAGACATTGCTTTTCAACCATGCTTCAACGGAATTATAAAAAAAAAAAAAGAAAACTCAAAAACTCATGGAACAGGCCTGGACAAAAATGATGGTACCCCTAACTTAATAGTTTGTTGCACAACCTTTAGAGGCAATCACTGCAATCAAACGATTCCTGTAACTGTCAATGAGACTTCTGCACCTCTCTGCAAGTATTTTGGCCCACTCCTCATGAGCAAGCTGCTCCAGTTGTTTCCGGTTTGAAGGGTGCCTTTTCCAGACAGCATGTTTCAGCTCCTTCCAAAGATGCTCAAAAAGGCCACTTTAGAATAGTCCAATGTTTTCCTCTTAGCCATTATTGGGTGTTTTTAGCTGTATGTTTTGGGTCATTGTCCTGTTGCAAGACCCATGACCTGCGACTGAGACCCAGCTTTCTGACACTGGCCAACACATTTCTCTCTAGAATCCCTTGATAGTCTTGAGATTTCATTGTACCCTGCACAGATTCAAGCCACCTTGTGCCAGATGCAGCAAAGCAGCCCCAGAACATAACAGAGCCTCCTCCATGTTTCACAGTAGGGACAGTGTTCTTTTCTTGATATGCTTCAAGTATAATTAGCAAAATTTGCCTTGGCAAAAAGTTCCATTTTTGTCTCATCTCTCCATAGACAATTCTCCCAGAAGCTTTGTGGCTTGTCAACATGTAGTTTGGCATATTCCAGTCTGGCTTTTTTATGATTTGTTTTCAACAATGGTGTCCTCCTTGGTCGTCTCCCATGTAGTCCACTTTGGCTCAAACAACGACGGATGGTGCGATCTGACACTGATGTTCCTTGAGCATGAAGTTCACCTTGGATCTCTTTAGAAGTCTTTCTGGGCTCTTTTGTTACCATTCGGATTATCCGTCTCTTTGATTTCTCATCAATTTTCCTCCTGCGGCCACGTCCAGGGAGGTTGGCTACAGTCCCATGGATTTTAAATTTCTGAATAATATGTGCAACTGTAGTCACAGGAACATCTAGCTGCTTGGAAATGGTCTTATAGCCTTTACCTTTAACATGCTTGTCTATAATTTTCTTTCGAATCTCCTGAGACAACTCTTTCCTTCGCTTCCTCTGGTCCATGTTGAGTGTGGTACATACCATGTCACCAAACAACACAGTGACTACCTGGAGCCCTATATATAGGCCCACTGACTGATTATAGATTGTAGACATCTGTGATACTAATTAGTGGACACATCTTGTCCCTTTGGTCACATTATTTTCAGTATTTTCTAGGGGTACCATCATTTTTGTCCAGGCCTGTTCCATGAGTTTATTTTTTTTTAATAATTAGGTTGAAGCATGGTTGAAAAGCAATGTCTGACTTTCATTGGTTAACATTCATAGAATTTTTTAAAATTATTACTTTTGTCAGATTAAAGTTATTTATGTGACCGTTGTGAGTTTTTCTTTCATTGACCGAAGGGTACCAACACTTTTGTCCACGTGTGTATTTAAGCTTTCTTTTTGGTAATGTTTTTTCTACTTCATGTCCATCTCTTGTTTGTTATCCTGTTTGCTGTCCTGTTGGTTTTCCTGTCATAACATGTGTTTCAGTTTATGCTTAATATGCTTATGCCCTTGCTTTTGCTTATGTCTTGCCTTAGCCCTCATTTCTGACAATAAACATGAAATACAAAAGTTGCAGATTTGTAAAGAAATTGTGAATGTGCATGTCAATGTTGACCATACATTCAATGGTAATCAGCATAGCCCAGTTGGTCTCCAGTTGGTCTACAGAGGTTCCTGAATGCATGGATGGACGGATGGATGGATGGATGGATGGATGAAAATAAACAGTTACATGCTGGCATATACTGTAGAATTACTAAAAAATCATTATACTAATTCCATATAGTTTATTTCAAATTTTACAGTAATATACTGGTACAATAAATGACAGTGGATGCAATGTAAAATAACAGTGAAATGTTGGTGTGTCTGTATAGGCTTTGACCTTTTTAATCACTTGGAAAATGAACTTTGCCCTTGTCACCTAATCAGCCTTTGGGAGAATACCAGATGCCTCCAAACTCTTGTGTACCTAGTGCTCAAATTCAGGCCTTCATGCGTCTGAGTTTACCAATGCCCTTTTCAAACCCCTTAACATACCATTGCAACAGTCTTTGATTGGTGCTCTTGTTTGGGCTGCTGTTGTTTGAAAGATTTCATCATGTACCAGTCAAGCACCCAGATCATCCTTGTCCAAAAAAGGCTGGAGCTCCAACTTTTAGAACAAACAGTTCTAAATACTGTGTTGTGGCACTGCATGACAGTGTATGACAGCAAATGTTCACCTATTTATTGCCACTGAAGTCTTTTCTCATGGTAGCTTAGAAAAACTGTGATCAGTCTGGAATTACAGACAAACCTGACCCTTTTGCACATACTGTATGTTGTGAGCTCTAAGATTTTGCCATCTGCTTCAGTCATTTTGTGCAATTTAAGACAAAACAGATCACCTTTGTCACGTGCTGCCAGTTTCACAGTCAGTTACTTTGAAAACATCTTTAGTTTTACGTTTGGAACGTGTGACTCAGTGCGAGTTTTCTCTTCAATTGGGTTTTTGTCTGTTTTTCACACTATATGTGGTCGCATCTGTGACATTTCCTCTCACTTTTTTTTCTTTGAACCAACCATCATTTGCATGGTTTGCATGTTACAGTGATAACAGCTTTGACTTTTTTATTCAAGGACATTTTGTAGAGTTCACGTTTGAAACTCAGTTCCTCTGTTACTCTAACACATTTTTTTTTTTTTTTGCTGACTGCATTAGTAATTCAATGGTCAGTCCCTGATCCAGGGTTAATTCTATTTCTGACAGTGGCCTCTTTGGGATACTTAATGCATCAGAACATAACCCAACAGAATCTCCAAAGTCACAGTATTGAGAAGTGTTTGCAAGGTTCGGGAAGGGTCTTTTTATCCTTTGATTGGGTCTGTTTTGTTAAATGTCACCAATTATGTAAAGGGCTGTGATTGCTGTCTTTACAGGGCTTACTACACTGCACAGAAGGATTAAGGTTTTAGAGACTTTCTTTTCCTCTGTAATCTCAACCACATCAGAATACAGTTCAACCATCTCAAAAACACTATTCCTAGGATTCACTTGCATGTTTGCACCAAACTTAAGATACAGTATCATCATGTTCACTTGATGCTAGTTGTGCATGTCTAGTCATGTACTGTACTGCGTAAAAGTCTTGAGTCACCTTTCATTTCTTCATATTAAATTAATTATATTCAACTTAATTGAATTGTGTAGGTTAAATTATAGAAATGGAAACAAGTGGCTTATTGAAACAGGCTGCAAAGTGGCTAAAGATACAATCTAAAATGTGTTTGTTTATGTAACAACCTCAGCAGCAACCTCATTTCCCCTCTTGTCTGTTCCAAACACTCAGTATTCAGCATCATCAGTATACTAATCACCGGCCTGATCATCTGCCATCATATGCATCTGTTTCTGACTGGATCATACCGTCAAGATTATTATTATTTTTTTTGAATGATTGAATTATTCATGGGTCACTATGTGGCATAACAAACAAAAACATTCCTCTGAAACTGCTCAGGGACTGGGCTGAAAATAAGAGGCAAAAGCTGCCCAAAATGAGAGCCAAAAAAGTCCTTCAGGAAGCATGGAGAAGTAGTCCTCTAGACTACATTAAAAATGCAAGAAAGTCTGGATTTTTGGGAAACAAAATATATAGAAATGAGGAGTAGCTCAACTTTCTCAACTTTCTTTTAACTCTGAGGACGGACTATAACCCTTAATGGCAATGGTATTCCCTAATGGCAGTAGTCTCTTTCAGCAGGATATACTACCCCAATGCACTGTAAACATCGTTCACTAACAGTTTGAAAGACATAACAAAGCGTTCAAAGTGTTGACTTGGCCTGCAAATTCCCTAGATCTCTATCTGATCAGGCATCTCCGGGATGTGCTGGATGAACAAGTCTGATCCATACAGTACTTAAAGGACTTAAAAGATCTGCCGCTAACATCTTGGTTTTAATGTTATGGCTAATCCGTGTATATGCATAATGTTGGAGTTGTATATCCATGCACAAATTACCTGCACATATTCATTACCGTCAATCAAGCATTCGCCAAGCCACTGCACCCAAACAAACGGATCCATATGCTTCATATTCCATCAGTTATTTTAGGATATCACTGCCAACATCTTTATGCAATTTCCAAGACCAAGGTTCCCTTATGCACACAAAGAAGACTCTCACATCCTAGAAAAAAAGGATTCCTTTTTTGTTTGTTTGTTTGTTTGTTTGTTTGTTTGTTTGTTTTTGTCTTTTGTTTCACAATTACGATGCATTCTTACTTCCAAGTCGCTGTCATGAATGGATTCCCAATAGGCAATAATAATAGCAAAACTTACCTGAGAGCTCTAAGTGTTGTGTGAAGAATTGAAAATGGAGAGAAGTTTGAAATAAAAGTGAGTAAAGGAATAAAGGGAAGGCTTTGTGCCAACCAGTTGGAGAAGCACAGAGGACATTATGGTGAAGGCACAGTTTTCACAGATAACGCAGAAGAAGAAAAAAAAAAGCGCTTTGTCTCTACGGAAAGCAGACTACAGAATTAAAGGACTGAAAGGTATTTCAAAGATGAATGCCAAGGTTTTGCCTTTCAAACCGAGAGCTCGACCATTAAAGAAGTCAAGTGATGTGGTGAGAAAGAAATATTAATATATTAATGCTTAAGTGGAAAACAAAATATCTCTGGATGAAACTTAAAAGCTGGTGAAGCAAAAGTTTAGGATTAAAAAGTTTAGGATTAAAATGAACAGTGTGAGGGGACATGGAATGTACATACATGCTGATGAACTTTTTGATCAATTAGCCAAGATTGTTTTGTTTGTTTGTTTGTTTTTTAGTTTTGTAAACTAATGTAGGTGCCAGTTTAGCATTGTGGAAACCTAAATTTTTGTATACTCTCGTCAGAAGATCCTGTTTGTCTCTGCGGTATGTTTTTACATTTATTCATCTTCTATACTGCTTATCCTGTACCGGGTCACAGATACCCTTGACATGGTGGCAATCCATCACTCACACACATACACACACTGCAGCCAATTTTGGGAATGCTAATTAGCTTAATCTGCATGTCTTTAGACTGTGGGAGGAAACCAGAGAACCTGGAGGAAACCCACCAAACATTGGGAGAACAAACACAACACACACAGACCCGAGCCGTGAATAAACCCTGGAGGTGCAAGGCAACAGTGTTAACCACTACACTGCCATACTGCCTGATTTATGCATGAAATTTAAAATTATTTAAACCAAATATTAATAAAATATCCTAAATCTAATTGGAAAACGTATTACCACCTGAATAAAGTCAGGTAAGTGCAAAACTACAGTAAGTGCCCACAAGATTTTTTCTTTATTTTTAAATAGATTTGACTAAATTTAAGGAATCCTTGTTGATCCCTAATCTTTAATTCATCTGTTCATCTTCAGTAACTGTCAAGGTTGAGGTGAAACTGGAGCTTATTCTCATGTTATTTTCTGGAAAGACCTTCATTTAATAAGAATAAAGAACAACAAATATATGCTGCTTTGTTCACAGTGCATGGTCTGTGTGGGTTATATAAAGCAGCGAGTGTATAAATATACCTGTTTATTTTGTGAATTTCAGATCAGTTTGTACAACAATAATGTACAAATAGGGTTTTAGCTTGTGGAGCTCATTACCTGCAGTCTTTAGGTCAGGTAAATAAATAGGCAAACTATATATATTGTTTGCCTATTTATTTGGGTATATATAAAAAAAAAAAAATATATATATATATATATATATATATATATATATATATATATATATATATATATATATATATATATATATATATATATATATACAGTGCTAACCACTACACCACTGCACCGCCTTATATATATATATATATATAAGTCGCCTTGCACCTCCAGGGTCCGGGTTTAATTCCCGGCCAGGCTCCATTCCCATCTCTGTGTGCATGGAGTTTGCATGTTCTCCCTGTGCTTGGTGAGTTTCCTCCGGGCACTTCGGTTTCCTCCCACAGTCTAATGACATGCAGATTAGGCTAACTGCCGTTCCTAAATTGCCATTCCTCATAGCGTGTCAATGAGTGTGTGAGTGAATGTATGTGTGTAAAAAAGCCAGACTGGAATATGCCAAACTACATGTTGACAAGCCACAAAGCTTCTGGGAGAATGTCCTATGGACAGATGAGACAAAAATGGAACTTTTTGCCAAGGCAAATTTTGCTAATTATACTTGAACCATATCAAGAAAAGAACACTGTCCCTACTGTGAAACATGGAGGAGGCTCTGTTATGTTCTGGGGCTGCTTTGCTGCATCTGGCACAGGGTATCTTGAATCTGTGCAGGGTACAATGAAATCTCAAGACTATCAAGGGATTCTAGAGAGAAATGTGCTGGCCAGTGTCAGAAAGCTGGGTCTCAGTCGCAGGTCATGGGTCTTGCAACAGGACAATGACCCAAAACACACAGCTAAAAACACCCAAGAATGGCTGAGGAAATCATTGGACTATTCTAAAGTGGCCTTCTATGAGCCCTGACCTCAATCCTATTGAGCATCTTTGGAAGGAGCTGAATCATGCTGTCTGGAAAAGGCACCCTTCAAACCGGAAACAACTGGAGCAGCTTGCTCATGAGGAGTGGGCCAAAATACCTGCAGAGAGGTGCAGAAGTCTCATTGACAGTTACAGGAATCGATTGATTGCAGTGATTGCCTCAAAAGGTTGTGCAACAAACTATTAAGTTAGGGGTACCATCATTTTTGTCCAGGCCTGTTCCATGAGTTCATTTTTTTTATAATTCTGTTGAAGCATAGTTGAAAAGCAATGTCTGACTTTCATTGGTTAACATTCATAGAATTCTTATTTATTATTGCTTTTGTCAGATTAAAGTTATTTCTGTGACCATTGTGAGTTTTTCTTTCATTGACCGAAGGGTACCAACAATTTTGTCCACGTGTGTATATACTCACCTAAATGATCTATATATATATATATGTCACAAATGTCACAAAAGTGAGTATATATATATATATGCAAATATTTTCATAGGACAACACTGCATAAATGACTTTGACTCAATGAAAAGTAGTCAGTGTAAAGTTTGTATAGCAGTGTAAATTTATTGACCCCTCTAAATAACTAAAAATACAGCCAATAGTAGCTGAACCCCTGGCAACAAAAGTGAATACACCCCTAAGTGAAAATGTACAAATTGAGCACAATTAGTCATTTTCCTTCCCCTTTGTCATGTGACTCATTAGTGTTACACTGTCTCAGGTGTCACCAGACAGCAGGTGAGTTAAATTTGGTATAAAAGCTCTTCCACTCTCTCAACCTGGCCACTGTATTATACTGTATATACAGTTGTGGCCAAAAGTTTTGAGAATGACACAAATATTAGTTTTCACAAAATTTGCTGCTAAACTGCTTTTAGATCTTTGTTTCAGTTATTTTTGTGATGTACTGAAATATAATTACAAGCACTTCATACGTTTCAAAGGCTTTTATTGGCAATTACATGACATTTATACAAAGAGTCAGTATTTGCAGTGTTGGCCCTTCTTTTTCAGGACCTCTGCAATTCGACTGGGCTGCTCTCAATCAACTTCTGGGCCAAATCCTGACTGATTGCAACCCATTCTTTCATAATCACTTCTTGGAGTTTGTCAGAATTAGTGGGTTTTTGTTTGTCCACCCGCCTCTTGAGGATTGACCACAAGTTCTCAATGGGATTAAGATCTGGGGAGTTTCCAGGCCATGGACCCAAAATTTCAACGTTTTGGTCCCCGAGCCACTTAGCTATCACTTTTGCCTTATGGCACGGTGCTCCATCGTACTGGAAAATGCATTGTTCTTCACCAAACTGTTGTTGGATTGTTGGAAGAAGTTGCTGTTGGAGGGTGTTTTGGTACCATTCTTTATTCATGGCTGTGTTTTTGTGCAAAATTTTGAGTGAGCCCACTCCCTTGGATGAGAAGCAACCCCACACATGAATGGTCTCAGGATGCTTTACTGTTGGCAAAAGTCTTCGCCTCACTGTGCGTGCAGATGTGCTCACACCTGCCTGCTGCCATTCCTGAGCAAGCTCTGCACTGGTGGCACTCCGATCCCACAGCTGAATCCTCTTTAGGAGACGATCCTGGCACTTGCTGGACTTTCTTGGACGCCCTGAAGCCTTCTTAACAAAAATTGAACCTCTTTCCTTGAAGTTCTTGATGATCCTATAAATTTTTAGGTGCAATATTTTATGCAACGCAATGATGGCTGCACGTGTTTCTTTGCAGGTCACCATGGTTAACAATGAAAGAACAATGATTTCAAGCATCACCTTTTAACATGTCAAGTCTGCCATTCTAACCCAATCAGCCTGACATAATGATCTCCAGCCTTGTGCTGGTCAACACTTTTTTGGGATTAAGTTAATTTTCATGGCAAAGAAGGACTATGCAATTCATCTGATCACTCTTCATAACATTCTGGAGTATATGCAAATTGCTATTATAAAAACGTAAGCAGCAACTTTTCTAATTTCCAATATTTATGTAATTCTCAAAACTTTTGGCCACGACTTTATATAAAACATAACCTAATTAAGAGAATGTTGTAATTATCTATTTACTATTTAGTTTAGTCTCTATTTCATATACTACTAGCATGAATGATACCCAGAAAAGCTGAGCTGACAGTTTATTAGGTGTACTGATCTAGTATCCTAAAATCTAGAAAAGCTCCTAAAAGCTCAGATGTACTGAAATAATGATAAAAAAAAAAACCTGTGGAAACCCAGTGTAAATGGATTTTTAAAAGATAAACACAAGGTTCCTTGTTCAAACCTGCCAGTAACAGTAGACTGAAAATGAGAGATGAGCTCACCTCGACAATGGACGGCTTCTGGGCCTAAAAGTGGTGAGAGAATAATGATTTGGAATCGTGTTCACCGTCTGTGTTTCTATTCAACCATGTCATCAATTTCAGAATAAAAAAAAAAAAAAAAAAAAGCTGAGTTAAAAATGACCGAAATCCTAATTTATGAATGAATTTTAGAGGCGCTTTACAAATTTGAAATTCTGATGTTTCCCTCGACATGATGTGGATTTGATGATTTGAAAAACAAACAAACAAACAAACAAAAAAATTCAGCTGTTACTGAGACTGCAGACTATTGTCAACTGCAGAAAAGCACAAGGAGAAATGATCAGATTCTGGTTTGTTTATTTTGAGACTTGTTGTTTTGCCTATTTTTATCTTAAATTTTACAAAGGAAGTCTAATAGCCATCTGTTTGAATGTGAATCATGCGTTCTGACAGTCTGTTCACAAAAATGACGTCAACACTCCACAATCAAATTCATTAAGCTCCTGTCCACAGAAGGGGGTTCACAATATGGCATCTTGTTATTCAGCTTTCCTCTCCTGTGGCAAATTTGGGCATGTTGATGAAAAACTTAAAAGTGTAGTCTTATTTTTAGCACAAGATACAGTAGTTAATGTGAATACATTAAATAACTGTAATCCAGTTATTTAATATATTCACATTTACTTGCTACTATACAAATTACTGTATTAAATAATTAAGTTGCTAATGAGTGTAACTGGCATCTTAGTGTAAATAAAATATAGTGGAAAACTGTTGTGTAGTAGAGGAAAGCAAGATGTTAAACGCAGTCATGACTTTATTTGCAATTATAGATCCATATGAAAAGACAAAAAAAATAAAGCATGACTAGACGAAGAACTGTTCCTTAGAAGTTAGTTTTTAGTTTTTGCTGCTTCGGAACAGTACCTTCAAAACAGAGAGTAATACTTACAAAACAGTAATTGAAATATAGTTGCAAGCAACGATGAGCGGGCCCAAGCACCATCGCCACCCAGGTGCACTAATAATGAAACTAATTAATCATTAAAGTGAAATAGGTGACATGAGTTAAACAGGAAATAATGAAACAGGAAATGCTATGAAACATTACACAAGGCATAAGAATTTAAGCAAAGAATTTTAGAAAACTATCAACATAAGAGTCCTGTAAGCACAAACAGTAAGATTATGGCGGTAGAATCCACCCTCTCGGCCCCACTCCTCTCTCATCCAGATTTTTTCCCCTTACTTTCTTCTTTTTTTCTTTTTTCATCTTGTTTTTTTTTTTTTCTTTATGGTATGAGAAGCCACCCTGTCAGCCTCACTCATATGTTTAGTGTGCCTGGACGTTTATCAGAGCGTGAGGCATGATCCAGCTTTCATTGCTTGCTCTGTGTTGCTGGCCTCACCTGTCATCCTCTCTCATGTGCTTAGTGTTCCTATTATTTCTTCAGAACATGAGGCCTGAACCTTTTTCACGTTCTCTCCGAGTATCTCCTTTGTAAAAACCCTTATCTGTCTGGATAAACACAGTGTGACAGGCATACAGTAGTAATGCCAGTTGAGCTTCACTTAAAAGTAATGGGCAAAAGTTTTTGGCATTAAAATGAAGCAGATGCATTGCAGTTGCAAGTGCAATCATATCCAGCTATCCCAAAAGAACATAAAGGCATGGGCAATATTATTAGGCAAATAATTAATGTTTACCACTTCATGAAAGTGCATCTAAACCTAATTTTATAGGCAGTGATCCATAAATAAACTGATTACACTTTATGAGTTAGCATGCAGATTTATACAAATTACACACTAATTAGCCTGGATGCTAATTCTTTGGGGATAATGTCATGTTGTAACAAGTAGATTATATTTATTTATTTATTCATATGAAATCTCATGCGACAAAATATCATAGTTATGTAACTATGATTTACTATGATGAACTATGATGACTTTCGGACATGTTCTTACAAAATCATGGCCGTTCAGGTCAGACAGCAGGTATTCAACATAAAGATCAGAATGAAGTGCTCTACACATCCACTAGAATACAGAAAAAAATATATAACATTTTTCCCTGGTTGAAAAATATTCATCATTCAGCTTTCATGACTCATTCTAAACTTGGAGTCACTATTCTCAGTCACGTTTTTTTAGCACTAAAGAGTGTAGTGGTAAGCCATGGTTACATTTCAGCATTAGAGTGGGTGAAAGCCTTCTAGTTGAAGGAGAAGGTTCAGTCAGTATGGTTTGTTTAAAAAAACATATTTGTCAATAATTTCACAAATTGAGAATTGCTCGATGCTAAGTAACTTTGACGTGACACATTTTTAGTTCGCACGTCATTATATTATGTTGATTGATTATGTGACAGTGTGACATGTGTGTGGATGTACCAGGATGCAAGTGTGTTAATGAGGTCTGTTCAAATCCGAGACCTAGAGCACATTTCCAGCACAGTTTTTTTTTTGTTGTTGTTGTTGTTGCTCAAACTCAACTGATTTAATTGATTAGCCAGTATGCTGTACATAGAAGAATAGACTTTCAGAATAGAACATTAGAATAACTAATGGAACTAATATAACTAAATTAGAATAACTGTAAGCATGCGTGTTTAAATTTTGGTCAATTTAAGTGTGTCCATTTCCGTTCCAAAATCATTGTCACGAGCAACCGAGGGATGAACACAGTAGCCTTAGCAGTTAGCCCGTGTTGCGTGGTAAACCCAAATGCGGATGCAGCGCAAGCAGGCAGGATAACCACGCGTTTACTCTTAGAACTCTCTTACACAAAGATCAAGGATCTACACAAATAAATTTGCGTTCTGGCAACACACACTCAATCAAGGAAGCAATCTGAATAGGTGAGTCCTCACGAAATAGTTGGTGAAGCGATAGCGAAGGCATGAATGAACTCAATGACTGAGCGATGTGAAGCGCCATCTTGTTTCCTTTTATGCTTTCTGAAAGCACGACCGTCTTACTTCCGGGTCCTCGTGCCGTTTCACTATGGTCATGATGACGTTTTTCCCTTCGGATGCCGGCAGGCCCGTGATGAAGTTAAGGGCAATGTGCGTCCAGGGTCGACGGGGGACTGGGAGTGGTTGGAGTTTCCCTGGTGTTGGTTGATTGGAGGTCTTGGCCCTGGCACACACTTGGGCACGCCCGAACGAACTCCTCGACATCCTTGGCCATTGAGGGCCACCAGAAAGCGCGCTGGATGTATTTGAGGGTGCGCTGCGTGCCTGGGTGCCCTGACAGCGGCGAGGAGTGACCTCATTTGATGATGTCGGCCTTGATGTTCTTGGGTACAAAGAGTCATCCAGGCGGGGCCCCTGCCGGTTCGGTCTCCGTGGCCTGTGCCTGGCGAACCCTCGTCTCCAGTTCCCAACAGAGCGGGACGATGACTCTGGAAGGTGGCAGGACAGACGCGGGGTCCGCCCGAGGGACGTCCCCCTCATGTTGTCGGGAGAGGGCGTCGGCTTTGATGTTCTTTGACCCCGGGCGATAGTAGGTGGAAATCAAAAGACTCGAAAAATAGAGCCCACTGCGCATGCCTGGGGTTGAGTTGTTTTATGTTCTTGATGGTAATGAGGTTTTGGTGGTTGGTCCAGACGATAAATGGTTGGTATCTGGATGGAGGAGAATTGGAGCGGTGGTGATGGCAGAGTTTGGAGAATGCGCTGATGGCAGTGGAGTCGAGTTGGAAGGGATGAGATGAGGGGCGAGTTCGTGCGGTTAGGGGTGCTGCGACTGTACTGTAGCCCCGGATAAAGCAACGATAGAAGTTCGCAAACCCAAGAAACCGTTGAAGCTGTTTGAGAGTCTTGGGTAGGGGCCAATGACGTACAACCTCAAGCTTCTGTGGGTCCATGGCCACACCCTGGGACGAGATGACAAAGCCCAGGAACGTGGTGGAGCGCTTGTGAAAAGCGCACTTCTCCAACTTACAGTACAGTCGGTGGGCGAGCAATCTCTTAAGGACGGCCCTGACGTGTCGGATGTGTTCTTCGGCGGTGCGTGAGTAGATGAGTATATCGTCTAGGTAGACAAATACCCATTTTCCCAACATGTCCCGGAGAACATCGTTCATAAACTGCTGGAAAGCTGCAGGGGTGTTACAGAGTCCGAAGGGGATAACAAGGCTTTCGTAATGTCCATTAGGGGTGATGAAGGCTGTCTTCCACTCATCGCCCTCTCTGATACGCACCAAGTTGTAGGCGCTCCAGAGGTCCAACTTTGTAAAAATGGTGGCACCAGAGAGGGCGTCCAGGGCTGAGTTGGTAAGAGGCAGCGGGTGTTGGTTTTTTATGGTGATGTTATTCAGCCCCCGATAGTCAACACAAGGACGTAATTCGCCCGAACACTTCTTTACGAAGAAAAATCCCGCGGCGGCAGGCGAGGAAGAGGGTCGGATGGTACCCTGACGGAGAGCGGAGGACACATACTCCTCCATCGAACCGCCATGGCCCTCTCAGCTGCCTGCCCGGATAGCAATGAGACAAGAAGTGCAACGCGCAGTCGGTCTGTGTAGTACCTGGTGGAATTGAACTCAAACACAAGATCTAATGCTGTTAAAAACACACTGCACTTCCCATCTGTGCCATACCACTTATCTGGTAAAGCAATGAAAATGTCAGAGGGGGGGGAAGGGGGCGCAGCCGCCGCCGCTGCGGGGGGCGTGACAACAGCCGACTGAACAGCCGCCTCACGGAGGGTCACGTTCTCCTGCCGCAGCTCCGCCACCTCGCAGCGCAAAACCGCGACGTCTTGGAGCTCCTTTCAGAGAGACACAACTTCACCACGGAGCTCATTGATCAGCTCGGCATGCTGGTCAACCACAGCGCAGAGGCGAGCAAACTCTGCTGGGTTTATTGCTTTGGGCTCAGTCATTCTGTCACGAGCAACCGAGGGATGAACACAGTAGCCTTAGCAGTTAGCCCATGTTGCGTGGACGGTAAACCCAAACGCGGAAGCAGCATGAGCAGGCAGGATAACCACGCGTTTACTCTTAGAACTCTCTTGCACAAAGAGCAAGGATCTACAAAAATAAACCCGCGTTCTGGCAACACACACTCAATCAAGGAAGCAATCTGAATAGGTGAGTACTCACGAAATAGTTGGTGAAGCGATAGCGAAGGCATGAATGAACTCAATGACTGAGCGATGTGAAGCGCCATCTTGTTTCCTTTTATGCTTTCTGAAAGCGCGACCGTCTTACTTCCAGGTCCTCATGCCGGTTGCAGTGCAAGTGTGCATGACAATACCCCCCTGTCCAGGACCGACTCTCGACGGTCCAGGGGTGGAGGATACCCGACGACGGTAGTCCCGTATGAGCTCGGGGTCAAGGATGAACCGGGTCGGAATCCAAGACCATTCCTCGGAGCCATAGCCCTCCCAGTCAACTAGGTACTGCATACCTCTGCCCCGAGGACGTGAGTCGAGGATCCGGCGTACAGTATAGGCAGGACTACCCTCGATGATTCGGGGAGGGGGAGTAGGGTGGGTGGGTGGAACCATTGGTGAAGTGATGAAGTGTTTGAGCTGGGAGATGTGGAATATTGGGTGGATCCGGAGCGCCGCAGGCAGCTGGAGCTGGTAGGTGACAGGATTGACACGGAGGGTGATGCGATATGGAGCGAGTGTGCATGACAATCATGGGCGTTCCCAGACAACAGGTATTCAACATAAAGAACGGAATGTACTAGAGTACAGAAAAAAATACGTTAAAATACGTTAAAATTTTCCCCGGTTCATCATTTGCCCATGAAAGCCCAGAGAGTATAAATTAAACCAAACTAATCAAAGGCTTAACAGAGCACAGTGGGCAATTAAAGCAAGAATGCAATGACAGGGCAATGACTGAAAAAAAGACTAGAACACATGGAGAAAGCTCTAAACAAAACAACATGAGCTGGGGCATAAGAAATGGAATTTGTGACACGTGACATGAGTTCCTATAACCTATGCTGATCAGCCTTAGAACCACCTGTCTAATATTCCGTATGTCCTAACCATCCTAAGTTTTTCTAACCATCCTTGAACAATGTTTGGAGATTTTGTCATAGCACATTATGTTGCTGAAGGAGGCAATTTCAATTAGTCAATACTTGGTCTGCAACAGCGTTTCAGTAGGCGGTAGGTCAGCATAGATCAGGATGGGCTTACACCCTTACCATCCTTTTCATCACCCTGCTCACTAACAACTAAATGATACATTATACACAGTCCTGACTGATCTCATAACATCTTATACTGATTGTCTGATAAGTCCATTTCCATTCCATCATAGTGTACGGAGACTAGAAATGGTTCATCTGTTCTGTGTGTGTTTATGTGCATTTCTGTACTCATAAGATGCCCATCGATTCAGTGCTTTGCCATCCTCTTAATAATAAAACCCATGATATTAATTTTATTTGAGATGTGTCTAGTCGTACCTTGTCTTCCCATTAATTAGCGTGTAAAAAAAAAAAGTCTGCGATTGACAGAGCCCTGAATGTATTTGATTTATGAACAAATGTGGTTGTTTTTATTCTGCTCAGGCCTTATCGGAACCCTGAATGTCGAGTGAAAGCTGACTGCCCTGAGACGAGCGGATCAATGTTTGAGATTTGTAAATCTTAAGCCGGATGAAGGGTGATGACCCCAGTTTACATAGTGCAAAGTTACCTGTCTGTATAATGCTACACATATATTAACTTTAGGGATGTTCAAGGTCTTTACAGACAGGCAGTGAAGGCTAGGTATATTTTAAGGCTCTTAGTTTAAGGCAAAATCAGGACAAACAAACTGTTGAGCACCAAAATTGCCAAGTTATGGACAATGTGGATTTGTCTCTCTAATACATGTCAATTTCATGGCAGACTTTTCGACATGTGGGAAGTCCATGCAAAAAATAGTGGCTTTGTTGGAAATGCAGATGATTGCATATTCCTCTTGGTTGTGACGTCAATGTTCGGTCATGTTTTGGGCTTTCAGCAGTTCTTTCATCTTCTTTATGGTAGGTTAATGTGGTGTACCTTTAATTCACATTTATGTCATTTGGCAGACACCCTTATCCAGAGTGATTATCTCCTTATACAGTACATCTGAGCAGCCGTGGGTTAAGGGCCTTGTTCAATGCCCAAAGCTGGCAATTTGGTGGTGCTGGGGTCAAGTCATTTTTTACTGGATATCTTTTTTGTTGCACCATTCTGTCTAAGCTTCTGTGTACAGGTGTAACTAATGTTGTTTTTTTGATGTGGTAGAGCAACAAATTCAAGGAAATGGCCTAACGGAATACTTTGTTACCAATTCTGTGCTGTATGTAGATCATTTATATATATCGAGAAGAAGTGTTTAAAAGAAGTGTGTAAAAAAGAAAATCTTTTTTAATCACAGAGATTGTTTTACTTCAGTACACAGCGAGAGCTCTCTTTCATAGTACAGGTATGCATCATATAACCAATAGCTTTCCACATTTCTCTGCTTCACCACTGTGCTTACACAAGAGCATCCTACATAGTTTTCTTAAGTACTGTATAAAGTATAACATGGTGTCAAAACAACATCCAAACCACGTAATGTCCTATTTCACAGGTCATATCGCAGATGTTAAGTGATGCATACCTGTCATTTATTACTGCTGCAGTAAGTGCAATGGGTTAGAGTTAGGGTTAGAGTGTAAAACGTCCTTTTTTTGGAAATATCTTCCAAAATTCCAAAATGGGCAATTTGGGAATGCCAATTAACCTAATCTGCAGGTCTTTGGACTGTAGGAGGAAACCAGAGTACCCAGAGGAAACCCACCAAACACCAAGCAAACTCCATGCATACAGAGATAGGAATCGAGCACAGACCCTGCAGGTGCAAGGCCACAGTGCTAACCACTACACCACCATGGAAGGCTCTAAAAATCTTGTGTGTCAGAAAATAATAATTTGCAAAATAACTAAAAGCCGGAAAATTCATTTTAACATGTTGCACAGTCACACTATTTTTATTTCTTCTGCTTCTGTTGTTTTCTTTGTTTTTGTTTTTTTTTTCTGTATCATCCTGTATCATTTTATAGTAACCAGAAGGTGGTGTTTGTGCTGAAGCTTGAGAAAAAAGAATAGACTGGATTATTTGTGTCATTGAGACAGTGTTAAGACAACCAGAGTTCAAATATGATGTTAACACTTTCATGAGAACTGCCATGTGCCCACTATAAAGCTATATTTGCCAGAATCCCCATCTACGCAAGCTACTGCAAAAAGTCTAAACTAACTAGTCTAAAAACTAACAAGTAGCCCATTGATCCCCAGAACATTTTCAACAATCCCTAACCGCTCATTTATGAGGTCACACACTGATGTTGGATGAGAAGGCCTGGCTCACAAGCTGCTTTCAATTTCATTCCAAAGGTGCTCAATGGGGCTGAGGTCAGGGTTCTACTGTATGTGTGGGTCAGTCATGTTCTTCCACCCCAAAACCAATCAAACCATGTCTGTATAGTCCTTGCTTTGTGCACTGGGGCACTGTCAATATTAATAATAATAATAATAATAATAATAATAATAATACATTTTATTTATAATGCACTTTATATTTGAGGCAAATCTCAAAGTGCTACAAATTATTTCTGCAAATTATTTCTGCTCATGTTGGAATAGAAAAGAACCTTCCACTGAGCCAAAAATGGCCCGGTGTATGAAAATGAGGTGAAGTGTCAGAAAATTAATAGTATGTGTAGGCTAAGAACATTTATAGAAAGGGGAATAGTGGCTCAGACGGCTAATGTGCTAGGTTGTTGGTTTGGGGATCTGGGTTCGGTGGTTACCACACCCACATACTACCCAGGCCCTTCATGCAGTCCCAAGCCCAGTTAAAATGGGAGGGTTTCTAGTATAAAAATCTGTGCGAAAGTTGTGTGCGGATCAGATGGTTGATGTGAGTAGGCGGAAGTTAGTAGGCTTAAAACAATACCAATTGCTTGCTGTTGTGGAATTAGTCTTAGTGTGAGAACTTAATTACAATTTAAAGATCCCCTTTTCTCTAACTAGTGAATGACATACTTAAGTAAACTTTTTTTAACCAATTGACAATAAAAATGTATTTATTATCATTTATTTTTAAAGTTTTAGGACATTGTGTGAACTTTCCCATGTCTCTGTCTCTTACATCTCTTCTTCTGGGTTCTAATGTTAATGTGTTATTAGAACCCCCCCCCCCCCCCCCCCCTCTCTCTCTCTCTCTCTGTCCCCCTCCATTGAGCTCACACTTCCTGTCTCCAACTTCCACTCTTTCAGCCCGATTTAACCAGGACATGTTAAAATGGTGTATGTTGTTTGATGTAACAAATGCACTCTACAGTACATGACATCTGCCATTTGGCCAAACTCAAAACTCTGTCTTTTGCTGAGAGCAATCATCAGGCAACGTCAAGCGTACTGTGTGTACTGTATATGTGTGAAGTGTGTGTGAGGTGTGTGTATCTCTCTCCTGACAGAGAAACGAGGCGTTTCGGGCACATCGAATAACATAATAATGAAAACTAAACAGCATTTCATCATCATTTTTTAAAACCTACAGTAACTGCAATTCCTTTTGCTATAATGTTAACGTCTAACACTTTTAGATGTTAAAACACAATTTCTCAGCTACAAGACTGAGAAAAAAAGGTGAGCTTTCTCTCTGGCATCTCTTTTAGGCAAGTCGCTGTCCTCTCTTGAACTACCCCAGCCTACTCACACACACAATTCTGAGACCAGGGGCCCTGGAGAGCTGTGCTTATTTGAACAGATTACTGTAACCACACTCAAATCACACACTGGTGTTAAAAACTCTCGGAGAGTAAATCTCTGTCGGTGCAGCAGCAGCTACCTGCAGAATTTATTCTGCTTGGAAAGAAAGTCAGTTTTCTATACCTGATACAAACTGCATCAAAATTAGAATCACTTTTCTACCAATATACCAAATGTACAAACAGGAACATGTTTGACAAATCACCACTGGCGTCTACAGTACTAGACAGCATAAACAACCTGATGGTAGTGGTGTAAATGTCTGTTTCTACAATGCTCTTCTTGTACATAAATGTATAGGTTAAAATCTTTATGTATAAGGACCAATAGTATATTGTACAATTTTTACCCTCACACCCGTCATTTGTGCATTTACAGTACACAAACAGCTAATTACAGTGAATGTGATGATGGCGTGAAGTGGTTAGCTTTTTGGCCTCACACCTCCGGGTCAAGGGTTTGAGTTCTGCCTTTGGCACTGTGTGCATGAAGTTTGCATTTTTTTTCTCCATGCACCAGGTTTTCTGGGTTCCTCCCACAGTCCAAATAAGTCTACTTGTTGTCTTGAAATTGGCTGGATTGTGTGGGGTAGGATTAGCACTCCTCCAGGGTGTACCCTGTCTCATGCCCCACTGGCCTTTGATATATTTCAGAAACCTATTCATTTTTAGAATAAAAACAACAGTATGGAAAGGCATTTCTGCATATGGAAACCTTTTCCTGTCAAAGTTTCATGTTGCAGCAGTGATGCAAATATACATGTAAACATTAAACATATTAAATAATGTTGCACTTCCTCATCAAAGACTGTTCCCAAAGACAGTATATTTATTTGCTCTATGCTGTCCACAGCTACAGTATATTCTATCCATCTTAATCTGATTTTTTTCGTTTGCACATATTCATTACTATCCTTATAATATATATTGTTGTGTTACTATTCTTTGCTACTAGATGTTTGAAATTTCCTTAGGAATCAATAATTTATCTGGTGGCAGAGTGGCTTAGTGGTTAGCCTTATCGCCTTGCATCTCTTGGTCCTGGGTTTGGCATGGAGTCTTCATGTTCTCCCCATGCTTGGTGGGTTTCCTCCTACAGTCTGAAGACATGCAGATTAGGCTAATTGGCATTCCCAAATGAATGTTGACTGGAGGTCCTACCACGGTCACCCAAAACAGGAATAAATACAATGGTCACCCTTGGTCGCCACAGTCCCTGATTGGACTACAGAAGCTCCTGGATGGATGGATCTATCAATCTTTCTTTTTACAACCATGTTGAGAGGAAATAATGAGCTCAGAATGCATACATGTGGAACCTTGAGGAGGATGGGCTACAACCCACAAAGGGTTCCACTCAAGGCAGCAAAGAACAAGAAGCTCACCATCATGTGATTGTTGAATATTGGAAGCAGACCAAGCAATGTTTTTGCAATACACTTCTCAATGCAAGCAACAAACCATCTAATGTCTGTGACTGTACAGTGATTGTATGCATTGTGCTGCTGACACTTAATTTGATAATTGTATAATTGCAAGAATTAGCAGGAGTACAGGCGTTCCATTTAAAGTCACTACAGAATAAACATCTACCAATTATGGATATTTTTAAGCAAAATCACATGAGAAAGGGTTCTGTTACACTGAATATCAGCAGGGCTGTGGAGCAGTAGTAGGCTTGGGGCTTGGGTGATATCCAGTACAACATCTTGACCTTAAGTGTTAGATTGGTTTCATACAACAGTTCTACAAATGTTATTTATTATCAGTGGCTTACGATCTGTTTGCTCGTTTAACTAGTTATTTGGCTCCAGGAACACATATCAATTCACAACTGTCAGTCAGTTGTGATTGGGTGATTTCACATGGGTGAAAATAGTTTTAAATTCTTATCAAATAACCTGGATATTCAATAACTTGCAGGTTCTGGGGTTGAATCCCAAATAGAGTTAAATGAGAGCTAGTGCACAATGTAGGGTGTAAAATTTTTTCACACGACAAGTAATTCCCTTGATCAGGGGTTAGAGGGGGGGGGGGGGGGGGTTTGGGATACAGCCTTGTGTTAGAGGCTACAACCTAGGAACAACCTAGCAACAATTACCAAGCAGATAAAGTGTTGTTTGTGATGACATAACATCATCAGGTGTGTTCCTGCTGAAAGTGTCTCTGTGACTAGATTTGAATGTGTGTTTTGGCAGGCAGCTGCTCTAACCTCTTTCTGCAGACCATATGGACCTACTTTCAACCATGCTGTAATCAACAGTCAGTGTAATTAACAATTGTTATTACATCTGTGATACAGAGGGATACACACATGGACAAAATTGTTGGTACCCTTCGGTCAATGAAAGAAAAACTCACAATGGTCACAGAAATAACTTTAATCTGACAAAAGTAATAATAAATAAGAATTCTATGAATGTTAAACAATGAAAGTCAGACATTGCTTTTCAACCATGCTTCAACGGAATTATTAAAAAAAAAATGAAAACTCAAAAACTCATGGAACAGGCCTGAACAAACATTATGGTACCCCTAACTTAATAGTTTGTTGCACAACCTTTTGAGGCAATCACTGCAATCAAACGATTCCTGTAACTGTCAATGAGACTTCTGCACCTCTCTGCAGGTATTTTGGCCCACTCCTCATGAGCAAGCTGCTCCAGTTGTTTCCGGTTTGAAGGGTGCCTTTTCCAGACAGCATGTTTCAGCTCCTTCCAAAGATGCTCAATAGGATTGAGGTCAGGGCTCATAGAAGGCCACTTTAGAATAGTCCAATGTTTTCCTCTTAGCCATTCTTGGGTGTTTTTAGCTGTGCGTTTTGGGTCACTGTCCTGTTGCAAGACCCATGACCTGCGACTGAGACCCAGCTTTCTGACACTGGCCAGCACATTTCTCTCTAGAATCCCTTGATAGTCTTGAGATTTCATTGTACCCTGCACAGATTCAAGACACCCTGTGCCAGATGCAGCAAAGCAGCCCCAGAACATAACAGAGCCTCCTCCATGTTTCACAGTAGGGACAGTGTTCTTTTCTTCATATGCTTCATTTTTCTGTCTGTGAACATAGAGCTGATGTGCCTTGGCAAAAAGTTCCATTTTTGTCTCATCTCTCCATAGACAATTCTCCCAGAAGCTTTGTGGCTTGTCAACATGTAGTTTGGCATATTCCAGTCTGGCTTTTTTATGATTTGTTTTCAACAATGGTGTCCTCCTTGGTCGTCTCCCATGTAGTCCACTTTGGCTCAAACAACGACGGATGGTGCGATCTGACACTGATGTTCCTTGAGCATGAAGTTCACCTTGGATCTCTTTAGAAGTCTTTCTGGGCTCTTTTCTTACCATTCGGATTATCCGTCTCTTTGATTTGTCATCAATTTTCCTCCTGCGGCCACATCCAGGGAGGTTGGCTACAGTCCCATGGATCTTAAATTTCTGAATAATATGTGCAACTGTAGTCACAGGAACATCTAGCTGCTTGGAAATGGTCTTATAGCCTTTACCTTTAACATGCTTGTCTATAATTTTCTTTCGAATCTCCTGAGACAACTCTTTCCTTCGCTTCCTCTGGTCCATGTTGAGTGTGGTACATACCATGTCACCAAACAACACAGTGACTACCTGGAGCCCTATATATAGGCCCACTGACTGATTACAAGATTGTAATGTCTAACTTTCATTGGTTAACACTCATAGAATTTTTTAAAATTATTACTTTTGTCAGATTAAAGTTATTTATGTGACCATTGTGAGTTTTTTTCTTTCATTGACCGAAGGGTACCAACAATTTTGTCCACGTGTGTATATAGAGTTAAACATCCCAGTGCTGTTATGTTCTGTATCACCGTTCATGCAATGCCTCTCATCCAATCAGATTACTCGGTCAGAACTAACTGTTGCATAATAGTTAGTATACTAAACCTGTGTTATATTTTACAATTACAGTGTTTTTTCGGGATTGTGACTTGACATACCATAAGTGATGATCCTTAAAATATCATGACAGAATCTGTAATAATGTTCTCCATGTCAAATTATTTGTTCTTCACAATGCAATCTCCTTGGGCTCATTCCAAAAAAAACAAACAAAAAAACAGTTAACATATACAGTACAGAAAGATTTTAATGTATTAAGGGTATTTTTCTGTGCTGTGTTCATTTTACTTAGTTTCCACCATTGTCACTAACAATTTGGTGTAATTATATGCTGGTTTTGTATTAGTGTCAGCAGCCTTAACAATGAGATTTTGGCCGAATGTCAATCATTTGTCATGATCTGTTTTTGGATACAATGAATCACCTGGAGAGCATGTCCTAAGACCACCAATCTCAGCTCATGTTCAAAGAATTATTTTACGGAAATGCCATTGTGGTTTGTTACAGCAAAGTCAGATGGGAAATCATACTGTGTAAACAATCTGTTAGTTACAATGTAATGCATGTAAGAATTTTTTTTTTTTTAATGTGTGAAACAAACCAGCAAATGTTTCCCAAAATTCTAAAGCAGAGAAAGCACAGCATCCTAAAATTCCAAATGTGGGTGGTTATTGAAAACATCTCTCATGCTTGCTTATTGTGACCCAGATATAAAAATGGGTGCAGTCGAAATAGGTGATCTCTCTTGAAAGTGTGTTTTTGACGTTTCAGAAACAGAAACCTCCACATAGGAAATCTGTAATAGTTCCAAACTTGACAGTTTTGTCACCATCTCCATGGCAACTGTGCGATGGGACCTCATTAGACATGCACGCGTGTGCGTGCATGTGTGTGTATGTATGCATGCCTGTTTGTGTGCATGTTTTCCTCCAGTCTTACAACGCCGTCAACTTTATTTTGTATTTAGGATATTAAATCTCTTTCAAAGTTAAAAATACAGTAAACTGAATCAAATAGTTATAACTAAAACTCCTGAATATACATATTACACAGTAACCAAAATCCATCAATACACTACATTGTCCTCAAAATCTCTAAGTACATAACATAATATGCAAAATTCATCAGTATGCCATAACCAACGCCTATCAGAAATCACCCATATTATTAGCAAAATCCATCAACACTAAATCAATCAGGACATCATAAACAAAATATATCAGCACATTACATTATATATCTTTACATCGTAACTAAAATCCATCAGTACATTATTAGCTAAAACCACCTGTACATCATACAAAATCCATTAGTACATTATAGCCAAAATTCATCCACACATTATAATCAAAGTGCATTAATAAATCATATCCAAACTTCAGCAAAACATTATATCTTAGCAGAAATATATTAGTAAATTACATCATCAGCAAAATGCACCACCTCATAACCAGAATTTATTTATTATTAAATTACAACAAAAATCCATCTGTACATCATAACTTCAATCTATAAGTACATTACATTATGACCAAATTCCATCAATGCATTAAATCATAACCAAATTTTTTTGTTACACATTATTATGTCCAAAGTCTATTATTGTATTACATCATAACAAAAACCCAGCAACATGACATAAACAGTATGTATTAAAACATTAAATATTATATACACTGTATATAGGTTCCCTAACTAATGTCCTAGCTAAAACCTTCATCAGATAATGCCTTTTGTTCATACCTCAAACTCCTACTCTTAGACTCTCATGTAAATGAGCATCAAGTCGGTGGATGGTGTCGCCGTATATGAGCTAATATTAGGGAGGAAATCTAGTTGGCTTTTTTAAGCCCTGGCCAATACAAAAAAAAAAAAGACAAAAAGTTTTCTCCTATTTTTACCGTATCTGTATAGTGGAGGCCCATTCAAATGTCTAAAAAGAGAATTTTGTACAATAAGTTCTCAAGATTTCTAGACAAGTCTTCATGACCTGAGCAGAAAAAATAATAACCAAGACATCTAGGCACAAGTCGTGAAATAATCAGGTGCCAGTGGTGTACAGTATACCTGCTTCATTTCTTTAAATCAGCCATAGTTGCACTGGAGCCATAAGGCACATTCCCTGCCATGTGACCTTTCATATAGATCAAACAATTCCATAATCCTCTTCTCCATACACTGTCCGTGGCTGACAGAAATGTAACGTTTTTTTTTGTTTGTTGTTTGTTTGTTTGTTTGTTTGTTTTTCTTGTAATAACGTTTATTTTTTTCAAAATGCAGTATTACATTATATTTAAACTGGAATGGAAGGTAATTAAAATAAAATGATCATCGATGCTGAACCATCTTGTGAAGAAGAAACCATTAATGCTTTAATCTTAGTTTCCTGTATTATGAGCATCAGGCATCTACTGCATTCTTCAACATATTTACTTCTTTTCATGAGCTAATAAAAATGAATCTAATAGTCATGTTGTACACATCCAGTGTGGAAATAAATTGATATTTCAACAGAGAGAAAATCGAGTTTCCTTGTGTTACGGTGTTACACAAGATGTGGGCAATAACTGAACATTATCAGACAACAAGAAGTAGAGACAAGAAAACAATACATATTTAACATTTAAACCCTCCAGACTGTATGCAGGGCCACGGGGAGTCTGGAGCCTATCTCAGGTGACAGGGCACGAGGTGGCCTAAGTCACCTGAGTCAGCTGGGAAAGGATGCCAATCCATCACAGGGCACACACAAACAGCACACACACACATGCTTATTCACACTCTACGGGCAGACTGGAATGCCAATTAGCCTTATCTGTAACACGGCCACCCGTGCGAAGGGCAAATCTGTGGATAACTACGCAGATTTATAGGCAGGCAGAGCAGCGGATGGCCGTGGTTGCTAGGCAACCCCGCCATGTTGCCAATCAGAGCAAACGCGCTACACCTGTCCGGTAGGCAATTTAAACTCCCCAAACCAGCAAACTATGTGCGAACATTTAGGTCTGGGAGCATTGCTCCAGGTATAGGAAAGGAAAGAGATTAAGAAAAGAGACAACTGAAAAGAGGCCTGAAAGATAACTGTTGGAGCCATAAAGTACATTTTCAATACATTTCTATAGTATTTGACTTTATTATTACTTAGATATAAATGTGACCTTTTTTGTGACATATTTGTGACTATTGACTCACGCACAGGTCATAGGTCAAGTGTTTACGGTAGCAACCGTTTTGTGTTTGATTTATTAGAAGGAAGGAAGGACTCGGTGTTAGACAGTCTTTTGACCGTTCTTTGAAACCATATTTAATTTGAAGCTTGAAAAGGTGTAAATAGTTCTTAAGTTTAATTTGTTGAGTGTCTTGTATCCAGACAAACGAAGATTAAACTGATACACCACAAGTTTTGTGGATTTACACGTCAAATCCTTGTACCGGTCCTTATGGAAACGGCGAAGAACAGGAGAACATAGATCGCCATTACAATTAAGTCAAAAGACTTCTCGCATTGGAACTACGCGAAGTGGAAACTGGATTACCAATTTTGATGCTACACTTGTTATCGAACAGGATTTAAGTATCATGGACATGACAAGATAAGCGAAACGAGAGAGGTGCTCGTGCGGAATAACCGGGACTATGGCTAGGATACATTCACTGTTTCCGGCCCCAGTGTACCCACACGTTTCATGGTCTACCGAAGATAAGCTTGCTTGGAATTCATTCTCATCACTACTACTGTATCTGTTCTTATTAGGAATGTGCAAAATACTTGGGTGCATTTTAAAACATTCTTGACAAGTAAGTCTTTTCTTGCAGTTTTTGCTTAAATGCCCCCGTGTGAGACATCCAAAGCATAGTCCCTTTAATTTCAAAAACTCAATTTTGTCCTTGTGTGCTTGCTCTTTAAACTTGAGACATGAATTCAAAGCATGGTTCTTTTAACAGAATGTACATGCTTCAGACACTATCTTATCACATTGAGGTTTTTCTTTCTTTCTTTATCTCGACTTGTTTCATATGTTCGGTACAGACATTCGTGACAAAACTACTACCTTTGGAAATACCTTTTTTGTACTTCCAGTCAGGAGTCTGGCTTTTCCTCTCAGCGCTTGCACCGGTTGACTCTTGAATGTCTCCAAACAGTGGGTCGTTTTTAATTTTGGCTTGACGGTCAATATAATCCACTATGTCTGCGAACCTGGCTCTTCTGCCAGACCTTTCATAAATGTCATATGCAACATTTTTCCAACGCTCTCTCATCCTGTATGGGAGATGACAACTCTCATATTAGTAGGGTTGTCCATTTCAGCCATGTAATCCACATCCTGCATAGTGTTAAGGCATCCAGTCAAGAAAAGAGCAAACGTGTTCAGCATCTTTCCATCTTCTGTCTTGATCTGAGGCCATTTCAAAGCCTTTTCAATATACGCTGAAGCAATTCTAAGTTCATCACCATAATGATGTTGCAGTAATCTTCTTGCCTCTTTGTATCCTCTTTCTGCACTCATATGTCCACAACTCTTTACCAGGTCTTGTGGTTCACAGCTTGTCTTTATCATATTGCTCCAAATAGAACAGCTTGTCTTTATCATTCTCAGTCTTATTGTCAATAGCATTGTCAAAGGCTCGTAAGAACGATTTAAAGTTAATGGGGTCACCCTTGAAAACTGGAACATCTCTTTGCGGAAGCTGAGATAGATTTTGTTGCTTCAACATCATTTCCGTGATGTCATTTTGCCTTTTCATGGTTTGGAACGAGCTGTGGTCTGAATCTTCAGATTTAGCAGTATTCCGAGTGGCATGCATAGCTGTAGACTTTGGCTTTCGTCTGGTTACAGATTGAACACCAGAGGCTCCATCATCAGGATTTTCGTTTAGTCCCAGATTTATTGGATGCTTTGATTCCACAGAATCGTCATCGTCATATTCAGCATAAGCTTTGAGTTTTGCGTCAGAAATAGCAATTGCTGTTTGTAGAGCTAATTCCTCTAATTTAGCAGTATTTAGCTGTAGTTTAGTTTTCAAGTTCATCTCTTCTACTTGCAGGGCTTGCTTCGTCTTTAAAACAGCAGCTTTGCCCAGTAGAGCAGCTTTCTCTGCTTCTTCCTTCCTCCGTAGAACTGAACTTGATGTGCTGGCTGAAGATGCTACAGAACGTCCTGCTGACGACCTTGCTTTGCTCTTTTTTCTCACTGCTGATGCAACCTCAGAAACACTGTCACCTGGATCAATGTCCTCATTCTTTGTTGCATTGTTATCCTTTACAGTTTCAATCCACCGTACTGTGGCAAGAACGAAGTCACTTATTTTTGATGACTTGAGTTCAAACCAGACACGCTGATCATTCTCCCTTTCTTCATCCAGCAACAACTCCCGAATGCTGTCGTTTAATTCGATGAATTCCTGACTTGGTAAGACTTGTAAGCGTTTGCTGTTCTATTACTTCAGCATTTTTATCATCTTCTTTTAGAAGCTTCTTTTTGAAGCTTGAAAGCGTGTAAATAGTTCTTAAGTTTAATTTGTTGAGTGTCTTGTATCCAGACAAACGAAGATTAAACTGATACACCACAAGTTTTGTGGTTTTACGCGTCAAATCCTTGTGCCGGTCCTTAGGGAAATGGCGAAGAACAGGAAAACATTGATTGCCATTACAATTACCAATATATCTCATTAGAGATAAAGATATAAACATCTGGAAAAGAATAAAGAAAGAAAGAAAGAAAGAAAGAAAGAAAGAAGCATTCTTCCTTTCACAAAATCGAGGAGCATATATATTTAGGTTTAGATGCACATGGTTCACAAGACACTCCCCATTCTTTAGTTGAGTTACAATGCGTTGTAGAAGCGCCTTAGCACTGCGAGATGCTTGCCCTAACTAATTAATCCCCGACAAAGTATACATACAGTAATCACCCCACATCTCAATGCTCCTCTCTAATTCCTGCCTTGGGGATATATTGGAGTGCCCCCTAATAATATTATCTGCATATATTTGGACTGTGGAAGGTAACCGGACCACCTAGAGGAAACCCATATACAGTATATTACAGTATATAAGTTATTTATTTTTTGAATATATATGTTCTTTACTATTTTCCCCTATATGACACATTTTACTCTTTTTGAAAAGAACTTGTACTTTTTGTACTAAAATAGGAAATAAAATGTATTCTCTTAATACTAATTGACAGATGCACTGTTTTTCCATGCATAGTGGCTACTGTATGTAAGAGATATATTTGGCGCTTCTCTTTTATTCATTACTAAAATTTTGCTGTGCCATGTTTATTAAGTATTAAAGAATATTTTGAATTTGCAGCAAAAATGTACTCTCGAAATAAATATTTTGTTGGTTGAAAAAGTATTGTTTCCCTGTTGTGTAGCTCCCATCATTATTATTTATTTTTTTTACTACCTAAAAAAGTTTTTAATATTGAATTTGTAAATGAATTAAACTTAAAAAAGACCTGAACATTTTAGACTTCAAGTTAGGTTTAAAATACAGTACAGTGACTCCCCGCTTCACAAATTTTCACCTCAAGAATGGAAAGTTTTCAAGGAAATTTCTTGCAAAATTTCACAGCACAAATTTGTACACCTACTTTGCACATGTGTGTCATTCACATACCTGCGTGAAAACCCATACAAGTGAGGTCGTCTTTGCAATTTGTGCAAAATGTACAGTAGTAAAGCCATAGCACCATGGATCCCAAGAATGTTATCATGGACGGTTGCAAGACGAAAATGGAGCCACTTATTTTTGTTTTTAAAGCAGCTGGTGCCAAGAGAAATCATAAATTAAGGTTAAGTGAGGTTTAATGTCTATTTATGTCATATTTTACTTAATTTACACGTTTTTTCTGATTGTTTTGGTTGTTTTAATAGGCAGAAATGTGATTATAGTTTTGCAAATTGGTAATATTGGTAATATTTTTGGGTGGCTAGAACGGATTGTCTGCATTTACATTATTTCCTATGGGAAAATATGTTTCACAATACAAAAAGATTTCTCCTTATGAACTCGCCTCCAGAACAGATTATATTTGTATGTTCAAGGTACCACTGTACTGTTCATCAGGAACTCTTATGGATAGATATTCACATATGAAAAAAAATATTCTTCTTGGTGGTGGAACTTTAGTATTTAAAATACACTCTAGAGCACGTAGTTGGTACTTCAAGTTGAGTAAAATTTTGAAGTGGTTTCAGTTTAAGAAGCCAAAGTGTTCTCCTTTATGAACGCACATTGTTTTTTAAGATATAATTTTCTATTCAGCTGAAATCAAAATGACTAAATTATGAAATATCCCGAGCTTTAAACACATTCTGGGATCAATTCATGTTATCCGAATGTGAACCCTGCAGGATTGATCATTATGTTAAATAATGAAAGAATGCAGACTGGAGGAATATTAAAATAAGTGGTTTGGGTAAGTGAAGGAAATTCACTCTGAAATGAAGGGAACTTTTTTTTCCCCCCTCTGTTTATGACTTCTCTGAGTTAGGAGCAGATGGCAGCATTAAATCCTAATGAAGACAAAAAAGACTGATATTAAAACTGCAGTGGCTGTTCATGTGTCAACGTGTCTCAATAAGATACCCAGCAAGAGATCAGCTACATGAAACACAGCAGGGTAAATATTACTATGTAAAATTAAAACACAAACATTAACATATAAGATTCTTGCAGCACAGGTAGTGATAGAAAACGCCAAGAGACCCATTTAGTGGGCAAAACCATGCAAATTTAATTTTTACTGCCAATATCACTTTGTCATCGCACACCACCCACTAATGTAACAATGCCTACATTCATTATCATTCATTTTCTCATTCCTAATGCTTCATTTATTATTATTATTATTTGTTCATATTCACTACAGACATGTGTTACACAACTGTCTCTCACCTTCAGAGTGTAAAGCACTGAGGCAAGTATTCCACTGCAACAATTTACATGTCTTAAAAACCCCATCAGTGAGGTTGTCACACTTTATATCCATGGCACTATTAAAGATGTATGTGTATGATCGAATCACAAGACACTGATTAACCTTTACAAGGATACAGCAGTGGCTGATGATAATACTTTTATGTCTGCTAAGGTGTCAAGTAATGAGATGCATTTAGTAGCTTCATGTGGCGGCACCGTGGCGTAGCGTTTATCACCGTTGCCGTGCTCCTCCAGGTTCCGGGTTCTATTCCCACCTTGGGGTCTGTATGCATGTTCTCCTCAGTGCTTGGTGGGTTTTCTCCCACAGTCCAAAGACATGCAGAGTCAGCTGTTAGGTTACCAAATTGGAGTGGAGTGTGAATGTGAGGATGGGTTGGCACCCTGTTCTGGAGTCTCCTGGGATAGACTCCAGGTCCCCTGCAACCCTGTACATAGAATAAAGTGGTATGTACAATGAGTGAGTGAGAGTAGTACTGTACAGTAGCTTCACTGTGTTACGATATTGAGTTTATTTGCATATTGTGCTTTGTGTCTCTGCTAGTGGTGCAATGGTGTGTCCCTTAATGTTTCATGTTCCACGCAGTGCAATTGGTTCTGGCAATCTGTCGGTTGCTCACCTGCTCTAACCTTGTTGATCCCGCCTCCTGTCTGATGATTGGTTAATCAGAAGACCTGCTTAGGCCCTTCAGACTACAGTGCTGCAGAACTTACGCTCTGATTTCCTCCTTGTGTTTGTGATTGGTTTTTAATAGACTTTCCGTGTATGACGATATGCATGTTTCTTTTCTTTTAGTGCAGCATTAGGTATTTCACTTCGGAACTAGCTAGAGGGAATTTTGTTTATTATTTTGGTCTTGAATCAGAGAGAGAGAGAGAGAGACCTTCTGACCGGTTAAAGTTAGTGTGAAGGAGATGACAAGGTTTTTTTTTTTTTTTCTTCTAATGTATGTACAGGTTATGTGAAACTTCTTTCTTCAGTTCTGCACTGGAGCCACACAGCCAATGCTGCGAATAAGGGATAGCATGAAATAAGTACTGTATCAGATGCAACTACATACCTACTTCATCACACCTTTTCTTTCAACAGCTTTGTCAAAATGCTTAGTAACTCAAACCACTTATGTGGTTTCTGACATTTTATCACACTAATATGTATAACATTATGGTTATTTCAGAGCTAAAAACAGTAGTAGAAGCAATCCTCAAGATGGAACCACTTTCTTCCTCAGATCATCAGGAGAAAGAGAGCGTGGGCTTCAGTCTGAAGATGGAACTGTATGAAAGATGAGATTATATCCTGTGAGGTTACAAAGACAAGCAGTGTTTTTGAGGTAAGCATATAACATCTTGACATGCAAATAATCAGTTGGAAGCTATACGCTTGCCATTCTTTTTAGCCACATTATCCTCATAGCTTCAGTGATTTATGTACATGAGGTATGGATGTGCACCGGGGCTGGATTCCCACATGACCCAATAACAAAGTTGCAGACATGGAACATTTTTACTTTCAAGTAGGCGGTTTTAAAATGAAGATTGCAGACAGAGAAAGGGATAGCAAGGAACCTATTTCTGTTTCTAAATGTTCTATTGCCTCACAGTTCCAAAGTTGGCAAATTCACCTGGGGAACTACTGGAATCTAATTCCTTTGTTTATGTTCCCAATTTCTTTTCTCAATCGAGTGAACTGGTTCTTTTGCCAGTTGTTAAATCATAATTATACCCAAAATGTGTAATTGTTTTTTTTTTCTGTTTTGTTTCTATATATTGGAGACATGGACTGACTTCTTAATCAGAGTGTCTTACAGTATACAGGCTGAGCATTTAGTCCTTCCCTGAATCGTATCCCAAAACCATGGTTTGGCATCATATAATATATATATATATAGCCAGGAAACACTGTTAGACATCGGTAACAATTGCACAGACATCATACTAAGCAACTTTTAAGTTTCTTGAGAAATTGCCAGGAAATTGTGGGGTGCTGATCCAGCTCTTCTAGCAGAAATAACTGTAAACAAAAGTCGGGGGAAGCAAGGCGGCATTAGAGCTAGGCTGAAGCTAAACTAGCATATTTCTTGCAAATGTACAGTCTCTGATGGACAAAAGATAACATCGCATAAACAGATTATAGAATGCAACATAATGATTGTTATAGAAACACCTAGCAGTGCCATTGAGCTACAGTCACAGTATATTTAGATCTGACCAACTCTGATTGTGGTATGGCAGATACATTAAAAATAGGAAAGCCTTACAAAGGGGGGTAGCACCCAGCTACCGGAGAATGAACATGTTTGTCTCAGTAGGTGAGACCAACCAAGTCACACACTGTTTGACAGTCACCAGAACAAGCAGGTTCAAGATCAACTTCTTTCCTAGTATTATTACCCTGCTGAACTATCTACTACACAATTATCTACCTATCTATCTATCTATCTATCTATCTATCTATCTATCTATCTATCTGTCTATCTATGAGGTAGTATCAAACTTTCGAAATTAGCTCTGTTTACAACTTCAGTTTTTTGTTTGTTTGTTTGTTTGTTTGTTTGTTTGTTTGTTTGTTTTTTTGCCATATGCCCTCCCTCAGATCTCTAAAAATCTGGCAGTAGAATTTGCTATTGGCAGTCTGGCCCCTGACTACGAGATCTTGATACACAATGCTGCAAATGTCGAAAAAGACAATGAGCATGCACTTGGACAAGCTGCAGACCTGCCTCAACTTTTTTGGTCATGGAGATGATGGGCTCTTCCAATGTGAACACTGTTGCTTCATTTCAGGGTTGTACCCATGCACCCAAGTTTCGTCACCGGTTATTATGCTCAACATGAATGACAGGTCATCCACGGCACGCTTAGAAGACTTTGATGCGATGTTCCTTGTGTTCCAGGGTCAGCAGCCAAGGTGCAAACTTGGCAGCAACAAGGCACATGTTCAACTCACACATGGGGGGTTCCCTGGACAGTTCTGTATGACACACCGATAATGGCAGCAATGTTGTGGATTGTGGCCGAATGGTTTCAACATTTTTGGGGGTTGTGCTCGTTGATGGTCTTCCTGATCTCTCATCACCTTCCAATGATGTTCTTCCCTTCTTGAAGCCTGCATGCCACTCAAAACATCCTGAACAACTCGTGCAGCTTTGCCGCAAACTTGCTGAATCATGACTGTGACATCTCTGTGACAGATTTGCCCAGTTTCACGCAGTATTTCACTTTTTTTTTTCCAACTTCATCTGTTTATGTATGCACTTTTCTCTTGTGTGCACTATTGTTTGTACATGAAGAATGTGTGCTGTGTGAGTACTGCCTGTGGGAAAGAATTTCCTCTTTGAGGACAATAAATTAAATCAAATCAAATCAAATTTGCTGTCCATGATAAAATTACAGACGTGGTAATGGTCAAAATAGGACCTTGCACAGCTCATGATGTACACAGGACAATGTCTTTTGGCACACTGACTTATGAAGGTAATTTATGTTCTAATGTTCTAGTCTTAAAACTAGTCTTGATACCACCTTGTACAGTATCTATCTTTATAATGTGGCATAAACCATGTGTTAGTAGCTAGAATAGGTTTTGTGTAACAAACAGCCTAGCCAAACAAAAATTTGCCAGGGTCAAATGATTGGCCTGCACCGAGCAAAGAAAACAACTAAAGAAACTCCAATTAAAGAAATTTGGTTAAAAACTGCTCAGTAAATTATTGTTAGGTATGAATGTATTAGTTCTGAAAAATGCTTTTAAATGTATTGTTGTTGTTGTTGTTGTTGTTGTTATTTTAAATCTGAAAATAAATCATCTACTTTATGTATGAGACAAGTTATTTTTCCAACAATTGACAGATAGATTGTTTCACTGCGTCATGATTCAGTGGGTCAGGAGTTCTTGTACACTTATGTTGAATATAAACAGCATGGAAAATTCCTGATAGGCTAACTAATACAATATTACTTCCTGTGGAAGGATTTAAAGGACTACCTTCAAATTCTTTGTTTGTCATCATGGGAAAATCAAAATAAATCAGCCAAAACCTCAGAAAAAATAGTGGATCTCCACAGGTCTGGTTAATCCTCGGGAGTATTTTCCAAATGTCTGCAAGTACCACTTTCATCCCTACAAACAGTACTACACAACATATGAACACCATGGGGCCACACATCCATCATACCTCTCAAGAAGGAGACATCTTCTGTCTCCTATAGGATGAATGTACTTTGGTACGAAAAGTACAAATCAATCAACAGCACAGAACCTTGTGAAGACACTGGAGAATATGGGGACAAAAGTGTCTATATTCACAGTATATCAAAGTCACTGCTCCAAAACTGCCATAAAATTAAACTAACCAGACTACGGTTTGCAGCCGCACATGTAGACAAAGAGTTTACTTTGTGGAGAAATATTCTCAGTACTGATGAATGTAAATTTTAACTGAATGGCCATAATGGCCAACGTTATTTTTGGAAGAGATAGGGGGAGGCTTGCGAGCTGAAGAACACCATCCTAACTGTGGGCGGAACTGAAAACGCATGCGCGAGCAAGAATGCCTAAGCACCAGGTCTGTCAGGAGGAATGGGCTAAAATTCCAGCAACTCATTGTAGCCTTGTGAAAGGCTACCGGAAACATTTGATCCAACTCTGATGAAACTACTTAAAAGAAATAGCTGCCAAATACTAAATGTATGTACGTACACTTATGACTTGAACCTTTCTTTCAGAATGTGATGAAAGAAATAATCTACTATTATTTGGACATTGCACTTTCTTATAATAAAGTAGTGATCCTAACTGACCTAACACAAGGAATTATTATTCTTTCATTCATTCATTTTCTATAACACTTATCCTGTACAGGGAGGTGTGGTTCAGGAGCCTATCCCAGGAGACTTCCACAAGGCGGGCTACACCCTGGAGTGGGTGCCAATGCATGGCAGGGCACGCACTATGGGTAGTTAATGTTGGAGGAAACCCGGAGTACCCGAAAGAAACCCACCATGCATGGGAAGAACATGCAACCTCCATGCAACTGTGAAAAAGTTGAGTTTACATTTATTTGTCAAAAGTGTATGTAAATATCTGACTTTACAAATGAAAAGAAAAAAACATATCGGAAACATATTAAAACATATAAACTATCATGATTATAATATAAAAAGACTAAGCCACATAAGACAGAAACAATTTAGAAGAATGAACTCTCACAAAAGAAAGAAAGATGGATTGGACATGTAAGAGATCAGATAAAGCAAACACCTGACAGAAAAAGAGCAAAATGGAAGCGCTGGATCAATATTTACAGTGTAAAGTACCAGGGCTGCATTTTCAGAGTGCTGACAGCCGCAAGTCGGCACCTTCACCCCCCTCTACCGCGCTAATTAAGCTAAGCACAAATTAGTTTAATATGCACAAGATGTCTAGACTCATTAAACATGAGACCTTGTGCTGGGAGGAGCTCTGAATAGAGAGACAGACAGAGAGACAAGAGACAGAAAAGAAAAAGAGTAAATCAAACAAGGGAGGGGGAAAGGAAGAAAGGAAGGAAGACATAATTAGGAAAAGAGGAATAAAAAAAGAAACGAAATATACTCTGTAAAAAACAAAGCATGGTGAAAATGAGAAAGACCAGCAGTAAGGAAAGTAAGAAAGAAAATGATGCTAGCGAGGGAGTGAGAGTGTGAGAGATAGAGAGAGAGAGAGAGACTTAATATGAAATAAAAGGAGGAGGAGAGCATTAGGAGAATAAGGAAGGAAAAAGGAAGAAAGGAAATAGCATTAGAAAGTGAGAAATAAAAGTATAAAATATTATTGGTAGAAAAAAACAGAAAAAGTATTATATACATATATATACGAGAAAGAAAACAAAGCATTGTGAAAATGAGAAAGACAGACAGAAAGTAAAAAGGAAAATGATGCTGGAGAGAGAGAGAGAGAGAGAGAGAGAGAGAGAGAGAGAGAGAGAGAGAGAGAGAGATCACCAATTTAACAATCTTGCTGTCACTGTCAAGCTCTCACAGCCTCAAGAAGCTCTATTCACAATTTCTCTCTCCTCCATTTATGTGTGTGTGTGTGTGTGTGTAAGTGTGCATGCTTTTTTCTGGCTGCTGCTCCTGGACTCCTCATGAGAACATATGACAGAGTGCGTAGAAGAGGCCACCAATCTTACACCCTCCCTCCTCACCACGCTCTCTGTCTGTCTTTCTCTCTCACGCTCTCTCTCTCTCTCTCTCTCTCTCTCTCACACACACACACACACACACACCCACATTGAAGTATCACATGACACCCCACACATCCGCACCCACCTTTGACGTACCGTACTGAGCGGTGAAAATACCATCCTCCAATTTTTTTTTATCTACATCATGTACGAGACAACATCAAGTCCTCTCTCTCTGTCTCTCTGTCTCTCTCTCGCAAGAAAGAAAACCCAGGACAGTCAGAGAAAGTGTGAGAGAGAAGATGAGAGGAGAAACAATTCATATTATTTACTTTTGTTATGTATTAAATAAATGTTATTTTTTTATTGAGTACAAACGTTGGAATGTTTTGTAAAGCAAGATTTTTAAGAGAGAGAAAAACAGCAGAGAAAGAAAAAAAATCCTCGGACCAATAAAGGGAGAAGTAAAGAAGAAAAAGTTAGATCATTTAAAGAAGAGAAAAGGAGAGAATATGTACAGTGTAAAAAATAAACGTAAATTTTACGGTAAAAAACTGGCAGCTGTGGTTGCCAGAATTTTACCGTAAAAAATACGTTATTGCACTGTAAAAAAATAAAGCGTAAATTTTACGGTAAAAATACGGCAGCTGTGATTGCCAGAAGTTTACCGTGAAAAATATGGTAGCAATGTTTTTAGGTTGTATGGAATTGCACGGATTTCAATTGTTTTTTTTTTTTTTCAAGCCTGGCCAGGAATCGAAACCAGACCCTGGCGGTGCAAGGCGACAGTGCTAACCACTACACTACTGTAAATGTTGTCGTTGTTGGAGTGCATGCGGGGGACGCGGGGAAACCGAGGTCCAACAACGACAACAACTGCACAGCAAGCACAGTTGTCTAGTGGTTAGCACTGTCGCTTTGCACCACCAAGGTCTGGGTTCGATTCCTGGCCTGGCTCGAAACAATTAAAATCCATAGAATATACAGTATGTATATTCTAGTATCCATAGAAAATACAGAATTTTTTTTTATGGTAAACTTCTGGCAATCACAGCTGCCGGTTTTTTACCATGAAATTTACGGCTTATTTTTTTACAGTGCAATAACGTATTTTTTACAGTAAAATTCTGGCAACCAAAGCTGCCGTTTTTTTACCGTAAAATTTACAATTTATTTTTTACAGTGTATGATAAATAAAAATTAGTGACAATGTAATAAAAAGAAAGAATGAAAGAAAGAAATACGAAATAAAGGAGGGGATGAGACAGATGGAGAAACTGATAGAAAAGTCATATATGCACAAGATGCAAAAAAAAAGATTTTTTAAAGAGCAGAAGGAAGTCAGGGAAAGACTGATCGGATGCTTAAATACACATGCAAGAGAGAGCGAGTGAGTGAGAGAGAGAGAGAGAGAGAGAGAGAGAGAGAGAGAGAGCTCTGTTAGTAAATTACACCACCCCTTTTTTATAAGATAGCGGTGCGAGACTGATTTTTTCCCCCTTTTCCACTCTGTGTCTCTCTGTGCGCTTTATTCTGATCATGGCTGAATTATTCAGCAGCCCATTAGGGTTGAAGAGAGTGAGTAAGTGTAAGAGAGAGAGAGAGAAAGAGAGAGAGAGAGAGGATGTGTTTATATTTAGTGATGTGTGTTGACTGTGTTGACAGCTCACTTTTGAGGCGCTGTTAACACTTCTGACAGGGGACGAGTCAACTACAATTAGTGGCTAAGAGAGGAGGGGGAGTATTCCTCTTCAAGCATCTCTCTCTCCCTCTCTCCCTCTTTTTCTCTCCCTCTCTCCCTCTCTCTCCCTCCCTCTCTTTTTCTCTTTCTCTCTCTGTCCCTCTCTGATTCATGGTGTCACAAAAGAATAAAAGGGTCTCATTTAGCTCTAATCGTTCGGTGAAATATAAATTTTGTGAATGTGTCCCTGGCCTAAACAATTATCATCAAACACTCATCATTATGGAACATTAATTCAGATGTCACTTTATATTTGAGTCAGATTTAAGACTCGAGCATTTATACCACAGCAATGTCAAATTCTTCAGGCTTGTTTGTCTAATGCATTCCATGGATGCTTGATTAAGATTTGCGTAATTTGGATCAACAATCTTGAACTCTTTGACTGCTAAGCAGGTTGCGATGCACACCTGGCCTATGAGGGCCAGCATTAACTTTCTTGTAGATTTGGGCTTCATTGCCTGTTTTGTGGGATCAGATTGGATCGGCTGGACCTTGATCCCTGTGGGTGTAGAAGAGCCTGGGGGCCCTGTGATTCTGTCACCAGTTTACTGGTATATCAATGTTATCCAATTCACCTAGTGTTGTGGCTGTTTTGTGTATCTATTAAAACAGCTCAAAACTGGGACTAAAAGATGCACTCATTGATTTCACTCACTCATCATCTATACCACTTAATCCTGCATTCAGGGTCAAGGGGACCTGGAGCCTAGCCCAGGAGACTTAGGGCACAACGCGGGGTACACCCTGAACAGGATGCCAATCCATCGCAGGGCACACACACTACGGGCAATTTGGGAACACCTATTAGCCTAACCTACATGTCTTTGGACTGTGGGAGGAAACCCGCCAAGCACAGGGAGGACATGCAAACTCCATGCACACAGATACGGGAATCAAACCTGGTCCGGAATCGAACCCGGACCCTGGAGGTGCAAGGCGATGGTGCTAACCACTACACCACCGTGCCACCCCTAATTGATTTCATTATTTCATTATTTATTTATTTATTTAGGTAGGTAGGTAGTCTTTTCCATAGTGCTCACCACTATGCCTTTAAAAAAAAAAAAGAAACTGTGAGGGAAAAAAATAGAGAGACCAAGAAAAAGCAGGAGAGTGGTGGGAAATTGCGAGAGTAGAAAAGAACAAAATGAAAAGAAAGTTCAGAGAAGGATGACATGAGAGACATACTGTAGCTTTGCTTATTGTTTCTTTTAACTGTAAGAAAAGAAAAACATATAATGAGGCTGATAAAACTATTTTATTAATGATATAAGTGATCTTGACAAGATTAAATATAACTCTAAACTTTAAAAATGCATGATGTGTTATGTGGTAACAATTTAAACATTGTAATAGTTGATGATCCCTGTGGTATAGGTGGAATAACACACTCTGGATCATGCTGTTATACCTAAATAACACACTTCACACTATCGCACCATCTCGGTAAGTGTTAATCCTTGCATAATAGCAAATTACAGGTTTTATGCTTATTTAAATACTTTATTGTTCCTGTAGTAACATCTCTTTCATAGAGACTGGTGTTATAGAAGGAGTTTACAGTGTCAGGTCTTTACAGTAAGTAAGGTACAGTACCCACCAGAGAAAAGACTTCAGGACAGATGAGTCAATTTTTTTTTTTCAATTAGAAATGCATTGTTTATTATGCATATGTGTTGTGTCTAAAGATGTATTATTTAGAAATTGTTTCAGTGTAGTACTATTTTTTTCAGTGCATTCATTGCTTCCCCTTGATTCCACTGCATCAGTGATATCAGTATGATTTGAAACAACAACTTACTGTAAATGAGTCATGGTTAACCAAAAAAACCAAATACCGTATTCAAAGAAATGTTCTTCCCAAACCTCCACTACTGTATGATGTGTTATTGTCTTCCAATCTTAGCATGTTCATGTGGGATCAGACAGTCAGAGATCTTTTCATTTCCTAGACAGAAAAAGCACACCCACTCTATTCTGTGAACTGATAGTACCTTAGAGCCGAGACATCAATATTTAAAGAAAATGCATTCTCAGCTATAACACTCAGACTGAAGCAAGAAGCACACTTTAAATCTCTTCATTTTAAGATTTAATTACAATGTATCTCTTTTTTTTTATTGACTAGGTAATAGGCAACTTTACTCCCTTACAAGATATTAATAAAGTGCACTTGGGGAAAATGTTGAAGGTACTGCACAAGGGTTGTTCAGAATGGAAAGTTTCACAAGTGCAGCTCGATATAAAACTATTCTTTTATCTAATGGCTGACTTTAATCCTGGCATACCGTATTTATATTTGGTGTTTAAAAAGAATATGACTAATGCTGATAGTCTACAAAAGCGAGACTGCTATGTGCACTGTGTGACAAAAATACTTGGTTACTTGGATTTTCTGCACAGAAACTTAAATAAGTAGATTTTACTAGGGCAATCTCTAATATATAGTTTGTTTGTTTTTTAGGATAACATGTAGGACAAGTACTGTAGCTAATAATTAGTTATCATATTTAAACTCTTTACTAACAGGAGCCAAAGATTATAGGCCCACTAACCCTGAGAAACTTACAGAAAGGAATATGTTTAATGCATTATTATATTTCTTAAGCTGCCTTATTGCTGAATTTATTGAATGTAATCACAAATCTTAATAAACTGATTCACGCAAATGTTCACACCCCAAGTGCATACCCATTTAACATATGATGATATGACACTTTCTCCCAACTACATTGTCAATATTTCCTTAAACAATCCTCATATGAAGACCATTGGGTATTATTCTTTTACCAAACATTCCTTTGTCAATGTACACAACAGTGGAGTATATGTCTCAGAAGGTTAAAAATGACTATTTTTTATTCCATGACTTCTCCTTTTATACTTCTCAATGTGGTGTGTGGGTGATGACAGTGTGGGTGATGGACTGGCGCTGTCCCTTCAGCACCCACCCAGAAGGCTGGCAAGCAGCAAGATAGCGTTTGTGACTGTACCAATTGTACTATACTGAGACTGTTTCCCCACCCCCCTAGCTCAAGCTAGTTGCCGGGCTTAGCATGTTCAACATCGAATTCCCAATGGATAACTCTGGAAAAGGCTTAGATATTTCCATATTGCGTCCCAGCTTGGGGATCGACAAGAAATCAGAAACTCCGCAGTAAGAAAAGCTGGCATGTTATTTGTGCAATAATTTCTTTAGCTTCACAATACACTGCAAAGAGAGCTGGTCTGTTACCAAATTAAACTGTCTTTCTCCCTGTTAAATATAAGGACAGACCTATGACCCGTTTTATTTCTATAAAACTATTTTAAAAAATTATCAATGATATTAAAACTCTTAAAAATAAATCTGGTCCTGTGTAGCTTTTATATATTGATATTGTGTCTATGATACAAACATACATTTGTCATAAAACATATGTTTGTAATGAGCTCAATTCTATTTAATTTGTTTAGCTTAAGAATACCATTTTTTACCTTAACCATTATGTACTTTTTTCAATGTGGCTGCATAGTTTTTCTGTGCAGTGAAAGCTTCCTACTTACATAAAGGATAGGCTGCTCTTCTCTATTGAACCCTTGTCTGAGCCATTTCCAAAGTCAGGGATACAGAGCACGGGAGAGACGGTGGGAGTAATTTTCAGGTATTTCAGGTATTAGAACATCTCTAAGCCTGGGTGCAGACTATCCACTTCAAGTGTGCCTTCTTAACAACCTAGGAGGGGGGGGGGGGTGTATGCTAATAATATTCATCCAACTCCAGAAAAGTGCACATCTGTCACTTGGTGGTAGACAGGTATACTTATGGACAGCTTTGTTTTATAGTTCTTTGCCTGGGGTTTCAGCAGCCTGTGGCCAATGTGTAATCCCAGGTACTGTGCCTCTGTTTGCCCCAAGAGGCTTTTGCGAGTTCAATGTAAACCCAGCCCAGCAAAATGCTTTGAGCACCTATTGATAGTAGAGTGACTGCAGAACAATGACTACATATGTCTAATGTTACAGGCACCGCATGAAGGCCAAATGGAACAACCAGGTACTGTCCATTGTCCACTGGCAATGTCTATTATTGATGCTAAAGGAAGTTTTCCATTTGGCTTCATCGAGGAGGGGTTTTTGCTAATATCTTTTGATCAAGTCCAGCATGGAAATGAAGCATGCTTTCAAGTACTCGATCAAGTCATCCACCCTGGGTAGTAGGTAACTGGCAAATTTTTAAATCTGATTATGGTAGTTTAAATCATTACAATGCCTGATACTGTTATCACAAGGCATAAATCATGCCCCGTATCACAAAACAAAATATGACTTCTGCCTCTATGCCTGCCAATGAAACCAGTATTAAAAAACCTTTTTAGCATGTTCTTTATGCTGAGTGTATGGGGCCAGTAAAAGGGGAGTCCATTTTGTGTTAGGATGAATGAGGCTGGTTGAGGGTACCTTGGTCCTCACCCTCATTGAAACAAACTTGGGTCCAGCAATGTTTTAGTTGCTCAAACTCTTTAGGCCAAAATAGCCTCTTGGTCTTGGATGTTCAGGGTTGCTGGCAAACATATCTAAGGGCCTTCATCTTTGGAGGTTGGAGCTTTTATCCCTAACACCATTTCAAACCTTCAAGTGTTAAATCTCTCAGTAATCAATCCATGCCAATGCTTTGTTGGTGGCGATTTTCATGGAGCATTAGTACCATACATGAAAGTCAGCAATGGAGTGAATAGTAGAAAGCCCAAAGCAGGTATGGATTGTTGCCTTTAGCTTGTCACCTCCCACCAGCCAAGTTTTGTGCCTCTAAAATGTCAAAGGTCTGATGGCCGTCAAAGTCTAATGGCAGCCGCTTGGCTAAGAGCTCCTAGGTCATAGCCTGTAGGCTCCTGGTAATCTTTGAGTGATCACCTGCTGCTGACAGAGACAGAGATTACGTAACACCTGAAATACTGACTAAAAATCTGAAATATTGTTAGGCACATGCTACAGTTTTGTGTAATGGACAATGTTGAATATTAAAGTGGTGGCTTAATATTTTACGTCATAGGTTTATGACTCAAAGGTTATGCTTTTAACTCAAAGGGTTAAGTTTTGTAACTGGAACACATTCTGACCTCTCGATTGTTTTGATATATCAATTTAATGTGAAAAGCCTTTTGATAACATTATGCAGTACGAAACCATGGTGCATTGGTGCAATTATGATCTGCTTTATTTTCTTGTTTTTCATGATCAGTGTGCAGTTAAATACACAATTGAATTAATCTTGCCTATTCCTGACCATACTATTATTTGATGCTGTTTCAGCTTATGCCATGACATCGGGTGTCATGTAGGTCATTTGTTCAATCTACATTTTATTTCTTTGTTTTATCTGTTTCCCTGGGTTATTTCACCACTACCATATCCACTGCTAACCAGATATTATTTTGATGTTTAAATTTTCTTATATTATGTGTGCATTTAGTATTAAATTAGCAAAAATTACATACTGTATATGTCAGGTACAGGGTAGGTATGACTAATTAAATGGGAGGCCAGTGTATTCAATACAATCTAAATCAGTTCATAATCATTGTAGTTAGTCTGTAATTGTCTATTTATCCTCACCTTTCCTTTCAAATATAAGCTTAAGATATTGAAATCAATGAGTCTGGATCCATACTGACGTACAATGATATACTGATGGAAAACTTTTACACTTATTTATTTATGATTTAAATTGCAATATGTGTTGCTTTTCAAGGCTGCTGGTGCCCAGGGCATGCATTCTGTCAGCATCTACTGATTAAGTGAAGGTATTGTATAAATAAATACACTGTACTGTGAGACACTTAATGTGCAACGAGCTTCAATGGTAACATTTCGTGTTAGCTGAATAAAGAATACGAGTCCCCCATTGCAGTGCCGTTCATCAGTTAATTTATAGATATCGATTGTATTCACCAAGTTCTAACAACTGGAGAGCCTGCCAGGAGCTACAGGATACAAAGCCAACTCAAGACTCAAGAAGAAGATCCAAGCTGTTGTTTTGACCTGAGACCCAAAACCTAGAGTTCAGGCCTGTCAGAATCCGAACACATATTCCATGTTGAGAGAACTCAGTAAGTCTCAGTGAACAAAGTGAGTAGTTGAAAACTAGGGTTAGGTTTCTATACTGCATTTTCTATACTGCATTTTATTGGTTGTACAATATGGTACCGTTCAAACACAACTACTGTATGTTAAGTCGTAGATCTTGAAACCTTTTAAACAATGGTATAAATCTACAGCATGTCAGTGAATGTGCTGTCATTACAAGTCATTGAAAATGTTGAAATGAGCCAATTAACATCTCTACTGAGATCTGGTGAGCCAGCCTCTGTTGCTGCATAGATGGCTAGTTGGGCACAGTATGCCCCAAAATAGTACACTTATTCTGGGGTCTCTGTATGATTTAGCTTTGATTCTCTGCCAACACTATTTCCAAGAATCACTGTTTCATCTACAAACTTTGAGGGCAGTGAATTTAAGTAAAATACAGTATATATTAAACACTTCTCATTAGGCTCCCTAAGCATTCACAAAAGAAACTTTCTATAAAAGAGCAAGACACAGAAGTGTCTTAGTGGACATCTGAATGTCTGCCAATAATCAACATTACAGAACAAAAAAAAGACAGAAATACAAATTACAACAAGAGTGGTAGGAACAGACGCATGTATTTGTATTGTCATTTAAGATTTGTGAGTTGGAGAATGTTTAATATTGCTAAGAGTAGCTCTTCTTGATGTGCAGTGCAAAACAGGGAAGGCAGTTATTTTGAGGCCTTGTCTACATTCTGTTGACGTCTTCTTGCAGCTAGAGTCTATGTCAATGGTCCATGTCAAGATTTTTCAATAATTTCAGAAAAGAACTCAGTTTTGTTTACTTTTTTAAGTGTCTCAGGGAAAAGAGGTGCTATTGTGCCTGCTTGACAACATTTACGATTTCGAAATCTCCTGTAAGTGAGTTTCCAAAGAGCAGTCAGAAGGCTCCGTGTTGGTTATGGGATGGTTCTCGGTTCTGATGTGCTCTTTGAGATTTAGTGACTTCCAGAAATCTATGATTAGTTCGTTGGTTGTGGAGGTGTTCGCATCAAGTTGCAGCATGAACCACCTCCTGTCGGTATGGTGATTCATCGTTATCTGAATCCCGTCCAATAATGGTGGTGTCATCAGCATATTTAAAAATCTTGCCTGAGCTGTTTTGACTGGTGAGTCCACTTGTGAATAATGAGAACAGAAGGAATGAGAGAACACAACCCTGGGGAGTTCCTCTATCGAGTGACAGAACTGAAGAGGATGTGTTGTTTACCCTGACCACCTGTATTAAAAATTATATGCTGCTGCACTTAAGTCTAAATGAGAAGAAAATTAACTATTAATTAGACAGCATCAGACAGCATGCTTAAAGAGAGCAAGATTGGAGATGGATGAAAAAGAATGGAGCAATGTTTCACAAAGATGATGCGTTCCATTATGGAACTAGATTAATCGATCCTGAATGTATTCTGCCCTGACACAAATACACCTTTTAAAAATCTTTGTATGCCTTGCCCATTGTCACCTCAGATTCTCATTCTTGACTGTTAGGAGTGGTGTTCTACTGATGTAACTCATGCTTTTGGTTTTGGGTATTCAGAGTGCTTTTCTGTTCACCATAGTTGCAAATATTGGTTATTTGTGTCACTATGACCCTTCTGTCAACTCAAACCAGAACTGTAGATATTCTCCTCTTACTTCCATTATCAAGGAGTTTCTATCTACAGAACATTATTTGGTGTAATCTCAACCAAGGATATGAGAAGTTCCTAAAGTACTTAAACCAGCCTTTTTGACAAAAATGTTCATGATGTTGTATTCATTTATAATTTGCACTTTCATTTATTAATCAGTACACAATTGCATTTATTTGATGTTTTTATTTCACATTGCAGCAACTCAATGCATCTAGGCATGTAGACATGGTCAAGACGATGTTCTAAAGTTCAAACTAAGCATATATAGGGGGGACTCTATATAAAGAGACTCTAAACCTGGCATGTTTGTTGATGCCAAATGGGCTAGTCTGAGTATTTCTGAAACTATTGATCCACTTGTATTTCCGTATACAATCATCTTTTTGGTTTTCAAATGATGATCTGGAAAAGAGAAAATATCTAGTGAGCAGCAGTTCTCTGGGTAAAAAAGCTTTCTTGAAAGCTTTCTTAAAGGTCCGAATGATACAAGCTGATAAAAAGGCAGCAGTCACTCACATAACATCTCATTACAATCAAAGTATGCAACACGTCAAACCTTGAAGCAGAGGAGATACAGTATAGCAGTAGAAGCCCACACCCGGTACCACTCTTGTCAGCTAAGAACAGGAAACTGAGTCCATGTGAAACAGTTCACATGAACTCACCAAAATTGGAGTAGATTGGCGGAAAAAAAAAAAAAGTCATCGAGTCTCAATTTCTGCTGCAACATTCAGAAGCACTGATCCATCCTGCCTTGTATCAATGATTCAGGCTGATGGTGGTGTAATGGTGTGGGGGATATTTTCTTAGCACATGGTGGGTATTTTAGTATCAATTGAGCTTTGTTTACAGTAAGTGGTACAACTTACCTGGGTATTGTTGCTGACCATGTTCATCACTTTATGACCACAGGATACCATGGAATGTCACAAAGCTAAAATCATCTCAAAGTGGTTTCTTGAACATGATATTGGGTTCAATGTACTTAAAGGCCTCAACAGTCACCAGATCTCAATACTCCAATTAGAGTACCTTTGGCATTTAGTGGAACGAGTAATTCGTATTACGGATGTCCACCCGAAAAAACCTGCTTCATTCAATCATTTCACTCACTCACTCTCACTCATCGTCTATAACACTTTATCCTGTATTCAGGGTCTCAGGCAGCCTGGAGCCTATCCCAGGAGAGGAGCCTACCCACCAAGCAGAGCAAGAACATGCAAACTCCATGCACACGAAGAGACGGGAATCAAGCCTGGCCAGTTATCGAACCTGGACCCTGGAGATATACAGTAAGGTGACAGCATTACACCACTGTCATGCCGCTGTCATTTCAGTAGGGACCAAAATCGCTAAGGATTTTTTCTAGCACCTTATTGAATCTCTGGCATGTAAATTAAAGCAAAAGAAGGACCACTACTAGCAATAGCTAGTACATAACGAAATGGCCAGTAAACAGCCAAGTAAATACTCCAGACATACAGCAGGTCCTACAGTTGCTTTGTGGATTTTTTACATATTTTCCTGAGAGACGTGAAAAAATTCACATCCGCCCACATCCAGACTACTTTTATCATCAATAATCTGCTGGATCTGAATATTATGTGGCAGTGTGGGAAGAGGCACCAGTGTTTCACAGCTCTATAAATTATAAATGGTATGTTATTATCACAGATAAACTGCGCTCTCAGGTTTTTATTTTTTGGTGAATTTATGGGGAAAACAAGGTATGCTGTTAGTGTTGCAGTACTTCCCTGTCAAAACTCAAACTTTATCGCAAAATTCATGCAGTGACTGCGGGAAAAGTAGTGGAAGTAGTAAAGCTCTAAATCGTGAAAATATGAAAATATGATTTTCACAGTTTTGGGTTATTTGTAGACTAGAAAGTAGAGTTGCAGCAATACAGAGACAACCCAAATGCTGCTGTACCTTGTCAATCTAGTATGGCCTAACTGAATCTTCAGGTTTGCAGTTCTACTGTATGTATGTTATTACACTTATTAGAGACATTATTAATGGTATTTGGTTAATACATCCTTGGCCATATTCATCAACATTAATTCAAAGGTTCTCATCAGTAGTTACATCTGCCTTTATGACTGGAAATGCATATTTTGGGGTGAAAAGCTGATTTTTACAACCCAAATTACGAAAAAGTTGAGACGTTTTTTAAATTTGAATAAAACGAAAGCTAAAAGACTTTCAAATCACACGAGCCAATGTTTTATTCACAATAGAACATAGAGAACAGAACACATGTTTAAATTTTAAACTTTTATTCACCAAATGAGCTTATTTAAAATTTGATGCCTGCTACAAGTATAACAAAATGGTTGAAAAGGCAACAAATTTGGAAAAGATTCGGCTGTGAGAACATTTAGCATCAGGTCTGTAACATGATTAGCTATAAAAGAAGTAAAGATGGGCAGAGCCCCTCCAATCACTCTCCAGGTGAAAGATTGTGGAATACTTTAATGTTCCTCAATGTCAAATTGCATAGGCTTTGCAAATGTCATCATCTACATTCACTGTTATGCACTGTATTCAGAGAAAATGGAGAAATCTCTGTGCGACTTTGTTGGTTGTTTGTGGTATTCAGGCCCTCAGACGACACTGCATCACTCATCGGCATGATTGTGTCATTGACATTACTAAATGGGTCCAGGAATACTTCCAGAAACCACTGTCGGTAAACACAATCTGCCATGCCATCTGCAGATGCCAGCTAAAGCTCTATCATGCAAAAACGAAGCCATATGTGAACACGGTCCAAAAGTGTTGTCGTGTCCTGTGGGCCAAGGCGCATTTAAAATGGACTGTTTTAAAGTGGAAAAGTGTTCTATGGTCAGACAAGACCAAATTTAATATTCTTGTTAGACATCACAGATGCTGTGTCCTCCAAGCTAAAGAGGAGGGAGACCTTTCAACATTTTATCAGCGTTCAGCCAACAGCAAAAGCCAGCATCTCTAAAGGTCCTGTATGAGGGTGCATAAGTGCATACAGTATGGGCAGCCTGCATGTTTTGGAAGGCTTACTAAATGCGGAAAGGTATATAAAGGTTTAAATGACATCTGTTTCATGGAAGTCCTTGTGTATTTCAGGTGGATAATGCAAACCAATGTACTGCAGCTATTACAAAAGCATGGTTTCATAGTATAAGAGTGCAAGTGCTGAATTGACCTGTCTGCAGTCCGGATCTTTCACCTATAGAAAACATTTGGTGCATCATTAAATGAAAAATACATCAAAGATGTCCACGACTGCTTAAGCAGCTGAAAACCTATAATAATGGGAACAAATTCCAACACCAAAACTACAGAAACTCGCAACCCAGACATCTTTAAATTGTTTTTAAAAGAATAGGTATTTCACCATGGTAAACATGCCCCCGTCCAAACTTTTTTGAAATCTGTACTGTAGCAGGCATAAAATTTGAAATGAGCTCATTTTGTGTATAAAATTGTACAATTTCTATTGTGAATAAAATATTGGCACGTGTAATTTGACAGTCTTTTAGTTTTTATTTTATTCAATTCTTTTTTTTAAATGTCCCCACTTTTCAGTAATGGAAAATAGACGTAAAAGGCTGCTGTCAAATATAATGAGATGTAACTATTGCCAGATAATCACCAACAATGCAACCTTAGCTAGCTAACTACTGTACAATATTTTGCAATAAAATAAAGCATTATTTTTGTCATATATTTATAGTCATATTTACATTTGACTATAGCTACAATAGCAGTTATGCATGACAGAATGGGGCACATTTTTACCACTTAGTTAATGAGGCAGGGTAATCTCTGGATGGAGTACCAACACATAAGCATGCACACAATCACACGCTACAGGCAATTTGGAAAGACTAATTAGCCTGATTTGCATGTCTGCATTGCGGGAGAAACCAGAGTACGCATTTGGACAGTTAAGGGTTAAGGCCTTGCTCAAGGACTCAACAGCAGCAACTTGGTGGTGCTGGGGGTTGACCCTTGGACCCTCCAATCAGTAGTCCAATACCTTAACCGCAGAGCTTACCCTGCCCACCCAAAGGTGGGACTCAAACCCTCAACCCTTAAGATGTGAGGCCACAGTGCTAACTACTACATCACCATGGGACCCTTATAAATACTAAAACACAAGAAACAATTTTAGGGCAATGTGATGCAATACATTTTTTGAATTTTCTCAAATTAAAATCAAACCATTCATCCACATCTAGTTGCAGCCGTGTTTGGCTAGTGTTGTTATAATCAACATGACCCAGTGCCCCACTCTCAAGTGCAGCCAGTCTGCTGTGCTTGGAATCCCCATATGATAAGGCAAACACTTTTCTGTTGAAGTCTGTGCATGCCCTGCAACTGATCGGCCAGTTCAGTGAGGACAAAAACAAACTAAAACTTACACTTTTTGTCAGACAGAATAACTACATCATAGAAAACTGTCTGATCAGTCTCAGCATACGTATGGACCCCTAAGCAGCACAACAGAAAAGGATTTGAGTTATCATGTTGAGATTGTGAGCTCAAACCCCAGCTGAACAGTGCTGTTTTTGTAGGACATGTTTTTATACAACAATGAAAAGTGATGTAATGGGGACAAAATTATTCAATTTGGCCGAGCTTAAGTCGAGAAAACTCAAAAATCCTTTGTATTACAAAGTTGTAGTATTTTAATGGTTTCTTTTTGGGTGCCATGAGCAAATTTTTATATAACGCAAAAATGTGCTCTCCTTCGTTCTGTCACGCTGATGGTAAGGTTACCCGCTCACCTGATTTATTCTCAAAGGCAGACTGTATTTATTCAGTGCATTCATTCAGTGTGTATGAGTGAGTGAGTGAGTGAGAGAGAGAGAGAGAGAGAGGACAAGTTTCTTTTTTGCTGCTTCACATCCTAGCTGCACGAACAACTACATGCTTTTCCCTGGAGAGCCAATCCCAACATAATCCAGGTCACAGAATCATTCTTTATCGAGTTGTGCTGAATTTTCCTCAAAATAGTGAGATGCTACAGTACGTATCAGTTTGCAGCTGTCGGTATACTGTGAAGGCACAGGAGGATTGCAAATGATCTGTTCGAGCAAATTCTGTTCTCTTATTGTAACAGAAACAATAATAGAGTTTGGCTATGAATTGTATTTAAAGGAAACAACATTGTTGAATAAACTTTTATTATTCAAAGGAAAGTCAATTTTAAAAGGACTATTTGCTACATTCTGTGTAGAATTGTCTGCAAGTGCCAGCAGATAAGTCCCATTATTAGTGAATCTAGTGAATGTACAGGTAAATGATAAGCTTTGCGCGACTGTTGATTATGTAACTAACTGTTGATCAATAACTGTCTCAATACTAGATCCTTTAGTCATGGAACTCATAATCTGTTGAAAATAAATGATGTTTGAGGAACTGTTTTATAAAAGCTGTATTACACAGCGGTGCTGATATTCAATATGACAGCACTCCTTCTTGTGTGGTATTGCTTTACTGTAGGATGTACTAAAACTTCCATTATGGCATTGTTTTATTAAATTATAATGTTACAACATGGTCATGTCAATGGGCATCAGACTTCGTGCATAAAAAGGATTTTTATCCAAGTATTAATATATATTTAACTAACTATGTTAGTTATGTTAGTTAACTAACATAGTTACAATGTTACCTTGTTGTTATAAGATACAATGTCACAATGTTCTAAGTTACATGGAAGGTTGCTGACAAATGCTTCATGTGCAATTATTTAAAGTTAATTAAGCTACTTTAAATACTATGTCATGTATATACAGTATATATAGCTGGCAACAAAAGTGAATACACCCTTAGCACCCTTAGTGACCCTAATCTGTACTTGCAAAGTCACAAGTCCTATTCATCATGTTCATGTGTTTGTCAGTGGCCAAGTATAGTATGTCACCACACCTGAACCCTACTGACAACCTGTGGGGCCTCCTTAAGAGAAAGGTGGCAAAGCGCCATGTGTCTAACATCCAGTAGCTCCGTGATATCGTTATGGAGGACTGGAAGAGGATCCTAGCAACAACATGTACAGCTCTGGTGAATTCCAGGCCCAGGAGGATTAAGGCTGTGCTAGATAACAATGGAGCTCACACAAAATATTGACATGTTGGACACAGTTTTGACATGTTCACTCATTTCCATTGCCAGTTATTTAGACAATAAAGTCTGTGTAATACTGTAATAATATGTTATAAACGCAGTAGCGACTAACAAGAATGTTGATCATTTAACTATTAATGTTTTTTGTTTGTTTGTTTGTTTGTTTGTTTTGTTTTCAAATGTGTCCACAAAAATAACATATTAATTCAGCAATGGAATGTCTGTGTTTTAATGTATAATATTTCTGTGCTTTTAATACCATAAGCCACAATGCCAAATTAAAGCTAATTTATACTACGTTTTCTGTGTCTCTCTTTCTTTCTCTTTTTATGTTTTTTTTACAAGAATTATTATCATCTAGTACATCACATCCGCTTTAATTATCCTTAATAAGGCATCAGCTGAGCTTTGCTGATCTATTAATATTTATTACATATTATATGGGAGAGTAGCAGAGGGTATTAGTTCTTGTGCTGGAACAACATTCACATGCTCTGTTGTTTCAGCACAAGATGCCATGTAAATGAGAACATGAATCCAGAGAAAGGGAGGATCCACTATTAGAGGAAGAAAAGGCTGTAATAGAGGCTCACGGGACCCTTTCCTGACACATAGTCATAGCTGAGTGGACGAATGTGCTGTAAGTCCCAGCATCCTGACCGCATTTTATTCTTCTCATGAACCGTAGCAGTGTGTCAGAGCCACTCAAGTGCAGAGAAACTTGTCATAGCAGTGCTGTGGCTGAAGATAAAAGACACGAGTCAGTGTGTTACACAGAGTTTGTCATTCATCCGGACCACAATGGACACAAACTCCTCCAGCAAGCCAGAGCTTATCCAGCAGCAATACCTCATACACTAGTGCCCTTAAAAAAATCATGTGTAGAAGAATAACCTGCTACAGTACATGGAATGTCCAGTGAACAAAATATAATAGCCTTAAAACAACTTTCACCTCAATAAAAATGCATGAAATGCAAATCATACAAGAACCATCACTTTGGTCTTTCATCATCCTGTATGTCTAGCTAGCTACAGCTAATACTATTAAACAGTTTGCTAGCTAGTTAACTGTTGCAGTAGCAAAATTGCTTGCACTTTTCAGGTAGGATTTAAGTCTCAACTTGCACTAGCAATTGGTAAGATTTTTACATTAAAATTGTCTATCATATTTGACATTAGCTTAGCATGCAGGTTGTGTAGTATTCTACAGGGTACCTGACATAATGTGCTAGTTAGCATGTCTGACATGGTTTTTATCCAATACAATACACCCAAAAAAATCAGAACATTTAAAAAAGACATGCCACTAAAGTAAAATATGAAATACTGTAAATATACAGTAAACCTCACTTAAACTTAATTAAGTGACCTTGACTCCTCTTGGCACCAGCTGCTTTAAAAATTAAACTGGCTCCCTTTATTTCTTTTTATTGTCCTTGCCAACATTCCTGGGACCCATAGAGCTATGTTTTCACTAAATATTACACAAAATGGCAAAAAAAAAAAAAAAACCTCTAAACTTGCTTTGTTTGGATTTCCACTGACACAAAGAAGTTTTAAGTGGCTCCCGCATATACTTTGCACCCCAGGGCAAATTTCTTGCAGAATTCAGTCCTTTCGAAAATTCATGAGGCAGGACCTCGTATGATGATTATCAACATGATTAGTAATAATTAGCTTAACAGTACTATCCATTAAGCTGAAATTGTGGTCCCACAAACTGAGCTCATGGGTACTGAAAAGTACTGAAAAAAAAAAAACTTTTATTTTTTAACATACAATTTAAAATTGAACCATTTTACCATAAACCCATCTGTAAAATTACCAGCGGCCATTCAGGAAACATTTATATTAGTTAAAAAAAATTTATTTAATTATTATTTTTTTATTATTATTTTATTATTGGATACTTTTTACTTTCACTCCATCCTACATCCTACTACAAATATCTGTACTTTCTACTTCACTACATTTGTGCATTGAATTACATAGCTAAAGTGGTGCATACTGTGGTATTTAAAACAGTAATATCGCCATCTGGTGATTGTGTGGTTTGCCTTCCCTCTGTAACTGTCAGTCATGTAATTGATGTTTGAAATAAGAAGCAGAGCTGATTGATAGGGATGAAAATAGCACATTCACGATTAGGACAGTATGAATGAAAGAGAGAGAGAGAGAGAGAGAGAGAGAGAGAGAGACTCTTTACAGTATCTTAAAGGCTAATACAATCTCAGTACGTTTGATACTTATGTAAATTTGAAGGTAAGTCTACTTTTGCACCAGTAGAAATGTTAATAAGAGACTTTTACTTGAGTAATATTTTACCTGTGATATTTCTACTCTAATTCAAGTACAGAATGTGTGTACTTTGGGTCAGAGTGAACAGTTCAGTTGACAAATGTACTGTAGACCAGATGAAATCAATAATAGCCTGTTATATTGAGTAATTTGGATTATATTTCTTCATACAGTGTAAAAGTATAGTGTTTTAATAGTATCATCAGCTCTGTCAAATAATAATAATAATAATAATAATAATAATAATAATAATAATAATAATAATAATAATAATAATAAACAGCAAAGTCATATATAAGTAATGGAATATACTATTCTTCTTCCACAACAGTATGATTTCAAAAAGCACAGGAATGACACTTTCTGAAGTGTTTAACCTTGCTTTAAAGAAGAAAAGACAAGACATGCTTTCATAGTGATAAAATATTGTAGGTGGAAAAAGACATCAGAGAGATCACATTCATGGCATTCTACTGTAATGTTTAAAATCTGAAGGACGGTCACTGTTAAAGCAAGACCAAAAGCCATCAAGAAATCAATTACATGAGAGGTGTGAATATTTTGATTATGAATTGGTTTGAATGTGTAATATACTGTTTATACTGTATGTTAAAATAATATATAGATGGTAGTAGCATAGCCACCTTCATTGATTCACTGATTATATTTTCCTACATTTATTCACCATATGAAATCATCTTAAACAAAGCTATGAAAGAGAAAGTAAGAGAAACTAACAAAGCAAGGATAAGCTAAAGGAAGGAATGTCTCTACCCAGTTAGTATTGTTCTTTTTTTTTTTTTTAATTATCACATCCACAACCACAAAACCCCTCATCACTAAAACACTCATAAAAACCAGTCAAGGGAAGCACTTTCAGCAATGAATGACATCTGATAATATTATATCATCTTAAACATCTGCTTTGCCTGATTAGCAACTGCTTCTGTGTTGTGTTTTAAACTTTCATCACTGCTAGATAACGCGAGCTACAAATCTAACTAGCATCTAACACAAGGCTGAATCCCAAATCCCTGTCTAACTCCTATCAAGGGCACTAATTGTTGTATGAAAAAAGGATTCTACACCCTACATAGTGCACTAGCATTGCATGTATGGCTCTTTGGGATTCAACCCCAGAACAGTTAGTAAATTAAGGCTATTCTAAAGCAGAATAAGTGGAGACATCGGAGAAAACTTTCAATAAGTTTGAAAGTGGTGACATTGGAGAAACTTGTCAAGATTTATAAGACAGACCACAAAGTACCAGGAAGACGTTAAAACAAGTTTCACAGCAAAAGATATTATGAACATGGAGAGTGATGTAATTTCATAATGGCCACCACTGCACTGGAAAATAATTTTCTCCATTTTTACAGAAAACCGTATCACAAAAGGAAGTTCTTTTGATAAACTGACCAGCTCAACAAACTAGTATAATGAGATTTTTGAGGCTTTAAACATCCTATTTTTTGCTGATGAAATTTTAACTATAAGCTATCTCCAGTACGTTACACATTTTTCCAAACTTGAAATGTTCTTAGTTGTTAACTACTATGGCCTTGTAGCTTCAGGGCAAGAAGCAAAATTCAGACAGCAGCAATTCTTGGAAGTTTAAGAGTTCTTGACACTTAATGACCAACACCTCATATTGATACTCCCCCATGCCGTACTGTACCATATTTCACTAAGCCACACTTTCTGACTGCATGCCATTTGAGTGCACTTAGACATTTGGACCACATTATGCATGTAAGACACAAGTCATTTTCAGCTCCACACCATACGAGAGGGTGTGAATTCTGTTTTCTAATATTTCATTTGCTGTTGGAAACTAGATTTATTTATAGCCTGTAAGTGGAGGGGACGAGGCTGAACTACAGTACCATCATTAAAGCGTCTCTCATGTTTTCTCTGTTTTACTTCAGTCCATCTCTCTCTCTTTCTCTCTCTCTCTTTCTCTCTCTCTCTCTCTCTCTCTCTCTCTCTCTCTCTGTCTCTCCCCTTTCTCTCTTTCTTTCCTGTTTGACATTTCGACTCGGTCTCTGCATCAAGAAATCCCACTGAGTATAGTGGTATTTCTTCCGTTTGAAATGTAAAGTGAAAACCAACCCGGTGGGCTTGGGGTCTTTCTGAAGCGCTTGTGTCTTTAAAAACAGTGGCTTGAATTCTTTCTCTCTCTTTTTTTATTTTTTCAAAATGCATTTTGATTTAAAAGTCTGGGTTCACAAACAAAATGTTGATTTGTCTCGGATTATATAAACAGGATTCCTAACTCAGCTGTCAGAAAGTAGTATTACCACTTCAAATCTTTTTTTCCTATTTCTGCTTTATCTGCATTGCTGTCTACATAAAACTAATATTCACATTATAATCATTGTTCTGCACTTACATTTTCCAATATTAATCAATACAGTTTTGTGTTGCATGTCAGAGAGGCATTGGCGAAGCATACTGTATCCTACTACCACTATCATCTCAGGTTGGCGTCGTCAAACTTCCCTGAAACCATTTATGGGAATTTGACCAAACCTTCACAGAACATAATAGGAACAAAATAGGAGGCAAATGTGCAATAGCTATTTCATTGATCTTTCTGAAAGAAGAAAAAAAGATACACCTTTACTGGCCAGGCGACGCGTCTTCTGGATTTTTATTACCATAAAATTCCGTGTTAGCTCGAAACATGCTTTCTTTATTAAAATTCCTAAAACAGTACGTTTCAATACAATTCTTAGCTATATTAGGAATAAGTTAGCAATATTTTTATGCTCCTGTGTTTAATTCAATCTGGTGTCATTTATTCTGGTCTTCTCAATGTAGAAAAATGAGACATACTGTATAGAATGGTACTGTAACAAAACAAATATTAAGTCAGGGTTTTTTTTTAGTTTTGCATCAAAGTGCATCACATGGTTTACATCCACACAAGCTTTCTTACATTCCCCACAGTTATAGTATAATAGACAGCATTATACTGTATCACCTACAAACTGGATTCCCCGAGAGCCCATTATAAAGGGAGAAAAGTAACTAAAAAGTGCGGTGCTGCAGGCTGAGTAAATTGGCTATCATGGTGACAACTCCATCTAATATAAAGCAAGACTTTATATTCACATGTCATGATATCATAATTTAAATCTGTTCCTACTGCCTGCTATCATATAAAAGGGTTTAATGGACCTTGCTCTTAAAAAGTGTTGAGGACAAATGTACTGTAGGCAGAGCAAACAAACAGCGTAAATTATACCTGTGCGTGTCCCATAATAGATACTGTTTCTGTGACGCGCACACCAGGCTCCGCCCCTGCACCACGTCCTACGTCACCCGAGTTCTAGCACGCACGCACGTCCCTCACACACACACCCACACACACAGCTGCTCCGTATTCGGCTGATGTACACACGCGCACATAAAAGCACCACTCTTTCACCAGCACACCGTCCGAGATTGATCACGCGACCCGAACTCTTCAGTTAAGGACTTCCACTGTATTTATCTCCGTGTTTTTGCGTACTTCCACTGTGTTTACTTCCGTGTTTTTTCCGTATGTTTCAGTTTCTCGTTGTCTGCCTCGCTCCGCGCTCCTGTGTACTTCCGTGTTTTCGTGTCTCCGTGTTTTAGTGTACTTCCGTGTCTCCTATGCACTCCCGTTTTTTCCCTCCTGCCAGCTCCGCTTTTTGCCTGTTTCTTTATTGGTTTCTGCTTTGCTTTTTGTTTCCTATTTTTCCCAGCATTTCATTTTCAGTGTTGATTTCCACATTTTGTTTGTTCCCCGTGTTTTTGTTGTCCCCAACTTTATGAATAAATCGCCCTGCCGGGCCAACATCAGAGACTGTCTCTTCTGAGTTCCGTTGGTACGCGACAGAATCTCGGACCCGCACAATTATGGACCCGGCAAGTGCTAATTTGATTTCGGAGCTGATCACCACTCTCCAGCGTCTTCTGCCACCACAAACCTCCGCCACTACACCACCTGCTGCACCCACAGTCACTCCACCGATTCCCCCGGCTCCCCACACTGCGCCCATGGCGGCTGCCATTGCCCCAGTTTCCCCCGGTGCGCTTACCAGTCCCGTGGCTACACCGCCGCCCTTCTCTGGTGAAGCGGGGAATTGCGATGGGTTCCTTCTGCAGTGCTCAATATTTTTTGACATGCAGCCCCTGCGCTTCCCATCTGACAGATCCAAGGTTGCCTACATTGTCTCCCTACTGACGGGACGCGCTCTCCAGTGGGCACAGGCAATGTGGCAACAGGATGGACCCGTCGTCCACAATTATGCACACTTTACTGCGCATTTCCGGGAAGTATTTAATTACTCGGTGAGCTCTACCACTGCTGGGGACCAACTTTTCCGGCTGCAACAAGGTAAGGGTTCCATTCACGATTATGTTCTCTCCTTTAGAACCCTTGCAGCCGCCAGTGGGTGGAACGAGCTCTCCCTTTTAACCAAATTCCGGCAGGGGCTAGCACCACGATTGAGGCTGCAGATGGCGACCCACGACGACTCTGTTGGGCTGGAGCAGTTCATACGGCTCACCCTCAGAGTCGCCAACCGTTTGCAGGATTGCGCTGCCGAACTTCCTGCACCGGTTCAATTCCAACCAGCCCTTCTCTCACCAGACCCCAGGTCAGTACCCGAACCAATGGACATTAACCAAACCCGAGCCAGACTTTCTCCTCAGGAAAGACAACGCCGGCTGGACTCGGGGTTATGCCTATACTGCGCCGAAAGGGGACACCTACTACCATCATGCCCTCGGCGCCCAGCGAGACCTCTGGTGAGTAACGTCAGTCATGAATGTCCCCATGCCAAACCACTCACTATGAATGTCACTGTCCACCATGCCACCATGTCTCCCACAGTAAGGGCTCTCCTAGACTCGGGTTCCGCTGGTAACTTCATCTCTAGGACACTCTGCCGCCAGCTCAAGGTTCCCCTTGAACTCCGCCCTGTTCCCCTTCAGATCTGCTGTGTGACGGGGGCACCCCCTGCGGGGGGGCTGGTTCGTTACATCACTCCTCCGTTGCATATGCAGGTCGGCTGGCTGCATGAGGAAAAGATCCGATTCCTGGTCCTCGAAAGATCTACGTCTGACCTGATTCTAGGGCGCCCATGGCTCACTCTCCACGAGCCGATCCTCTCATGGAAGGATGGGGAGATCCTGAAGTGGGGCGCCGGCTGTTTTTCTCACTGCCTTTCCCAGGTCCCAGCCCTACCACTCAACTCGACCTCCGTGGAGAGTCCAGCCGGAGTGCATCATCCCGAGGTTCCAGAGGCATACTCCAGCTTTCAGGACATCTTCTGCCCAGTCCGAGCCACACAACTACCTCCACACCGGCCATGGGACTGCGCCATCGACCTCCTTCCAGGTGCACCGGTGCCACGAGGTAAGATCTACTCTCTCTCTCTCCCGGAACAGAAGGCAATGGAGACGTACGTTGAGGAGGCCCTTCGGCAAGGCTTCATTAGACCTTCGACTTCCCCTGCTGCTTCTAGCTTCTTCTTTGTGGCTAAAAAAGACGGAGGCCTTCGGCCGTGCATCGACTATCGGGCGCTAAATAAGGTCACGGTAAGGTTCAGTTATCCCCTTCCTCTCGTCCCCTCCGCTCTGGAACAGCTCCGTGGAGCTACTATCTTCACGAAGCTAGACCTCCGGAGCGCATATAATCTGATTCGCATTCGCGAAGGTGATGAGTGGAAAACTGCTTTCATTACTCCTACGGGTCACTATGAATACTTGGTGATGCCGTACGGCCTAGTGAATGCTCCGTCTGTTTTTCAGGGTTATATGAACGAGGTGTTCCGGGATTGTGTGGGTAGATTTGTGGTCGTCTACATCGATGACATACTTATCTACTCGCGGGATTCCTCGGAGCACCTCCGACATGTAACTGAGGTGCTTAAGAGACTCCGATCTCATGAGCTGTTCCTCAAGGCGGAAAAGTGCCTCTTCCATCAGTCCTCCATATCCTTCTTGGGTTATAACATCAGTCCAAGGGGGATTCAGATGGATGAGAGGAAGGTAGAGGCTGTCCGATCGTGGCCTACCCCAACCAATATTAAACAGCTCCAACGCTTCTTGGGCTTCGCGAATTTCTACCGCCGATTCATCCAGGGGTATAGCATGAAAGTCGCCCCGCTCACTGACCTCCTAAAAGGTAAGCCCAAGAAGCTAGTTTGGTCACCTGAGGCTACACAGGCCATGTCACATTTACAACAGGCCTTTACCACTGCCCCGATCCTCACCCTTCCAAACGTTAACCATCCCTTTCTCGTAGAGGTCGACGCCTCACAAACCGGGGTGGGAGCGGTATTGTCACAGCAGCAGGGGAAGGATCCAGCTTACCATCCATGTGCCTTCTTTTCCAGGAAGCTGTCACCGGCGGAGAGGAACTACGATATAGGAAATCGTGAGCTTCTCGCCATCAAGCTGGCCCTGGAGGAGTGGAGGCATTGGTTGGAGGGGGCGATCCATCCGTTCCTGGTCCTAACTGACCATAAGAACTTGGAGTATCTACGTGAAGCTAAACGTTTGAACTCCAGACAGGCAAGGTGGGCTTTATTCTTCACGAGATTCCATTTCTCCATTTCTTATAGGCCAGGAACGAAGAATGTCAAGGCCGACGCGCTCTCCAGGGTTCACGATCCCGAGGAAACGGCCGAACACCCAGAGAACATCCTCCCGACAACTCTGTTCGTCTCACCAATACAATGGGAGGAAGGCAGCTCCGATTCCCAGAGCCATTCCCCCAGCGCCTCTCCGCCCGGTTGTCCACCACAGCTTTCCTTCGTCCCCGAACCAGAGAGAGAACACCTTATCCACCAGGTACACTCCTCACTTGGCACCGGTCACCCGGGGGTCACCCAAACCCTCTCCCTTCTCCGCGAGCGTTTCTGGTGGCCACGGATGAGAGAACAAGTGCAGAGGTACGTACGGGGATGCCGGGCATGTGCCCAGTCTAAAATACCCAGGCAACTACCCACAGGAAAACTGCTGCCGCTACCTGTTCCTCGACGTCCCTGGTCACACCTGGGCATAGACTTCATGACGGACCTCCCCGTGTCTCAAGGTAACACCTGTGTGCTCGTCATTGTGGACCGCTTTTCAAAATTTTGTCGCCTTATTCCACTCCCAGGTCTCCCGACAGCGCAGAGGACGGCGGAGGCCCTGTTCGAACAGGTATTTCGTAACTTTGGCATCCCGGAAGACATCGTTTCAGACCGGGGTCCCCAGTTCATCTCCCGGTTCTGGAAGGCTTTTTTCACACTCCTGGGAGTGACGGTGAGCCTGTCGTCAGGGTACCACCCACAAAGCAATGGCCAAACCGAGAGGAAGATCCAGGAGATAGGTCGATACCTACGTACCTTCTGCCACGGCCACCAGAACTCCTGGAGCCAGTACCTCGTCTGGGCCGAGTACGCCCAAAATTCTCTCAGGAGTCCAGCTACTGGTTTAACCCCATTTCAGTGCGTACTCGGTCACCAACCCCCGCTATTCCCCTGGAACGGAGAAACCGCCGAGGTCCCCGCAGTGAATCACTGGTTCCAGGAGAGTGAGAAGGTCTGGGCATCAGCGCACCGGCAGCTTCAGAGGGCAGTCAGAAGGCAAAAGATCACAGCCGACACCCGGAGATTTACGGCCCCAACGTACCGACCTGGGCAAAGAGTTTGGCTGTCAACCCGGGACATCCGCCTTCGTCTGCCCAGCAAGAAGCTGTCACCCCGATACATTGGTCCCTTCACCATCCTGTCCCAGATCAATCCAGTCACATTTAAGTTAAGTCTTCCACGCACCTACAGAATACACCCCACATTCCATGTCTCCCTACTGAAACCATACCACACCCCCTCACTTTCTGTTTCCCCAGAGTCTGGCGATCCACAGGAGCCCCCACCGAGCCTCGACCTGGAGGACGGCACGATATACGCCGTCCGCGAAATCTTGAGGTCCCGTCGTCGAGGTGGTCATCTGGAGTATCTGGTGGACTGGGAGGGGTACGGTCCCGAGGAGAGAAACTGGGTTCCTCGGGATGATATCCTAGACCCGACCCTTCTCGCCGAGTTCCATCAGGCTCAGCCCCAGATGCCGGCCCCCAGGGGTAGGGGTCGCCCACCACGACGACGTACTCTCCGGCCCTCAGGAGCGGTCCGTGGAGAGGGGGGTTCTGTGACGCGCACACCAGGCTCCGCCCCTGCACCACGTCCTACGTCACCCGAGTTCTAGCACGCACGCACGTCCCTCACACACACACCCACACACACAGCTGCTCCGTATTCGGCTGATGTACACACGCGCACATAAAAGCACCACTCTTTCACCAGCACACCGTCCGAGATTGATCACGCGACCCGAACTCTTCAGTTAAGGACTTCCACTGTATTTATCTCCGTGTTTTTGCGTACTTCCACTGTGTTTACTTCCGTGTTTTTTCCGTATGTTTCAGTTTCTCGTTGTCTGCCTCGCTCCGCGCTCCTGTGTACTTCCGTGTTTTCGTGTCTCCGTGTTTTAGTGTACTTCCGTGTCTCCTATGCACTCCCGTTTTTTCCCTCCTGCCAGCTCCGCTTTTTGCCTGTTTCTTTATTGGTTTCTGCTTTGCTTTTTGTTTCCTATTTTTCCCAGCATTTCATTTTCAGTGTTGATTTCCACATTTTGTTTGTTCCCCGTGTTTTTGTTGTCCCCAACTTTATGAATAAATCGCCCTGCCGGGCCAACATCAGAGACTGTCTCTTCTGAGTTCCGTTGGTACGCGACAGTTTCACCCTTCTTGAAGCATGATGAAAATTGTCATTGCAACAGCGCTATTTACAAAAGAGGAGGTTGCTCCACCTTGTAAAATGGAACATGTTTTGCACGTATTTGAATTAACACCTATAGCTGAAGTAAAAAAAATGACAGCAACAAACAGAATTTCATGCTAAATTAGTGTTACTTTTAAATTTTCAGTAATAAAAATATGACGTTTATTCCCTCTAGAATAATAAAAGTGGCAGTTTATGTCTATATTATTATAACTACACTGTATATATGCATGTATATGCTACAACAAAGTGCATTATTTAATGTCCATGTGTTACTGCAATTAATCTTGCACTTTTATAATATTACTTAATGCATAATGCTGCAAGTGGTGTTAGAGGCATAAATCAGCATCACTATTTCCACTAAATAACCTTGCTTATTACTTATGCAGCTAACCTGCTAGCTTAATGCTGCATTCATGATGGTGGGAAATGAATGTCCAACCCTGGAGGTGTGAAGCTAGAGTGATAACCAGGCTACCACGCTGCCTGTTGTGGAATTTCTTACAGCTTGTTATTGTTCACTCTGTGAGTGAGACAACTCTTCTACATTACCATATAAGCCATTTTAATATACTTTGGTACTAAATGATTCATGTATTAATTTTATAATGATTTTTACATGTAAGTAATTTTGAAGAACGAAGCAATCTGGAAGTTTTGTCAGTGCTGCTGTTATAGAAAATGTATTAACACCTTCTCACAAATCAGATAGGAGTATTATAGCATCACTGTGGTATTGGCTTTGTTAACAGACCTTTACATTTTTATACAGTCTTATGCAAAAGTTTAGGCACCCCTTGATAAATACCAGATTTTGATGATTTTTTTAAATTGAAAAGACGTTAACACAGTCTCTCTTGGAAATGGAAAAAAATGCACAATATTTGCAGCAAATAAGGGTGCATAGTTACTTTTTATGTCATAAGTCGAACAAAGATTAAAAATAAAAAAAATATTGTGTCACTGTGCAAAAGTTTGGGCACCCTGCATGATCAGTACTTAGTAACACCTCCTCTGGCAGATATCACAGCTCAAAAGTCTTTCAATTCTTGTACTTGGGATTTTCTCCCATTCTTCCTTGCAAAAGGCTTCTAGTCTTTTCAGTGATGTTTAAATCAGGGGACTGTGATGGCCGTTCCAAAACCATCAGCTTGCGTCTCTTGAGGTATTCCACAGTGGATTTCAAGGTATGTTTAGGATCATTGTCCTGTTGTAGAAGCCATCCTCTTTTCAGCTTCAGCTTTTTTTTTTACAGATGGTGTGATGTTTGCTTCCATAATTTGCTGGTATTTGGTGGAATCCATTTTTCCCTCCACCAAAGCATAATAGATACACCCCCATGCTTAATAGTTGGCAAGGTATTCTTTTCATGAAATGCTGCTCTGTTCTGTTGCATACTTCTGACGTTGGATTTTATGATGGGGACGCGGGTAAGGTTTTCTTCTGCTGTCTCTTCCATCAAGGTCTTGTCTGTGCAAGCATCGCTGTACAGTGTAACGGTGCACCACCACTCCTGAGTCTGCTGAATCTTCCTGCAGGTTTTTGCAATCAATGGTTTTGATTTGTCTTTCTGATCAGCATACTAGCAGTTCTCTCCAAGAGTTTTCTTGGTCTTCCAGATCTCATCTTGGCCTCCACAGTTCCCCTGAAATGCCATATCTTAATTACTGTACAATTCTCACTGTGGAAACTGCAAGCTGACAAAGCTTTGCTATCTTCTTGTAGCCTTCTCCTGCATTGTGGGCATCAATAACTTTCATTTTCAGAGTCTAACACAGCTGCTTAGAGGAACTCGTGGTTGTAGAATGCCCGCAAGTGTGTGCACAAGGTTTGAAGAGGCAAAGTATTTGTAAAGCTTTGAAATTGCCATTTACTAATGACAGCTGTTGCCATGCATCAGATCTAACAAGCTGATTAAGGTCTGAAACCTTGTAAAAAGAATCTGAGACTCTGGAACCCTTAGGGTGCCCAAACTTTTGCACAGTGCTATAATAATGTTTTTAATTTATTTTTCAATTTATGGCATAAGAAGTAACTATGCATCAGTGTTTGCTCAAAATATTGTGCATTTTTTCCATTTCCAAGAGAAACATGTTGTTTGTTGTCACCTGTTATTTATCATGGGGTGCCTAAACTTTTGCATAAGACTGTACTTACAGGTATGTGTAATAAATTATTACATCACTGCCATTTTAAATGTGTCTTTTGTGAGTACATTCCCACAAAGACCATGTGTTTACTCTGTATTTATTAAAGAAAGCAAAATGGTAGAACATCAGCTTCAAAATATTTATTGACTCAAACCCACAAGTGTGACCTCTGATCTAATCTCTGCAGCTTCTCCTTTGATTTCTTGTGCTATGCTCTCATTGAATCCCACACACAGGGTTAATGCTCAGTTTCTGAACTCACCCTCCAGTTTTCTTTTCCTGCTTGGTTGTAATTAAAACGGCAGGTGGGAGATCCAGTGTTTCCTCCTCCCAGTGTGAAGTGGAAGCCATCTGGTTCAAAGGAAGGTTATTGTATTCAAACAAAACAAGAGGTTAAAGCATCAAAAAGCACCAGAACCGTTGATCTGACCTAAAAGTTCAAGCCTGAAATAAAATATATAAATAAATAAAAAAACAAAGCTGACATGCGATAGTCCTTCTGTGACACAAAGCATGAAATCAGAGATAAGTTTAAGTTCACAAGTGGGATGATATTTCCGGGATGTTTCTCACCTTCTCACCTTCAACAAGCTGCCGAATCCCGAGAGGAATCACAATTCATTGTCACGTTAATATTTTATAGGCTTTAGATAAGATCCTGAGTGCATTACCACTTTCACTCCAAATATCAAACATTTACTCTCAACATTCCCACTAATTTTTACCATCTTTATTTAATGCTTCCTTTTTTTTTTTTTTTTTTTTTATAACTGTCCTGCTGCAAGAAGACACACAATCATTAAGAAAGGTAAGTCATTATTGAAATAAAATCTACCTTTTCGTGTAAGGCAGAAACATGGGTTCTTAATACTAACAAATGCAAACAAATTCTCAAAATCATTTTAATCTTAAATACTATAAATCTTCATAAAACAATGCAAATACATTTTTTTTTTAAAAGCTGCACCAAGCAAAGTCTCACGTAATTACAGTACAACTACAGGGTGGGCCATTTATATGGATACACCTTAATAAAATGGGAATGGTTGGTGATATTAACGTCCTGTTTGTGGCACATTAGTATATGTGAGGGGGCAAACTTTTCAAGATGGGTGGTGACCATGGTGGCCATTTGGAAGTCGGCCATCTTGGATCCAACTTTTGTTTTTTCAATAGGAAGAGGGTCATGTGACACATCAAACTTCTTGGGAATTTCACAAGAAAAACAATGGTGTGCTTGGTTTTAACATAACTTTATTCTTTCATGAGTTATTTACAAGTTTCTCTTTGTTCACAGCCATTGACATGTCGAAGAGGTAAACACGTGATGAGCGGATCGAAATTGTGTTGATATCTGGTGAACGCAGTAACCGGGTCATTGCAGCAGATTTCAATGCAAGACACCCTACGAGACCACCCATCTCCCATGCTACAGTTAGCAAACTGCTTGCTAAGTTTCGTGAAACTGGTTCAGTGTTGGATTTGCCAAAATGTGGACGCATGAAAACTGTCACTAATGAACAACGTACCCTGACGTCACATTTAAACTTAACTTTAGTCAAAAGTACTAGTACTGTAAGGGTGTGTATATAATGTTAGCACCGGTATGAAGGATATTCCACCAAATCAAATTCTAATTAATTCATTATTTAAGAAAGAAAATGCCTAGTGAAGCTTTCTGAAAGGAGATCTGGCTCTCTACTGTGAGTGCTTTGTAACATAAGAGATGATTTTCATCATGGGAGAGTCTTCAGTCGAGATTCAAAAGCAGAGGTGGCAGAAGTATGCAAGCTCAATACTCGAGTAAAAGTACTTGCCTAAAAATGTACGCCACTACAAGTAGAAGTAGCACTTGAATTTTTTACTCAAGTTGAAGTACAAAGTGTATCCTCTAAAATGTACTTAAAGTACAAAAGTACAAGTACTCAACAAAGAAACTGATTTTTTTTCCCCCTGCAGGACTGAGTTATTTATTAATAGTATATCATAGTATATTAAATACAATTGAAGATGATACTGTTGATGACTTGAATGTGCAAGTCTAGTAGGGTGATATTAACAGGATTTTACTTTAATTAAGCAAATGGCAGGTAGCATCCATTGTTATCCCTCTTTGTTACTTCTGTAGCTTAGCAAGCTAGTTGCTAATATCGCCTCCCTGTAAAATGCAAGTCGTCTATGTAATTAAACATGCATTAGCAAACTGCAGCTCATGTAGCTAATATTACCAGGGTGTCATTCTTTATGTCAGAAATATTGCGAAGATAAGGAATATATTGTCACTAAGCAGAAAAATTAGTTCATGCTATCTCGGTGCATAAACAAGCTTCAGTTAGTCCAGAATGCAGCAGTGAGAGTCGTCACCAGAACCAGCACACATCTCCCCTATCTTATCTACACTGCATTGGCTCCCTGTGAAATTTCATACTGATTTTAAAATATTACTTTTGATGTCCAGTATAAAGCATTAAATGGTCTCGTGCTGCAGTACCTGAGAACTGCTATTGTCTTACGATCGGCCACGCCTACTTCGTATTATGAAAAGTACAGCAGTGGGCAGAGATTTTTCTGACAAAGCCCCAAAGTTATGGAATAGCCTTCCAATTAATGTTCGGGACTCAGACACAGTCTCAGTGTTTAAGTTTAGGCTAAAAACCTATTTATTTAGCCAAGCATTTTTGTGAAAAGATACCTTAGGTAAAGGAGCAGATCTGGGGGACTCATAGACGTAGAGTATTATGGTGAACTGGTATGTTTAGATGATGTCGTCCCAAACTCTCAGGTTTGTTGACGGTGGAGTGACTGGTTGCTTAACTTCCCAGGGAGCCCTCATGTCTTTGTTCCTTCTGGCTCTGTTTTTCCCATTCGCCACCTCAGGGAGTTTTTCCTTGCCACTGTCGCTCTCAGCTTGTTCATCATTTTGATTCATACACATTTTCTCACATTTCATAATTTTCACATTTCCATAATTTTCTTTTTTACTTCTGATGATGTAAAGCTGTTTTGCGGCAATGATCATACAGAATGCAGTATGGTTAAAGGACGTGGTGAATATTTATAATGACATGCTTGTTATACATTTTTAAAAAATATTTCTGTAGGAAAAACAAACCAAATGCATATGAATCCATAACTCTTTTGCTACATAAGCTAGTTAGCTACAGTAGCTCGCTACTAATTTTACCTTGACAAATGCACCCACTGAAGAGGAACCAGAAGAATCTGCAGCTCGGAGACCAAGTGGGTTGGATCCATTGCCCAGGTAACCATTAAACACTTCAAAGCCCTAACCAATCCTACAGTTGGCAATAATGTAACGAACCTACTTGATTCCAACTGCCGTTAAACAACAAAGAAGAAGAATCAATCTGTGCTTTCATTATGACATTTTCGCAAACGTGGACTGCTTGTACTGGTGGAATAGTTTTTTTTTTTTTGTTCCTGTCCTTCTCACATGGGGTGCAGCTCAGTCACGATATGGTGTGTGACAGCATAAACGCTTATGTTTAGGTCAGAAGTTCAGAAAATCAATGCACTTTTGTGCAACTTGTGTAACAAGTCTCTATTTAAAATTAAACTAAACATCTCACCAATACATGCACCAGTAAGAAAAACTGAAGAAACTGATTATTTTGCAGTGGTCTCTTTTTTTTCCATAGCTGTATATCTAATTCCATAAAACTCCATTTAATGAATGTTTCTATTTGTGTGACATTTCCTGCATGAGCCTAAATCAGGCTGATTAATGATGTCCGTAAGTAGAATGCACAAATTTTTCAGGTCTATCATTAGAGGATCATACAGTATAAGCTGGCATGGAGAACATGTTATTGCATGGTCGGTTAGACAATTCAGCCAAAATTCCATTGGGATCATCTTGTGCACTGTGACAAGTAATAATTTTAAAAGACCGTTGTAATCTCACAGCATAAAACTGGATTTATATGCACCCTGTAAATACTGACAAAAGCTTTTCATATGTACTCAAGCTATATTCTATAAATATGTCAAGACACTATGAGTGTGCTATAAAGCAAAATGAAGTGTTACACACTGAGTAACCTTTATTTAGTTTATTAAGGACCTTTTAAACTCTAACATAAACTCCATACTCTAAAGGGCATCGTTTTCCCAGTGAAGACATCATCTAAATCCAGATCTCGACGGGATAAGAGTCAAGCACTACACCTAAATGTAAGCTTCCATGAAATCCTGTTGTTCTCGCACCAGAGACAGCAATCCCTTCTGAAAACGTGTAAAACTGTACAAATCCGATGGGATTAAACTTTTTTTGAAGTACAGCTGCAGAGGCGGTTTCAAAGGGATGCGGTGTTCATGAAGCAGCAACAAAAGCGACGCTTCAGCTGCCAGGTTTATTCAACGTGAATTCAGCATCTGTTAACGACACAGACTAATGAAGGTTTCAGCATCTGAAAAGAACAACTCTCAGGTTTTATTTCATATAAATGAGTACATGCCAAATATATCATAATGTTATGTAAGTTCACATGTAAGCTGAATTTCAGACCATGACAGGTATTCTAGTTTATGACAAGTGTCTTTGTGGATCTAAATGCATACTACCTGCCTTATTTAGTGTGAGGCCTCTTATTGGATCCCATCATGTACAATAATCAGGAAAATTGAGAAAATAAGAAAATTATTATTACTTCATTTAAATGGAAAAGCATCACTAGGGGAATTATGGCTATATGGTGCAATGGCCAAAACTGCCACATCTGTACAATCTATGCCCAAAAGTTGGTGGACATTTCAAATAACCTCTATCCATTTCCAGCAGATTTGGGAGCAAAGCTGTGGAGAATTGTCCATTCAGTCGCAAGAGACTTGATAAGATCAGGCAATGATGCCATGCAAGGAGAAGAGTCCAGTTCATCCCAAAGGTGTCCTTTGAGGTTGACATCAGAGCTCCTTGAAAGATATTCGACTTGTTCCACTCCAACATTTGCAAACCATGTTTTCATGGAGCTCGCCGGTTCTTTTTAATCCAGTGAAGGGAAACTGTAATGCTACAGCATATAAACACATGCTAACAAATGTGGACTGCCAACCTTGTGACAACTGGTTGGTCATACAGTGTATCATGTGAATTTTTACATAATAATATAACATTAAAATGACATACCGTTACCGCATTAACTCAGATTATCAATTATATACCAGTGAACCAAATCTAATCAGTCCGGTGTGATCCCACAGACAAGCCAATTCAGTACTGCCACAGAATTGCTGAAAAAAGACAATGCTGGCCACAACAGAAAGGCACCAGGGCACTCATTGCACCACAACCTGCTCCACATGGGACCCAGCAGGCAAAGAGCCTAAGACTTCCGACCCAGCCTCCAAATTCTCCAGATTCCAATCCAATCAAGCAATCCATGGGATGCACCAGACAAACAAGTCCGATTAATGGATGCCCCACCCCACAACACACAGTCATCCCCCAAGGGTCCAGAGCTGCCCACGCAGCACAAGGGAAACATATACAATACTGGGCATAATGATTTGCATTGTAATGTTTTAGCTGATTGTTGATTGTATTTCAATTTAAATAAAAGTGGATTTGGTATTTATTATGTACTAGAAACACCTCTGTTCGCAGTGTTTGTTTTAACTTTTCAGAACTGGTCTCAGCTACAGATGTACATCAGTCTGCCAGATTGTCTGGTGCAAAATGACTACCATAGCTAACCGGAAAAGACAGCTTACAGTATAGGCAAATAAGGTTGTGTCCTCCTAAATACTTTTACATAAATCAAATATACAGTAACATGCGATTCTTCCTTCCCACTTTGAGCCATTACGATGGTGTCATACACAGCCACTGTGTTTGGTTTTAGTTTTGCATTTCCTGGCTACAGGTGAAGTAATGGAAACACAGTGTACTTTTTTTTTTTTGGCCTTCTTTAATCTCACTTGCACAATAAACCCCTCCTGATTCGGGTCTACACCTGTCAAATACCATGCAATCGGAAAATCAGCTTTAATAGTCTCCACTGTTTTCAATTACCTTCTGCAGGCTCTTTAGATCTGAGGATGTCACGCAGATCTGCCTGTTAACAATGTGACATGAAGCTTTGCTCTTAATCAATAACTTCATTTGTTCATGTTAATACTCTTGACCTTCAAGGGAAACCTTTCCGGAAAAGGTATATTTTGAAAATAAGTGAAATGAAGGGGATAGCACATGCAATACATTTTTCTGTGGTTAAGTGCTGTTAGAGAACTGTTCACCACACGTTATATTATGTCCGCATCATATAAATAGATAACACGTTTTTCATGTCTTATACAGTCCTTATATTACACCTCATATATTAGCACAAAGCATTCAGGGAGAAACCTTTTTTTATTTCACTAAATTGTAAATGTACCTGGTAAAATTTACCAATCAGAAAAGCACAGAAAGTGAGGAGTTTGCGAAACTTGATGGTTGATGGTTGAACTCATAACTATGAATATATATATATATATATATATATATATATATATATATATATATATATATATATATATATATATATATATATATATATATATATATATATATATATATATATAGAAAATGTTGTTCACTCTCTCTCAATAAATATAAACAACATATAACTTTTTCACCTTGACATTATGTTTTATTTAACAAAAGTTAAACCCACAAAAAAAAATGTGGGTGATACTGAGTACCCCTTACTGCTTCCACAGGTTTTAAGAGGGTAAGTTGCAGCCAGGAGCTGCTAATCATCAGCCCTTGATTTATTGATCATCAGCAGGTGTGCAGACATCTATAAAAGCAGTTTTGCCAATTTGCTGGTCTGGAGCATTCAGGTGTGTGTTAACACAATGCCAAGAGGGAAAGACATAAGTAATGGTCTTAGAGAAGCAATTGTTGCTCCACATCAATCTGGAAAGAGTTATAAAACCATTTTCAAACTATTTGCAGTTCCATGTTCGATAGTGAGAAAGATTATTCACAAGTGGAACGCGTTCAAGACAGTTGCCAATCTTCCCTGGAGTGAACGTTCCAGCACCCCAAGGTCAGACAGTGCAATGCTTGACACTGCTAGCTAGGCCTTGCTAATTAATAATACCTCGTTAGATAATTGTTTACATCTATGACAGTACAATTAGAAGAAGACTGGAGCATTCTCCTTTGTCTGTTTGCAAAACTGCATCTGAACCAACCACAAGACATGAGGACAATGTTCCATGGACAAAGGAGACCAAATTTTAGTTGTTTTGCCTTAATGCCCAGTGTCATGTTTGGCAGAAACCAAACAGCATTTCAGCAGAAACACCTCATACCTATCGTCAAGCATGGCACTGGAGGGGTGATTATTTGGGCTTATTGTGCAGCCATAGGACTTGGGCTCAGCCGGGACCATCATTCACGTACATATATACGGGCATACACATAAATTTACATATTATTGTTCAACAATAAAGTTTAAACTAGTTATTTTATCTATCTATCTATCTATCTATCTATCTATCTATCTATCTATCTATCTATCTATCTATCTGTTTATTTATAGCTAAGATGGTTTCTCGGAATCTGGTTAAAACTAAAGGTGTGCATCAAGCCTTTTATCCCATGGGATCTAACAAAAAATACACACCAGCAAGAGGATTTTACTTTTAAATAATGTGTCAATGAGCAGATATGAAGCTTGTGGGACAAACATGGTCCATGCTAATGGACCTGTTAGCATTGACTATTTCAGCCTTATTAATTGCCTGGTCAAAGTCATGGTGGTTTAAATGAGACTACTACTTATTAGGTTTGGTAAACAATCCCAACTAAATTCATTATAAATATTATAAAGATATAGCAACAATTTTAATTACTAAGTGAATGTGATGAAATCAACGTATGTTTCTCTAGTTGAGACATATTAGTGTTATTGTGTTATACCTAGTAATACGAGCACATCTACAGAAAAAAATATAGATTCACTATCCTCATATAGCTACAGTATGTGGTTTACAGTAGGTGTTGGATAACTAATCAGAAAGTTCTAGATTCAAACCTCATCACCACCAAGGTCCCACTGTTGGGCCCTTAAGTAAGGCTTTTAACTACAACTGCTCATAAATTTAATGAGAAAAATTTTAATCCCTGTCCATAAGAGTGTTTGACAAATGCTTTAATGTACATACCTTAGTAAATATGCAGACTGACAGTCCACTGCCAGGCCAAAGTCTAAAAAAAAAAAATAATAAAAAAACACTGCTAAAAGTCTGCTATTATTAAAAATTCATGTTCAATTTTTCCTTCAGTTTGCTCTGTGGCCATTTTCAGTGTGTGTCATGAGCTATTGATTTTAATAAGTCAGAACTGCTGTGGACTCAAGGAATGATGCCTGCATGAAAGCACACACTGGCACTCACTGAGCCAATCAAGATTAATGTACCATAAACTTATCAGGATCAGGACAAAAAAAGAGGGGGTAGAGGGCATTTTTCACACTTAATTTAACAGAGCATAAACTGTTCAGTATATATTAAGTAGTAAGGAATGTTAATAGACTGGGGAGTGGTTAGCTGGCAAGGTAGACCACTGGAAAATGCTGTGGAGTATGTGTGTGCTCCAATGGGATATAGTGAGAGATACGTACAGTACATATATAAATAACATACTTGAATGCAATGTTTAAAAGAAAATAAGAATTTAAAACAAAATGATCAATTATTTACATATACAGTACAGTATGGCCAAAAACCTTTGTAATCTTGAGCCAATCCTTGTGCGCATATACAGTACACTACCTCTCAAAGATCACTGGGATCACTTTTTAACTCCATGCTCGTTCATGATTTTTATTTCTTTCTACATTGTAAAGCAATGCTGAAGGCGACCCTCTGATAACTCTAAATGAACTTCTCCTCTGCAGCAGAGGTACAATTTTCATCTTGCTTTCCTTTGATGGTCTTCATGAGAGCCAGTTTCATCATGGCTTGATGTGTTTTACAAATGCACTTGACAATACTGTTCTTGCAAGAACTATTCCAGAAAGGTTGACCTCCGTGTCTTAAAATTACAACTGACTGTGTGCCACAGACCACAGCACGCCCAGAGGTCTTCTAGAGTAATACCCCGAGTGGCCAGAGTTGTCCATGCTGCACAAGGGCAACCTACACAACACTGGGCAAAATATTTTGTTATAGTCGTAATGGTTTGGTGTTTTGGTTGGTATACGGTATATACTGTACGGCATGTCCAGAATTTGGAATACAAGGTTTAATTAATTTTGGATTTGCTGATTTGGGTCAAAAATATACATACACTCACTTAGATTACTGATTCAGCGGTACAGAATTTAATTGGCATTTTAAATGTATTTTGCACAAGGCCAATTAAGTTGAATAATAACTTATTTAATTTAATCTAATCTACAGTAATCTGAAGGGATTTTCTCCTGTATTTATGTATTAAAGAAAAAATACATACTGTCAGTCTGCAGTTTAATGAAAAAAAAAATCTGTTATCAAAGGTTATACTTTATGCATTATTGTGTTATCATTGTGTTATCATTATTTTTTCATTCAAAAATTTGAATTAAAAAAAATCATACATTAAATTTTTTAAGTAACAAAAAATGAAAAACTGTTTGTATGTTCCTTAAGAATGCAACATATTACATACAGAGCAGTTTCCAGACCAAAAAACGAGATTGATGTATACACAGTGTTTCATGCGACAATAATGAGATATTATTATTCAGGTTGAAGCCCACATACATGTCTGCGTGTCTTTCTGTAAAGCAGAACTCTCTGTCTAACTTATTAATACAAAGGAAAAAAATTCTGTAAGGTCAAGTATCTTACGCCTTATTTATGCTTAGTTGTACTTCTTTCATCGTCAGCCAAATACACTCCCTGTTTAGTAGTGAATCAGAGATGAGAAATCGGAAAAGTTGATTGAATGAAGATTATGTTTTGTCTTAAAACAACTCCAGCGCATATCACTTCAGTGCTGTTACTTCATCAGTGAAATCATTCCTTATTAAAGTCATTCCAGTAAAAAATATTCAGTATAGTTTTCCTAATTAATATGTTTTGTTGCAGGTGTTTGTTTATTATTAAAGTAGATTTTTAAATCCAGCACATAAATGTTTATAACATCGCTTTCACTCAATATTTTGATTTCATGTATGGTGCAGGTTAAACTGCAGGCAGATATCGAAGTACTGCAAAAAATATAAAAAATTCTGTTCAGCAGGTGATTTAAGACGCGCCCACAGTTTGACTCATGCACAATAGGCTGTTAACCCTTGCCATTCATAATTTGGCACAAAACTTTGATTTCATTTACTTCTCATTTTTTTGGGAGTAAGCCATGCTGTGTCATAGTGTGTGTGTGTGTCACAGTCGGGCCAGGCTCCGACACCACCAGCCAAACACCGCGCCCTTTATCACCGGAGTACTAATCAGTATCACCTGAGGCTAATCAACACACGCCCATAAAAGCACACACCGCGCTGCACTCAGTGTCCGGGCTCGTTTAACGAAAGTGGACCGAATCTCCGAGATTACTCGTAAGCAGTATATGTCTTCTGCATTACTTACCTGTATTCTCTGTTTCCTAGAAGGTATCCAAGTCAAGCGTCCTCAGCTTCATCTCCACGGCCCCATGGTGTGTGCTCTCCGTCCAAGAATCGCCAGTCATCAACTTCCTTTACTTCCAGAAAAGTAACGTTTCGATACAGAACTGCCATTGTCTGTTACGTCTCGTTAAGCTGCCATTTCCGCACTCCTAGCAAATAAACGATTGCTCATCTTTAAACTTACCATCTTGTGTGTGAGTCCGTCCTTATTACAGAAGCCCGGACCGTACCACCGATTAGGATGAGCGATCCCGAACCCATCCAAGCACTAGTGGAGGAGTTACGCCAGATTTTCGTAACAACACCGCAGACATTACCGAGCGTATCCACCGGCGCTTCCAGCTCCGATGGCGCGACCAGCGCCCTTCTCTGGCTCGGCAGGGAATTGCAAGGGTTTTTTGCTGCAGTGCTCACTCACCTTCGCTATGCAACCTGCATGTTATCCCAATGACAAAGCAAAGATCGCCTATATAATTTCACTTTTATCGGGACAGGCTTTGCAGTGGGCGGAGTCGATCTGGTCACAGGCTGGACCACTAACGGACTCTTATGAACTCTTCGTTTCACATTTCAGGGAGGTGTTTGAGCATACAGACAGTGAAGGATTGGCAGGAGAACAGCTATATCACCTTACACAAGGTAATCTTTCAATTCAAGATTATGCATTGCGTTTCCGTACCTTAGCAGCGACCAGCAGGTGGAATGAGCAAGCCCTCATCACCACCTACCGTCAGGGGTTGGAGCCCAATCTGCGGCTTATGCTGGCGACTCACAATGACTCCATCGGTCTCGAGCAGTTTATCCAACTCTCTATTCGATGTGCTGCACGTCTCGCCTCCTGCCGCACTGACCCAAGGAACCCTGCAGCGCTTCTCTTCGGGCATCCGAGGAATCCACGATCCTCCGATCCAGACGAGGAACCAATGCAGCTGGACAGGGGAAGGATTTCACCCTCTGAACGACAAAGACGGCTGACCCAGAGTCTGTGCTTATACTGTGGTAGCGCAGGGCATTCTAGGCTGGAGTGCCCCATTCGTCCCCCTCGGCAGGAGGTGAGTGCTCTGTATACTCATGTCGAAAGGTTACAACCCCTCACCACAAATGTAATTCTTACTGCCTCTTGCCGTACGATTTCAGTGGCCGCTCTCCTCGACTCTGGGTCAGCCGGAAACTTCATCTCCGGAGAGCTGTGCCGACGGCTCAAGATCAAAACCACCCAGACGGAAAAACTCTTCCAGGTACAATCCATAACTGGAAAACCCCTGTCCAGGAAGTCAGTCCATCTTTATGCAGGCCCTGTTACATTACAAATTGGACTGTGTCACAGAGAGGATATCACATTTTTGGTATTGGAGGAATCCACCTTGGACGTCGTCTTGGGGCGCCCATGGCTGATAAAGCATGATCCTATCCTCTCGTGGGCCACAGAAGAAATTCTTAAGTGGGGAAGGACCTGCTTTGAAAATTGTTTTCCCCAGCTACCACTAAAACCAAACATTCTCAACCTACAATCCACATCGATCGAGAGTCCAGTGGATAAACAGTCTGTGGAAATTCCCCACCAATATTCCGCATTCGCAGATGTCTTCTGTCCAAAAAGAGCCACACAGTTACCACCACATTGGCGATGGGACTGTGCGATTTACCTTCTCCCCGGAGAACCACTACCTCATGGACGCATATACCCACTCTCACTCCCCGAAAGAAGGGCCATGGAGGAGTACATCACTGAGGCTCTCCGACAAGGTTACATCCGACCGTCCACTTCCCCAGCGGCATCCAGTTTCTTCTTCGTGGCCAAGAGGGAAGGCGGCCTTCGGCCCTGCATCGATTTTCGCACCCTCAACAAAGCCACTGTGAAGTTTAGGTATCCATTGCCCCTAGTACCAGCCGCCTTAGAGTGTCTCCGGGAGGCTATGTTCTTCACCAAACTGGACCTCCGGAGCGCCTACAACCTAATCCGCATCAGGAAGGGCGATGAGTGGAAGACGGCATTTGTCACACCTACAGGGCACTACGAATACCTTGTTATGCCTTACGGCCTCCTCAACGCCCCAGCCGTCTTCCAGAACTTCATGCACGAAACCCTCCGGGATTTCCTTCATCAATTCGTCATCGTTTATATTGACGATATTCTTATCTATTCCAAGTCTGAGTGCGAACACCGTCAACACGTCATGAGGGTGCTTCAACGTCTACGCCAGTTTCAACTCTTTCTCAAGGCTGAAAAATGCTCTTTCCACCAAACGTTCGTCAAGTTTCTGGGATACATCATTGACCGTAACGGAGTGAGGATGGACGAGCAGAAAGTTTCCACCATTTCTACCTGGCCAGAACCTACCACCATCAAGGAGCTGCAGCGCTTTCTAGGGTTTGCCAACTTTTATCGGAGGTTCATTGTAAATTACAGCATTACAGCCAGCCCTTTGACCTCCTTACTCCGTGATAAACCCAGGTCGCTGAAATGGTCAACCTCAGCTTTCCAGCAACTCAAACAAGCCTTCATATCCGCACCAATCCTCATTCACCCCAATCCAGAACTTCCGTTTGTGGTGGAGGTTGATGCCTCGACAACCGGGGTAGGAGCAATTCTCTCCCAACGACAGCGGAACCCACCGAAACTTCACCCATGCGCCTTCTTTTCAAGGAAATTTAACCCAGCTGAAGTGAACTATGACATCAGAGATCGTGAGTTATTGGCCATTAAATTGGCTCTCGATGAATGGAGGCACTGGTTGGAAGGAGCAACACACCAGTTCATGGTGCTGACCGATCATAAGAACTTGCAGTACTTGCGGGAGGCCAAGAGGCTCAACCCTAGACAGGCGAGATGGGCCATGTTCTTCTCCCGGTTTGACTTTCAGATATCCTATATACCGGGTTCGAGAAACACCAAGGCCGATGCTCTCTCCAGATTACACTCCTCCAACGAGACGATTGAGGAACCAGGGCCCATCCTTCCAGAAACTCTGTTCGTCAATCCCATCCAGTGGGAATACCCGACAGCCATTGCAGAACCGGCCCCAACGACTCCCCGAGATTGTCCACCTAATCGCAGATTTGTCCTGGAACGAGATCGTAATTCCCTTATCCATTCTGCACATACTTCATTGGGCACCGGACACCCAGGGATCGACCGAACTCTCTCACTCATGCAAGATCGCTTCTGGTGGCCCAATATGGAGAGGGACGTGAGACGATATGTTCAGGGATGTCCAGAATGTGCCATGGCGACGACCCCGCGGCACCTGCCAGCAGGAAAAATCATGCCACTGCCCATTCCTCAACGTCCCTGGTCACACCTAGGGGTAGACTTCATGACTGACCTTCCCGAATCAGACGGACGCACCTGCATACTGGTCATCGTAGATTGGTTCTCAAAGGGGTGTCGGCTAATCTCTCTTCGGGGCTTACCAACTGCAATGGAGACTGCAGAACTCCTTTTTAATAAGGTCTTCCGCTACTTTGGCATCCCAGAGGATATCGTATCAGACCGAGGTCCCCAATTCATCTCACGGGTTTGGCGAAGATTCTTCAGACTCCTAGGTGTGACCGTCAGTCTGTCATCAGGATACCATCCACAGACAAATGGGCAGACGGAGCGCAAAATCCAAGAAATCGGCCGCTTTCGCCATGGCCACCAGAACTCTTGGAACCAGTTCCTAGGATGGGCTGAGTATGCACAAAATTCATTGCGTCAATCTACAACGGGTCTCACTCCCTTCCAGTGTATCCTAGGATACCAACCTCCATTGTTCCCTTGGAACGGAAACCATCAGACCTCCCGGCGGTGGACTGCTGGTTTCGCGAGAGCGAGAGAGTCTGGGAAGAAGCTCACCACCACCTACAGAGGGCTGTACGCAGGCACAAAAACTATGCCGACAAACGTCGATCCACCGCTCCAACATATCACCCAGGAGATAAGGTATGGCTCTCGACTCGGGACATGCGTCTGCGTCAGTCCTGTAAAAAGCTCAATCCCAGGTATGTCGGTCCCTTCCAAATTCTAGAACAGATAAACCCGGTGACCTATAAACTCCAACTTCCACCACTGTACCGCATCCATCCCACTTTTCATGTTTCTTTATTGAAGAGATATCAAGATCCTGTTTTTTCCTCCACAGAGCCTGGTCCAGAAGAGGAAGCGCCCCCTTCTCCGATCATCGTGGACGAAGGCACCACCTATCAGGTCTGGGACATTCTGGATTCCCGCCGCCGCGGGGGTCGCCTGGAGTATCTAGTAGATTGGGAGGGTTACAGCCCAGAGGAAAGATCCTGGGTGCCTCGGGACGACGTTCTGGACCCCAATCTACTAGAGGAATTCCACAACTCACATCCAGACCGTCCGGGCCCTAGAGGACGAGGTAGGCCTCCACGACGGTAGAGGGGTCGACCCTCAGGAGCGGGTCGTGGAGGAGGGGGTAATGTCACAGTCGGGCCAGGCTCCGACACCACCAGCCAAACACAGCGCCCTTTATCACCGGAATACTAATCAGTATCACCTGAGGCTAATCAACACACGCCCATAAAAGCACACACCGCGCTGCACTCAGTGTCCGGGCTCGTTTAACGAAAGTGGACCGAATCTCCGAGATTACTCGTAAGCAGTATATGTCTTCTGCATTACTTACCTGTATTCTCTGTTTCCTAGAAGGTATCCAAGTCAAGCGTCCTCAGCTTCATCTCCACGGCCCCGTGGTGTGTGCTCTCCGTCCAAGAATCGCCAGTCATCAACTTCCTTTACTTCCAGAAAAGTAACATTTCGATACATACAGCCATTGTCTGCTACGTCTCGTTAAGCTGCCATTTCCGCACTCATAGCAAATAAACGATTGCTCATCTTTAAACTTACCATCTTGTGTGTGAGTCCGTCCTTATTACAGTGTGTGTGTGTGTGTGTGTGTGTGTGTGTGTGTGTGTGTGTGTGTGTGTGTGTGTGTATTGAGGATTGTGCTGGCTTGCAGGTGCGGTTGCGGTTGTTTCTGTGACTTTAAGTGAAATATATATATATATATATATATATATATACTGTAGTAGTACTATGTATAGTGTATACAGTGAATAAAGAGCCCTATAAAGGGTTAACATTATGTGAAAATATAATTGTTAAAATTCTAAAGGATAAGAAAAAGAAGATTAAGAAATGCTGATGTTGGCAAAATAACTTAATTACACTGAAGGAAAAAGGACTTATGTTCTGTTCTGTTTCTTCTTTAGAAAACATTAGTAAGACACCTTAGTAAGAGGAACCAGATTCACAGGACGATTCATTCTTGTCTGGGATTATAAATCATTACACTATACAGATGTAATTGTTTTGAAGTGATGTTCTGTATATGCATATTGTAAATAAGTCTTGGGATGAGCACAAGACAGTCATGTTTACAGCAGCAAGTTTGCTTACAAAAACTAAAGGTATTCAGGTGAGATTATTTACTTTTGCCGAAGTGGATAAGCACACCAAACCCATGCAGAACATTCATAGCAAAAAGTGAGTCATACAGCAACTGCAGAATCTCCAAGTAGAAGTAAACAAACAAACAAACAGCAAAAAATCAATCAAGTCCAGAGGACGAAAGAAGAAAAAAATAGAAGTCTGTTTAGGACCAGAAACAAAGATCAAAGCCAATAGATTATTGTTTTCTTTTTTCTTTGTTGAACAAGTTGTCAGTGGACTACATTATGTTTGTTTGTGACACAAAATCTGCAAAAGAAAAAATCGCTTCTGCTTAAATCATTTACAAGGTGATAAATATCCAAGATTGTCTCCAGATATACATGTAGAAACTTACTGCATCCCTCAAAACTACTGTAGGTTCTTCAATGCTATTAGCAGAAAGTATTGTAGAAAATAATGTTTTTGCATGTGATCAATATTTGACAAACTTCATGTTAAAAATGTACAAAAAAAAATTTCCAAGCATCAGATACACTCTACACATATTTTATTTATTTATTTTTGTTGTTGTTGTTTCTTAAATATAAATATTTTTTTATTTGTTTGTTTATTTATTTATTTATTTTAACATGGTGGCATAGTGGTTATCACTGTGGCATCGCACTTCCTGGGAGAAGGGTTTGAGCCCCACCTTCAGATCTGTGCATGTAGAGTTTGCATGTACTCACATACTGCCACTGTGGATGGCCCCACATTTACGTTATCTTTTGTGTTATGTTTTGGACTTTAAACTGCATGATAAAGCTGTCCATTGACATGTCCATTATTGGATAAACCCATCAAGCATCATGATGAAACTGGCTCTCATGAAGACCAAAACGTATTTCTGCCGTAGGCGAAGTTCATTTCGTTCACCAGTCTCAAAAATCACCAATTAACAAACAGCACCTTAAGCACTATTCAGACGGGACTAGTTTTACTGGGGGACGTTTGAGTTTGAATTTTTTTCAGCCGACGTCTGTCATTTCATGTATGGATTCGGACGGGACTAATATCTCCGTGTTTATTACGGAGGTGGGCGTGTCTGTGTTTTTCATGTGGGCGTTGCGCAAGACCACAAGTTGAGGATGAGGATTTCGATTGGAGCGTAGAAAGGAGAAACTTGAATACCGGCACGCTAGAGATTGTACGGTAGTTCACGTTGACCAAAACACACAAGAAAACGCGTTTCAGAAAAAAACATTTTCGGCAAACACAGACATTCGCATTCGGACGGGACTAGTTTTCTCAGAGGACCGCCAAGTTTGCTGAAAAACAGTAGCTAATTTGCTCTGGAATTTTTACAGAGGTCGTGTGAGAAAAAGACAGACATGGCAGATTCGGACGGGATTAAAATCACAAAGTACCTCTGTGAAACAGAAATTTCTCTAACGTCCCCCAGTAAAACTAGTCCTGTCCGAATAGTGCTTTAGACTAGAACTGTTATAAAGCATTTACAATGTAAAAGTAGCAGACACATTTCAGTGTCAACGGTTCAAAGGAGACTGTTGCATATTTTGGATGCCATCAGAAATAAAAATCAGAAACAACCATGGAATTAGAAAGTGTGTCCAAACTTTTGACTGGCAATATAGCTACTGTGATATTGCTCTTAAATTATTCTATTAAAGGATTGTTCTTCCTCTCAGCAGGTTGTTAGTAAGTGCCTCTGGAACTGGAGCTTTAATGCATCTGAAGAAAAATCTGTGTTTAAGGCTTTCAAATTTTCTTAACTGGAGTTCAGTTTATTAGACTTAACAGTTGGATACAATAAGTAAGGAGTTAATGAAAATGAAGAAAGATAAGAATAACACAAATAAAGCATGTGTATAAAGCATGCTCTTGAATATCAAAATCTTTTCTATTACATGGAGATGTTGAGATGTACAGTAGGTAACATTTTAGACTGACACACTAGGTGAAGTTTCCTTGTTGTTCAGGGTTATGACAAAAGCTCATGTAGGGAGGAGCATAGATCAATCTCCACAGTCTGTTCCAGAATGCTGCCTGCTTTCTCTTGTTTCTTCTTCTTCTTCTTCTTTGAGATATCCTTATCCTTTTTCTTTGAAGTCGCTGCTGCGATTCTGTTTCTCCACACACGCATCCTGTCACGCTGAGATGTTCATTAAGAAACCCGCATAACAAAGATTATGAAGATAATCGAATGAAGATGACAAACTCTTCATACTATGCACTCTTCCCAACAATTCAGCAGGTTCAGCAGCTCAAACAAACAACTGTGAGGAGTACAGTTTTTGTGAAAGTTAAAACTATAGTAACTATACTATAGTATAGAAAAACTATAGTAACTGTTATATATATATATATATATATGTATATTAACTATAGTTACAATTTACAGATAAATGAAAAACATCTAGGATATATTCTAAAATAGAAGAGATAGCCTTATATTCGTCACATACTGTAAAGAAACCCTGTTCCTAACACATCCCAGTTTGTTTAGAAGCTGGGGTTAAAGCACAGGGTCAGCTGTCATACAGCACTGATTGAACAGAGAGGGTTAAAGGTCTTGCTCAAGAGCCCAACCGTGTCAGTTCGGTGGTGCTCTGGCTTGAACTCCTGACCTCATGACCAGTAACACAGAACCTTAACCTGAGGGCTACCACCGTCCCCAAAGAAAAGGTATTTAAACCGAAAATACCCTTGACCATTTGTAATATAAATTGAATTGTTAATAGTGAATTCATCTAGGAACCTCTGTAGTCCAACTAAGGACTATGGAGGCCAATGCTGACCATGGTATCCATTCCCATTTTTACAACCCCCAGCCAACATTCGTACACATATTAACACACTACATGCAATTTGGGAATACCTAATAGTCTAATCTTCATGTCTTTGACCTATGGGAGGAAACCAACCAAGCATGGGGAGAACATGCACACAGACCCCGAGGTGGAAATCTAACCTGGACCCTGCAAGTGCTAGCCAATAAGCCACCATGCTGCCATTATGACTACAAGCATAGTCAAATTAAGTTTTTCACAAGAAGCTATAATGCTAAATGGGGTATACAGGAAGAAAGAAATCAATAAACAACCCCCCCCCCCCCCCAAAAAAAATTTACTGCTGCACGATGTGATGCTCTCATTTTGTCAATTTCCTGCTTACAGTACATGCAGGTTCTGTGCAATAAGTTGAGGTTGATTCAGCTTAGTGATATGTGTCTGTGTGTCTGTGTGTGTGTGTGTGTGTGCGTTTTGCGCGCATGTGTGTGTGTGTGCATCTGACGCCTGAAGAACTTTGACACTTGAAATACTTGGCTGATGACAGCTAACAGTGAATCTTCCACCCACAGGGAGCCACTTCACACAGCTTTATTGATGCCAGCAGTAAGGATACACAAGAGCACATGACTTATACATGGAGTATCCTGTAGTCTTCACTACCTTGCAATATCTTTCAAATTTTGCTGCAATACAACTGTACTATTTAATTGTAAAATTCCCCGATCTAAGTTCTCCTCATCTCAGTGATGATCAATATCAATAATATTGAAGGAAATAGAGCCTGAAATCATTTTACACATTTGGGGATCCACAAGTCGGAGCAGAAAGGAGAGATTGAGAAAACCGGACACGTATTTCACCAACACTTAACTAATGGGCAGAACATGAGCTATGGAAAAAAAAAAGAAAAAAAAGCCAATAGCCGTTGCTGGTTAAACTTACAAACTAATACCCTAATAGTAACCCTTTTATACATTATCAGTACTTACTGTATGATTTTGACATTTGTGAAATAATTGCAATCATTTTATACTCCAGTATAAAGTATAAAACTTTGGGACCAGCATTGCATGCAGTTCCTGGATAATATGGATGTGGCAACCCACTAAAGGCGGGGCTCGAACCTAGAGCATCAGCCACCTGAGCCACGACTCCCCTACCATTTGCCAAATTATTATTTCGATTATGTTAGTATGAATTTGATACGATTTTCTAAAATACTTTATCTCCACCTCGCAGAGTTTTGTCTCAATGGATTAATCAGCCTGCAGTTGTGTTTGTGGTCATTTACATATACATACAATTTTAATTTAATAAGGTTATAGTATGATTCAAGAATCCCAATGGAATACAAGACAGAGCAAATACAACAGCTTCTCACCTAAAGCGAATGTATTTCATGTCTCTTTTACACAAAGCCCTTGCGCACTTCTTGAGTGGTGTAACCTTATCTTGCTGCTTCATTCTCCTTTGACATCATGTAGATCAAATGCAGCAAAACCAGTGCTAGTAATATCAGGATGAGAAGTCCTGATTTAGAAGTAAAAAAAAGTTTAAAGTATTGTAAATTGTTGTGTTAAGTTTATAATGTGTGTTCATGAAACGTTCAAATCTCATTACAGTATGTCATAGCTTACAGAACGCATTATGGACGTTAAGTGACACCACATTAACCAGTACATGTAGCTCTTGAATGCTGAAGTAACTGGAAATGAGGTAACAGAATGTACACATTCTTTTTTCTTGGCTTCAAAATTCTTTAAAAATTCAGTGAGCGTATTTATTTCACTCACAAACGCCACTCTTGTCCAGTGGCAGCTTCATTTCACTGGTCATGTGACAATAATAAACCCTACAAATGGCTTTTCAGGGCAGATCTCATTTTGCAAAGTAATGCATATATAAGGTTGGCTTATAATGTGGAAATTCACCATTTTTAAAAAGAAGGTTTATTAAGAAATTAAATGATCAATTTTGCTTTAGTAAAATGTGTGTGCCAAGGGAAAATAATTTGCCAGAAGGAGTAAACGTTGGAAAATCATGATTTATTGTCATACTGTTCATACAGATGAGTGACGAGCGGTTTTCTAGTTTTGTCGCCGCACCTCACGGCGACGGTATGCTGTTATACTATGCTGTATAGTGTACTTGTTTTAATGTTCAACTTCAATGTTTTTTTTTGCTCACTATTGTACAGCAAATATCAATAGCTTATTTTCATAATATTTTCATGCTTGTTGTATAAAATACACAGATGTGGAAATGACCATTACTGTAGTATTTCTTCGATACAGCATATTGTTTTGACTTTTTTATGACTTAATTATTTTTTTAAAACGAGACGATGGAAAATGTCACTTTGCACCACCTGGCGGTCATGTCATGAATTACTTTGAAATGCGACTGATTTATTTTGGCCGCTGTCGTTTTGTCGCGGCAGTGAGCACAGTGATAATAGATATTCCCCTCTTCACACCTCTGTCTTTACAGTTACTGTTACTTTGTTAAACCTAGTTTTTCACTTGAATGTAATTGATTGAAATGCTCAAGCATTTACAAACATACAGCTAGTTAGCTACTGACAAAGGTTTTAATAAATAAAACTTTCTATTTTAAGTTTCATATATAAAAAAGTATATATATAAAATATATATATATATATATATATATATATATATATATATATATATATATATATATATGCAGTAGAAGCTCTCTGATGAACACAAAAATACCTTTGATTCGGTCAGTATTTTAACAAAAAAATCTGAAAAAAAAACTAATAATAAAAAATCAATGCAAGTCTATGGGGAACACTTACTTTCAAACTTTTTTCTCTTTCCTAGGGTTCTATTACAGATATCTATTGTTAGATGCAGTCATGCTTTAAGTGAACAGCTTCAGAAAGTTGACTTTATTACATTACAGGGAGTGAAACAACTTCAAAAAGAGGGTAAATTTAAATGGGATCAGTGCAATTAACATTGTTACATTTGTTTGTTTGTTTTATTAATGTTCAGTAGAGACTTTAAACTTGGTGAAATTAAATATTGTAGGGCTTCAACCTGGAACTGATATTGATTAAACAAGATAATATAGATCTTTGATGTATACAAAATAGCCTATAATACTAAAGCATACAGTCCAAGAAGTACAAGTACTAGACTTTTAGCTGTCTATAAAAAGCATTTGCAAGCTGTGATATCTGCCAGAGGAGGTGTTACTAAGTACTGATTATGTGGGGTGCCCAAACTTTTGCACAGCGCCATAATAATGTTTTTATTTTTTATTTTTGTTCAATTTATAGCATAAGAAGTAACTATGAATCAATTGTGCATTTTTTCCATTTCCAGGAGAGACTGTGTTAACATCTTTTCAATTAAAAAAATCACCAAAATCTGTAATTCATCAACGTGTGCCTAAACCTTTGCATAAGACTGTATGGGAATCGACGCTAGTTGCAATCCTTTACAGATTGCAAAATTGTTTAATGATTAAAAAATAGAAATGTTAGTTCTGTTGCAAATACATGCCATCAGTTCATTTGTGAGGGGTCATATGATCTTATCATTAAATAAAAATAATTGAATAATCTCAGTTGAGCCTTTTTCAACCCCAGGCTAACTAAACAATTTTAAAGTAGTCGATTCTTATGCAAGGCACTGTAAACCCAATAAAATAATCAAAATAAAATAGGTTAAGGGCTCCGCCTTACGAAGGGGTCATTATTGTGCAAACCAAACAAGAATACAGTCATGCAAAGCTGCAGGCATTGATGAATAGCAATGAAAGTCACACAGCCTTGGGCTCTGATGCTCACAGTAGCAGAACCAAAGTGCCAGAACGATTAAACACACATTTACTCACTCAAGCTCAAATTCTTTCGTTCTGCTTTATTTTCTCCTTTTAACAGAGTAGTATTTAATAGATTTGTTGCCCAGAGTGGAAAGATGGCTACTAAATAGCGGAATCCAGGTCATTGTGCTTGTTGGCAACAACAAAGATTTTCCGGATTAAAGTCCTGCATCAGTTAAATACACTATGTATATTGTTTCTAAATATATTTAAGCTAAAGAGGCATTCGTTTTAAGACTGATTATAAAGTAATATCACTTCTTGTCCAAATGTTGCATTTGTAACATATTTAATTTACATGTATAATCCAAGCATCCAAACAAATCAATAGTCGTGGGTAAGAGAGGCTATTAATGAATTCTCAAGGTTGGCCTAAAGACTGTACTAATGAAATAGAAATGTTAATCAAAGCACACAAGCTTAGTGTGTGTATGCTCTTTATGTACAAATCAGATACCTCCAATCAATATGCAAGGCTTTGACAGCATAATAAATATCTTAAGAAATGTTAAATTAATTTGTGTGCATTTTTTTTTCTTTATTGAATAACATTAATGGCCCTTATTCCCTTATCATTCTGTTTTTTTTTTTTATGTTCATCTGCTTTTTTTTATACACTCCAAACCGAGAACTCATACACATCCATAAATGTGTGCATTTTAATTTTTGTAAAGAGAACTATTGGCCTCTAGTATTTCTTTTTCTCAAAATCAATGGAACCGACATGAGAGTCAGAGAGAGCTTAAAAACTCATGGGGAATATCTGTTTAAAGAATAAATACAAAACAAAAACTAGCAAAAGCCAGCATAATCAGCAGCTGCATACTGTGTCCCTAATTAGGAGCATTAAATTGCAAACCAATATAAATGAATTTGCTCAACAAAAAAAAAGTTAAGTTAAAAAAATTCTGAAACAATGTAGGCCAAATGTCCCCCTAGCTCTAATCCCCTTTATCAAATATTTTGAAAAACAATATGCAGTACATTTATATCAGAAAGCGTTTAAGTGGTGTTCTACAATGGATTTGATTTAATATGCGTTTTGTTCCTTATTCTACCATATATAGTAAATATACTCTATGAACCACCATCCACATTACAGTATCTCCCTGTCATCAGTCAACTGCAGACATGTCTCAAACCACATGCCCTATTTACTATGAATGAGACATACAGCAAATGCCATCACAAGAATTATATTATCTTGAGTCCACTGGAGAGGTACAGTATTCCAAAGAACACCCCAGTCACTATATGAGGTACAAAACCATCACAATGGTCTCACCATTGTCTGTGAATGTGTTACAGGTGAAAAAATACACATACTTGGCAATTTAAATGTAATCACGCAGAACTGAAAATAACAGGCTTGAATGAATGGTCATTGGTTGGATGAATTGTTTAGTTGGTGGATGTACGGATTGAATAACATAGTGGATGCATGGTTAGATGCATGGATTAATTAATTAAAGAATACAGTCATTTCTAGTTTGCCAGATGGATGGATGGATGGATGGACAGATGGATGGATGAGAACGGTTGGGAATAAATAAATTGATGGATTTAGGAATAATTAAGATGTAAAATGGAAAGATGGTCAGATGAATGAATGAATATTAGTTTGGAGGATTAATATATGGATGGATGGGTGGAACGATAAAGATGGTTAGATGAATGACTGTGCAGAAAGTGTGGAATGGTGATCAGAGTCAGTTAGAGCTGGTTTAATCTGATGAGAGCTCATCGAGCCAGTAAATTTCAAAGCAATAGAAAACTAAATCATGTGGGATTTCAGAGAAAGAAAGGGAGAGAGAGTGGGTCTCTGATGTGAGAAGAGGACTCACACTGTGAATGGAGGTCAACAAACAGCAACAAACTCGCAGAGCTGCCACATATCACACCCCGCTGGAGATGTGCTCCCTGCCATACAGGCATTTTAAAATAAATATGCCAATTAAATGCAATTAACAAACGTAGCAATTAACGTGATTGGTGTGGGAAAATCTGTGCTGCTAATAAGCAATAACATTCGGGATTATTTTGCAACATACACAGTAAGTAAATACAAAATGTTACACTTATAGTTCGAATAATGTCTGGCAAAATCCAAGAGTTGGATTTCAGGGATCGAACTGGAAACTAAGGTACTAAGTTTATGTCTTTAATCTATGATGCACTGCTCAAGGGAATATTTAGGATATTTATATCAGTGATTATTTCTGCCAAAATGAGAGTGATGGCTTAGGAAGTTTTAGGATCTACAATGTTGATCTGATCTGAAGATCCACATGAGAAACCTGTGCCAAGTTGTGTGCAAATCAGAATGTTCTCCATGGCAACTCCTCGACTAAGAACTAAGAACTAAGAAAGAAAAGAAAAAATGTGAGTGATTATTTATCTGAATGTTTATTAATGAAGTATAGAGATTTGCAATTGATTTCACAACGTCTGTCCATCATACAGTATATCTGCCCACTTCTGGATAGCAAAAAGGATGTTATTTACTCGATTCTGTTGCCAAAATCCACATACAAAACCAGCACTTTCAGCAAGAAAACAGATCTGAATACGTTATGTCATCTTAATCAGCACTGCTGCTAAAGACATCTCCATAGTCTGCATCATGTTACATGTTAGAATACACTGATATGGCTTTGCTACTATATGATGGCTTATCTCTCAATCGCTCTGATAGTTTTAGGACTGAAATGGCCTCAAACTGTTTTGTACCCCCTTGTGAACAGTCGGCCACCAAAATAAAGTGAACATTTAATTTCCTGTTAAACAGTGCACTTTGACCATACTGTATAGCAGACTGTTATAGAAGGGATTTATTTAAGGCTGTGCTATCCGGTATGACACAGATAACGGTTACCCTTTTTTTTAAGGTTTCTTTCTCATGTCATCTCAGGGAGTTTTTCCTGTTTCTTCTGGCTTCATTTTTACTGTTAAATTGATTATTCAAAATGTTTCCATTTCTTAAATTTTTACATTTACTATTGGACTTTGTACATATGTAAAGCTGCATCCTGACAATATCTCTTGCTAAAAAGTGATATGCAGAAATGTTGATTTTATTATGTCTCTTTTCATAGAGGTTCTTTTGTACATCTCATATCTTTCCTTTTCAATGTTTTCTTTTTCCGTCTCTGACATTTGTTTCCGAAATGTTGTGAGATGACACTGTAAACACCATCCCCAATAGCAGCACGATGTAGCAGGACATCGTGGTCCAGTGGGAAATGATGACACACTCTCACCTCGCACACACCTCATGTGTGGCCAGTAATGAGGACATGGCACCTGCACCAAGCTCAGCACAATCCATTCTTATCCGGAATTCTGTCTCATAGGGATGTGACTATATATTCATACACCATGATGCACATAAAGGAAATCCAAAAGGGTTAGAATAAGATGTGCAAAATGTTGATATTTTCCTAAATGCAATCTGTCATTCAAGGCGTATTTGAAGTCAGAATTTCATTTCTTTAATTTCACACTAGAGAAGCAGAGATTAGACCATATTTGCAGCAAGTGTATCCAAGATCCTTCCAATTTGGTCATTGCATATGTTACTACTATTAGCTTGTTCTCACATTAGCCACCAACTGGTGAGGGCTAACACATGCTCCATCGAAGGCGTTTTTTTTTACTTTCTTTTTTCGAAGAACTGCTTATGCCATGCCACCGCTGAATGTACTAGGACAAAAGTGCCAACTGTTTTATTTTGCATACATGTGCATTTATACACCAAAAATTGTCTAGTGTCACTCTAATTGACAGGGGAGAGAGTAATACCATCTTTCTAAACAGGAGAGAAGGCCCAATTATTGTCTACAAAAGACTGTTGGCCACGGATGGCTCTGGTATTGTCACGATTTGAACTTGAGATCTCTTGATGATAGAAAAAATGCTATTCTGGGTTCTCTCTCTCTCTCTCTCTCTTATATATATATATATATATATATATATATATATATATATATATATCAATGGAGGATGTGTAGCTGTATAAATGTATAAAATATAATTTTATACATATATAAAATTACTATGCAGTATAATGCATACTGCATATAATTTATATAATGCTTATATATCAGTTCAATTAGTTCCACAGTAGAGTAGATATTTCGGCAGCTATGAAGGGCATGAGCTGGCAACACGACCTTCTGCTGGGTATGCACCCTATGGTACTATTTTGACCAGATGGCAACTATTCGTTGTAAGCTTTGCCAGATCACATGTAGCACAAGAATTTATTGGAGATGGCTATAGCTTGTCATCTGCTCATGATCAGAGCAAGGACCAAAAAAGACCAGATTCATAGATTTAATTGTTTAAAGCTGTTAAATTAACATTTGGTTATTTAGCAAAATTGGAGGTGGATCCAAGTGCAGATGAATAGTAAAAGCGTTAAACTGAAGCAAGGTCGGAAAACGAAAGCGCGGGTCAAAAGCCGGAAGATCAATCAGCGTGACGCCAAGGCAAAAACACAAAGCAAGAGCTGTAGTCAAAATGGGAAGCATTAAATCGGTAACCGGGAAATCAAACAGCGAGGCGACAAATCCAAAACGGAAGGCGAGAGACGTGAAACGAGAAAACGAAACTACTTGGCAACGTGAAGACAGCATAACAAAACGCGAGAAAATCGAAGCGGAAGACATTCAATAATCCAGCGATTTGAGCAGCGCGCAGCGCATGCTTAAATCACTGGAGTAATCAATGGAGGATGAGAGACAGGTGTGCAGACGAGGCGGAAGCAGGGGCGTGGGAAAGGACATATGACGGCAAAAAGAGAACATGGGCACATGGAGAGTGACAGCGTGGGAAAAAACAGGCTGACAGGCGTGGACCATGACAAAAATAGTATTTATATTATATTATGTACATAAATATATAAACTAGTTTCCCTTAAAGAACAATGGCTGCCATGCTCTCAGACTGACCAAACTCATGGTCAATATGGCAGAGATATGGGAAAGCGTGGGAGAGCGTGGGAAAAAACAGGCTGACAGGCGTGAATCATGACAGTACCCCCCCCCCCTTATGAACGCCTCTGGGCGTTAGGGCGAGGAGCCTCGGGGAAGCGTTTTTGAAAGTCAGATATTAACTTTGGGTCTAGGACAAACTTGTCAGGGATCCAGCTTCTCTCCTCAGATCCATAGCCCTCCCAGTCCACCAGGTACTGGATGCCTCTTCCTTGGCGGCGGGCTTTCAGAAGTCGACGAACGGTGTAGGCTTCACCACCGTCAATGATACGGGGAGGAGGCAGAGGGTGGATGGGGGGACTTAATGGGCATGAGGCGAGACGACGTAACTGGGACACGTGGAACGTGGAATTGATCCTCCGCATAGTTGAGGGGAGCAAGAGCTTTACAGCGCAAGGGTTGACTATCTTTGTGATGGTGAATGGACCAAGGTAGCGAGGAGAAAGTTTATAGCAGATGGTTTTTAGGGGAATGTCTCTGGCAGCAAGCATGACTCTCTGTCCCACCCTGTACTTGTGGGCCTGAGAACGCTTGCGGTCGACCTGTTTCTTGTACCTTCTGCCGACCTGTAAGAGTGTCCTCCTTGCTTGAAGCCATGTCCTTCTACAGCGTCGAATAAATGCTTGGGCTGACGGAACACAGACCTCCTCCTCCTGAGATGGAAACAAGGGCGGTTGATATCCCAGGCAGCACTGGAAGGGAAAAAAACCGGTTGATGCTGATACCTGGGAGTTGTGGGTGTACTCTATCCAGGGTAAGAACTTGCTCCATGAGGTAGCGTCTCTGGAAGTCATGCACCTCAGGGCGACCTCGAGGGATTGATTCTTCCTCTCTGTCTGGCCGTTTGACTGAGGGTGGAACCCTGAGGACAGGCTCGGAGTGGCCCCAATTAATTTACAGAAAGCCTTCCAGAATTGGGAGGTGAACTGCGGTCCCCGGTCTGAAACAATGTCCTTTGGGAGACCATGGAGCTGGAAGACATGATTGATCATGAGTTCTGCAGTCTCTTTGGCAGACGGAAGCTTTGGCAGTGGAATGAAGTGAGCTGCTTTGGAGAAACGGTCTACAACAGTCATGATGCAGGTGTGGCCGTTGGAAGAGGGTAGGCCTGTGACGAAATCCAGAGTGATGTCGGACCATGGGCGGTGTGGGAGGTATAAGGGTCGTAGGAGGCCTGCTGGGGCTGTATTGGCGTGCTTAAATCTGAGGCAAATGTCACATGCAGCCACGAAACTGGAGACATCCTCCTTCAAGGTTGACCACCAAAAACGTTGCTGAACCTGGGTCAGAGTACGGGCTGTGCCAGGATGACAGGACAGTTTGGAACTGTGAGCCCATTCCAGAACCTGAGAGCGTAGGGTGTGGGGAACAAAGAGGCGATTAGGAGGAACATTACTGGGGCCAGGTTCGTGGGAGAGGGCTTGCTGGACCTTAGTTTCAATATCCAGTTTGGCTGCGGTGAGCAGGCAGGAGGAGGGGATTATGGTGTCATTGGTGGAGGTGTCGTGAGTGGGTGAGAATTGTCTGGAGAGAGCATCTGGTTTGGAGTTCTTTGATCCCGGGTGGGATGAGAATGTGAAGTTGAATCTGGTGAAAAAGAGTGACCACCGAGCTTGGCGAGAGTTGAGCCTCTTGGCGCTCCTGAGGTATTCCAAGTTCTTGTGGTCAGTCCAGACCAGGAATGGAACCTCTGTCTCCTCCAACCAGTGTCTCCATTCTTCTAGGGCAAGCTTAATGGCTAAAAGCTCTCGGTCGCCGATGCCATAGTTTATCTCAGCAGGTGCTAGGCGATGAGAAAAGAAGGAACATGAGCGCAGCTTGTTATCATGTATAGATCTCTGAGACAGGACGCCCCCTACCCCTGTACTGTAAGCGTCGACCTCAACAATGAATTGTTGTGACGGGTCAGGAATGGTGAGGATAGGGGCGGATGTGAATCTTTTCTTCAGTTCAGTGAAGGCTCTTTCAGCTTTCTGGTTCCAACAGAACTGGGTTTTGGATGAGGTCAGGGCTGTGAGTGGAGCAGCGATGGAACTGTAGCCCCGGATGAAGCGGCAATAGAAATTAGCGAAGCCCAAGAACCTTCGAAGCTGCTGTCATGAGGTGGGAGTGGGCCAATTCGTCACTGCTCGAAGTTTGGTGGGCTCCATCTCAATGCCTGTAGGGCCAATGACGAACCCGAGAAACGTGGTCGAAGTGGTGTGAAATTCACACTTCTCTGCTTTGACAAACAGGTTATTCTCCAGAAGTCTCTGAAGTACTTGGCGAATGTGGTGTCTGTGTTCCTCTAGGTCACGTGAAAAATTTTATATGTCATCTAGATAGACAAACACTGAAGAGTTGAGAAAGTCCCTGAGTACATCATTAATGAGAGCCTGGAAGACGGCGGGGGCGTTAGTAAGACCAAACGGAACCACTAGGTATTCATAATGTCCTGTAGGGGTGTTGAAAGCCGTTTTCCACTCATCATCCTCTCGAATGCGGACGAGGTGGTATGCATTGCGCAGATCCAGCTTGGTAAATAGTTTGGCTCCTTGGAGAAGTTCAAAAGCCGTAGCAATTAATGGAAGCGGGTACCGGTTCTTAACGGTAATGTCATTCAGACCCCTATAATCTATGCAGGGGTGAAGGGAGCCATCTTTTTTGCCCACGAAGAAGAATCCGGCCCCCGTCGGAGAGGAGGAGGGACGAATGATCCCTGCCGCGAGGGATTCGGTAATGTATTGGTCCATGGCCTGGCGTTCCTTGGGTGACAAAGAGTATAGGCGGCCTTTGGGAGGAGTGGTGCCTGGGAGCAGATCAATGGCACAGTCGTATGGTCGGTGCGGGGGAAGGGAGGTGGCGCGTGACTTACTGAATGCTGCCCTGAGGTCGTGGTAGTCTAGAGGGACATGGGTGAGATTGGGTAGCTCCTTCGTGGGGGTGGGGCAGAAGCATGACGTGGTGGCAGATCATAAACAGATTGTGGAACATGATGGGCTCCAGGCTAGGATGGAATTCGTGGCCCAGTCAATCTGTGGATTGTGTTGGGTTAACCAGGGGAGGCCTGAGAACCTTCCATGATGAATAGGGAGGTTTGCTCTGAGTGGTTCCCCGAGACTCTCAGGCCAATGAGAGGAGTTCTGTGAGTGATGGAGGGGAGCAGACTCCCGTCGAGAGCCTGGACCTTGAGCTGGGTCTCCAAAGGCAGGAAGGGGATTCCAAGGGCCTTGGCTGAGGCCGCGTTGATGAGATTACGGTCAGAGCCTGAGTCAATTGGTGCCTGCACTAAGTGGGTCTGCTGTTCGTAGATGAGGAAGACAGGAAGTAGTTGACACTGGTCGGGGAGTCTTCTTGAAGTTGGTTGCTTCTTGAGGTTCTTGAGGTTGCTCCTTTTTACTGGACAGAACTTGAGTTGGTGATCAGACCCTCCACAGTAGAAACAGGCCCTCTCTACTCTGCGTTGTCGTCGTTCATCAGGAGAGATGCGGGTCCTGCCCAATTGCGTGGGCTTCTCCTGTTCATGGGCTCGTGATGTCGGGGTAACTTTAAGTGGTGGTGTCCAGGCTGGTCTCCGAAGACGAAGATGTGAATCTACTCGGCCTGCCAGATCTATGAGCTCCAGGAGCGAGGCGGGGAGTTCCAGAGAAACTAGTTGGTCTTTAAGTGTTTCAGACAGACCCTCAAAAAACATGTCACTTAGTGCGTGTTCGTTCCATCCACTTGAGAAAGCCAGTGTTCGGAACTCAATGGCGTAATCATAGGCCGAGCGGGAACCTTGTCGGAGATTTAATAACTTGAGTACTGCTTCTCTGCCGTGACATGAGCGATCAAATACCCTCCTCATTTCCTTAGCAAAAAGCTCAAAGTTTGAGCAACAAGGGTCATGGGCCTCCCACAGTGCCGTGCTCTACTCTCTGGCTCTCCCTGAAAGGAGCATGATCACAAATCCCACCTTTGAGCGTTCAGAAGAGAAAGTGGAGGTCTGTAGTTCGAAAATCAATGAACACTGAGAGAGAAATTATCGGCAGGTGCCTGGATCTCCTTCATAGGTAGGAGAAGCAGGGAGACATGGTTCTCGTTGCATGTGGCAGTCCCTGCTTGACGTTGAAGAGAGCTGGAGCTGTTGGAGCTGAGTCATGACGTCAGCGAGGGCTTGCTGGGTGTTGAGCAGCTCCTGCTGGTGAGCTCCAAGAAGTGCACCTTGACTCTTCAACGCCGATTTCATGTGGTCGACATCTGCTGGATCCATTTCGTTTGGCTGGATTATTCTGTCACGAGGCGAGGTGAAACGAGGTGGATCCAAGTGCAGATGAATAGTAAAAGCGTTAAACTGAAGCGATGTCGGAAAACGAAAGCGCGGGTCAAAAGCCGGAAGATCAATCAGCGTGACGTCAAGGCAAAAACACAAAGCAAGAGCCGTAGTCAAAATGGGAAGCATTAAATCGGTAACCGGGAAATCAAACAGCGAGGCGACAAATCCAAAACGGAAGGCGAGAGACGTGAAACGAGAAAACGAAACTACTTGGCAACATGAAGACAGCAAAACAAAACGCGAGAAAATCGAAGCGGAAGACATTCAATAATCCAGCGATTTGAGCAGCGCGCAGCGCATGCTTAAATCACTGGAGTAATCAATGGAGGATGAGAGACAGGTGTGCAGACGAGGCGGAAGCAGGGGCGTGGGAAAGGACATATGACGGCAAAAAGAGAACATGGGCACATGGAGAGTGACAGCGTGGGAAAAAACAGGCTGACAGGCGTGGACCATGACAAAAATAGTATTTATATTATATTATGTACATAAATATATAAACTAGTTTCCCTTAAAGAACAATGGCTGCCATGCTCTCAGACTGACCAAACTCATGGTCAATATGGCAGAGATACAATCATTTTCAACTGCTGGCACCAAACTTCTCAGAATTCAAGTTATTGTTATCAGATCTCACCCTAGTTGTTGCACTGGCCCAAGAAGTTAGTTCTCTCTTGGAAAAAAAACTGGCAATCCAAAAGGTAGACTCAATCTAAAACAAGACATTTTACAAAAAAAAATAGGGTATTGGTTTACATCCATTTCTAGATTGATTAAAGGTGAAACGTTCTTCTTTTTCATACAGTATACCACAGTTATCAATTATAATTCACATGTCACCCCCATTATGTGGCAGGCATCATTATATTTGCAGTCAGATTCTGCTTCTGTAAATTTAAGCTAGGTCAATAGGTGTGGTACTGGCACAGGATAATAGGGTTATTAATAACAGCCCTAGCAGAAATCCCTTTGAGCTTGCTGCAACTGCAAGCTTTATAGAAATGGGATCAGATTAATTGTTCAACCATCTGAAATTACAGGAAGTCCACCTGGGACATGTAGGCTCTTTCTAGTTAGAAGACATTATCCCAGTGTCATTACAGTCAGATATACAGTACCGTGCAAAAGTCTTCAGCCATCCCTTATTTCTTCGTATTTTGCTTCCAAAGAGCCAGGCATTCTTTTATTTTTAATATAGCCTTAAGAAAAAGTTCTCCAGGATTCCTGATCATTTTTGGCAAATCATTGGCTCGAATTTTCAGTCCAGTCCTGGTACCTGACCAGTTTCAGGAGAACATGTTTTTTTTTTTTCTTGTTAAGCCACACAGTGTCCTGTGAATCATTCAAGAATAACACACCATCTAACTTAAGGCATGAACCAATGACAAACGGGTACAGATAATGACAGATGATCAGGCCAGTCATTAGTATACAGTACGGTTGATGCTGAATGCTGAGTGGTTGGAACTGAGAGGAAGGGAAAATACTGTAACAAGGACAGCATAAGATTTGGATAGCTTTCTCAATTTTGCACAAAGGTCCATGATTAGTTTGAATGGAAGAAATTCATCTACCAGGGTTGTACCATGGTGCAGCCGACATTGAGAGTGGTGCCTATACTCAGAAGCGATGTCATAGATCTGGCCAGTTGTGCCTGTGAGATTGCCCCCTCTAAATCTGCCAAGTACCTCAACCTAACCATCCAGGAAACACTCCTTGAAACAAGGTCCTCTATTACACAGGTCTTGTACGCCCTTCAGTGTACATTATCAACGTAATCCAGTGCATAGACAAATCACCAAAATACTAATCTTTCTTCAGGGACTGCTTGGGAGCACAAAGTCTCAATCTACAATAAAGGTTTATGTGGCAGCAATTTCACTGCTTCAAAGTATTATGAATGGTATCTGGGGTACAAGCTCTTATGATAGGCTTTCTGAATGGGGCAAGATGATTCCTTTGGAAGCAATTCCCCCAGGTCCTAGTGTGTGTGTGGGGGGGGGGGGGGGGGGACCTTTTTTTTTTTTTTTACAATAATAAAAAGAGTAGGAGAACTGTTTCCTCCTATTGATGATAAGTCAGAACATGTAGCCAGATAACTCCAAAACGACCTTGTGGTTAAACCCTGGATTTCAGCCCAAGGTAATATAACCCATTTTTGCAAATCAATCAGTTGAGCTTGCAGCTTTTGGAGGCAAGCCTGCAGAGCAGTCCTTGTGCCCGTCTGCACCCTATGGTACTACTCTGACCAGATGGCAACTATCCTATGTCAGGTTTGCCAGATGATTCATCACACAGAGCATAAGCTTTTTATGCAGAAGATCTGCTCTGGAGATTGACTGTAGCTTGTCAGCTGTTCATGATCATGGCAAGAAGGATAAAAAAAAGAGGCCAGATTAATAGCTTTTATTCTGTTTGCAGCTGTTACCAGAAAGTATTTTAATCAAGTAAAGTGATTTATTATTTATATATACAAATAGGAATTTAACCTGTTTCTTTTCCATCACTTCAAAAGGCGGCATCATATCTTCAGATATTCCTTTAATCATTGCCGAAATGTTTTTTTATTTTTTTTGCCTCCTTCTAGAATTATGTCTTCCAAAGTCTTGACATTCTTGCCTTTGCCTGCCATATCTGCATTCTCAAAAAACTGGGAGGATTCTGACTGTGAATTAAACAGGAAGAGAAGGACAGAGAACAATGGCTGCCATGCCTCTCAAAGTCTCGGCAGGAAGTCTGCACTCTCCCACTGCACCTTGACGTGAACTGAAATATTGGTTTTCACGTTAGTGCCTAATAAGGCAGAGCGCACCAGCAGCAACAGCTTTCATCTGTCCAATTATGGAGAGATCTGCCCCCAAATCATTTCCTCCTCCTCTTCAGATCTTTAGTCTTTGGAGGGATAGCATACGCTGACTCTCTCATTCAAAGGACAAAATATTAAGAAAAACAAGTTTGCATGCTCCCAGTTACAGTACAAGAAAAAAAAAAGTTACCTGCTGAAAAATTGGGACACCTTTAATTAGCTCAGCATAGGGTTGTTTGCATGCCTTATTTGAAGAACCCAGCTGAATCAGAGAGCTCTTGTTAAAAACCTTGTCTATAAAAAAGGAATAACAATTAGACATCCATCTGTACTCTGTTTGCTTTGTTCTGCTTTGGACCATCATTCCCAACACTAAATGTTCAGGAGTTCCTTTTAGAAATCACTCATTAAGGAATGACAAGTTGACAATATTGTAGCTTATGATATAGCTTGTAGCCCAATAACAAATGAACCGAAGAACTTTACATTAAGGCTCCTTATGAATTTTGCTGCACATGTTCACTTTTACAAAAGTTAAACATCTAAGTTGCCAACACGTATCAGGCATCTAGTATCGTCTATCCAGCCATCCAGCCATCCAGCCATCCATCCCTTATCTGTATCACTTATTCTGTATTATGTTGTAGGGGCCTGGAGCCTACAGTATGTATACCAGGAAAATTAGCACAAGGCAAGCTACACTTTGGATGCAATGTCTGCCCAATTCAGAGCACAATCGCACTATCATTCCTAGCCTATGGATAATTTGAAAATGCCAATTAGCCGGCACCACATGTCTTTGGAAGAAACCAGTGGAAACCCACCAAGCACAAGGAGATGCACACAGAGCGGAAGCAAGCTCCTAACCCCCAATGCTGGAGGTGTGAGGCAACAGTGCTACTGACCACAAGGTATATAATATTATGCATTCTAAGCACGTCCATAAAGCTTTATAATGTATCTGTAATGCCTTATAAAGCTAGACAGGATCATATATAACTGTAATTTAAATGTTCAATAATATAAGCAATTAAATATATTGTGCTGTAGCGAAATGCTTCTAATAACAAAATGTCATAACATATTATAATACATATTTGACCTATGAGTGGCACTTTTGTATCACTTTTTCATATCTCATTTTTTAAAACGCGTTATTCAAACTCCGAGCTAAAAACATGTCTGTACTCTGATTTGCAAAACCTTAAGGCACCTCATGCCCTTGTAATTAAAATAGATACCTTATTCACAGAAACCTAATTACAAAAAAGGTGACTGTGATATCAGTCATTGATAATGGAATATTACACACCCCCAATTAATGCTTGGGAAGTGGACTTCTTAAAAGTTCTCCAGACTATTATTAATATAAAATATATAAATATAGATCCTATTCATGGCATACAAACATAAGACATTTCACACCTGCAGCAAGACAACAAAAATAAAAATTAGAATGCTGAGGTGTTTTCTATACTAATCTTTTTTTTGTGTGTGTGTGTGTGTGTGTGTGTGTGTGTGAATGATTACATTATGTTGCACTCTTCACTAAAATTACAAGACTATCATGTGGTTGGTCCCTGCTGTTACCAACCAACACAATGTCAGCAGGAAAAAAGCAAACATTGAAAAACAGCAGACTGACATCACAGTTGTTGTTGCTCTGTGTGTGTGTGGGCATGCATGTGTGTGTGTGTGTGTTTCTGTTCACTCACTGGCCACTTCTTTGGTAAACTGCTTGTTAAAGAAATATCTAAATATCTTAACCAGCCAATCTGGCAGCACATCAATGCATTTAGGCACATACAGTACTGTAGACATGGTCAGGATGAGCATCAGAATGGGAAACATAGGTGACTCTGAACATGGCATGGTTGTTGGTGTCAGATGGGTTTGTCTGTGTATTTTGGAAACTGCTGATCTCTAGGGTTTACAGAGAATGGTCTGAAAAAGAGAAAATATCCAGTAAGCGGCAGCTCTCTTGATCAAAGTGTCTCGTTGATGCCAGAGGTCAGAGCAGAATGGCCAGGCTGGTTCGACCTGATGGAAAGGCAACAATAACTCAATCAACATCTGGTTACAAATGATTCATGCTGAAGTTCATCTCTAAATACACAGAAGACCACACCGGGTGCCACTCCTGCCAGCTAAGAAGAGAAAACTGAGACTACAATGGACATGGCCTTACCAAAACTAGTCACTCACTCACTCATCTTCTATACCGCTTTATCCTGTATTCAGGGTCACAGGGGCATGGAGCCAATCCCAGGAGACACAAGGCGGGGTACAACCTGGACAGGGTGCCAATCCATTGCAGGGCACACAAACATACATTCACTCACACACTCATTCACACACTACAGGCAATTTGGGATCGCCAATTAGCCTAATCTGCATGTCTTTGGACTGTGGGAGGAAACTGAGTTGGGCCGGGAATCGAACCCGGACCTTGGAGGTGCAAGGCAACAGTGCTAACCACTACACCAAACCAAAACTAAAAGTAGAAAATTGGAAAAATATTCCAATCCTGATTTGATAAGCCTTGATTTCTGTTCCGACATTTGGATCTTCGGGTAAGAATTTGCTGTAAATGAAATGAAGGCTGTTGGTGGTGTCATTTTCTCGGCACACATTACAAACCTCAGCACCAATTGAGCATCATTTAAATGCCACAGCCTACCTAAGTGTTGTCGCTGACCCTGTCCATCCCTTCATGACCACAGGATAATACAGCATGTCACAAAGTTAAAATCATCTCAAACTGGTTTTTAGAACATGACAGTGAGTTAATTGTACCTCATTGTTCTCCACAATTACCAGACCTCCATCCAATAGAGCACCTTTGGGATACGGGGGAACAGGAGATTCGCATCATGGATATGCACCCAACAAGACTGCAGCAACTGTATGATGCTATCATGTGGATATGGAGCAAATTCTCTAAGCACCTTGTTAAATTTCCAGCACCTTGTTAAATCTATGCCATGAAGAATTAAGGCAGTTCTGAAGGCAAAGTCCAGCCCAGATTTTTGGACTCTCTGTGTTGTAAATAGACTTTCTTTTTTTTTTTTCATTGCTTTTAATTTTTCTCATGATCTTCTCAATCTTTAATTTAAAAGATTTTGTTAGCATCTATTTTTTTTCCTTTGTTCCAATTTGCTGCCTGTATGACTCACAAACAATGTTGTAAACTAAATAAAAGGAATAATGATAATAAATTGTGTATGCACATAGCCACTAACAAGGAAAAGTGAAAGTGTGGGAGGTGTATCTATAGCATATTGCAAAATCATACAAACTTTACATTGATTATAAATTTCCAATTTAACGTGTGCATTTTAACAAAGAAGCCTTGCACAAAATGTTATTTAGTAGTTTAAAACATTTTTGCTCATTTGAAAAAAAACAAATTTTGCATATTGACAGTTTAAGTTTTCAGACGCTTTTAAGTTTTATATGTTTCACACTCATCCTAAAATAGATTTAAATCCATTTTTTCTCCTCATTTTACACAAAAAACAAAACTTCTTAACAAAGTAAAAACAAAAAATGTACAGTACATATATATTCACACCATTTGTTATGAAACTTGCATTTGAGCTCTCCTATTAATGGTCTTTGAGATGTTTCTAGATTGATTAATTCTCCCTGTGCCTAATTGTATTCATTGGACATAATTAGGAAAGGCACCTACCTGTCTACATAAGGTGTCACAGTAGATTGTGTATGTCAGACAGAAAACAAAGCCATGAAGTTGAGAGAATTAACTATAGACCTGCGAGACAGGATTGTGTCAAGACATAGCTCTCCTCTAGTTATTAGGCTGGGAAGATGAGGGAGAGTGAGACCTACAAATATGACACAGATCTGGGGAAGGATTCAAGGCATCCTCTACAGCATTGAAAGAGCCCAAGAGTACAATAGCCACCAACATTCTCAAATGAATGAAATAAGTAACCACGCAAAAATAAGGAACCTTCCAAAATCTGGTTGCCCATCCAAACTATGTACAGTGGAACCTCGGATTGCGAGTCACGCGGTTTGTGAGTGTTCCGCAAGACGAGCAAAGATTTTTTTTTCATTTTGACTTGGAAAAAGTAACAAGTCTTGGTTTACAAGTACCGAGTATCATGTATTACGCATGCACTTCTTGTTTTGATGTCGAGCATCATGTGTTTTTCCCTCTCTTGCGCTGCGGAATTGTGGGTAATCGTTTCTCCTGCTCGGTCTTAGTTTGCGTCTCTCACTGGTATAATCAACATGGGATGCGCGCGTGTACTGTTTACTATAACACTGTGACCACACGTGTGTGCATAAAACATCTTTTATTTTGTGTTTGTATGCGTGTGTGTACAGCGCGCGTGTGTGCGAGTGTAAAGCAAAAGCAAGTCTCATTAGAAAGGTTAAAGATCCATTTTCTCTCTCTCTCTGTATCAGACTGCACTTCCTGTCCATGCACGTCATTGGACACTGTGCCCCTTCACACGCACACACTCCTTCTGCTCTCGCCTTCACGCGCACACACACACACACACACACACACACACACACACACACAGACACACACACACATACACCTCCTCTCCCCTTCACATGCACGTACACACACACACACACACACACACACACACACACCTCCTCCTCTCACCTTCACACACACACACACACACACACACACACTCTCTAACAGAAATATTGCTCTGATGCGAATGTTTTCAAAAGTAAAGTGCAGGTTAATTTCTTTTATTTAAACTTTACAGCATTGATTCCGTTAGTGTGTCGCTCACTCAAGTATCATTAGAGAGATTTCTTGTTTATTTATTTCTTGTCGTTAGTGTGTGTGTGTGTGTGTGTGTGTGAGAGAGAGAGAGAGAGAGAGAGAGAGAGAGAGAAGGAAGGCTTACTGTGTAAGACGAGAAGAGGAAGAGGGGAGGGTCTCATTCCTCCTCTCTTCTTACTTTAGCTTCACACAAACACACACATGCACACACACATACACGGCACTTATCTGTCAGGATTTTTTTTCAAGGTAAAGTGCAGGTTAATTTAGATTTTGTATTAACAACTTTTATGTATTTCTTTTTTTGGGCTGTGGAACAAATAATTTGAGTTTACATTATTTCTTATGGGAAAATTGTTTTGATTTACAAGTGTTTTGATATACGAACCCATTTCCGAAACGAATTATGCTCGCAATCCAAAGGTTCCAAGGTAATGGGGATTTAGGACCTTGGAAAGACAGGTAAACAAGAACCCTGTAGTCACTATGAATTAAATCCTTGTGGACATGGGAAAGCCTTACAGAAGGAAAGCCATCACTGCAGCACTTCACCAATCAGGCAACTAGGGTGCAGTGGACAGACAGAAGCCGTTTCCCACTAAAATTTACATGACCGTCTGTAGGGTGTTTGCCAAAAAACAAAGGAAGAATTCTCTAACTATTGGGACATAATTCCCCACATCGTGTGTGATGGAATGAGACACTGCACATCACCTTACAGTCAAACACAGGGGTGGCAGCATCATGCTGTGGGGATGGTTTTTCTATGACTGAGAATGGTAGACTAAAAGAATAGTGAAATAATACAGTAAATGCCGAAAAATAAAGAGCAATCCTGAGTGGAAACCTTCTTTAGAGTGCTTAAGATCTCAGGCTGGGGTGATTCACCAAGATAATGACCCAGGCGAGAAACCATTGAAAAATAAGAAAAAACAGGACCGGCTTTGTGAAAGTCCTGGAGTGGCCCAGTCAGAGTCTGCACCTGAAGACAATAGAATATCTCTGGAGAGACCTGAAAATGGCTGTGCCCATCCAACCTGGTTGAGCTTGAACAATTCTGCCAAGAGAAGCCATGGTGGCCCTCTCTCTCACTCTCCTCATCCCCCTAAAATAAGAAAATATCTCATTTACACAAATGTTCAGATCCATCAATTAGTACTTGGTTAAAGCACCTTTTGGCAGCAATGACATGATCAAGTCTGCACTTGGATGATGCTACAACTTACCTTGGCCCAATTTCTCTTGGAAATCTCTTCCATTATTTCAACCATTTTCACCTGTTCCTCAGACCATTTATACACATAGTGTACAGTACAATATGTTGTATATATCGCGGTAGCCAAAAGTCTTGACACAAAAGTGAAATTAAATGCTTTATTGATATTTTAAAAAATAATGACAACCAAAGTAACAAGAAGAATTTGTTATTTTATGTAACGGAATTACTATACAATAATCAATATTTTGTATGAAGTCACTTATTCTTCTTATCCTAGAACTTATTAGTACAAACACCTGTTTTATGCACAAGGAGAACTAATGCACACCATATGTTGTTTTAATACATTTGGCCACCACTGTAGATAGGTAGTAAAATCCCCAATGTTGAGTTCAAATGAGTCCAGATAGATCTATATAAACACTGCAGGGTGTTAATTTAATGATCTAGGTGTCGATTTTACACTGGGAATTTTACCCAGATGATGCAGATAAATGATTGGTATGGTGTTGTGTCTGTATGTGTGTCCTGTAGGCCTGTGTTGCTTAATCCCAAACTGGCTAAAGAAGTATGTAATGCATTTAACGTTGTTGTTAACACACTGTTGTTGGGTACACACTGAGCAGGTTACGGTGTTTCTGAGTAGTTTGTCGAACCCATAATAGACAAGTCTTTGGACACAGAACCCCAGACTTAGCATTCAGAGTGCATAGTGATAATAGATCTTATGGAAACTGTGAAATGTTTCCACACAGTCATCGTTTCAAATTGTGAGCTGCTGTTCTTTTGTTCAAAAAATTGAAAGTGAAATCTGTTACTTTTTTGAGTATTTTTCTTTTCATTATTTACCATACCAGCATATATAATTGACATAAATGCCAGAATGATGCATATATTATTTAGTATGATATTTCAATATGATACAGAACAGAGATTTTTTTTAATGTTTTGAACTAAAACAAAAACAAGAAAAAGAGAGATCCAAGTTATTATGTCAGTAATTACAATTCCAACACTTAACATTAACATACACTACCTGTCAAAAGTTTGGATACACCTTTTAATTTCATGATCTTTCCTGATTTTTGTTTCTTTCTACACTGTAAAACAATGCTAACAGCATCCAAAATATGCAATAATCTCCTTTGCACAGTTGATTGAGAGGAATCTGTTACTTTTTGTAAAGCCTCTCATCTGAGAAGGTGCCGTTAATTGGTGATTTCTGCAGCAGAGATACGTTTAGGTCTTGCTTTCCGGGGCTGGTCTTCATGAAGGCCAGTTTCATCATCGTTCTTGACTGGTTTTGCAAATGCACTTGGCCATACTGTTGAAAAGAACTATTCCAGAACAGTTGACCTTCATGTCTTAAAATACCAACTGATTGTTGTTACTTAATTACCTAATGCCATATAGTTAAAAAAATAATAATAAATAAATAAATAAATAAATAAATTTTAACGGTACTGTTTATGGATTCCTTAAGAGAAATTACATATTGCATGTAGTGGAGAGGTACAGTATAGCGCCATGGAACAAATGGAACAAATGTCGATTACATTCATAAAATACATACATTAGTGTTTTACAGTCATATATCTACATGTACAGTATCCATCCTGTTATTATGGGTGCATGGCAGAGCATGACATTAAAATAACAGGGTGGGGATCACTTTACACTTTCATATAATAAACCGAGCTATACAAGCATTCTGTATGGTGCAAAAAAGAAATAAGCAATTATTTCCTGGAAAATGTATATGAGGGCTGTCTCGAAAGTTGGCACAACTTTCAGTAAATTATAGCCTGCCATGTATGGAGTTTGGCAGGCAAAGAGTTCAAAGGTGTTGATTCAACCACCAAATTCCTCAGATCTCAATCCAATTGAGCATTGAGGATTATGGCAGCAAACAAGTCCGATCCATGGAGGAACATCATACAACCCACAGCATGCCCCCATACTGTAGGTCTCGTGGAGTCATACCGCAAGGGGCCGGAGCTGCCTTGTTGCACAATATTAGACATAATGTTTTACTGTATTTTTTAATACTATGTCTGATCAATGTATAAGTTTGCATACAGTTCACAAAAAAAGCAGTATATAGAGAAAAAAACAATATATGGAGTTTCCAGAACAATTTAAACTCATAAGTTACATTACATTTTCCTTTCCCATATTCTAATCAATATGTCAAAGGTTTTGACAAGTACATTCTCAGACCTCCCACCTCCCACACACATTTTGTCATATTTCTGTTTCAATGGCGTGTAGTTAAGCTAAACTTAATGAAATAGCAAACAAGCCCAAATCCAAAGCTTCTGTTATATACGTTTCAAAAATTCCCCTTTTGACTTTGATAACAACTTCACAAACTCTTGACCTTCTGTCTGCCAGCTTCATAAAATTATCACCTGGGGATGCTTTTCAAACTGGCCTAATGGAGTTCCCACATACTGTAGTACAGTATTTGTTGGCTGCTTGTCCTTCAATTTCCAGTCCTGTAGAAAATAGGATTTATTGAGTTTGTGTTGCAGTGTTTGTGAAATGTGCACAGCATTTACAGAATTCTATTTGCTATTGTATTTTGACCCTATATTATGAGAGCTACATGTTTATGGAATATTATCTTCTCTCAGTATGATACACACAGTTCATCTTGCTCATAGGTGTACAGTAGGTGTTCACGTATAAAGTCCTTATATATTTTTGAAATTCCCTTGAAATACTACTTACCTCTAAAAACAAAAAGAAAATAAGCTATTTTAAGAGGATGTTCCACTGTTTTGATTCCCTAAAGGTGGCTCTATTATTGGCAGTGTTATGGTTTTGTGATACAGTTGGTGTAGAAATTTGATGAATCATGCCAGCCCTAGATTGTTTATTAATATGATTCATAGTAGTTTTCTTAGCTTAATTACAGGAAACACACCTGTTCTATGAAAGACAGTTGAATAAAGGTAGTCATTTTCAAAAGTTAGTACCCCCATCTTTTAATTCTGTTTGTTTGTTTGTTTGTTTGTTTATTTGCTTGTTTGTTTGCTTGTTTAAAAAATCCCAATCTCAGTATTAAGCAAATACAATCTCAGACAAACAACATATAACTTTTTTATATGCCAATATTTATTTAACAAAAAGTAAGCCAAAAAAAAAAAAAAACCCATGTAGACAATATTAAGTACCCCATGATTGAATAGCTCATACATCCACATTTCTTACTGTAACATTTACTGCAATGTTACTTTAGCAGTCCCTCATATCATCGTGGTGGGATTTTGGCCCATTCTTCTTAACAACATTCCTTCATTTCATTGAGGTTTTTTTGGAAATTCCCTTATGCACAGCTCTGTTAAGGTCCCGCCACAGCATTTCAATTGTGTTGAGGCCTGGACTTTGACTAGGACATTACAAAACCTTTATTCTTTTTCTTTTCAGCCATGCTGATGTAGATTTACTGGTGTGCTTTGGATTATTGTACTATGGCATTACCAAATTTTGACCAAGCTTTAGCTGTCACCCAGATCGATGGCGTCACATTTGCCTCCAGAATACTCCGGTACACAGAGGAGTTCGTAGTCAACTCAATAACTGCACAGTGTCCACATCCTGTGGCTGAAAATCAAGCCTAAATCAGTACTGCTCCAAGATGGGGTATGAGGTGTTTTGGTTGAAATGCTGTTTGTTTTTTGACAAACATGGAATTGGGCATTAAGGCCAAATAACTCCACTTTGGACTCCAGACGCCATTTTTTTCAGAGGTCTTGTGCTTTGTTCAGATGCAGTACCTTTCTTTTTAGACCGAAGTGGCTTTCTTCTGGCAACCCCCAAACTATCTATCTATCTATCCATCCATCCATCCATCCATCTTCTAGTTGTGAACTTGAGATGTAGCACTTTTTTTTATTTCTCTGAGCAATGCACACTCTGACCTTGGGGTGAATGTGCTGGGATGTCTACCCCTGCTATAATTGGTAACTGTCTTAAACGCTTGCTACTTGTGAATATTCGTTCTCACGGTAGAATGTTGAACTCCAAATTGTAATGAAATGTTTTTACTGTATAACACTTTCCAGATTGATGTGCAGCCACAATTGCTTCGTATATCTTGTTGTTCACCTGAGGTTGTATTAGCCTAATGCTCAGGCTTGTTACAATCAGATGATTTTTCTTGTTTTTACACAAAAAAGAAAAAACACAAATTAAAAGAAGCGAACTACTGTAACCTTTGAACGTGACTATATGACTAATTGAACATCATGCATACAGGACGTCATACACAAAAGATGAACAAAATATAAACTGCTTAGTAACGTCTGAACAAAACTCACTAGAGTGTATACTTCCTATTCTGAGTTCTATTTATAGCCGGTGTTGATTGCAGTCGGGTGTGACTAATTAGAACTCAGGTGACTTGGAGTGTGCATGCTGGGAGTTGTAATCTACTTCCACTACATGGGTATGCGGCTCACTTGAGACACAGCTACAGTATTATGGTCATATTCCACAATACCTGTAATTCATGTACTGTATCAACTACATGTGAAAATGATATTAGTGGACTTCCTAGTCTTCATTGTCCTCTTGTTGTCAGAAGTTGGTAAGACCCACATTGATGAATTAAAAGACTATCATTTTATATTAATTCATGTAATGCATTAATGAATGATTTGTATTCTGAGCAATTATTTAAACTGATGTGAATCAGTGATGTCTTTCTGTGCAGCAGAACTCCCTATCTAACTTATTAATACAAAGAAATTATAAAGTATTAATATAAGAAATAAAAATTTGTAAGGTTGAATATCTTAAGCCTTGTTAACATAACAATGTGCTCTCAGTTTGGGTATTTTACACGCCCTCACCTTGGGCTGCTGCGGATATGTTTGCCCTAAAGACATGTGTTTTATCTCATAGTAGTGTTCCACATGCCTACTTTTTATTAGCACCATGGTTTCGGAAAACTTATAAGACAAACTGGTTTAAAACTTGTCAAAAATAAGCATACATCGATCTGTCCATACAACTTTGAAGTTTCAGTTTTCATGTGTACTTGCCTTTGTTTTGAGCAATCCATGCCGTGTCACGCATTCCTTTCTGTTTTGTGAGGATTTGGCTGCCTTATAGGTCTTTTCTTCGTGTTCCGCATTCTCTGTGTATTTACAGTAAACTGTTGATTGGCCCTGTTGAGTGATGCATACAGCCACGCCCACTTCAAGGTAAAAAGCGCTATATTTGTCCAAAAACTGCTGACTGCTGTAACGTAATCTGGCACATAACTGCCTGTAACATCCATTCTGTCCAACAATTTGATTTCATTTAGAGAGAGCAGATTTAACTTCAGGCAAATTACAAAGAACTGGCAAAGTTCCATTAAATTCTGTTCAGACAGTTTTTGCGTGATGCTGTGAGAAAATCATCAGCACAAACAAATAGACAGACAGACTATCTATCTGTCCTCCAATCTATGAAATGATATCATTGAAAAAGTGAGTTCTGGCCAATGTACTGACAAAATCTTTCTTCTATTTATATAGATTGTTAGCTCATTGGTAGACTTCTCGAATTCTACAGTATGAGAAAGGCCATTTGTATACCAACCAATGCCAGTAAAACCAATACAACCAATTAAAATGGGAAGGCAGACAGTGTAAAACCTGTGCCAAAATGTTCCCATCAGGTGATCTGTGTGGCAACTCTTAATGCAAGCAGCCAAAGAAACAACAATAATAGAATCATTAGGCAGTTTTTTTTCTCTCTAAGGACAATCTACAGTACAGTAGATGTATTTAAACATATTTGCTCAAGATATGAGACTGCTGTTCAATAAATAGTATTGTTTTTCATTATCACTGCTATTAACATGAAGCGAAGTACTACTGCAGTAAATAAAAATGAAGGTATGATGTTGTGTTGAGGCGTTATAGTGTCATTGTGTCGAACAGCAATCTGAGCGCCATTAGAAATTCATTTCATTGATTTTAGCATGTCTTAGGAAAACATGTTCCTCGTTCTTTAAACTTGGCCGTTGCTAATTAAGGAAAATGAGATTAGCGTCTAATTACAAAACAACACATCGACAGTGGAGTACCCGAGGTTATGTGAAGGCGGCAGGAAAAAACTAATTCCGCATTCGTTCATGTTGTTGAGTGTCATGTTATTGAATTAATTCCTTTACACATTAACTATTAATTGCATTGAACACGTGCACTAAATTTATCAAGTCTGAGAGGTTTAGTTGACATTGATATTACTTTCATTGATGCTCATTTTTCAGTTGTTGTTTTTTTTTTTGGTATTGTGAGGTATGTGCAAATACAAAACAAAAGAAAAATCTGTGAAACATTCAAATTAGTGTAGCAGAGGATTATATAGCGAGATAGTTTTACTTTGCACAATCAAAGTCCCTGATTGACCATATAGTACTATATATATATATATATACAGTATATGGCCACTCGTTTTTCTTTACTTAGCTGCTTTTTTCTTGTCATAATACAAATTCAACCTATTTGAATGAGAAGGTGTGTCCAAACTTTTGGTCTGCACCGTAATTTTTTTTTTTTTTTTTTGACTAAATGGTCCCTTTGCTCCTGCCAAATCACCAATTGTTGAACAGGATATAAACCCTGGGTATAAACTCTTCCCAGGCAGCACTAGCAACTAGCCAACAAACAAGCAGCTAAAGAATATTCATGTGTGCCACTCTCACTCACCTGGCTTGGGGACCACCAAGTTCCCCCTGTATAACTGGCAATTGAAGTCTTCAAGTGTTCTTGAAGTCTCAGAAACTACAGCTTGACAATTATCATTTACCAATTATTTAAAAAATAGAACAAAAACCCAGAATCTTATCAAAATAACAACATAAAGGCCCAACAAAGTAAATGCAATTAAAAGCAGTCAAAGAAAGGAAGAAACTACTGTATAGTGACCATTATTAAGAATATGCTGAAAGACCTGAAATGAATACAAAGCAAAACCTGAGCTTAAAACAGGCAAGTAATCAATGAACAACAAAGAATGCAAGAAATGAAAGGCAGTGTCAGAACAAGAGTCCCAAACCGAAATGGCACAATGCCCCAGGAGATACCATCACAGGCTTTAATTACTCAGGTTTCTTACTGTATGTGTAAATTTACAGACACGAGGAAGCATGACTAAGATATGAAAGTTTTTGGCCAGTTGTACTAAATAATACACACTCTAACATCCTTTAATCCCAAACTAAAGAAGCTACAACACTGTTACTGGTAGCGCGTATGTTTCATATTGTGTTCATACTGTACATTTAAGCTAAAACACCCGCATGTGATACTATGTGAGGTGAGCATTAACAAACAGACAACTCTAGATATACAGTATTTCATGATTAATGAATAATCCAAAGAAAAGACGAGTGAACGATGAGGTACAGCATCTTTCTACAATGCAATTAACTTGATAATAATAATAAAAGAAACTGCAGTGTTTGTACATTATGTTCAATAGAGAGCGAGAGGGTGTGCAACCTGAGCAGAATCACAAAGATATATTATCAGTATCTTCATTAAAAAAACAGTGAGTGATGAGCACTGAGCCATGTGTGCTTCTTTTTTGCAATTGTGTACATTTTCACTAAGTCCTGATGTGTTTCATGGGAATTAAAGACTTGCTTATGTAGGTTCTCACGCTCTGACCCATCTATGAAAATGCAAAAATGATTTTGCAGAGCAAAAGTGGTTGATACAGTAACTCTCTTAACCTGGACCAAATTTGGTTAGCAAATTCAGGTAAGGGAGACTGGTGTTCTGTTAAAACTGTCAAACGAAAACCTAATTATTGGCCATAGACTCAGATAAGACCATATTAAGCCGGTGGATATGTAAGACCCGGTCTATTGCAGGGAGGAAAAAAATCATGCCTCAATCTGCATCTCAGCTTTAAGCCATGTTGAAGGATTGACCTTTTCTTTGTTTTGCTCGGGATTTGTTGTGCTTTCTGCTGCAATAAAATGACGTGAGCTCCTCATAATGAAGAACACAGGAGGAAACAGAACGGTCATCATTCAAAGAGGAATCCTTTCTCTTTTTATTTAGACAAGATGTCCTTTGATTTTCTTGCTTGCCTGGTTTTAGAGACTTAAACCTATCTATATAAAACAAACACATCAGTAGACATTGTTCCCAGAGAATATAAAGTAAAAAAAAATAATAAATAAACCTGCAGCTGTAAATGTTTGGTTAGTTCCTACACAAACTAAGGAAACAGAATGTTGCAGTAAACACACCGCAAAAAATAACACCTTATCAAGAGGAATATTCTTGAATCTAGGCGCTGGGCCAGACCTTGGCACAAAGCTGAATTTTCTTACCAAAACTGGGTCAAAGCTCGTGCTTGGTCAGAGTTTGGCTTAGGCACTGGGGTGAAGCTAGACCTTGGCATTGGAACTGGGTTGGACCAAAATTCTTGCTACTTGGGCTTTTGGGAAAGCCTCAAAGCCAGGGGGTCCCTTAAGCTGGGCGGAATGATATTGTACCTTTGGAGCTGAGCGCACATTATAATTTCAAAACTAGTAAGAAGGGCTAGTTCAATTCAATTCAATTGTCTCAAAGCAGCTTCACCAAAATGAAAAGAACATTTATGGAAGTGTGTATGTATGTGTGAGAAAAATGTGTCTAAATCATGAGCAAGCCAAGGGAATACGAGGAAACATTGAGAGGAACCAGACTCAACAAACTTGTTGAGTGAACTCGTGTCCCATAATCCATGTACGTAGCAATGGCATCAAGGCATCTCTAAAGCCAGTTGGTGGCACCAGTAAGCTGTCCCTGAAGCCAAGCAGTGGTTGAAATCCACTGTTCTCAAAGCCAGTTTATGGGGCCAGCAGATCGTTCTTGGTGCCAGAGGACACAGGAATATGGAATATGGTTCAGCATGCAACAGGGCATGGTTCAGGAATCATGAAGGATGGAACATGACATGATTTACACCCGGAGTGACCGCCAAAGGGGGCTTAAAGCAGAGCGCCTCAGCCTCATGTGACACTGCACTCTCAGCACAGGGAGAACACGCAAACTCTAGGCACACAGACCCAAGGCAGGAATTCGAACCCTTGTCCCTAAAGGTACGAAGCCAGAGTTGCATATTGAATATTGAAGTTGCATATTGAAGTAATTATTCTTGCAACACTTTGAATTACATATCTACAGTATGCTTTCTTCGACACTAATATTTCTTTTTTCATGAATAGTTAAGCTTTACTTTCTCCTTTACTGATTTAATTAGTCATTTGCATTCAACAAGATCTAGTTCCATACTGTATGTTTGATTCTTAATCATGGTATTTTGACAGACATCTTTACATTTTTTACCCCAACACTGTCTATCTCCTATCCACTTCTGGATACTATATAAAAACCTTCTGGTTTCACATGTGAGTGGTGAAGTGTATGCTGGAAACTTAAATATGTTTGCCACTGGACTCAACCATCAAAAGCGCAAAATAACAGAGACAAATACAAGAGCATAATGATACATGTTTATATGAAGCCTCCTAATGCATTATAAGGTGGTATAAGGTAGATTCGTCATACTAGTCGTTCCGACTTTGTTTGATTGCACAATATGTGAATCTCAAAGAATATAACAAATAAATAAATAAATAAATAGTAGTAGTAAAAAATATATAAGTACATAAATAAAATAACAGTATAACAAGTTGATCTCATGTGCCCAGTGATTTTCATGTTGTCTAACTCTCCGAAGCGGGGATGAAAGGTTTGCACCTTGTGTGTTGGTCATGCAACTCAGTAGGGCATTCAGTGAAATATTGATGGAGTCTCTGGTTTTGCTATGGTGTTGTTTTACCTCCGTAGTATTGAACCTGAACCATATTTCTGTAACGGGTGCTGTACGTGGGTAGAAGAAGAGGCATATCTGCAGAAGTGACGTGCGGATGAAAGTCACTTAACTTGAGACATCAAAACCCAAAATGAACAGCAACCCTAATCAAACTGATGCAAGACCTAGACTGGTGAAACTCAAGAACATTTATAATCAAACGTTCCCATCACCTGACCGAGGTGCATTCTGGGACATGGAGTTTTACGCTGCAAAAAACACAAAGAAAACCAAAGGAAATCTCTGGGCGCTTTGGCGCCCTCTAGGGGTTATCTCTGACATTACCCCCCCCCCCCAAAAGGCGCACCACCGGGGCGCCAACGGAGGACCCGGACACCCTCCCCAAGGTCCCAGACCCGTCTTCCCCACAGCGAGGCTGCAAGGCATTTTCCCTTGGAGTGGAAAGGAGATTAATCCAAGGCCGGTGCCGAGGTCGGACGGCGGAGCGGGCACGGAATCCTCGAAGAAGGGGGGCGGAGCGAGCACGGCGTCCTCGAGCCCATGCGGAGGTGGCGGCAGTAGCTCGCTGTCCTCCTCGATGCAGGACGGCGGCGGCGGCAGGAGCTCGCTGTCCTCCTCGATGCAGGACGGCAGCGGCGGAGGAGCTGGCTCATGCCTTTTGGGCAGGTCTGGGCCTGTAGCGGGGCTCTCTGGCAGGTCTGGGCCCGCAGCGGGGCTCTCTGGCAGGTCTGGGCCCGCAGCGAGGCTCTCTGGCAGGTCTGGGCCCGCAGCGGGGCTCTCTGGCAGGTCTGGGCCTCCACTGAGGTGGACAGGAGATTCGGGGCCTCCACTGAGGCAGACAGGAGATTCGGGGCCTCCACTGAGGCGGACAGGAGATTCGGGGCCTCCACTGAGGCTGGCTGGAGTTTGAGCGTTGAGCTTGACGTCCCCTGCCTCTCTGTTGAGTTGGGTGAGCTGGTTCTGGAGCAGTGCGCCCATCTCCAGCAGGGCTTGCATCCGTTCTTGATCATTCACGGACCTGCACACATTGATCTGTTGAATGAGCTCACCTGCCAGCTTTTGGAGCACTAGCCTCCGCCGTTGATGCTCCTCGCTCTCCTCCTTTTGAGGACACACAGAAGGATATGCCATTCCTTCTGTGGACATGCTATGCCATTGTTGCGGTCTAGCATTCTGTAATGGGTGCTGTACGTGGGTAGAAGAAGAGGCATATCTGCAGAGGTGACGTGCGGGTGAAAGTCACTTAACTTGAGACAGCAAAACCCAAAATGAACAGCAACCCTAATCAAACTGATGCAAGACCTAGACTGGTGAAACTCAAGAACATTTATAATCAAACTAATGAGCAACCTTGGTTCAGGTGAGCGTTCCCATCACCTGACCGAGGTGCATTCTGGGACATGGAGTTTTACACTGCAAAAAACACAAAGAAAACTAAAGGAAGTCTCTGGGCGCTTTGGCGCCCTCTAGGGGTTATCTCTGACAATTTCCTTTCTCCTCCTCTTCAGGAACAATAATAATGAAAGAAAGAAAAGCATCGGTTTATTCAAGGGGAGATAATCAGCTTAGTGTATATAAATAAAATCATTATCAATATACAGAAATTATAAAATGATAATATAATATTCATATATTTTATGAGCTCTGAGAAAGCACAGTAGCACAAAAAAAAAAAAAAAAAAGAATAGTTTTTTCCAGAAATTGAAAGTTTTCAGCCTAGACCTGCATTTCCTAGCGGCATTGGATCATTCTGTTTTTATGAGTCTCATAGATCAGTGAAACTGCAATGTTCCTATTTTTAAAATAACTACCCTCCTCTTGCATTGTTCAGGAAAGCTTCTAGAGGGGAAACAACTGCTTGGGAAACATAAAGAATAACATGAAGTGCTTATTCCTCATTCATACAGCATCTTCATTTACTTATTGTCTTTACTTTTTCTTACACCTTATTGGCAAAACCTCTCAAAACGACTCTTGTTAGACAGGGAGTTTGGATAAGGTTCATTTGTATTGGTATACTCTCATGCTTACTCAGGGATTAAAAATGTTGACTCCATTTATCTAAAAATAGGATACACGCGATTGTCTTACTGTAATAATTACAAACCTGCTTGCTCGTCATTAATACGAGCTTATGAACTATTAGTAGTTGGTTCGAGTAGCTGTGTATTTGGGAGCTGAACTTTCATTACTGCAGTTCAATAATCTTACGCCCCTTCTTCGAATGCCTTACTAATCATGATTGATTCGGCAGACCTAAAGCAATCACGCCCTCTAAAATTTGTTTATTCATTTGGCAGCTGCTTTCACCCAAAGAGACTTGCATGTGAGGCAAAATCCAAACTGAGCACAGAGCTAATACAGTTGAAAGTTAAAGTGTCTCTAAACTCAAAATCATGATTTTTTTTTTTTTAAAGTGTGGTATGCAAATCGTTAGTAAGAAAAATGGAAACACTCATGCTGTTTTTTTGTTTGTTTGTTTGTTTGTTAATGATGACCAAACCACAGTCATTTTCTTATGTATAAACGGACATATTTGTCTTTGCTGAAAATTTGATGTGGCTGATTGACAGACAGGTAGTCAAATTCCTAGATACTTGAATGTGAATGTGTTCATATTCCTAGAATAATTTGTATGGGTGAAAGATTAGATTGCTTTTTTAGGCATAACAAATGCAGCAGTTTATCATCTTAATTAAACAATTTATCATCCTACATATTATTGTATACGTTCTTACACAATTCACAGCTGGACCAAACTGCATTCAGAATTATAGATCTTTTCTATCATTGCATAGATGAAAAAAGGGACTGGCTAAACGAATTTATTTGGATTGCTTTTATTTGTGCTTCTATTAAGCTGAAAAAACAATTATGTCCCACTTAACAGTTAAACAGTCTTCTTATCTCCAGTGCAATGTGCATTTGCATATTTTAAACCACTGTAGTCTTTTTCTTCTTGTTAATTGAGCTGCTGTAATCATAGATTGGCTACAAGACATCATGTCTCTTCATCTTAAATTAATTTCAGCGTATGTCCTGATCCGGACCATGGGTGTGACAAGAGCCATGGCAAATGCTACCATCTGATTGACCTCAGAGCAATGATATTTGCTTCTTATTTGCATAAAGTTCAGAAGTTTTCAACTTCTTTTCAGCTCTCATCACAATTGGTGCCATAATCCTCTGCACTCAATGCAGAGAAAATGAAAGTAAATAAATAAATAAATAAATAAATAAATGGCTGGTGCAATGTGAATGCTCTGTTACATTTAAAACTCTAGTAATTATGTGCCGTCCTATTGCTATTGTTATCGAGTTACTGAATAATACAGAATATGATGAATGACTGAAAAAAAAATAAGCTGGGGTTAATTGTTTAAAATGAACGCATTTAGAGGTATTTTATGAGCATGTGACTCTCTGGCAGTCTGTCTGTTCACTACTAACTAACTCAAATTCAAATTTTAACAGATACAAGGTCTAGGAAAAACTATTCACTTAACACACACATTTCAAAGTCAATGAAGTACATTTTTTATGCACATTTTGTTCAAATGCACAGTACAAGTCACTTTAAATGAATTTACATATCCAGTCATTATATTCACTCATTTATTTTCTATACAACTTATTGTGTGTGTAAGGTCAGGGGTGGGGGGATGGCTGTAAAACCTATCCCAGGAAATGCAGAAATGCCAACACATCACAGGGCACAAGTCCCCACTATCTCACACACCCAATTATACATTAAGGCCAATTTTGTACTGCCAATCCTTAATACAGAGTACAAAATGTGCAATTAAATATTAATGTTGTTGACTTTCTTTGGCCGGGCATGTGGGGTATGTATATATATATATATACATATGTATATATATACAGATATTGCCAAAAGTATTCGCTCGCCTGCCTTCACATGCATATGAACATGAGTAACATCCAATTCTTAACCCATAGGCTTTAATATGATGTTTTCCCACCCTTTGCAGCTATAACAGCTTCAACCCCTCAGAGAAGGCTTTCCACAAGGTTTAAGCATATGTTTATGGGAATGAATGAGCATTCCTCCAGAAGTGCATTTGTAAGGTCAGACACTGATGTTGGACAAGAAGGCCTGGCTCACAGTCGCCACTCTAATCCCAAATGTGTCCTATAGGGTTGAGGTTAGCACCCATTGGTGCGTAGTCATGTTGAAACTGGTGTGGGGTTGTTTTTCAGGAGTTGGGCCCAACTGCTTAGTTCCAGTGTAAGGAACTCCCAATGCTTCAGCATACTGTACCAAGACATTGTGGAGTATTTTATGCTCCTAAGTTGTGAAATACAGTACATCACAACTTAGTATTGTGGGAACAGTTTGGGGACGCCGCCTTCCTGTTCCAACATGACTGCGCACCAGTGCACAAAGCAAGGTCCATAAAGACATGGATGAGAGAGTTGGGTGTGGAAGAACTTGACTTCAACCTGACTTCCATACTCCTGATGCTGTATATCTTCATTGTGCTTTATTGTAAATATGCAACCTATGCATTTCTGCTTAGATTCTAATCACATTCCATTGACCGTTTACATGTGCTTTGCACAGTGCCAATAAAGTCGAATCTAATTTAATGTAAAAAGAAATTAAGTTTACTGTTTACTGTTAAAAAAAAAAAAAAAACATGCCAGAACAGTTAATCATGAAGTGAATTTCTGTGGCACTTTCTTTTCTCTCATGTATAGAACAGTGCCATCATTAATACTAATAAATGAGCGTTTTAGTGGCAGAATTTCCACATTACTAGCACCTGCAAATCATTAATGAAGCAAGCCATGTTGTCGCTAATTTGCTCTAAACATCTGTCCACATCTGCATGCTCAAAACATGCAGTGTCAAGAGAGATGGTATGATTAGTTAAATGCATAGCTTGCACAAACAGGAAATGTGTACAGCAATATGATTAAAGTTCTGTTATGCTTTAAGAAAAAGAAGCATAGATATTACAATAGAACCCTTTGTCGAATTATACCAATGCAAGTAGTGAAATATGATGAGGGTGAGTCAAAAATTATCAGCACTCTGTTATTTTAATTAACTTAAAAAAAACACACACACACAAATATATTATTTATTTAACATCATATTCGCTCATTAAAAAATGCTCATCTTCATCAAAGGTGAATCTTCGTCCTCGTAGGGCTGTTGTCCAACGACACCAAAGAGATGAAAGTGTAATGGAGAAAGATCAGGACTATAGGGAGGACGATCTAACACCTCAAAACAATGTTTTTGCAGAGCATCGGCATTGTGGACAGAATGCAAGATCTCAGCGGCCTGGAAAAGCAGTTTGCTGCGTTTAATCCACAGTTTAGGCTTCAACCTCTTTAATAAGTGTCTGACTGATTGTTGAACCTTTTTTTCCTGATAATGTTCCAGTACTAGCCCTTGGGAATCCCAGAAATCTCTAAGTACAATTTTCCAGCTGATGGTTGACCTCACCAATTGAGGATGTTTCCGTTCCATACTCTGCCGTTTACTGATAAATCCATGTCTCGTCACCAGTTTCACCTTCCTTAGAGTATGGGTCCGAATTTTCCATACTGCGCACGATAAATAACTGCACAAGTGGGACATCCCTTTTTTTTTCTTCACACCACAGGCACTAATGAACTGATGTAACATGTTCCCACCTGCACAGCAGTGACTGGGAGACAGCAGCCTTGAACAGAAAGCGCTGATAACAGAACCAGAAGGCGGACACTTTTTGACTCACCTTCATTTATAGATACATATACTGTACTGTAACTGTGTTGTGCTTTCATCCGTGTTATTCATACTGTATATAGCTAATCTGACCCAACTGATGGAAAATTCCCGTTTTATCCCTAAATGTTTGCAAATATTACTGCAAAGGTACAGTATACTGTACAGTATGTATCCATATAATGTGTTTCACCCTGGAGACCCGTCTCCTCAAATCTGTCCCCTTTACACCCGTAAGGTTAACATCTTCCCCACCAGTGTCAAAGTTCTCCTCCTGTGTCATTACTTCTGAAACGACTAAGTACGCTTGGCTTGTAAACATGTGCACATTTGCCAAGGAGCCTGATAACATTTTTAGTAACAGCCTGACTCTAAGTGGTGAATTTTGTTTTACAGGGCCCTGTGTGCTGAGCTAAGCTGTTCTGAGCAGAGCATCATGGGAGCTGACACCTTGCCGAGCCCGAGATGAAATCCTGTGCTCCTCACTGAGGGAGTGCAATCACCATTGTTTTTTTTGTTTTTGTGTGTGTGTGTGTGTGTGTGTGTGTGTGTGTGTTTTTTTTTTTTTTTTTTTTTTTATCACGCTCAGCAAAAACTTTGTTTCATGAACACAAACGAAGGCGTCTGCCTTTAATAATATTTTGAGATAAACGCATCACTTTCTTGGGAAATTAAACTCAGCTTGCAAACCTGGCAGAATCTTCTAAACTGAATTATGAAGCAATTTGCCATTTCTTGTTTTATTTTTTATTTTTTTTTAGATCCAATAAATACAAAGCTCTGCTGTAAACCGATACTGACTGCAGGGGTACAAGTGATCAAGGTTCACATGAGAACAGCCAGATGAGACTTTGCTGTTGGGCTTCCTCTCCCATGAAATTTGCTTAGTCCAAAAAAGATCTCCGTCGGCACCGATTATCCCACTGTGGGTCGAAAAAAAATATGATGACTGTTCAGGAGCAAATCTGAAACGCTGACTTCGTAACCTGGGGAAAAGGACAGTATTGTCAGGGGGGGAAATTGTGGCGGGGAAATCGGCTTCGTAACAAGCACGAATATTGCGCTCGTTCATCACTCGCAAGTCTTGAAAGTGCAATTAGTTCTTAATCACTTTGATTCCGTTAACTTTGTCAATAACTGTCATTTTGGATCCATCCAAACACAATAGAAATTTGTTATTCGGGAACTGTTTAATGGTCTTTGGGTTCTATTTGAAAGGGGAATGTCTTCTTTTTGTGCTTTTTAAAACAAATAGAGGCCTCGGATACAGCATGGTTATCAATATGATTCTAATTCTACGATACTGTATACTCCAGGTCAACATTACCTGATATGAGCCAAATTTGAATCATAACAAACGTACAAAGTGAAAAATAAAATGTACACAATTTGGTTTTTCATTAGTGTCCATGTTTTGGTCTTTTAATGTTTTTGGTCCTTACAGATCACTGTGGCGGCATGGTGGTGTAGTGGTTAGCACTGTCACCTTGCACCGCCAGGGTCCGGGTTCGATCCCCGGCCAGGCTCGATTCCTGGCTCTGTTTGCATGGAGTTTGCATGTTCTCCCCGTGCTTGGTGGGTTTCCTCTGGTTAGGCTAATTGGCGTTCCCAAATTGCCTGTAGTGTGTGAATGAATGAGTGAGTGTGACGCATGTGTCTGTAGGAACAGGACACATACAGTAGTAACCCGACTGGGATTTATTGCCACATTTCCATACAGTCCTGCCTTCGCTCAAGGCGATTTCCACATATTTGGGCATTAAAGCAGTTCTCGGGAGGCCAGCGTTTCAGACATGAAGCAGGCAGGCCGATCATGACATGACCAAGAAAACTTATTGGTATCCAAGCCATTGTGGACCACTGGGATAAGTGCATTAGTGTAGCAGCGGATTATATAGAGAAATACAGGCATGTATTATCTTACTGTTACAGTAATTAGGCAGTAATTACTTTTAATGTGTTCTGTGGTTTGGCTTGAATGCTCCTCATACATTTCACTACCTTTTCACTATAGAAATAACTGCTGAAGTGCTAGTCAGCTTACAGTTCACATCAGGGGAAACTATGCTTTGACTTGCTTTGTCTACTACTGTAATTACATATTTTCAATATACTGTTAAATAATGAAGACATAGGCTCTGTTAAACAGTGCGCCATTGCAAGGTTAAAAGAGAAATCTTCTCCCTTTTTTTTTTTGTAGAAATGATCTGTTTGCCATCCATGCTGAAGTGTGTGGTTGTGTGCCATAATACCAGGAGAGTTTGTGTTATTACGGTGAATCGATGGGGGCCGTGAGTCACTTCCGTATGGATGACGGCGCGCCGCAGTTCGTTTGGAATTATATTACGGGCGAGGGGAGGGAGACTCCGGGTGATGAAGAGTATCAATCATCCTGTCTCGCCCATGAAGTTGTTTTGCGGGTTAGCCGGGATCGGCAATAATGAAAGTTCACTTGTTTTTGCACACAAAGGAGTTGTGGGTAAATTTAGGTCGTGAAGAAAGGGGCTGTGTGTTGCTGTGTGATGGAGAAGGAGAGACAGAGAGAGAGAGAGAGAGAGGAAGGAGTGGGAACTGTAAATAACAGACAAAAGCATGAGAGTCAAGCTTTTAACCTTTTAACATTAAGATTTAGTGAAGAATTTAATGTGTAAAATGTCTCTTTTAAGCTTGTTTATAAATATTCATATTTAATAAACCCTATAGTAAACTCTGAATACAAATATACAATACAGAATATGCAGTATGGTTATTTTCAGTGTTCTAAAATCTTTTTTTTTTTTTTTTCAAATATGTTAGCTCTTAAAAATTACTCTTATTACCATAGGAAAATATATTTTTTATTATATTTTCCATATATGATATAATATATATAATATATGTATTATTAGGAAAATACATTCAATACAAATATTGTTTAACTAGATGTGCTTTGTTCGCTCATAAGTTTGTTTTAAAATGTACAGCCCCATTTTTCTAGGTCGATTTTTTTAAGATATAAGGATGTTTTGCATTTAAACTTCAAAGTAGCATATTTTCTCTTCCCGTGGGTCGATTGTGATAAAACAAAGCCTATATGTTACATCAAGCTCGACCAGCTACACCTGTGAAAACCCCATTAAAATTTGTTAAGTAGGTTTTACGTGATGCATGCACAAACATACAGACAATCAGACAAACAAAAATTCCAAAAACCATTTTGATGTGTTCTATTACTCATCTTACATCCCCCCAAATTATTTGATTGCAAATATCTTCAATGTGCAGATATGCCAACCGCACAGTTTTATTATATGTATCTAGATAAAAATGACAGAGTTCAAACTCTTTTCAAAAGTAAAAAAGCAATGGTTATGTTAATTGCACATATATTTAATCCATTTTACTCTGTACTCATTTATTCATTTTGGGAATTATTTTTTCACAACTTCAAGGCCGGCTTCGTAGTGTGAACAAGCTAAAAACAAAAGAAAAAAAGAAATTCTTCATCTCTGGTCACAGATTCCAGCTACTCCTGTGACATCTCCAGATGTTCAAAAGCCACCTGGAGATATGTTTTCTTGCAATGGATCCAGTGGGTTCAGTGGAGAAACTTATAATTGGAGCTGGACAGAGGGCATCCTTGTATGGTGCCCACCAGAAATGCTCCTTTTAAATTAAAGTAGCTGCGGATCTACTCCAACAATGTCATGAATTGTCAAGCTCCTCAACCTATCATGGAGAGTAAGCCCAGCAGCCATCCTGTTTCAAAACTACATGCTAGTAAACTAACTGCAAGTAGAGTTGATCGGTGTGTCAACCTCATTTCTCTTTTACTATCACTAATGAAGATCTTAAAATATTTAAACTCCAGGAGATAACAATGGTCTTAAAATTGGGAGAAGAAACCATTTTCACTTTAGCCACAGTGTATCAGAGGTATGCTTAAAGAGATAAATCTGGAAACAGGGATGTTATCCAAAGTCCATCTATGTTAGACATCTTGATATCATGTCCATTAAAGCATAAACAGGGGTGGAATTAGAACACCCTTTTCAGAGTCAGACACTCTCCTTATACATTTTCTTCTACTCAGGCTTGTGAGGGATTTAGGGTCAGATGACAGGGTGAGAAGTGGTACAGCAACCTTGGAGTAGATAGGGTGAAATAACTTGCTCAAGACCTTTGTGATGCTGGGATTGGAGTTGCTAACGTTAATATGAGTAACCCAGAGCCTTAACTGTTGAACCACCCCCTACTGTATGCAACTCCACAAAACATGTAAAGTACCATTAGATTTCTATAGAGTATTGAAAAGTTGCTAACCTTACAACCACTAATGTTTTTCACTGTGTTCAGCATGTTTTTCTGATTCTCCTCCACAATTGTACCTTTGCCATTAATTAAGTTTCTCAAATTTTTTGATATTCAAAGGCATTTTTAACAAAAAATGAAATTTTGGTGTTCTCTGTGGTTTACTTGAATTTGGAAAGTCTATATACTGTATCTAGGTGGCACGGTGGTGTAGTAGTTAGCACTGTCGCCTTGCACCGCCAGGGTCCGGGTTCGATCCCTGGCCAGGCTCGATTCCCGTCTCTGTGTGCATGTTCTCCCCGTGCTTGGTGGGTTTCCTCCCACAGTCCAAAGACATGTAGGTTAGGCTAATTGGCGTTTCCAAATTGCCCGTAGTGTGTGAATGAGTGAGTGTATGTGTGTGTGTGTGTCTGTGCCCTGCGATGGATTGGCACCCTGTCCAGGGTGTACCCTGCCATGTGCCCCAAGTCTCCTGGGATAGGCTCCAGGCCCCCCGTGACCCTGAATACAGGATTAAGCGGTATAGATGATGAGTGAGTGAGTATATACTGTATGTACCTAGCATTTTATATAGAGGAGTGGTGGCTCAGGCAGCTCTAGGTTGTTGGTTTTGGGATTTGAGGATGCCACACCTCATTCTACGCAGCCACTGCATGGTCCCAAGACTAGATGTTGTGCCAAGAAGGGCATCAGGCGTAAAAACCTGTGCCAAAGTTGTGTGTGGATAGGATGGTCCGCTCAAAGTGCGTGTGCTTTATTGAACAATTTTGCCATTAGAATCCACAGCATGGTGGTCACTTTTTGCTTGCTGATTAAAAATACCTACTCAAAACAGACCATTGAATTTTGAATAGAATTTTTCAGGTGCAGGTTCTTTCAGAGATTTGGTATGTCCCAAGACAGCACTGTAAGATGCTCAGGGACACTCTCTAACATGGCATCTGCTCTAAAAAATGTTAATGGGAAACCTAACTGTGCCATAAAAAAGACTTGTTGAGATTTTTTGTTTGAGCAACTTTTACAAAGAATACATATTTGATGAGTATCTGGATTATGATTCAAGCTTGATCTGTCAAACCTAACATATGCTGAGTTTATGTTGCAGCAAATGCTGCCTGATTTGCTATATTTAAAAAAAAAAGTAGTTTCCCCTTGAGATTCAGGCTCTGGGAAACACACAATGAATCACAATTACACTGGAAACCTATTTTTATGATACTCACTTATTTTAAATCCCAAAGATATCTTATTTCAACAGTACGTTCAAGCAAATGTTGGTATTTGGAACCGTCCATGTAAAACACAACAATGTAGTTTAGCATTTTGTGAAAAAAATCTTTCATCAGAAGGGTATCATCTTCATCAACACCTCAGTACTGCAGTAATCAGTGACAAGTGGAGAGTTTACAGAGGTGACTATTAATCGCTCTTAGTTATTTGTAGATCCCCATAGAGGTGGGAGATGGAATAATTGAACTATAAAACACAAATATTGAGGCTGGCTCAGGCAAGTGAGACTCTGTGTGGCTGATCAGAGGGTCAGGGGTTCGAGCACCGCCACTGCTGTGTCCTTGGACAAAAACTATTAACCCATACAGCCAGTCCCAAGCCCAGTTAGAAAATAGAAGGGTTGTGACAGTAAGGGCATCTGACAGAAAACTTGTGCCAGACCTTGTAGATCAAATGATCCGATGTGGAGACCCCTAGGATAAAAGAGACAAAGTCCAAGAATAATATGCAGTCAGGTCCATAAACTTTGGCAGAAAGTTTTTTTTTTTTTTTTTTTTGCCGTTTGGAATCTGTACACAAGTCAAGCTATTGATATTAACCAGTGATATTAACCCTTCAGGACTTACAAACATTTTCATACACAACCCATTTTGGGGGGGGGGCTTATAAATAATGGAAGAAACCATCATAATTGCAATCATAAGGACTGCTTTTAATTCTTGGACAGCTATTCTTGCAGTCAATGGCTGCTTAAAGACTAATGCTAATTTCCTCGCTTAATATGCTTTGCTAGCCCTTTACTGCATCTGCTTTTAACTGCTACTTGTTTGTGGGTCTTTCTTCCTTCGGTCTTGCCTTCAGAAAGTGAAATGCACACTTTATCAGGTGACTAGCTTGAGCAGTGAAGAACATCCAATTTCATTGCCTTAAGATACTATATGTCCAAAAGGCATTTTCATTTGGGCAATTATTTATATTTACTTAATTTGTATTGATTGTACAAAGTGTTTGAAACCGCATCTACAGGTATGTGTGACATTCAAAAATGTGGCTATGGATTCTTTAATTTTCTTCCTCAACTTTGTGGTAGACAAAAATGTTCAGTCATTTTATTCAAAATTCAAGATTCTTTATTGTCACTATACTAATTATATACAGAGAAATGCGATGTCTTAAACTGACTGAGCCATCTCTAGCATTCAGTTGATGTATGTTATGCAAAAAAAAAATCCAGTAGATGAAATAGTTTGGTTTTACTTGCTTTGTAGCATAGTATGTTACATTTGTGCTGTTTTATCTCTAAGATTTAGTCCTTTATTTAAAATGTTCAGATTTTTTTCCCTTGTAAATATATTTATACTTTTACCAACACATCAACCATTTGGAAGGGGGAAAAAAAGTCATTGATATTAAATCCACATTAATATTAAAGGGTTAAAACAGACTTCCATTGCTTCCCTGACTTCGCTACATTAGTGTTAAAATCAAACATTAGACAACAACCATGTCTTGGCATATTGAATATTTGTCGTGGGAATTGTATACAATCGATTTTTCTCCAAACTGTTACCTGTTTAACGTCTTTGGTGAGATCTCTCTCTATTATTCAAATAAAATGATTTTATTTGACTTCCATTTCTTTGCATTATACAATGTAGTAGGTGAAGATGAAATAAGATGGACTGGAGATTTCAAAACGAATGGTTACAGTTTATTTAAAACCAGAGCCACCCTGGGGCCCTAGGACACAGCCCTGCTAAGCACTCCAGAGGGGTTATATTGCCCTCCAATATAGTCAGCGTTATGGCACGAGGACCATGATTTACAGAAAACAATGACTTTGTGATGACAGAAAAGCACTAAAACATTTACCAGCAGCGTACGTCTACATATGGTAACGACCACCTCTTCCTCCATTGTGAGTGCATTTTAAGGGGAGTAATCACTCTCTCTCTTACTAGAAGAAGAGATTTTATAGTATTACCACTAAATTGCTCAAGTAGAGGAATTATCTGTCAGCATGCTAGGAAAGATTGGGATATAAAGCACTAAGTAGGATTGATCGAACCCGGGTGGCCCAAAAGCCACAAAACTTGTGATGGATGAACATCTCAACGCTTTGGGATGGAAGCAGTTTTTTTGATATTTTTGATCTTGCTGGAGAGAAATTCACAGCTGACTCTGTTAGCGTGTAAAAAAGAAAAAGGGACCAAAACTGGTTCTTTTAAGATTGCGATATGGGTGAACGCTGGAGTGGGCTCGCCACATCTACAGTAAAGTCCAAAGGTCTGAGTCTATGACAGAGAACTAGAAGCAATATAACAAATTGTATTTCTCAAACTAGTTGCCATCATTCATCACTAATATAAGTCTGTATATCGTTCTGTTCTTATTGCCTGAAAGCAGTAGGGATAAGAGAGAGAAAAAAAAGCAGACATAGAACAGACAGAGTTACTATAAGAGGTCATCATTAGACTCAGTACAGTACTTCTTTTAGGAATTCTATGAAAATGATTAATGACTATCATTATTAATGTAATGGAAACCATAAATTATAATGACCTTTAAAATAAAAAATTACTCATTTACTCTATTTAAAAAAAATGCCATAAACAGCTTAAATACTAACCAAACGCAACAGACACTGCTGAAAAAAAAAAGATAAAGCATGTCATATATTCTGAAATGCTGTTCTGCTCACCATTATTGACATTGACATTCTAGCTTTCTTGTCTACTAGAACCTGACCATGCTACTATCTCAGTTTCAAAAAGGCTTTTTGCACCATTCTGTACAGACCCTTGTATGTTAAGATCCACAGAAATCATTAGATTCTAAAGCACTCTCACACCCCAACGAAGACCAAGACGCTTCCAATGGATTCCTAGAGATATAGAAGAATGCAGTGGGAATGGGATCAAAATGAAAAAAAAAATGCATGAAGTTCACACTACTTCCTATTCTAGAGACACGTCCCTGTCAAATCCTCAATGCCTCTATCCAGTTCAATAAAATGTTATTTATATGGCGCTTTTAACAATGGTGATTGTCTCAAAGCAGCTTTACAAAATTAAAAGAAAATTATGGAAATGTGTATAAGATGTAAGAAAAATGTGTTCAACTCATGATGATCAGAGCAGCTACCATGATATGACTAATTTCCTATCACACACATGAGCATTCACTGACTGGGTCCGATGAGATCGAACTGAGTTATTATTTCCACATGATCAGATCACACCACGCTTTTAGCAGGTGCTTATCGTGCAGCTACTACTTGGTCATTGTGTCCAGCCAGTTGGTATAAAAATGCTCATCATCCCAAAGTGATAGTGTGAGAAATTAGATTCAGTATTTATAAATTTGGATGAATATGAATTCCATATGAATATGTAAAATTTAAAGTTCTTTTTCAGTACTTGGGCTAATCTCTCCACCCCATAAAAAAATAATAATAAAAAAAAAATAAAAAACTTTCCAACAGTGTTTGACTGATGATAGTTTGTTAGTAACCTAGTAACCCATTGTAAGGATCTATCCAATGATGGAAACTACAAAGCACTTTTGTAAGTTATTCTGGATAAGAGCATCTGCTAAATGCCTAAATGTAAATGTACATAAATACTAAATTCTCTCATCGTGACCTAGATGGGCTACAACCTGCTGCATGCATGCAATAAACATGGTAAGCACCAAACATGACAACAAGGCATTGACCTAATATGGTCATAGCACAAGCATGAAGAGAGCATTATGAGAACTTCATTGACGTGTCATGCAGAATGTCATGCAGTCTTTACCATCTGTGGGATGATTGTATTACGTCAATGATGTGTTAGTTATGCCATTAACTGGTCATTAATACATCCTTCAATTAATTAGTTCTTTCTTATCAAAATACATATGCAGTTTTAAAGTATGTTTTCATGCTTCCGGAACAAAAATACATTTTAGTTTCTTATACAATGGGAAATCTGCTCAAAAGTACTGTCTCTCTTTTCAAAGACAGCACTCAGGACATTCTTTCTGAAACTGTATAGGATTAAATTAAAATGTAACAAGTTTTTTTTAGTTGTTGCCCAAATTCATATTATTTAATTTTCATTTTATTTCATTATTGCTGTGTTGTTGTTGTTTTGTCTGTATATCTATGCATGATGAGTATATGGGTGTGACCATTTAAAAGAAACATATGGCTTCACTCCAGGATGAAAGAGGACAATAACTCATGCTGGGAATCTAGTTCACATAGAGCCTCGTGAACTATGACAAATTATTCCATTATTATTATTACAAGCTGTATTATAATTAATTAATCATTGTTTTGTTTTGTTTTAAATTTACTCAATAATGTTTCAAAGCCTTAAATTTTGTCTCATATATTTATCATGGGCTTCTTGCATTCCAGGTTCAGTTAAAATAATAATAATCATAATCGTAATAGTAATAATAATAACATCTACATGGTATCTGCAGTGGACACAGTACAATAACTTTAACACATCTGTAGATAATACTGATTAGATTACACTGCATCTTAGCCTAGCTACTGTATTAATGTACGCTTCCCGGCCACTTCATTAGGAACACCTTACTTGTAAATGATTGGACACCATTTTGCCTTCAAAACTGCCTTAATTCTTTGTGACATAGATTCAACAAGAAGCTGGAAACATTCCTCAGAGATTTTGGCCCATACTGACATGGTAACATCACGCAGCTGCTGCAGATTTGTCAGTGGCACATCCATGATGCAAATCTCCCATTCCACCACATCCCAAAGGTGCCTTATCTATAACAGCACACATACGTCAAGCCGATGTTGTCCCTGTATATCAAGTTACATCAGCAAGATGTAGCATGGAGAGTGTTTGCTAATTGGGAATATGTCACAGAGGCGTCTGCTTTTAATCAAAAATGCTCGCCAGATGATGTCTGAATGATGAATCAAAGCTAATATTATACACATATAAGTACAGCACTGCTCGCACTGGTTGTCCCATGTGGCGAACCATCTGAAACAAAATCAAAAGATTTCTCGCAAAAGAGAAAGTTGACCTTTTCTTTGTAAGTTAACTTCTATTGGAAACGGATAGAACTGGATTTCTTTTTCATGCCATTCAGTCTGACATTAAAATTTCTTACGCCCATATAAGTGATGCAAAGGAAAGCTGGACCGACCGGCGTAAAGGATGATCCATGAGACTGGTGTAGGTGGGAAGTGAAAGATAAATAGGGAAAAAAAGCTAACCACCCAAACATGCAGATGTTTCCATGAGATTTTGCCAGTGTAAGTTTATATGTTGGGTCAACATCGACTTCCGAACATTGTCTGGGAGGCATTTTCAGTTAAATGCCAACATCTCTGCCGCAAATTTCAGTTTCTGTTTTGGGGGATTTTTCTCCGATTTTCTGCCTAATTTAATCATATCCAATTCCTCCCCGTCACTAGGGGGCTCCCACACTAAGGCTACTACTACCACTCAGTCAGGAGGGCCGAAGACTATCACATGTTTCCTCCGAACCACGTAACGCCAGCCGACGGCATCTTTTCAAACTGCTCGCTCACGCACCATTCGGGCGGCGTAACACACTCGGAGGACAGCGCTATCCGCTCCTTCTGATTGCGTGAGCTCACTGATGCCCCTGATTGGCTGTAGAGCCGTGATTAATGTGGGAGCACTAAGTACTTCTCATCCCTCCCCTCTGAGAGAGCTCAGCCAATCAGCTCTCTCTAGACCTCCGGTTGCGAGAGGTTACAGCATCACCCGGGAATTGAACTTGCGATCTTCGGATATTTTGGTTTCTTGTCAGATATTAAAAACACAGTAGCAGCTGGATGTGCTGCTCTGAGTGAATGATTAAGTGCCATAACAGAAATCAAGTTTCCTCAGGGGAGTGGCACCCCATGTGGTCTTCTGATGCTGCAGCGCATCTACTTTAAGGTTCAACACATTTATGCATTCGGAGATGTTGTTTGACCTGAGTCGTAAGGAGATGGGATTTACTGTAAGTCACCGGTGCCTCTCTAATGACAGCTTCAACCAGTCTGTCCATTCTTCACTGACCTCTGGTATCAACAAGGTATTTTTGCCCTGAGAACTGTGGCTCACTTGATATTTTCTCTTTTTCAGTCCATTCTCTGTAAACCCTAGAGATAGTTGTGTGTGAAAATCCCTGTAGACCAGCAGATTCAGAAATGCTCAGACCAGCCTGTCTGTCAGCAACAACAATGCCACATTCAAAGTCACTTAAATCACCTTTCTTCCCAATTCTGATGCTCGGTTTGACCTTCAGCAGATCATCCTGACCATGTCCACATGCCTAAATACTTTGAGTTGCTGCCATATATTTGAGTTAACAAACATGCATGCAATTTAATATTTTTACCTTGAAAATTTATTATTTTTATTTATCCTTTGTTCCGATTTGTATTTTACTAAACTTATTTTGGATATATTGGATTTAAATGAAAATTGGATTTATTTTAAGTTATATTATTCTTACTTAATTTTGTGAGTATTTTTACGTATGCTGTTAGAGTATACGGTGGAGTTGTAGGTCCTCAGTTTTATCATAAGCTCACGTTACTCTCTGAGACAGGGGTGGCTGGTGATTTTTGATATGTAGGAAGTACGGATGCCTATAATATGTTAATCATTGTTATTTACATTAGTTACCATTTTCAATGATGACATAACCTATACTATTTGTGTAAAAAAGTTACTCAACAACGAGTTTTGGTTTCAGCTACTAAATCACTACATTTAAGATGTCATTCATTTTCATTACTGTTTCAACGATGGGTGGTTGATGGGTCATGTTGAAAAGTTGTGCATGCAACCTTGCAGCAAACTCTTAAATAACCAACTCCTGAATAAACAACAACTACTATTGTTGTTGTTGCTTTTAACCAAAACCCTTGGAGATGGAACTATCTCACTCACTCATCATCTATACCGCTTAATCCTGTATGCAGGGTCACGGGGGCCTGGAGCCTATCCCAGGAGACTTAGGGCACATGGCAGGGTACACCCTGGACAGGGTGCCAATCCATCACAGGGAACAGACACACACACACATACATACACTCACTCATTCACACACTATGGGCAATTTGGGGACGCCAATTAGCCTAACCTACATGTCTTTGGACTGTGGGAGGAAACCGGAGTACACAGAGGAAACCCACCAAGCACGGGGAGAACATGCAAACTCTAGGCACACAGGGACGGGAATCGAGCCTGGCAGGGGATCGAACCCGGACGGTGCAAGGCGACAGTGCTAACACCACCATGCCGCCTATGGAACTATCTAAACTAACATATGTAACTGGTTAAATAACATATTTAAACCCCAGAGGATTTTGGGCCATGTCACACCAACCTGAGATGAATTAGTGATATATATTGCCTGACCAAGAAAAAAGTCACACACACTAACATTTTGTTGGATTTAATTACAGTTCGCATGAAAAAACAATGAATCTTAGTTTTGCCATTGTACAATATGGCCATGGCATCATGAAAGAAAATGTCTGTGGGATAATCTGGTCATGCAGTACATTCAGGTAGTCAGCTGATTTAATTTTTTTTGCGACATAATATTGTTGTATAATACAATAAATTAAATCGAATTTTATTTGTATAGTGCGTTTAACAATAGGCATTGTTGCAAAGCAACTTTACAAAATGAAAGGAAAATTATGGAAATGTGTATGAAATGTGAAAAAATGTGTATCAAAATGATCAGATTGTCCCTGATGAACAAGCAATTAATTAATTAATTGCCTCTGAGATGGCAAACCTGATAGGAGGAAACCTTGAAAGGAACTAGACACAACATGGAAACCATCCTCATTTGGGTAATAATGTGAGGGACCTCCACTAGAGGGCACTGTTTTTTTTTGTATGTTTTGTAGTTTTTGTTGGTCAACTCAGTTTCCCAGAAGGCACCTCGGTCGTGCCATGTTTAATGAGCCACCTCGGTAGGTGATGAGAGGGCTCACCTGAACCGAGGTGGCTCATTAAACATCTTATAAATAGCAGTTTGTTCTGGGAAACTGGGTCGAGCATTATTGCAGTCAAGTGGGCATTCCTTTTTGTTTAGTTTTGTTTCTTTGAGTTTCATATTTTAGTTATATGGTTTAACCTGTGTTTTTAAGAGGGCTCTATTTTTGGTTTTCTTTATATTCTGTGTGTAGATGGATTCATGGAACTGTTCTGTTTCGTGTTTAGTTAGGCAGTGTTTCCTCCCGTGTACATACTGTTCTGTGTGTCCCTAGTGTCGGTCTTCTTGTTTAGTTCTTTGTTTATAGATCCCCTTGTCTGTTTAGATATGTGTAGCCACATGAGGGCTTAGCCGCTAGCAGGGTTAGCCGCTAGTAGGCCTTAACTGCTAGTAGGGTTAGCCCCTAGTAGGGTTAGCCTCCAGTAAGCTAGTCTCTAGTGGGATTGACTGCTAGTGGTTTTGGTCGCTAGTAGGTTAGCCGCTAGTTTGGAATAACCTCATGTGTGCCTTTCCTTTTGTGGTCAGTTCCCCCCTATTAGGTCAGTACTAACCCGGTTAGCCACTAACTCCCTTAGATACTAACCTGGTTAGGCCATCATTCCTTACATCCATATTCCAAGTAGCTACTAACTCTCTAGTCTCTGTGTTCTGTCCCATGTCTTGTCTCATCTCCAGTCTGTGTCTCCAGTCTGTGTCTCCATCTATAGTTCCCGTCTCGTCCTGTCCCTTCTCTAGTTCCTGTCTCGTTCTGTCCTGTCTCTAGTTCCCCTATGTGTCTTTAGTTAGTTCCAGCTCCATGTTTCCCTGGGTCAGCGCTCAGTTCCCTGGGTCAGCGCTCAGTTCCCTGTGTGTAGCCCTGAGCCCTAGTTATAGTTTGATTTTGTGGTTTTGGTCTCTTTGTTTGTTTCTGTTTTTGAGTTTGTGTTTAAATAAAAAGACTTTCTATTCATGAACCCCTCTGTGTGTATGCCTGCTCTATATGCCCACTGCAACTACATCAGCCGGTCTGGCCTGTAGTAACAGCCAGACTGTGACAAATAACAGATAGAATGGATTTTTATGCAGGTTTTTGGAAGTTCAATATAACAGATGATGTCTAAGTTAATATGGAGTCCAGTTTGTTAATGGAAGCTAATGTAGAGTTTTGGAAAGTCCAGTCCTGAGCTATTGAGCTAAATTCTAAATGTCCTCTTTTCAACCAACTTTTTATCACTGTGAATCTTTCTCTAGCATTCTAAAACCAAATACTTCTTGCAATTCTATTTTTTTAATTATTATTATTATTATTTGAGGAATTCATTCTAAAAAGTAATTTTAGGATACTTTCAGAGTCTCCTATTTATAGATCATTATTTTCAACTACCCTGTGTTCCTTTGATTCTCCTTGATTCAGTTTTGACCTCTGCCCCACCTTTGGAATTTATCAATATGGATTGACCCAAGAACCTTATTTTCCGGAGGTCTTGCCACTGCTCATGGATATGAATTGAGTATAGGAAATAGTTCTAATAAAGAAACACTTATGTCTACCTATCTCTGGAGGTCAAATGTTACAGTCCTCGACATAGGGAGCATATGTGTGAAAACTCATCAGTTCTGTCTAGGGCACATTGTGTTTTATAGTTGTGCCATGTTTATACAGGTGCTTTTGTTAAATAGAATATTTTAGAATCATCAAGAAAAGCGAGTAGGGTATATGAAATTACATGCTGGGTCAACCAGGGTTGTAAAATTAGTGACTTTGTTGTTTAATTTGGTGCCAATAAGTGTGCTTTGAGCAATGTTATTAACTGGACAAAACCAGTCATGATCTGATCATTATTTCCTAAGGACTAATCACCAATCAGCATTATTTCCTAACCAATCACCATTTTCCCCAACGACCAATAATTGATCACCTTTGTTTCCCAACAACCAATCACTGATCAACATTGATCCAAATGACCAAAACCATTATTTTAAACATTGTTTCTCAAGAGCTAATCACAGATCACTATTGTTTCCCAGTGATCAGTCACTAGTCACCATTCTTTAAAAAAAAAAAAAACAATACCTGTAATCATTTATTATCATTATTTACCAACAACCAATCACTGATCAACATTTTTTCCCAAGAGCCAATTACTCATCAACATTGTTTGCCAACAACCAGTCACTGATTGCTATTGTTTCCCACAGTCAACTATTGATCACGATTGTTCCCAATGATCAACCAATAATCATTACTGTTCTCAACATCCAGTCACTAATCAAAACTTCTGCATAAGTTCTGCATAGTTTAATACGGATGTGTAAAATTAAAAAAAAAGTATACCCTTACAGCCAGACTTAATACTGAACACAATCCTGAATATATAAATGTAATTTTTTTTTTCATGAAACCAAGATACGTTTACGTTCTAGGTGAAATCCTAAGGTTCATTACTTTTTTATTGCAATAAAGATATATTTTATTGTATTCTATTATGAATAACTAAGTATCTCAAAAAGATCTTCCTTCCCCTTATAGCACATCTTGATATGCAAATGAGCATGGTGATTCAGTGAATATGCAATTAAGTCAATGATGTCATTTGGCAGCTTCTAGCCACTGTTTGAGCATGCAATAGTTAACTTCCCCCTGAAAAAATTTGGCAGCACTGAGGTCACTACTGTGTACAATGTATCCATGTGATATAACAAGCGAGGCATGTGTGAGGGAAGCAGAACGAACTAAAAACAAGCTGAGCAGCGAGATGAGAACCAAACCCTGTGGAGCTGAGTTCAGAAGAAGAGCAGATGCTGAGTTTAGAGAGTGAGCAGAAGTGCTCAAAATACAAAAGCAACTACGTTATCATTTTCAAGTAATTTTTCACCTGGGGCACCAAATTGCTTAGGGTCACGATTGGTCACGTTCAGTGCTATAGAAATGAAAAAATAAAATTGATATTTAGAAAAAGATAAATGTATTGTTATTCACCTGAATATAAATTTCCAATATTTTATCTTCATAAAATACTCACAGTGATGGATATGAGCAAATATTTTTCCAAGATCTGGATAAAAGGTTACTGCGTGAGTGACCAAGTGGCTTTGAACTAAAACATTTGCATTTTGATTGAATGTGACAGAGACACAAGTGTGCCCTGGCCATAAGAGACATTATGTTCATAATAATACACCGGATTACTTTAATATCAAGAGACATTTCAATATGGGTATTCAAAAGTGTGATTATCAAATGGCATATTTATAGCCGTTCTCCTTGGAAAGTCTCTCCTGCAGATTTCCCAGCGGCCACTGCAGGATCAAGAGGTTCCTGAGCATGAATACATTAAATCAATCGATTTCCTTCATGTATTTATTCTCATTCATGAGCTTAGCATCCTGTAAAATCAACACTAGTTTTTTTATTATCTTTGCTCTATATATATTTTTGTGAGGAAAATATACCAAAAACCTATACATCTCCTTAAGCAGTTTTTCTTTATTTTTATTTTCAACATTGTGCATAAATACTGAAGACATCTAAACTATGAAAGAACACATGGAAATATGTAGTAAAAAAAAACGTGTTAACCATCCATAATATATTTTGTCAAAAGTAGCAACATTTACAGTAGCTTTAATGACAGCTTAGCATGCTCACAGCATTGTCTCATCAGATTCACAGGTGGTTACGTGGAATGGTTTGCCTTGTTGAGAGATCATTTGTGAATTTCTTAATATGTTTTAGAACATCGGTTGTCTTGTCTAAAGTCAATAGCCCTATTAGTGCTTCTAAACCTACCAAATTATGGCCAGAAATACTCAATTAAGCAAAGCGAAATCACAGTCTGTCATGGCTTTAAGAAATGAAAGTCAATTAACCCCCCCAAAAATCCCCAAGTGCAGTCACAAAAATATCAAACACTATGATGAACCTGGCTTTCATGAAGAGCATCCCAGGAAAACGAGATCAAGAACTACTTCAGTTGCAAAGGATAATTTATTAATTTATTAGTTAAAGCGCTCGCCCTATCATCCGGAGATCGCTAGTTCGAATCCCGGGTGGTGCTGTAACCTCTCGCAGCTGGAGGTCTAGAGAGAGCTGATTGGCCGAGCTCTCTCAGAGGGGAGGGATGAGAGGTACTTAGTGCTCCCACATTAATCACGGCTCTACAGCCAGTCAGGGGCGTCTGTGAGCTCGCGCAACGGAGGGAGTGGATAGCGCTGTCCTCCGAGTGTGTCCCCCAACGGTGCACGAGCGAGCAGTTCGAAAAGATGCGGTCGGCTGGCGTCATGTAGTTCGGAGGAAACACGTGATAGTCTTGGGCCCTCCCGGCTGAGTGGTAGTAGTAGCCTTAATGTGGGACCCCCCTAGTGATGGGGATGAATTGGACACGACTAAATTAGGGAGAAAATCGGAAAAAAAAAAAAAAAAAAAAAGAATTACCAGCCTCAGAAACAATTTACAGCACCACACATATAATGCTCACATAAATGCTTCTTAGAGTTCAAGTGGCAGACTGTGTAAGTCAGGTCTTCATGGTTGAAATGCAGCAAAGAAACTTCTGAGGAACAACAAGCACGTGCTTAGGCTAAGAAACACAAAGAATGAGCATTAGATCAGTGGAAACTTACAGTGCAAACCTTTGGTCTGATGAGTCAAATTTGATTATTTTTTTCTTTGTTAAACATGGGAAAGTTGAAAAGAAGGTTCCTGGATGTATGGTTTCCATTGTGAAGCATAAAAGCATGAAGGAGGAGGTGTGGTGTGGGGGTGCTTTGCTGTTGTCACTGTTCGTGACTTAGTATATACAGTGGAACCTTGGATTACGAACATGAAGCGGGCTCGTATTCCAAAAACACTCGTAAACCAAATAGACTTTTCCCATAAAAAATAATGAAAACTCAAATGATTCATTCTACAGCCCAAAACAATAAGTACATAAAAATAATTAATAGTATACACGTTACCTTTGAAAAGAATTGCGACAGAGCTGAGTTTTCTGTGTAAATAAAGCGCGTGTGTAAAGCGGCAGGCAGATCTGTGTGTGCGTGTGCGCGCATAAATTTGACCACGACACAGACACACACACACACACAAAGTAAGTGTGTGTGTGTAAAAAGTGTCTGTGTGTGTGTGTGTGTGTGTGTGTGTATGTGTCTGTGTGTGTGTGTCAGTGTGTTTGGGGCACAGTGTCAAATTACGCGCATGCAAACAGAAGAGAGAGGGAGATGTTGATTATAAGAGACGAGCACTAAGACACAGCAGGGGACTCTTATTTTGACACAGGGGACGCAGCAAGGGAGACGATTACCCATAATTCCCGCAGCGCAAGAGAGAGAAAAATCGTCTCGGGTTACTTGGCTGTAACCCTGTTCCCTGATAAAGCGGGAACGAGATGCTGCGTGAAAACGCTATGGGAACATCTCTTTGTTCTCCGGTTGTGAAGCCTGTGCATGTCAAAACCGCTAAATACCTTCGGCTTATAACCTCTGCCAGGCATGACGTCACTGAATAAGGTGCACCTGAAGGTTATAAATAGGAGTGAACCGGAAACATCCTCAGGTCAATTTTGTCTGAAGGACGTCCAGGCACGCCAGCAGTGCGGCATCAGAACGCAGCATCTCGTTCACGCTCGTTCCCATAGCGTGCATCTCGTTCACGCTATGGGAACGAAAATACCAACGCCGCCGCACTGCAAGTGCAAGGACCCCCAGGTTGTGTAGCGTGTGCGCACAAAGCCGAGGAGGTCTCAGACCTAGCTCTGGGATGCTGACTCAAGGATCCGCGAACCCGGAGTAGCATTGACATCCAGACTATAAAATCTAACAAACGTGTGTGGAGAGGACCAGCCCGCCGCATCACACACCTGCTGCAGGGGGACGCCTCTTGCCAAGGCAATCGATGAAGCAATCCCCCTGGTTGAATGAGCCCTGATTCCCAAAGGTGAAGTGTGACCACGCGGCTCATAGGCTAGGGCAATAGCATCTCTCACCCAGTGTGACAGAGTCTGTGTAGTGGCAGCCCCCCCCCCAGTTGCGACCCCCATGGCAAACAAAGAGCTGCTCTGACTTACGCCACTGGCTAGTGCGGTGGACGTAAATTCGAAGAGCACGTACTGGACACAGTAAGTGAAGTCTTTCCTGCTCCGGAGCTGTGAAAGGCGGAGAACAGAAGGCTTCGAGAATAACTGGGTGCATGGTCGAGAATAGAACCTTGGGAAGATAGTTCGGGTGAGAATGCAGAATAGCTTGGACTAGCCCAGGGGCAAAGTCTAGGCAGGATGGGGAGACTGACAGAGCCTGCAGATCCCCAATCCTCTTCAAAGAAGTAATAGCCATAAGAAAAACCATCTTAAGAGACAGAAGCCTGACAGGCGCTGGCTCTAGTGGTTCGAAAGGGGTGTCAGCCAGGCCTTTGAGTACGATAGCTAAGTCCCATGAAGGGACCGTCGCTCTAGTGGGGGGCTTCAACCGTTTAGCTCCACAAATAAAACGGGCAACTACATGGTGCTTCCCCACAGAAACCCCATCGGTCAGAGCGTGACAAGCCGAAATAGTGGCTACGTACGTTCTGAGAGTACTAGGGCATAAGCCCGAGGACATCTTTTCTTGTAGAAACTCCAGTACTGAAACAATCTGGCAGTGAACTGGGTCTACATGTCTTGCCATGCACCAATTTTCAAATACACTCCATTTGAGGGCATAAGTTCTTCTAGTGGAGGGAGCCCTGGCACTTAAAATGGTTTCAATTACGCTGGCTGGAAGACCAGCATGTCTTAGTTGGTCCCCCTCAGGGGCCAAACGTGGAGGTTCCAGAGCTCGGGCCGGGGATGAAGTATTGTCCCCTGCGCCTGAGACAGAAGATCCCTCCTCACTGGAATCACCCAGGGTGAGCCATCGAGGAGAGATATTATATCCGAGAACCACACTCTGGTCGGCCAATGGGGCGCTATCAATAAGAGGCGCAAACCCTGTTGACGGACCCTCGCCAGGACTCCCGTGAGCAGAACTGTGGGTGGAAACGCATAAAGGCGTAATCTGGGCCACATGTGGGCCATCGCGTCCAAACCCAGGGGAGCTGGAGGAGACAGAGAGTAGTAAAGGGGGCATTGTGCTGCCTCTTGTGAGGCAAAAAGGTCCACCTTTGCTACGTAAAATCTTTCCCAGATTTGACCGGGGTGGAGTTTCCATTCCCCATGTTTTACAGCTTGTCTGGATAGCAAGTCTGCTCCTACATTCATATGCCCTGGAATGTAAATCGCCCTGATGGACAGGAACTTGCCCTGTGCCCAAAGCAGAACCTGGTGCGCTAGCTTGTTCAAGCGGTGTGAGCGCAGTCCACCCTGGCGATTTATGTACGAGACTACCGCAGTGCTGTCCACCCGCACTAGGATATGGTAGCCTCTCAACTGCTGGAGGAAGTGTTTCAGGGCCAGAAACAGAGCCATCATTTCGAGGCAATTGATGTGCCATGTGAGAAGATGACCTCTTCAGCTCCCTTGTGCTGAAAGCTCGGCTGGATGGGGGGGTGTTAGGTGTTGGGTATCCTGAAGTGTGGCAGGAGATGCCCTAACACCCAACTTTTCGTTGGAGAGTGCCTCCTGGGAGTGCCAGGGAGGAGGCCCTGGCCGGGACTGGGTGGCCGACGGTCCCAGTTCTTGAGCACGGTGGGGAAGGAACCTCCCAAAGGCCTGTTCATATAGCTTCGCCTCCCGAAACCTAGTGGTGACGGAATTAACAGCATCGCCAAAGAGACCGGAAGGCGAGACGGGGGCATCAAGAAGGACAGCACGATCCTTATCCTTGATGCCCGTGAGGTTCAGCCACAGATGCCTCTCCGTGGATACCATGGCAGCTTGGTTGCACGGAGAGACAGGTCTGTGGCTTGGCGCAGCTCTGCAAACGCCCTGTCATCAATAACCCCGCCGGTGCTCAGGTCCTTCAGCAGGTCAGCCTGGTAGGCCTGTAAAACCGCCATGGTGTGCAGTGAAGCGCCAGCCTGACCTGCTGCCTGAAAAGCTTTCCCCACCAAAGCAGATGTCAATCTACATGGCTTGGAGGGGAGAGTAGGCTTTTTCAGGGAGGATGATGTCCCAGGAGAGAGATAGCCCGCAAGCATCTCTTCTATCTGGGGCATCATCATATATCGCATCAACGATATTCGAATAAGTCGAAGTCGATGGCACAAAAACACGCGATGAATATGGCTTGCTCCATGAAAGAGTTAATTCGTCATGGAGGTCACCAAAGAAGGGGAGAGAGAGACGTTGAGGCTCCTCCCCCCGGCCACCCGACATTAACCTGTTGTCTAATCTCGAGCGCTTGGGGGAATCTCGTTTCTGCGGCCAGTCGATATGCAATCGCTCGACCGCACGTGTTATAACCTCTAATAATTCCTCATAAGCTCTGTCAGCACTGGAGGAGCATTGTGAGGAGGCTACTTCCATGGAAGCGAGAGAGGAGGATTCTTCCGCTCCTTCACAAGAAGCGCCGAAGCGCGCTTACGAAGCGGAAGCTAAAACTTCCTGATCCGGAGAGAGCGCAAGAGAAAGGGGGAATTCCGTCTCGTGCGCGTCTTCCAGATCAGCACGCGAGCCCCAGGAATGCGCCCCGGCTCGCGGTTTCTCTTTAAAAAAAGCGAGCCGCGCGCGAAGCACCTTAATAGGGAGAAGATCACAGTACTCAGCCCGAGGCGAGCGTGTTCTTCCCCCAAGCACTCAAGACAAAATTCATGGAGATCGCCCTCCGAAAGAGATCTATCACACGGAGGCACGCATCTCTTAAGCAACTCCACCATATCGGTGAGTTAATGCTGTTATTTCGCTTTTCTTATGGCTTGCACATGCACACGCAAACACAAAGCGGTCCTGAAGACAAAAAGATCTGAGGATGTTTCCGGTTCACTCCTATTTATAACCTGCAGGTGCACCTTATTCGGTGACGTCATGCCTGGCAGAGGTTATAAGCCGAAGGAATTCGGCGGTTTTGACATGCACAGGCTTCACAACCAGAGAACAAAGAGATGTTCCCATAGCGTTTTCACGCAGCATCAAGTGTAGCTTTTGAAAGGGAACATTGGCTCAGTTCTGATCACTTGCCGCTCTGTGTCAACATGATACATGATACTCGGCGCTCGTAAACTGCTCGCTTTGCGGAACACTCGTAAACCACGTTACTCGCAATCCAAGGTTCCACTGTATACTGTATATTACCAGAATCCTCCCCAAACGCCACTTCTACATGTTCTATAGACATGATCACCATGGACTACAACACCCCTGCACAGAAATCATTGACTTTGCAAAGTAAATGATTATGTCTGACTTTACAAAGACTTTCTTATTTTGCCTAGATATCTTTGATCTGAACAGTCTTTGCTACCTGATTTGTCTTCTTTAGTACCTGCTCCTGATATCTTGTTTGCTGATTGCCTGAACCCTCACTTGTTTTTGTTTACAGTTTTGCCTGATGACTTGGATCTGTTTACCTAAGCCTGATTTCATTAAACTCATTAACCTGAATTTGCATCTGTCTTAACCTCCTTACATAACAACAGTGTACTTCTGTGGTAATATAATATTTGGGCAGCTCTGAGACACAATATTGAAGAAACCATGTAATTACTGTCATCACAGTGTAATTACTATGTAAATGTAGCAATGCATGATAATTTACTGATATGCTGTAGCTGCAGAAAATATCTTATCCCAACAGCATTTTCACTGTTATTAGGAAACCGATTGAATATCCTGTCATATCCTGACCAGAATCAAGATAAATTTGGAGTCTATCCAGGTACCACATATGCTCATGCTCCTTTACTGTACATTCCGGAGGAATTTAGCATAGCCAATCCACTACTGGCATATTTCGGGGCACTGGGAGGAAACCTACAGCCATCCACAGCATTTTTTAGTGTTGATCATACTTTTCCATAATAACAATAGATTTTTTTAAAAGATGCCAAATAAGGGTTAAGTAAGTTGTGCTTTATCCCTCAATATTACAGCTTGTATTTTGATTTGCATTCTGCCAATCCACTCGTGTTGATTTTGTGCAAAGATAATTTAGGTTACATGGCTGGGAGTAAATTCCATATGGAATTCCAATTTTACCATACCATACACCGCATAGAGTGAAGAAACCATTGCTACATGGCGTACATGGCCTAAGGCTATAAAGACAGCCAGATGCCTTGCTTTACCTGTTTTAGAAACTATTGCTGGCACTTCTATGAAATCACCACAATGCTGGTGCTGATGATATCAGCAAGCGCCCAACACATGTAACACAATAAAACACATGAATTCCATTCAGCCCATTTTCTTTCAATTCACATGACTGCATATAAAATAGATTTCTGGTCTTGGAACATATGGCAGCATACTGGCATATGTTCTGTCACGTTGCACCTTCGGGGGTCCGGGCTCAATTCCTGCCTCGGGGTCTGTGTGTATGAAGTTTGCATATTCTTTCTGAGCTTGGCGGATTTCCTTCGGGTACACTGGTTTCCTCCCACAGTCCAAAGAAATGCAGATTAGGCTAACTGGCATTCCCAAATTGACCGTAAGGTGTAAATGCATGTGTGAATGGTGATTTTTGGAACCTCTGTTGTACAAATAAGGACTTTGGAGGCCAATAGGAATAAATAAAATGGTACTTGCCATTGGCCTCCACAGTCCCTAGTTAGACTACAAAATGGATAACTGGAGCAACATATATCTGAAAGTGACTCAGATCTTATCTGAAAAACATCAGATTTGTGCGTAAAGACCAAGTCAAAAGACAAAGGAAAAATATTAGTAAGCAACAAATACTCAAATTATTCAGACAAGCCCTAATATATAAAGAAATGAAGGCATCGTCTGCTCACTCCAGTGATGTTAACTCCGAATATTATTACTGACCAGATCAAGAAAGCAAAATAAATGAAAGCAATTCTAGAAAAAAATTACTCCTTGACATTTGACATACTCCTGCCATCATTAACACAAAATAAATCTGAGTTTTGGGAAAGCTGATGAATGATTGGACAGAGATAATTGCCCACACCACATGTAAAGCCATGATATGTGTGTATTTCGTGGGGTCCTTATGGAAATGGAGAGGCAAGGGAGAGAGGGAGAGGAGAGCAGAAGAAAGAGAGGAGCATGGCTGGAGAGTGGAGAATTGTATGAGGCTCAGCTTGCAGAAGGAATGCTCCTTGAACTGAAGAGCACCTCAGTGTCAATAGAATATGGTAATCTCAAAGTAAGAAATGTAATCAAAGAAATATCAGTGCTGTCAACTGCTTACTCTAGATTTGGTGTTTTATTTCACTTTTTTCCCTTCATCGATATTATTACTGATGGTAGGTGTGTTTGTGTGTGTACAGATGGAAGTGGGAATAAAAGATGGATGTAAATAGACTAGCATAACTCACATAAATCTTCTTCCTTAACTTCAATTCAATTTAACATACAGTAAACCTTGACTGTTTAGATTTAAACTAACAACTTACTGTAATAACTATTATTGTGGCGTAGTTGTTAGCACCTCCAGGGTCCAGGTTTGATTCCTGTCTCGTGTCTGTGTGCATGGAGTTTGCATGTTCTCCCTATGCTTGGTGGGTTTCCCCCGGGAGCTCCAGGTTCTTCCCACAGTCCATACTGTACAGATTAGTCCAACTGGCATTCCCAAATGTGTGTGTGTGTGTGTGTGTGTGTGTGTGTGTGTGTGTGTGTGTGTGTGTGTGTGTGTGTGTGTGTGTGTGTGTGTGTGTGTGTGTGTGTGTGTGTGTGTGCGATGGATTGGCACCCCATCCAGGATGTATTCCGTCTCCCTCCTTAAGTCTCCTGGGATAGCCTCCAGGCCCCGCATGACTCTGTGTATATAAAATGGTATAGATAATGAGTAAGTGAGTGTTGTTCAAGTGTTATCCCAGATTCACTTACTGATAATGAATTCCATTTCTTATATCATAAAGTTGCTAGTCTTTTGATAGCTACTGTATGCTCACACTGCATCACTGACAAATAAGGTTGTTTATTACAGTTCTCTGGATCCTTTGGATTTAGCACCTACACTACAGTATGAACACACTACCCTACTACAGTATCCAACTGCTATACTTTTGATTTATGCTGGTTTGTCCTATGCTGGCCCAATGCCCTTGTGTGGAATGGTTGGCTAAACAACCTGGCCTTGCAGTACATGCAGTCATGCACTCTCTCTGGCCAGAACTTTACTTACATTATTGGGGTGACTAGAGACAACAGCCCATCCATCCATCCATCCATCCATCCATTTAACAACCTCTGTAGTCCAACTAGGGACCTTGGAGGCCAATGGTGACCATTGTGTTTATTCCCATTTTCACAACAGTGGTAGGACCTCTGATCAATCTTCACATTCAATATTCAATATTCATTACAGGCTATTTAGGAACACCCAGACCCCGGAGTTGCAAGGCAACAGTGCTACCAGAGACAACAGTACATCAAAAAGACTGGTTATATCACCTGATATTATAACTCTATTTGTGAAAATCATTTAGATGAATACTGTACAGCCTTTTAAATGTTTTTTGCTTACAAGACAGGAACAATTAATGGTCAGCTCATTTCTCCTATATTATCACATGCCTCAGGTCCGGTACTTTATAAATGCCCTTCATAATTTTGATCTTTCAAGAGAGGCTCAAATCTCTGATAATATTGTTAGGTCGCGCTCTTCTACTTCAGCTTGACCCAGTTCATACATGCCTTCTTAAAGCATGTCTGATAGTTATTCCCCCACTAATCACATCGATTATCTACTTCTTTCTTCTTACCGGCACAATTCCTGCCTCACTGAAAAGAGCAACGATTAAAGCTATGTTAAAGAATCCTGGTTTTGACCCTGGTGATTTCAATAATTATAGGCCAATTTCTAATCTGCATTTTCTTTCTAAAATTTTATTGAAAGTAGTTGCTGCATAGTTTCAGAGCTACCTTGGAATCAATTACCTTTTCTCCATTTTAATCTGGGTACCGGTCCAGGCTTTAGCACCAAGATGACCTTGGTAAAAATAACTAATGATCTTGGCAGATGGAAGACTCTAGCCAGCTTCCCATTCCTATTTTTCTGGACCTTAGCTCTGTGTTTGGAACAATATCCCATGTGATACTATTAGAATGTCTCTTTAGTACTGGGATTCGTAACTGTTTGTTTTCTATCTTCGGCCAATCAGCTCTCTCTGCGAGAGGTTACAGAATCCGGGAATCGAACTAGCGATCTCCGGATGATAGGGCAAGCACTTTACCACTGCGCCACTCAGAGTTCCAGTCAGTTCTCAAGACCTTTTTCTTATATATTGTTTATGTGTGCTATGCCTAAAAGGGTGTGCAGGGATGGCTCTGTGGTTAAGGTGTTGGACTGAGGAAAAGGAGGTTCCCAAACCACTGTTGGACCCGTAAGCTAGGTAAATAACTGCCACAGAAATGGCAGATGTATATCCATTGCCCAATGTGCCAGGCAGAACATAGACCAAACCATCCATCCATCCATCCATGCCTAAAAAAGTTTTTAGGCATAGCACACATAAACAATACAGTTCATAAGAAAAACAACAATATGAATAATAATTCTAATATAAGTAGAAGAAGAAAAGATTAAGAAGAATTATTACTGAAGATGAATGTAAAATTTGGAAAATGTAAAACTGGCTTTATTACTATAATTGTGCTGAAAGTGGTTTTAAATGAGATATTTGTCACATGTTTAGGCTTTATATATATATATAAAGCTACCATGACCATGCATCCTGTAGCTGCAAAATGTGCGAAATTAAACCTATGGGTAACCTGAACAAACAAAACCTTTAGGTTTATTCATTGTCCCATTGTCTCGTTTTAACAGCAATGTTTCCCAGACTCTGTTGTATACTCGGGTATTAGTTATGTTCCTAATAATTAATGCCAGGTGTATGATTTCCAGCCCATTTTGGTTTTGTCTTTGCACACCAGTGCCAATATGGTGCCATGATAACCAAAGACAGTCTGGAACAAGGTTCTGGCAGTAGGCACAATATAGTGATTTTGTAAGTCCATCCTTAAAAGATCTTCATTACATAATCTGACATGGACAACATATTATCACTCAATCTGGTTAAAAATGTGGACAAGATTTTATGCATACTGTATGACAAGTAATTATTTTTTAAAGACTACTGTAATCGCACAGTCTAAATCTGGCTTGAGTTGAAACGCTGGCACAGACAAATTGAATGTGTGATTTCTAGATAGTACTGTTGCAGGGTGAAAATACTGGGTAGAAGTATATACAGTATTAATACATATTTATACATAAATAGATTCACAAATAGATAGCACTCAAGGTTTGTAGGGAAAAATCTATAGAAATACATTTCTGTAGAAAAGGTTCTGGGAAAAAGTTGGATGCCTTTTTTTTTTTTAATCCGACCCTCCCCATTTGTTCTTTGGTCAGGATTGGGTCACTTCCCGGGAATTTAATCTGGGTCACAGCAATGAAGGCCCTTGAGCAAGGCCCTTAACCTTCAACTGCTCAGATGTATAACGGGATAAAACATTTAAGTCACCCTGGATAAGGCTGTCTGCCAAATACCGTAAATGTAAATAACATAGTACCTCCTGCTCCGGTTCACAGCATTAAATAAGGATGGAGTTTTGCTGGGTATGCAGTACTTTGTCTCCACATGCTTCACTTCAAAATATTTAATCGGGGCAAACTTCTTCTTCTGAAGCATTTTCAAAAAATAATGTAATAATGACAAGCAAAATGTAAACAATGCAGCTTGATAAAAATAAAATGGAAGAATTCACTTGAACAAAGAAATGATCTTCCAGCGCCAGCACCTGTAATGATATGTTGCACAGCATGGATTTTAATAGGATCTATAATCCATCAGAGACTTAACAATGTTATTTATTTATTGTTTAATTAATGGCAAGGACAAGAAGAGCTCTTGTGTAACTTATGGATATTTTATAGCACTGTATAAATAAGAGAATTCTAAACAACTCATTGGGATTTCATTTAAAATGAAACAGTCTATAAATAAAGGAAAAGTGCACTAGAATATGAATGTCTTCTCAGAAAGTTAGCTGAAAATATTCTAAAGCAGGATACGTGGAGACATAAAGTTAAATGTACTGTACAAGATTGACAGAACTGTCCACCCCTCCATGGTTTATTCTCCACACCCTTTAGCTATATATTACCAGCTAGATTTTAAAACTACTTTTTCTTCTGGGTATAATTACCTCCTTAAAATAGCAAATTGCATGTTTTATGTATTTAAATAGCTAATGTAGCTTGTAGCATGTAGCTACATGGAACAAGCTAATATTGGAGGACACTGAAAAAAAAAAGAACCATGTACTGTATCAACCATATTTACATTAAAGGCAGAATTTTAACTCAAAAAACTATGCTGAACAAAAAAAAATATTGGTAAAAATCAGTAGGTTAGACTCATTAAATATAGTTAAATATATTACAAACTTCATTAAGGCATCAGGGGTAACTTAGTGGTTAAGACCTTGGACTACGGAAAATTTAAGTTGTTCCCGTTGGGCCCTTGAGCAAGGCCCTCAACTGCTCAGATAGAGGTATAACAGGAGAAAAATGTAAGTTGCTCTGGATGCCTACAGTTAATGTACATTTCAGTAAAATAGACATAATATCAATATGTAAAACCTGCAGAAGACCAAAATTATTTTGAGTGTATTTATGTTAAAATAAAAAAGAACACAAAAAGACTCTTATGTGTTTGCTGAATAGCCCATTCCAGATTTAGGCCCCATTTGTTCATTAATAAGCTACAACCTTCTATTAAGTCATTTTGTAATGTGGCTATGGGTATTGATTTCAGAGGAAGAGTCTTAGTAAGGTCAGGGCTTCGTGCTGACCACTAAAGTTCATCCTCTTCAGCCTGGTTCAAGCCATGTCTTTATGGAGCTTACTTTGCACAGGGGAGTTCTCAGGCTTGAACGTTTTGGGGCTTCTTAGTGATGGGGCATGGGTAGATAGTGGTGAAGGTGCTTGACAGCTGTCCCTCTGTTCAAGTCCCAGCACCAACAAGCTGCCACAAGCTGTTGGGACCTTGAGCAAGGTCCTTCACTCTTCTCAGATACAATTGGGCATTGAGGTGGCAACCTGACCTCTCAAGAAACTGCCACTGAAAGGACATATATATCTCTCAAGGTGTGGGGAGTGTTCGTCATCTGATATGGCTTATGACACATTATCTTACAAAACCTAATTTTTGTAAATTGCAAAGCTGTAGCATCCAAATGCATTAGATCAAAGTGTGTGCTTCCACCATTGTGGCAGGACTTTGGGGAGGAACCAAACAAAAGTATGATGGTCAGGCGTTCATATACTGTACTGTTAGCCATAAACTGTTACTACAGTATAACGTACTTTTCATCCTTTTAGCAGCCATATTGATTTGATTTTCCACAGGGTTAAGGAGATCTTCAGAGTAGGAATTCTGAGTTGCGAGAGTGTTTTCTTTGGATTTTCCAAGTCAGAGTTACAATTTTTAGTCAAACAGCATAAAAAGTAAGAAGAATCTAAAAAACCTCCCACTCATGCAACTTTTTTTTTGTTGCATCCTGCGGGATCCCAGGCCTGACGCACACTTCTAGTCTCAACTTTTTGCCCTGTGAAACTTTCTGCCAAGCTTGAAAAAAAAAAAAAAAAAGAACCTCAGTAGTGTGCTTCTATTCATATCTGCATTCAAATCTGTTTAGAACACGTTCTGTTCAGTATGAATAATGTATTTATTTTTGGGTTTATCAGCAATGTTCCTAGATACTATTTCTCTCCAAATCTCCTAAGGTTGTAGGTGTATACCACACATAGTGTACAGGTTTTCCAAGCCCCAGATATGTGCATTTTAACAATGATGTGTCAGACGATGATGCGTCTTGAAAGGCTGGCAATGATAATGACAATAATAATAACAACACCATTTGTGGCACCGTAGTTTTACAATGTACAAAGGTGGTACCAGGGTTGTAGGGACATGACTAACTGTCTCTTAGGCAGTACTTTGTCCATATTTTGTCCGGGATGGACTCTCTCTCTCTCTCTCTCTCTCTTCCTTTACTTCCTGTGTCTATTTTTAATATAAGTACTTTTCCATAGATTGAGTAATCTGATGACAGTGGCATATGTCTTTTTTTTTTTCTAGTCGAAATAATAGCAAAAAGTCTTTCCTCCACGTCTGCCTGCAAATAAGAAGCGACAGGAAGGTGAGCATTGAGCGACCTGAAAATACACAGTGGGGAAACACAAGCAAGAATGCAAATTGTGCTCGAACATGAATAAACACATGCACGCTTACACACACACACACACACCTGGTTCAGGAGGCTGGGGCATGGGTGTAAATGCTGCTGTGCTCTGATTTCATTTAAAAAGAAAAAAAAAAAAAAAACAGCTTGCTGTCAAACAAGTCATCCGTGAGAGAGTCGGGTGGGAATCAGCATGTGTTGGTTGGGTGTGTATAAAGCATGGAGAAGGGGTTTAAAACAGACTGCTCTTTGACCTCACACTCATTCCAAACATGCTACTGTGTTGTCTGAAAAAACAAATAGTTGAAATTGTTCTTTGTTAATTACGATCTAGAGAAAAAAGTATACCATCTGCTTATTACTATACATAGAGTCTTATAGGCCAAGTAGTTTCTACCGTTTAATCTGATCAAACTATTTAACTATGAGGTTAACTACATTATATGTATCACTCCACATCACAAGTGTTCTAACATTCAGTAATTACACCAAGTGTCGGACAACAGCATGGGGAAAAAAGGTCAGTACCATGCACAGTACTGGGAAGAGGAGAGAGCAGCTGCCTGCCAAAACCCACATTCAAAACCAGTCACGGAAGCACTCACAGCAAAAAAAAAAAAAAAAAAATCTGATTATGATATGTCATATTAAACAACAATTCGTCTACTTAGGAATTGCCTCTAAGTTGATCTTTATTCTTTTGTTCATGACTAATGTGAAATACAAAGCGAACTTGCTTCTAAAGCAAGGCTGAATCCCAAATCCCCATCCTGATTGAGGAAACTACCTGGCGTGTTGGGAGAATTGGATTGTACCGTTTAATGCTCCTTGGGATTTGACCTGGGAACCCTGGAAGTTATGATATTCTAAATCTCATGTAATTTAAAATCTACTGTAATATGAAGAGAAACCTTATGTTCAAAGGAGATGTAAAGGACTGTCCACCACGTCCATGGTTTATTCTCCTCACCCTTTGGCTGCTCGGACCTTTGGATCCACACACAACTTGTGCACAGGTTTTTTGCCGCACAACCTTCCCATTTTCATCCGGGCTTTGGACCGGCACCGCAGCCACTGGCTGGGGTTTGGGCATTGCGTGGGAATTGAACCCGGGCCTTCCTGCACAGCAGGCAAGAAACTTACTAGTAAAAATTTGCTACTAAAAAACTGCTTTCATCGCTGTTAAATACTGTGCCAGTCGCCAGCTCAACTGCTAGTCATGGAAGGATATGTGTAGGTGGATAAATAAACAAAAAAGTAACCTTAATTTGCTGATAATAAATGGTGTTTATGGAACTGATGATATTCAATATAACAGCACTCCCTCTCATTTCATATTGCTTAATTATACCTAGTCAATTAATAGTACTAATGGGTTACTACTAGCACCTGGCAGCAATGCTATCCGCATGTTAAAATCTCATTATCATGTAACAAGAGCTCAGGGCATTTCCCCTTTTCACCAGGGAAGGACAATCTCTTCAATTTGCTTCATGGTCACTTCTTATGTTCACGATACAAGCACATGCTTATAACGAACACTTAGCATAGTCTTGCATTCCCTTGGGTTTGTTTAAATTCTACGGCACAGTTCTATTTGTCTGTTATATTTTTTCACTATTGTGTTGCTGATTTTTGATTAATCATTTCATCTTGTTAGCTGTGGGTGATCATTGGATTACAGTTTTAACCTAACCTCTTTGCTTTGACCTGCTTGACATCTGATATACTGTACATCTAACCCTCGCTTTGTGAGCATGAATTTGTCAAATATTTCTTTATAGTACAAGAAAAATAAGTATAGAGGATCAGAGTAGGCTTGCTAGGTTGAGACAGTCCTCATGCTACTGGATAGAAAGTACAAGTTCGGGAAACAGCTAAGCTAGCCTAGTGCTAAGACATTATCTTTATAAAAGAAATTAATATCTTTCATCTTCTATACCACTTATCATTACTGAGTCATGGGGGGAGGGGGCGGGGCTTATCTCTGTACAGGGCACCAATCCATTGCAGGACACACGTCAGGCAATTTGGGAACACGAATCGACTTAACCTGTTTGTCTCTGAACTGTGGGAGAAAACCATAGTATCAGGAAAAAAAACCATAAAGTATGGCTGCAACAGGCAAACTCCATGTACAGTGCACAAACCCGAGGTATGAACCGAACCCTCGACCCTGGAGGTGCGAGGTCATATTGCTACCCACTACACCACCGTGCCGGCTCATGCTTAATATCTTGTTCAAAAATTTTATCAACAGTATTGATCAGGAGAGGGACAGTAGATTTACCACGGAACACCATGAAAACATCAACATGAGGAACAAAAAGGGCACCACAGTGTAAACAAGACAATGCCTATAGGGAAGCTGCCATGACTCCTGCAGCATTAAGGGATTTGTACTGGAGCAAAATATCTGACAAATACTGATTGCCCTCTGCATGTGACAACAAACTTTCATGCCAATCACAAGTCTGGGCTAAGAGGTAGGATGGCTGAAAACATCACAATGCACGTAAATTACCCCAAACCAAGTGGCAAAATGTGCTATAGTCTGATGAGAGCAATTCCAAAAGGCTTAATAATTTCAGAATCCCAAAAGGTATGTTTGGCACAAAAAAAGCACAATCACCAAAGGAACACTATACCCATGGTGATAGCAGCATCCTGCTTTGGGACTGCTTTTTCTCTGCCAAACCTGGGGCTTTTTATCAAGATGAATCACCAGTTGATTTTAGCACAAAACATTCAGGCATCTGGTGTAAAGCCAGTGACCTTTCAGCACAACAGTGACCATGAGCATACGTCCAAATCAACAAAGTGATTACATAATCAAAAGAAGATCAATGTTCTGAATGGCCCAGCTAGAGCACAGGCAACTAATATGAGTAGAAATCTGTGGGGTGACCTGAGGTGGGCTGTGCACAGGAGACATCCTTAACAATCGATGGATCTAGAATGCTTTTGTAAGAAAGAGAGAAAAAATATTGGCAAGTCAAGATGTGGCATGCTGATTAAGTCCTAGTGTTGTTATAGAATGAGAAGGTGCTTCAACAAAGTATACTCATAGACAAACAAAAACATATCACTATAAAAAAATTATATAAAAATATGCACTGGTTCGAAAAACAAAACATTGTCTTTAGATTTTAGAACACATGACCTGTGGCATGGAACACAGGTAATGTAAAATTATTAGGTGTAATGTGTATAACCTAATGCAAATTCTTAAGGAGCGCTGTGCACGTGCAAAAGATTTGTATGTCCAGCTGACATATCTTGGTATGAAAAGTAAAGAAACACAATTTTGTGCACAATTATGTCACTATCGTATTTTAAGTAAATTTTGGGATAGTTTTTTCACTACATTTGTACATTAATTCATCTTCTATACTGCTTACACTGTTACCCCAGGACGTTTAGTACATGGGGCGGGGTACACCGTGGAGAGGGTGCCAATCCATCGCAGATAACACATACACTACAGGCCATTGAGAAATGCCAATTGGCCTAATCTTGCATGTCTTTGGACGGTGAGAGGAAACTGGGGTACCCAGCACGAACAGTAACCGCAACCTCCATGCACGCAGGCCAGAGGTGGGAATCGATCCCTCAACCCTTGAGGTGTGAGGCCACAATGCTAACCAATGCTAACCACTATGCCACTGTGCTGCCTCTCACTTCATTTGGTATTTTTTTCTTTTATTTTACAATAGCCCCTAAAACCCTTAGCCTTTTCAGAATTTTCTTTATGTTTGGTTTTAGTTTTTTGCATTAATAATTTTAATAAAGATATATAGGATTGCACAAGACAGAGTGACATGTTCATTTTCCCAGCACAATCTAGGCAATATAAAGCATTCTTTTGGCTGCTCCCGTTGAGGGGTCACCACAGCGGACCATCCAATCTGCACACGACTTGGCATTGGACTTACGCTGGATGCCTTTATTGATGCTTCCCTCCCATTTTTTTTATCAGGGCTTGGGATCAGCACTGCATGCAGTTTCTGGGTAGTAGTGATGGTAATGTCGGACAACCCACAGATAGCAGGGCTCAAACCGGGTCCTCAGATCCCCAAATCAACAACCTAGTGCCTTTGCTGCATGACCCACCATTCCCCTACAACATAGGCAATATGAACTATATGAAAGAAACAGCACAGATACAAATTATGTTGAAATCCATGTTTTTATGGCACGGTTGTTTCTATGATTAATAATAATAATAATAATAATAATACAATTTAATACATTTGATGAGTTTAACATTTTTGCGACATCATTCCCATATTCCGGTAATGGTAAAATTTTGGCATTTTAAAAGTAGTGATAACTTTGGGTTGGCACGGTGGCTTAGTGGTTAGCACTGTCGCCTTGCACCTCCAGGGTCTCAGCCAGGTTTGATTCCCATCTCTGTGTGCATGTAGTTTGAATGTTCACCCCACGCTGGGAGGGTTTCCTACATGTACTCTGGTTTCCTCCCACAGTCCAAAAACATGCAGCTTAGACTAATTGGCTTTCCCAATTTGGATTTGATTGTTGTGTGTGAATGTGTATGTACCCTTTCATGGATGTCCAGGATGTACCGTGCCTTGTGGCCTAAGTCTCCTGGAACATGGTCCAGGACCTCTGCGACCCTATATATATATATATATATATATATATATATATATATATATGTTTATATCTGAAAACCCAAATGCCCAGTTTGAAATCTGTAGACACACACCAGCAGGATATGCATATAAGTAGTTGTTGTTGTTGTTGTTGTTGTTGTTGTTTTAATCAGTCATTTATCAGTTCTTATAGTCACAGGTGTCTTAAAGCTGTAATAATAAGGAGTTCATTATGGCAAAAAATGTGTCATGTTTGTAGTTTGAACTGGCTCATGCTTCTAAAATGATTTAATCATACTGTATGAAGAGGTTGATGCAATATGTATCGATAATGTAACAGAGGTCAATAGCTTTTTCATGTATTGATTTTATTTCCATTCACATGAAGGGGACGTTTTTTTTTTCCTTCCAACAGTTTTTCTTGTTGTGTGTGGTTCAATGACAGCTTAAGGCCCCACTCACAAGGACAAAGAAAATGCACCACTATCCTTCAGTTCAATGAGAATGATGTGCAGTCAGACACACGAACACCTGCTGACGTGAAAAAAAAAAAGTGTGCCCGAGTTCCATTCGCAAGCACTCCCATGTAATTTATTCCCACAGACACAATCGCCCATAAGACCCCTAACCAGTGATTATGGGAATTATATCTGGCACAGCAGGCCTTTGAGCACAGCAAATTAGCCCATGGGTACCAGTTGTTTGGAGGCCCTAAAAAATTGGTTAGAACACTTCTAGTAAGAAATGCACAATTGTAGAAACACACACACACACACATTGAAGAGTGTTTGTCAAATAAGATCAAGTCTGCTTGAATGGAGGGTCCTTGAAAATGTCATTCATAGTCAGGAGACAGAGAGAGAAAGAAGAATTTTAAAAGAGGGAGTGAGAAAAGACAGAAGGAAATGAGTGAGAATGAAAGAATGAGAATGAAAAAAACAGAAGAGTGTCAGATCGAGAGGGGAAAAGAAAAATATGGTGAGAGAGCGAGACAAAGAGAAGGTCTTACTGTGTATGAGAGAGAGAGAGAGAGAGAGAGACAGACAGAACAGCTTGATTCTTTCCCAGGGGAGAGAGAGAGCTTCAGCATCCACAGCTGGTGCTGAGACTTCTCCCTTATAAATATTCGCATATTTAATTAGCCAGAAGTCCTCTCCGTACAAACACTGTCATGAGGCTCGGATTCGTCAGTCACACCGCATTCAACAATGACGTGTCTAAAGGGGAAATCAACCCAAAATCCAATTTGGTAAATTGTAAAACCCATTCACACAACACTGGTGAGGGATTCATTTCATTACAAGTATATTAGTTCGAAAGGAAAGGTATTATAAGCGAATGAATAAACATATTTTAAAGGCGTTTGCTCCATCTACAGGCTGAAAATGGCTGGATCCGCCTTGAGCCATGATTTGATGGAGTGCGTTTGGATGGCAGGTGCCAAGCACAAAAGCATCTGCGCTTGTCTAGAATACAGACTTCTGATTAACTCACTCATTCTGGACTGAGATTTGAGATAAACTTGAAGTAGCGGTAAGATGAAGGATGGGCTATAGGGGGTCTGATGCGTTCTGTACACACTTCTATCCGCAAGACTCGGGCTCTTTAAGGGTGCAGTCTGACTGGCTTTCTACACATCTGTGTGTCTGTTTGCACAAGAAAACAAACTTTGAAGGCCCTGACAGAATGAGGTGTTCCAAAGAAGATATAGTGATTCTAGTGTCGAGTGCCACGACAGAAAAACAGTCATACTATTATCAGGAGATTGTAAGCTTGAATCCACAGCCATGACTTTGTGGCCAGGAGTCAAAGAGAGCAGAATTGACCGTGCTCTCCGAGTGGGAGGGATGGCATTACTCTCTCTTGTCAAACAGAAAGACACTAGTCAGCGATGGCAGTCTGTGTTTGCAGAAGGGCAGTTAGTGGTGTGATGATGCATGAGCTGCAGTTTGAAAACATGCGGTTGCTGGCTTCATGCTACTCAGAAGCATATCTCAGCCTTTACCCTGCCTAATGAGTAGTTGTCCAGTCATGTGGAGAAGCTACCTAGTGTGTGGAACAAATACAATGCAATAATAATCATGAGGAGAAAAAGAAGGGAGAGAAGAAAAAGATAGAGTGAAATCTTTAATGCTTTGACATTCTGCTCAACTTTTCAGTAGAGCATATTTTAAGTTACTATATCTAATTAAAAACCTGCCTTGAATTTAATCTGATTGAGCCATCTCTACCAATCGGTTGAGGTATGTTATGCTCAAGGAATCCAGTAATTGTCTCTCTAAATAGTAGGGTTTTTCAATTGATTTTTTCGCATACAGCAAAAAATAAAGTAGAGCCAATGCCATGAAACATTTGTTTTGTTGAACCACAACACAAAAAGTAGCATTTTATGGTAGTATGTCTGTTTGTAAATGTATTTATACTTTTACCATGAATTGACATCTCAACCATTTGGAAGAGGTGTATATTGGGGCCTGTTAAAATCATTGATATAATTGTTGTTGTTATTGTGATAAAAGAATAACAAAATAACACGACAATTACAGTCATTGCTTTGTTGAATGAGGATGTTAAAAGGTTCATTTTTGAGAGTTTGTAGTAATGTGTATTGTATACTGTATGTTATGAACACTTTCTAGCAAAACTCTATATTAAGAGTTTGCTTATAACACAAGTATTTGTCCACTCTGTGGTTCACTTACTTTTTCCACTAGCATTTTAAATGTTGAATACGTGTATTCAATAAAGACATCATAGATCAGAATTTTTTGTGGTATTATTTTAGGCACATTACTGTATATTTGTCAAAACTCCTGACTTAAATGAAGATCAGATCACATTTTATGAGAAATTAATGCAGAAAACCATAAAATTCCAAAAGGTTCCAGTACTAATTCTTCCCACTGTATCTGTTGTATATAATTTTCCCATGACAGGATTCATTGGCAACTACCATTGGCGTTGAGCATTCTGTAGTATGTTACTGTCAAGAAATGCCAATAGCAAAACAGGTGTCCATACTGTAGCTAGGTTTCTATTCAATGATGCTAATCTTATCTTTGGTTTTATGACTCTCCAAAACATTTGATGTCTACAATATATAACAGCCAAAGCTATAGTAAGTCTACTCATCAAGTAGATGAAGTTATCACTCACTCTCACTCATCATCTATACCGCTTAATCCTGTATTCAGGGTCACGGGGGCCTGGAGCCTATCCCAGGAGACTTAGGGCACATGGCAGGGTACATCGGGTACCAATCCATCGCAGGGCACAGACACACACACATGCACTCACTCATTCACACACTACAGGCAATTTGGAAACGCCAATTAGCCTAACCTACATGTCTTTGGACTGTGGGAGGAAACCGGAGTACCCCGAGGAAACCCACCAAGCACAGGGAGAACATGCAAACTCCATGCACACAGAGACAGGAATTGAACTCGGACCCTGGCGGTGCAAGGCGACAGTGCTAAGCACTACACCACCGTGCCGCCCTAGATTAGATTATTTTCAAGTTATTTTCAGGCATACAGTGTAAAACCAGGCTCCTGTTTTCTCAAAAGAGAAGAGATCCACCAACTGGATTTGAAGTCAGTGTAAAAAATTTGACCATGTGGTTTATATGTTGTGTTGCTGATTTTTGACCTAACGATAGCAAGTTTCTGATCAGGGATTGGTTGTTTTTATTCATATTCAGAAGTTATTGTTCTGAGCTCAAGGACGATAGATTGTGAGTTAAAAACCCTAGAACTAACGGAGCTGTTGCAAAGCCAGCAAACTGGCAATCTAAACAACAACAGCAAAAAAAATCCTGTTGATTCCAACTGAACATCTTGTATAAAGTGCGTCCACCTTGAAAATCTGAATTTAAATAATTTCTAGATTCATTCGAAGCAAATTTATGCACATTCAGGAAACAGCACTTTGTGTCTTTGTCCTGTCAGATACGATGTAATACGTAGGTAGGGTTCCTTTTGCAGGTAATCCAAGTGGAAGGAATGGATTAATGAAGCCAATCTTGGTAAAATATTGCTTTCACAGCATTAATATGTTGATGAGACAAGCATGTTATGTATAGTACGTGTCCTACCCCTCGGTCAGATCAACAATTTGGTTTAGTCGAGGTGGCAGAAAGAATATTTTAACACAAATTCTGTATCGCATGTCAGTGAATAGAATGCATTTAGGCTAACAGCATGAATGATAAAGCAATAAAACATTTTTTACTATTCGGATATAACAGCCCTGCATACTTTTTTTTTTTTTTTTTTGAGTATTAAGGCTGAGGCTCATGAGTGGAAACACACATCTTTTACATCCAGTGTCTTTTCCACATTCAGTGAAAAGTATTTAAAAATGATAAATGCTACAGTACATCTTCAATGTAGATGCTGGTACCATGTTTGTCCAGTTGGAACTCTGACACTAAATCGACACCGTGTTAAAAACTTGGATGGAATTACATGACAACAGCTAACAGCTAAGACTTATTTTCATGTTTGTTATAGTTGAACAACTTCATATACAGCTTTGAATTTGAACAATATACTAGACACTGTTTGGTAACTTCAAGCAAGGTCACAACATTTATTTCCATACTGATTGCATTAACATTTGCCCAAGACCTTGTATTGATGACAAGAAAATGAAATCACTCCATAAAATCTTCTCCAGCACATTCCATAGATTTTTAATATGGTAAAGGTCAGGACCCTGTGGTGGCCCAATTCATGTGTAAAAATGATTCTTCAGTCCCGGTATCTTCGTGCTTTCTTTACAGATTCAGTCCTGATAAATCTTGGCATTGTTGCCCATTTGATCAAGGAAGAGAAAACAATGTTTGGTCTTTCAGTACATTCAGGTAGGCCGCTGATTTCAATTTCCCAACCAACTGATGCATCACTTCATGCGCTTCCCTTCTTACCCTGATGCAGCCCTGGCTCTGAAATAGGGTCAATCTGGACTCATCAGATTGCATGACCTTTAAAGTTCAATCTTTATGCTCATTAGAAAGTCTTATTTCCAATTAGACTCACTAACAACGTGAGTTCTCTTCTAATTGTATGTGGAAATTATTTAACTTTTACTATTCACCATAATCCTGACTGGTTTTTTTTTTTTTCTATGATGCAACTTCACCAAGAGTTTAAGTGATCTTCATCTTCATTTTTTTTTTCATCCACATTTCTTCTGTGAAGTTGACGGTTCGGCACGATCCTTCAAGATTGTGATAATGCAATCATGTGGAAGGAAACGCAGCCAGCATGGGGAGACCATGTAAACAGGACTCTAACCCTCGTCCCTATAGGTGCGAGGCCACAGTGTTAACCACTTCACCACCCTGAAACTAGTTCTTACTAGAAACTCAATTCTAGTAATTTCATTAGTCTTTTAATTTGTTTTTGTTTGATTGATACAGGCCAATCATTTTATCCTTCTAAAACACAGTAACATATTTTTCATGTATAAGAATCCTATAAATCCAGGGTATTGTTCCAAGTTTCAAGTTTTATTGGCACAGTAAAGTTTCATGACCACCCACCCCCACCCCCACCCTTGCTGTCCCCCAATGAATGGCACAAAAAAGTATAATAATAATAATAATAATAATAATAATAATAATAATAATAATAATAATAATAATAAATAAGCATAAAATAGAATAAAATAAAAATACATATAGGTACAAAAAGAAAAGGATATATATCAAACACAGAATATATAAAACATGAAAAAGTATGCAGTATGTTTGAGAAAAAACTAAAGTCTGCAGGTTTGGTGCTAAAAAGTTTTTTTGTTTTAATATGCATACATAACAGATATAAAAACTAATTTGCAAAATACAATTTATAACTGTTTTAAATTAAAATCTTTCAATGATCTTATTTGTCATGTAGGTGAACCTTTACTAATTTAGATTTCACACGAACAGACATAAACCAGAAAAAGTGTATTATTCTAAAATTCTAAATTGTTAAGATACTGTAACCTGAATTTGACATGGTTATGGGCACTACAAATGTTTTTTGGGGGGGGATCCCTAATTTTGCACAAAATGCTTAAATTTAGGCAAAAAAAAAATTTACAGGTCAAATGTTTCTAGACGCTTACACTAATTTTGATATCAATACTCATAAAGAAATATGAATAATTTGTATTTAAAATTATTATTGTTTGAACTGAGACACTATAGCACTGAAAAATGGCCAATTTTGGGGCACATTCATAATCATCTCTCCAAAACAACTGAAGTTAGCACCCTGAAATTTTTAGGTAAGCAAGATTGGTCACTTCCATGTTGCGTTAAAATAAAAAATAAAATAAAATCAGCACCAATATTGTGCTATGACTGTAAGAAAAGCCTCAAAGTATTGGTTTATTTAAATCTGAGCAGTGAGTTTTTTGGTAGCTGACAGTAGTTTATCAACAGCCTTGAGATTTCTATCATAAGTATGGAATCATAAGATTTATTTATTTTTACTTAATACAGTAAAAACTTGTCAAAATACATGGCAACATAGTTGCATACTGTACATTAAGATTTCTTATCTTGATTATTGTTTTTTTTTTTTTTTAACCGAATATTATGCTGCACAAAACCATATACACCAATTAGCCATAACATTACAATGCAAAGCATTATGCCTAGTATTGTGCAGGCTCCCCTAGTATTGTGGCGGCTCTGGCTCCACAAGACCTTTGGGGATGTGTCGTGGTGTCTGTTATCAGTACATTGGCAGTGGATCCTTTAGATGCTTTGTGTTGGGGCATGGGGCCTTGTTTGTTTGGCGCATTCCATAGATGCTTGATCAGATTGGCATCTTGCACGGAGGGTCGGCGATCTTGGCCTGTTTGCCCGTTGCTCCCTGTGCACAGAGAGCTGTGGTGCACAAGGTATACTGGTGTCTTTTTATCATGGCCAGCTTTGCAGGTTTTTCGTGCCATATTGAGTTATGGGCTTTGCCACCCATAAGCATTAATGAGTCTTGCGTGCACATGATCCTGTCACTATTTTTATGATATATAATTGAGAACAAACGTTATTATAAGTTAAGCCTTTATTTGTCATATATACATATATTCTTTGCATATCCCAGCCATGATACAGTGCCCCTGGAGCAGATAGGCTAAACTGCCTTGTCCAAGGGCCCAACAGCAGCAACCTAGCTGAACTGGGGCTCGAACCGCTGACCTTATGATCTGTAACTCAGAGCCTTAACACACTGAGCCCAAACGATATATTAACGATACATCATGTACATGTTACGGCTGGTCGGTGTACAGCCGTGGCCAAAAGTTTTGAGAATGACACAAATATTTGTTTTCACAAAGTTTTCTGCTAAACTGCTTTTAGATCTTTGTTTCAGTTGTTTCTGTGATGTACTGAAATATAATTACAAGCACTTCATACATTTCAAAGGCTTTTATCGACAATTACATGACATTTATACAAAGAGTCAGTATTTGCAGTGTTGGCGCTTCTTTTTCAGGACCTCTGCAATTCAACTGGGCTGCTCTCAATCAACTTCTGGGCCAAATCCTGACTGATAGCAACCCATTCTTTCATAATCCCTTCTTGGAGTTTGGGGGTTTTTGTTTGTCCACCCGCCTCTTGAGGATTGACCACAAGTTCTCAATGGGATTAAGATCTGGGGAGTTTCCAGGCCATGGACCGAAAATTTCAACGTTTTGGCCCCGAGCCACTTAGTTATCACTTTTGCCTTATGGCACGGTGCTCCAAAATGCTGGTGCTGGAAAATGCATTGTTCTTCACCAAACTGTTGTTGAATTGTTGGAAGAAGTTGCTGTTGGAGGTGGTTTTGGTACCATTCTTTATTCATGGCTGTGTGTTTGGGCAAAATTGTGAGTGAGCCCACTCCCTTGGATGAGAAGCAACCCCACACATGAATGGTCTCAGGATGCTTTACTGTTGGCATGACACAGGACTGATGGTAGCGCTCACCTTTTCTTCTCTGGACAAACCTTTGTCCAGATACCCCAAACAATCGGAAAGAGGCTTCATCCGAGAATATGACTTTGCCCCAGTCCTCAGCAGTCCATTTGCCATAATTTTTGCAGAAGATCAATCTGTCCCTGATGTTTTTTTTGGAGAGAAGTGGCTTCTTTGCTGCCCTTCTTGACACCAGGCCATCTTCCAAAAGTCTTCGCCTCACTGTGGGTGTAGATGCGCTCACACCTGCCTGCTGCCATTCCTGAGCAAGCTCTGCACTGGTGGCACTTCAATCCTGCAGCTGAATCCTCTTTAGGAGACGATCCTGGCACTTGCTGGACTTTCTTGAACGCCCTGAAGCCTTCTTAACAAGAATTGAACCTCTTTCCTTGAAGTTCTTGATGATCCTATAAATTATTGGTTTAGGTGCAATCTTAGTAGCCACAATATCCTTGCCTGTGAAGCCATTTTTATGCAATGCAATGATGGCTGCACGCGTTTCTTTGCAGGTCACCATGGTTAACAATGAAAGAACAATGATTTCAAGCATCACCCTCCTTTTAACATGTCAAGTCTGCCATTCTAACCCTATCAGCCTGACATAATGATCTCCAGCCTTGTGCTCGTCAACATTCTCACCTGAGTTAACAAGACGATTACTGAAATGATCTCAGCAGGTCCCTTAATGACAGCAATGAAATGCAGTGGAAAGTTTTTTTTTCGGGATTAATTTTCATGGCAAAGAAGGACTATGCAATTCATCTGATCACTCTTCATAACATTCTGGAGTATATGCAAATTGCTATTATAAAAACTTGAGCAGCAACTTTTCCAATTTCCAATATTTATGTAATTCTCAAAACTTTTGGCCACGACTGTATGCTGTTGTGTATTATGGAAGACCTTAATCTAGCACAAGACAGTGTCTTTTGGCACACTGACTTATGAAGGTTAGTGCTTCCTGTGACTGTGCTGCCATCTGCTGGCATGTTACAAAACTAGTCTCAAAACTTTTTGATACCACCTTTATAAATCTTATAAGCCTGACTTACTTGAGTAGAAGTACTCAAGTAAGTACTTATCAGACTATGTTATATAACTTCTGCATTCATGAAATTTCACATGCTCCTTCCTATCCCTAATAAGGAAGATATTATTACGTAAGAGATTTCCCAAAATGTGGAGCATTCTCAGCTCTATGTTAGATTTTATCCTGAAATGGCATAAAATATATTCTTAAAGCAGATCATTCAGTCATTACAGTGAAAGGTAATACCCTCAACTGCTCAGTGGTATGCTTGGATTGTAAATATTTCAAACATACTCTGTCTAAAGGGAATCCTACTCGAAAAATGAAATCCAGAAATCATATTACAGCTTCGAACACTTGCAGCATGATCAAACAGGCAATTTTCCGGACAAATTGTGTCAACAGAAATGCATCCTTCTTATTCTTTTTCTTTTTCTTTTCTTTTTTTTTTTACTTCCTTCCATCCTCCTATGATTACAAAACTACAGAAATCATGTGACATAAGAAATTAAGGACCATGTCTAACCTGTTTTGTATTCAGATTTAAGGATGCCAGGTTTAGTAAAAAGCATTGCACATTGGTATGTATGCAGCACATCGCTCCGGGGAATAAGGAATAGGAAATATGTGCGCTAACGATATGAAACTTGCAAATATCTTAGATATGGCAGCACAAATCTGAGGCGGTGTCAATTAGCTGGATATCCAGATTTAACCTGTCAAAGCGAAATCATAACAGCTTTTATCACCGTGCACACTGCGGAGTGTGAAAGGCATCATCTTTAATCACTTCCTCTCTCCTCTGCCTTCTCTCTCTCTTTCTCTCTCTATCTCTCTCTCGCTCGCTTTCGCTCTTTCTTTCTTTTTTCCAAGGTAAAAATGCGTCCCGCACAATGCAGGCTCCCCAGACAGCCGTGTTGTTTACTGCACATTAACAAAGGAAAAGGCAAAGTCGAAATTCTGACACAGGCTAAAGTGAACGACGTGCCACAATACCAGCGCTGGGAGAATTTTTATTTTCTTTCTTTCTTTCTTTCTTTTTTTTTTTTTTAAAGTAAAAGTTGGGGGCGAAATTGAGTTTTTTACTTTGGCTTGAGCACCTTTCTCTTTGCAGGCAGGTTTTAAAATAAAACTGCCACCGTGCCTGCCTGGCTGCCACTGAGTCACATTTTTCTGGGGTTGAAGGGTGATGAGAGTCTTTTTATCAAATGACATAATGTATGCGCTGGTGCAAAGTAACTCATCGATGTGCCCTTTGAGTTGATCTTTATCAGAAATGTGTCTATTTTATAATGTTTCTGGGTAAAAAGGCAATTTCTTGGAATACAATCTGAATGAAATATATAGTACATAATATCTAGTTACAGGTGTGGGTCTATGTGTGTATGCGTGTCCATTCAACTGTTTTTATCCACCTTTCACCTTTGCTGATAAGAAAACCTAAATAGAAAAGGCAGAGGTTAAACCTAAAGGGTAATGTCCCAATTTATTTCCAAAGTTTTTCACAAAGTATTTCAGTATTTCCGTAATGAGTACTAAAAAAAACTAGAATTCTAGCGGATCCGAATGAAAATGAAAATGAAAAAAAAAAAAAAAAACAGGCATAATTTAGTTTTCATAAGATTTCATAAGATTTTGCCTTGCTTAACATAATCATTGTTGGGTCAGTGCCGACTTTGACGCCGACAAAAAAAAAAACAGGATTAGGAATAAGTATAGTAACCAGATTAAGATGGTTTGGACGTGTATATCAGGGGTATATCAAGAGGAGAATTTTAGAGATGGAGCTGCCAGGCAAGAGGAGAAGATGAAGGCCCAAGAGGAGGTTTACAGTATGCATGTGGTGAGAGAGGACATGCAGGAGGTTGGAGTGACAAAGGAAGATGTGGAAGACAGAGTTAGATGGAGTCAAATGGTCCGCTGTGGCGACCCCTAATGGGAGCAGCCGAAAGAAGCAAAAGAAGATTTGGTGTGTCAGTGGTGTCTAAAAGGGTTAAGGCTATGAGTTCCTGATGGGAAGGTCAGGGGTTCAAGGCATTCTATCGAGCCCTTGAGCAAGGTCGTCTGCTCCAGGAGTAGTGTATCCTGGCCGACCCTGCCCTCTGACCCCAGGTTCTCAACGGGAATATGTAGGGGAAAAAAATTTTTTGCTGTAAAGTAAATATAACAAATAATCAAATCTTAATATTCTCTGGCTTTTCCAATCAGATGCATTTAATTGTATTTGAGCTATTTATCTAAAGGAAACCCACTGTATCTGATAGAAATAATAAGAAATTATATAAAGGCAGATGATCCAGCCACCCAAATATATTACAAATATTACCAATTTCCAACACTATAATCATATTTTTTGCATATAAAAACAATTAAAATATTTAGAAAAGAATGTAAAAAAAAATGACGTGTAAATGAAGTAAAATATTAAAATCTGAAGTAAAATCCACTAACACAAGCAAGTTTTAAATGCCCCCCAGGCTCCGAATTTAGCATGATATATGGTATAATGCTAATAGGAGGGCATTAGAGGCAGTGGTAGGTTTTTCGCCGGCCATGCGGAAAGCCCAGGTTTGATTCACAGCCAATGCCCAAAACCCCAGCCACTGCCGGTCCTGAGCCTGGATAAAACTTGAGGGTTGTGTCAGGAAGGGCATCCAGCATATAACTTGTGTCAAGCTTGTGTGCGGATCAGATGGTCCGCTGTGGCGACCCCTTTGCGCGAGCAGCTGACCAAGATTTAATGCTGATAAAGCTGATTGTTAATGAGTTCAAACTGTTATAAGTTTGCACTTACATTGTATAAAAATTGCTGATGGTGGGGCTATTCAAAATCCAACAACATCAACCATCTATCAATTTTTCGAGTCAACATTAATGAAGAATGTGGACCTGTGTGTGTATTCAGACCTGTCAACTAACATGTATAAAATCCCCTACTTTTAATGCTGGCAGAATGTTCACATTGTTAAGTTGTTCATATCAACATCATGTATTAAATACTCCACATATAAGAATGGGCGGTGCCATCAAAGAACAGGCAGTTTAAATTTATTTCCAAAATGGCCGACATACTGAGCAAAAACCCCATTAGTCGACGGACGCAAATTAGAAGTGAAAAGATTAAAGTAGCCAGAGGCTGTTGTAGAGAGTCTCAGTGTTGAGAGATACTACGCTCTTATCTGTCACGTCCACTTGCAAAATCCAGGTACCGTGTAGACAAGTCCTAGCCATTGTAAATACAGCGATCAGCTATAACATTATAACACAAAATGTTAGTTTTACCACCTAAGCCGTGCTGCCCTTCAGGGCATGGCTGTGCAGGGCTTCAGGGGGGGTGTTGTTGTGTTTGGGACCAATACGATGGCAACCGATCCTTTGGGTGAGTCTTCCATGGATTGGATTAGTTTAATCCTCCATGGATTGGACTAACATTGGTTGCTCAATCCAGTTGGAATCTGGGGAATTTGGAGGGTGGGTCACGACTTTAGGCTCTATTCGTGCTTGGCCCCATGCATGGTGGGTTGTGGTGCATTAAGTATTATGGGTGTCGGGGTGTCAGGCGAGCCCATATCTTTTTCCACTTCTCGCTCACTCCAGGATGCTCACTTGGTGTGCGGGATCTCCTTCTACAGGTTTGTGAAGGGGTGGGGCGGCTAAATCTGGCCCGGCTGGAGGGAGATGATCACCTATGGATCTCTGGTTGGCTCCACTGTTTAAAAGGAAGGTGTGGAGCTTAGCTCAGCGTTCGGAAGCCAGAAAAAAGTGGATGTCCTCAAGGAGAGTGGCATGCAAGGAGCCATGCCATGTACCCCTGCGACTAAAGGTGTGTGGAACGTACACAGACAGGTTTTTGTCCAAATGGGTCATTTTGACATGAAGCGATTTCCGTTCATGCACAAAATCTTGGACGATTGAAAACAGACTTTTGGAGAACTCCTTCCAGGCTGAAGATGTTTAGGAACTCAGGAAAAGAAAAAGGACAGGGAAAGAAAACAGACTTTTAAGAGTGTGTGCTGCATGCACCGTATCTCCTGTGTTTGATGTCAGAATGTGACATACTCAGGAACAACTTGTTTTCAGGCTTCATATAGGCCAATATGGCTGTACAGTTATGGAGTTATGGTTTCCCTTACTGCCTATTGGTTTGGCCTGCTTTGACAGCATGTTTTCGCATGTTAATGCGGCAAAGTTTTTTTTTTTTCTTCTAAGAATGAAGGAAGAAAACTTTTTTTTTTTTTAAGACCTACATGTGGACTCCATAGCAAAAGTCCTAGTGTAGAATTACTCTAATTGTGGGATAAACTGTACTGTTTAGAATTTTTTTTTCTTTTGTTTTTTTCTTTTGTTTTTACTAAAAACCCTCCAAAATAATTTTTAAAGGGTTGGGGAAAAAATGTCTTCAAAATCGCTAGCAACTTTCAGCATGCTTTGTGAATTTTGCCTGTGACAGTTCCCCAGAGATGTTCAATCGAATTTATTTGGTTCTGTTTTCTTGACAGTATCTAACAATCTAATGACCTATTTTAAAGCATTGCAACCCTGACTGGACACTAAGTACTGCATATTCATGTTAACAAACATGGTCTTTATTTGAGCTTTATATAAATGCTTTCTGCTGGCTTGACTTCTTTGTTTTTGTCCCATGGGGTCTGAGCACTGAGATACTCTGTGAACCATTCTGATAACTTTAGAAAAACAAACCAGCAAAGAAAATATATAAGGATGCACCTCCTATTCATATATGCATATTTAGAACCTACATCATCTCACATTCTCAATACGGCTTATCATGTTCAGGGTCAGGGGAAGTCTGGAGCATATACCAGGGGACTCGAGGCACTAGGTGAGATATACACCGCACGGATGCTAATCTATCACTGGGAACACTATGGAAAATTTGGAAATGTCAATTAGCCGAAAACTTGCAAAAATGAGAACCAAAAAAAGTCCTTCAAGAAGCTTGGATAACTATTCATCAAGATTACATAAATTTTTTTTTTTTTTAAATACAAGAAAGTCCAACTCTTTGGAAGCAACATGAAGAAATGAGGGGTGGCTGTAGAGTTTTGCACAGTACTGTCCATCTACTGTATATTTATAAGATGAATCTGCATTACTGCCAATTCCTGTGAAGAGTTAATAAACGTCTAACATTCTCAGAATGACATGTCCATTGTACGTTGACTTGAAGTCAATGAGCAGGGCTAAGACTGAAAGGGAAAAGTGCAGATAAAAATGGCCCAAATAACTCGCTTCACCTTCTATTCTTTGTAATTCCAGATAATGAGCGCATGAAGCAGGAAGGCACTTTGGAACAAATTATGGAAATTGATTTAAGTCTTTCAGGAGAAACACATCTAATGATTTTCACTCCGCAGCATTTTTCTTCAGCCGTCACTCACCTCGAGATCCGGCACACCTTCCTAATTCAAGAAGTGCTTTTCCTTCATAAGTGCATCAGCATAATGTTCACTTGTGGAAATTGGTACTTCTAAATGAAATATTCAAAGGAACATTGGGTTCTGTCATTTGGCTCAGGGCTACTCTGAATTTTGACATAACCTCGGCTGTCAGAAATACTCACGTACTTTAAAAAGGTCATACTACCCAAACTGCACCATTTGCCACAGGTTAAAAGAGAAAACTGTATTTGTTTAGAAATACTAAATATTTAGAGATGTAAAATCATTGATATTCACATGCTCTTGCAATGTATTGAATAACTGGTACGAATATTTTCATATGACTTTTTCCAGTATTTATACAAGTTTATACAAGTTCTCAAATATACAAAATAGATCTTCTAATAGGTGTGCATCTACAAGGCAGATTACAGGAGCTTGGACAGTATGGTAGATGCGTAACATGAACTGTTAATTTAACAAATGAACACGTATAAGATTTTATCGTATATGGCATAAGATTTCAAACATAAATGTATGTATGTATGTATGTATGTATTATTATTATTATTATTATTATTATTATTATTATTATTATTATTATTATAAGTGTCAGTGCTTTACAACAGTCAGGTATTTTTACTTAGTGAGGTTCTTTAGGACTTTATGGGATTCTGATGAATTTATTTTATTTTTCTTCACTTAAATAATTAAAAAGATGGACAGTTTATATATGTTACAATGTAAATGCTACTGGACTAATTTCCAGAAATTAAACACTGTAATTACTTTGGAGCATGCTTTTATTAAATTCACTTTGGCGTGCATCACACCACCAACATATCATTACTTTTCCTAAAACGTCTTACATCCCCAAAGTGTATTATTTCCTCCAGATTTGAATAACAAAATGATGTAGCCTACAGGTATCTCAAAACATTGGAGTGTGTAAGTTATCAGTGTGTAAAATAACAGCATTGTTGGTGTGTATAGAATTATAGAATTACAAATCTTAATTAAAACAAAATAAGCTGATGTCTTGGTAACAAAACACTTTTCTTTTTCTTTTTTTTTAACCATTTCCGATGTGCCAAATTATTGAGCTGCATCAAGCATAAAAAAACTGAGGAGTTTTGAAATGACAGGAACTGGCTTAATAACTCTTTATACATGAGCAAAACCTGGAAGGATAGTACTGCACCGCCAACTTTGTGTAGGAAATGTGGTTTGTGTGTGGGGGGGGGGTGGAGATCACTTAAACACTTAGTGAAACAACAATAAGAACCATAGCTAAGAGCATTTCTATACGCACACATTGGATTGGGGCTAAACAGCTGTGGTGGCAAATTGTTAGGGAGTGATGAGTGCGTCAGAAGAAAAAGAAGAAGAAGGGAAGCTCATGAATTGATACACGGAGGTAAAAGGCTCTATTTTAAATAAAACAGACGGATCCAGATCCTGAAGCAAGGTCTAAAGCATGAAGAGGAAGTGGTCCAGTGATTAACAAACTGGTAAACAAGGCAATACTAGATTTGCCTAGTAGAAATCAGGAGATCAGGGGACAAAAACAATGGACATAAACAATGAGGCTTGGGATACCAGGGCACAAGGCTATGCTGATCGGTGCTTTGCAATGACTATGGATGAGTTTGTATGATCAGTAATCAGGGGGTCTTAAGCTTCTGACTTGGAGTTGAAGGCCAACAGTTTCTCTTAGGAGTTATTGTGTCTGGGCACTGATTCCACTGTCGATGTGACAAGAATGAAATAGTGTACTTCAAGGCTTTGGCACAATATGCTCTCCTTCTTGTTCTTCTTCTTCTCCATTCCCTGTTCCAGTTTTTTTTTTTTTTTTTTTTTATTGTTATTTTGGCATAGGCTTTATGCCAACTGCCCCTTCTGTTGCAACCCTCCCACTTTTATCCAGGCTTGGCTAGTGTGACTAGACGTAAGTGTGCCCTGCAGCACTGGCTAGATGTGAGGCACAGGCCTGAGACAATAACTGAGAAAAATAAGTTGAATATTATAAGAACTACAAATCGCATTACTTGACTAACCCGATAATAGTACAAATAACAGCTTGAATAATATTCACAGCAGGGTTTTATATGTTTTTTTTTCCTCGCTTTTTGTCATCAGATAAACTTTTGCTGACGGTACCAAAGACAAAGTGCAGGTGATCGGGCGTTCTCTGTGGCGGCACCCAAACTGTGGAATGACCTACCCTCGACCATTCGTGAGGCCACATCACTGAGGGTGTTTAAGTCCCATCTCAAAGCTCACATGTTTTCTCTGGCATTTAAACCAACATGTGTGTGATGTGATTTTAATTATGTTCCTTTTTAATATTTTTTTTTCCTTAATTTAATTCACTTATTTTATTGTATTTTTATTATATTACTATATTATTTTATTATTTATGTGAAGCACTTTGGGGCATTCTTGTTGTTAAAGTGCTATACAAATAAAGATGAGTTGAGTTGAGTTGAGGTCTTTTGCTGGCATCAGCAGGAGGAGCCTTACCATTTCCACACCACTGCAAGAATCGGAAACAGGAGACAGTTGAGGTACCGTAAACGCTGATAAAGCAGTACAATATACAAAACACTAGGGATTGTTCTGGCAAAAAAATATGAATAATCCAAGTTGTTGAGAAGCAGTTCTCGGAATAACTATAGCAAATTTTAAAGCTGCGTTAATGCTATTAAGTGGTGTGTTAACGCTAGACAGGGGTAGAGGTGGGTAGTAACGAGTTACATTAACTCCGTTACATTTACTTGGGTAACTTTTTGAAAAACAATGTACTTCTATGAGTAGTTTTACTGCGCCGTACTTTTTACTTTTACTTGAGTAGACTTGTGATGAAGAAACGCTACTCTTACTCCGCTACATTCCACTCCACTCGACGCAAAACACATGGTTTTTATACACATATGTTTATAGGAATAGTCCACAGGATGCTGTAACCTACAAGTAAACTGGCTAGAATATAGAGTCAGAGTATGTTCATATAAACATAAATAGAGGAGACGGCGGGGGTCCATAGCTTGTAGAACCTTGTGAAGCAAATATTTCTGTGTTTTATGCCCAAGTGGCTTGGATCTGATACTCACCACACGAGTGACATTACTAAGGAAGGGATTTCCAGGCTGACATGATGTCCCAAGGGATGTTCTAGTTGGTCAGGACCCTTATGATGATGCCTCTGTCGGACGTAGTGAGAATGAGGGAGGGAGAGTATGGCTGTCCTCAGTCAGTGCAGCATGTGGACGTGCTGCTTTTTGGCTAGGTATACGATTTTGTAAGACAAGGTGAAGTCACTGACGTGTGTTCCTGGTTGCAATGTTGAAAGGAAAGAAATCTGCATGAAAAATATCTTCCACGTAGAATTTCTTCTATCATTATAATAGTACAATTTATGCAACCTAGTTGTATCATTCCACACTGATATCTACAGTAGTGTGGTTTTAGAGAATGCTTTTGAAAACATCGATGAATATCTTGTTTTGAGGTAAAGTGCTTTGTCCGTTGATAACTGTGTGTTGTAAGTATTTGTAATTAAATGATCCTGGTCAGTGTAATATTTAAATAAAGAAGAAAAGAGCAGCATGGGCACTATTAAGGCTGAATTAGCAGGAAATGGCTGCTTTTCACCTCCTGCTTACAAAGAGAGCAGCTTTATTGAGAAGTCAGATTCCCCCTTTGCTTTCTTTATTTCATTATATTTTATTGTAACTCTGGAGATACTGCTTCTGCCAGCTCAATATTTGGAACTATATTTATTTATATACTTTCATATAACGCCCACATATTCTCTCTCTCTCTCTCTCTCTCTCTCTCTCTCTCTCTCTCTCTCTCTCTCTTTCGTTCTCTCTTCCTTTCTCTGTAAAAGCAGTTGCAGGCACTCATGACAGGTCCTCATCGTTGTGATTCATAGATCCAAACGGTGCACATATTACATATTTTGCATTGTAAAATCTGGTTTGTAGAGAAGCAAAGGGGAAAAAAAACATGCATGACAGAGAGTCAAAGAATTCAATTTTCCTGATATTCATGGTCGAGGTGTCAGAGGGCTACAGAATACAAATCCGAAGCTTTTACCTGCAGAAGAGGAAAAAAGAAAAAAAAAAACGTTTTTTTTTTTTTTCTTAATTATTATTCAAATTGTAAGTAATGCACGGGTGCAGGGTTTTGATTTACATCCTCGCATGTCAGGCATTCCAACTCTGCATGATTGCCCACAATTAAACAAGCAACCTGTGCTTTCACAGTGTGTTTTCATCAAATTTCCATTTTCGCTTCCCTACCGTTGAATTTCAGTCACCATCTTAACTTTGTCAGCTTGAACTCGGCATCACTGTACACTTGAACTTATGCGGTTGCCATTGCACTTTCTTTTTCCCAAAGGGACAAAACTACTCATAAATCTACACAATACATATTACATTCTTAAATGCTTAATCATTGCAATCATTGTACAGATTTACATGCAATACAAAAATCCTTCTCTTCCACCTTGCCACCATATTTTGGCAGCGCAGTCATGTATTTAATGCCGCCTTGTCCGCTTTGCCTTGCTCGAACCCCCGCTGCCATCTTAAAGAGATTTTTAAAAAATTATCAGCATGATGTTTTTTGATCCATCCTGTAAACATCTTCAAATCTGCACATTCAATATATATATTACAACATTTATAATATTTTTATCCTGCCGTACATTTTGTCTTCTTTTTTTTCTTTACACTAATAGACTTCCCATAAACTGTAACAGACCTGTTTTCTCATAAGACAGTGTGTAAAGCCGATGAAATCACTTCACTGCACAAAGGCTTACAAGAGGAAACAGAGAGCTGTTTCAAAATCACTAGCTGAACAAGGACATCTAGGGGGTGAACGCCGGTATATCGCCTCTTAACACTCTTATCGCCTCTTAACCCACAGCTGGGCGGCTTATTAATAAATGACACTGATCTGATCCAGAATAATGACATTAGCGGTTGAAAAGTTCTGTACTCATTGGCTGTTAAGAGAAACAAACATCTTAAATCCACTTCACCTTATGTCAGGTTTGATCAATAACCCCACCAGGTTCAAGGTATGATCTGGGATCAAAGAAATAAAGGTCAAATCCTTCTGTTTCACACTTATGTTCAAATAACCTGAACATCATAGATCTAGATAATAGAAACAGGGATCACAGAGAGACACAAACCTTTTAATAATAGGATATTAACCAGTTAAACCAAGCGCAGTGATGTGTTATTGACTGTTATTGACAATTTCTGTACCATATATAAGTCTAATGATAATGCTTTCAGGAAGGACAACACAACAAATTCATTCATTTAAGAAATTTAACACTAACAAATAGACTTCCTGTATGAGCTTGAAGAATTCTTATTTCACTACAAATTGAAATGTTAAAAATTGTGTTTGGTCAATGTGCATTCATAGGAGGGGTGTTCAAGTCAAACAGGGACTTGTGATTAAATTTCTTGTGAATGAAGGTGTAAAAGAGATTGACATTTATGGACGACTTCAAACACAGGACGTTGAGGAGACTTTGTGTGAAATGTCACAGTAAGTCATTTGAATGGTGCAAATTGGAAAGATCCTGGCCCAGGTGGCTTGGAGCCCTCAGTAGCCCACATTCCTGTAAACATTCAGCGAGTGGAACACCTGAGCCTTAAAAATCAGCAGATAACTCGTCGCAAATTTGAAGAAGACATGCATCTGTCTGTGGGAACTGTACACACAATCATTGATGAATACCACATGCACATTACAGGAAATTGGCTGGGAGTTTTTGCCACATGCAGTCCTGACTTCACTCCAAGCCATTTCCACATGCTTTGACCATTAAAGGAGTTCCTGGGAGGCGAGCGTGTGAAATGTGAAGTAGGCATTCCGATCAGGAAAAAATTCTCCCTTGATGTTATCCAAGCACTAGTGAAATGCTGGGATAAGGGAAGTGGTGTAGCAGGGGATTATATAGAGAAATAGACGCAGTTTTTGACTCTCTTTACTCACTCTACTGTGTTCTTTTATTCTGCACAATCAAAAGTCCCAGAGCTTCCAGTGTCAGAACCTTCAGTTTTCTGATACTTCAGGACATTGAGGGTTATGCGTTTGCATTTTTTATGTAACACGATGAGTTGTACAATGTATAATAATGTAATAATGCATGTTTGTGTTATTAATTTGAAGAGAGAGAAATGTAGGGACTGAGGAAAGAACAGTTGTTTGCAACTTAAAATGGACTTATAATTCAACATTCACTTTTTAGCCATTTGTAGACATTCAGATGGGTCTCCAGGCATTGTTTCTTTGATTTTTCCTCCGACTCAATGCTTAGCTCCGCCAACCTCTGCTGTTCTAAGCATTTTTACAGTAAACAATGCTAGGCTAGGAGCTGACGGCTAATGACCAACTTAGCGATATTTAGCTCTTAAGAGGGCCAGCATTTCGTTAGCAATTAGCAGTGAACCGTTAGCAGCTAACCTATCTTTGGCTCTGAAGAAGCGCTGTTAGCTGTTAGCGGTTAGCAATCAATCAGTCAACATTTATTTATATAGCACATTATAGCATCCAAAGTTGAACTGAAATGCTTCACAGCATTAAAACAAATGACATTTAAATAGCAATAAAATATACAAAACGCATAAAATGATTAAATACCAAATGCCATTCTGAATAAATTAGTTTTAAGTTTTGCTTTAAACAGAGGCAGGTCAGTAATATTATGTAACTCAGGTGGAATGGTGTTCCAGAGTTCAGGATTTCCATCGTCTGCACTTCGACCGAGGGAACATTAGTAAGTTTTGGTTAGCAAAACATAAAGCTACTCGGTTGGTAAAAGCTTACTGTCACACACGAGTAAGAAGGTGTAGCTAATCACTATTAGCTAACTTAGAATTCTTCAGATCTTAGTTGTGTTGTAACTTTTAAATCATAAAATTTTGAGTATGTAATCATAAATTAGCGCTCTTACACATATTGTTTTTTTCCAATATATTGTTTGTTAGAAATGCAACTGAGAAAGACTTGATAAGGTCCTGAACATGAACGTTTCTGGTTCTGGTGCAATTTGGACACCACTAAGACGTCTAACATACTAGGTTAGGGTTAAGGTATAAAAAAAGGTTTTAAGAATAAGTTCAAAATAAATACAAAAAAAAGAAATGATGTTTGATTTAATTAGCTACAGCCACAGGTATAAACCTAACGTATTGCTTATTTTGGGACCCAGATTTCATCATTATAATAACAAGGTATGATTATTTTGTTCCTGTATATATCATTCTGTTTTCTTAATCGCTGTTATTTTTGTCTCTCACCTATTCCTTGTGACTACATGTTTAAACATTATATAATTTTTCTCTACTTCTATATTTATATAGTTATAATGAGATTTCTAAGCCTCAGGCCCCTTCGAGCGGTTTAATTCACTTCATCAGTTATTATCTTACTAGCTTTCGCCCGACTCATTTATTGCCATTTTTGTTAATATTTGATACATTAAGGAATCCTAATTCTATAGCTTAAAACATATACTAGACATACAGTATGTGCATCCAGCTTTGTGGCAGAGCACATACTGAAGGACCATACAAGTTGGTAACAAAAAGTTTCAAAACAAGTTTTGTAACATGCCAACAGATTGCAGCACAAGGATGCACTCACAGTCACAGGGAGCACCAGCCTTCATAAGTCAGCGTACCAAAAGACATCGTCCTGTGTACATTGGGAGCTGTGCAACTGGTGCTATAGAGTGAACATGAAATTCTGCGTCAAACTGGGCGAGTAACAATGGCGAGTCTTTCGAGACAACATTGCTGCCATTGTTAATGTTTCTTAAGGAACAGTCCAGGCAATTCCCACGTGTGATTTGAACAAGCGCTGGGTTGCTGCCAAGTTCATCCTCAGGCTGCTGATCCAGGAGCAGTAGAAACATCATCTCAATGTCTGTGAAGAACTCTGTCAAGGTGCTGTGGATGACCCGTTCTTCCTGTCGAGGCACATTACCAGTGACGAAACCTGATACCCTGAAACCCTGAACTGAAGCAACAGTCTCAACAGTGGAGGAGCCCATCATCACCATGACCAACAAAGGTGAAGCAGATCCACAGCCACCCAAGTGCATGCTTATTGTCTTTTTCAACAGTCAGGGCATTGTGCATCGAGAATTTGAGCCCAGGGGCCAGACCTGCAATAGTGAATTCCACTGCCAGGTTTAAAGGCATCTGAGTGAGGACATACGGTGAAAGTATAGATTTGGTACATACATATCTACACCATATATATTCAAAAGCAGGAGATTTTTTAATTGTTTATTTAAAACATAAAAGGAACAAAATGAGCAGATTTGATCAGATCTGTGTAAAGTGAAAAGAAGGAAAGGTTAAAATAGCATATTTGCTCAGGCGTAGCACACTAGTGGTGTGAAAAAGATCAAGATCAAACAATGCTGTAAATGACAGTCGACCTACAGATCCAACCGATCCTCCTTCACCCTCCACTTGAAAAAGTCAACATATCCATTATATTTACACACATGGACAAAATTGTTGGTACCCTTCAGTCAATGAAAGAAAAACTCACAATGGTAACAGAAATAACTTTAATCTGACAAAAGTAATATTAAATAAGAATTCTATGAATGTTAACCAATGAAAGTCAGACATTGCTTTTCAACCATGTTTCAACAGAATTATTAAAAAAATGAACTCATGGAACAGGCCTTGACAAAAATGATGGTACCCCTAACTTAATAGTTTGTTGCACAACCTTTTGAGGCAATCAATGCAATCAAACGATTCCTGTAACTGTCAATGAGACTTCTGCACCTCTCTGCAGGTATTTTGGCCCAGTCCTCATGAGCAAGCTGCTCCAGTTGTTTCCGGTTTGAAGGGCGCCTTTTCCAGACAGCATGTTTCAGCTCCTTCCAAAGATGCTCAATAGGATTGAGGTCAGGGCTCATAGAAGGCCACTTTAGAATAGTCCAATGTTTTCCTCTTAGCCATTCTTGGGTGTTTTTAGCTGTGTGTTTTGGGTCATTGTCCTGTTGCAAGACCCATGACCTGCGACTGAGACCCAGCTTTCTGACACTGGCCAGCACATTTCTCTTAAGAATCCCTTGATAGTCTTGAGATTTCATTGTACCCTGCACAGATTCAAGACACCCTGTGCCAGATGCAGCAAAGCAGCCCCAGAACATAACAGAGCCTCCTTCATGTTTCACAGTAGGGACAGTGTTCTTTTCTTGATATGCTTCATTTTTCCATCTGTGAACATAGAGCTGATGTGCCTTGGCAAAAAGTTGCATTTTTGTCTCATCTGTCCATAGGACATTCTCCCAGAAGCTTTGTGGCTTGTCAACATGTAGTTTGGCATATTCCAGTCTGGCTTTTTTATGATTTGTTTTCAACAATGGTGTCCTCCTTGGTCGTCTCCCATGTAGTCCACTTTGGCTCAAACAACGACGGATGGTGCGATCTGACACTGATGTTCCTTGAGCATGAAGTTCACCTTGGATCTCTTTAGAAGTCTTTCTGGGCTCTTTTGTTACCATTCGGATTATCCGTCTGTTTAATTTGTCATCAATTTTCCTCCTGCGGCCATGTCCAGGGAGGTTGGCTACAGTCCCATGGATCTTAAATTTCTGAATAATATGTGCAACTGTAGTCACAGGAACATCTAGCTGCTTGGAAATGGTCTTATAGCCTTTACCTTTAACATGCTTGTCTATAATTTTCTTTCGAATCTCCTGAGACAACTCTTTCCTTCGCTTCCTCCGGTCCATGTTGAGTGTGGTACATACCATGTCACCAAACAACACAGTGACTACCTGGAGCCCTATATATAGGCCCACTGACTGATTACAAGATTGTAGACACCTGTGATGCTAATTAGTGGACACACCTTGAATTAACATGTCCCTTTGGTCACATTATTTTCAGTATTTTCTAGGGGTACCATCATTTTTGTCCAGGCCTGTTCCATGAGTTTATTTTTTTTAATAATTCTGTTGAAGCATGGTTGAAAAGCAATGTCTGACTTTCATTGGTTAACATTCATAGAATTTTTTTTTATTATTACTTTTGTCAGATTAAAGTTATTTATGTGACCATTGTGAGTTTTTCTTTCATTGACCGAAGGGTACCAACAATTTTGTCCACGTGTGTAAGGCAGATCCAGGAGCACTAACTTCTCATCTCGGACAGCCTCCCAGGTGGATCGGCTTCGCGACAGCTGTAGATATTTAGCCATCATCCTCAAACAGAATTATTTCAGTTCTGCTCATGTCTGCTCCCAGGGTTCATTATTAATGCATGACTCAGGGCTAGTCGGCTTTGACGCAGATGCTTTACATTATTTACAAACTGGAAACAATGTGGGAGATGTGGATTACAAGATGGGAGACTTTTAGAAAAATTTGAATAATGGATGAGGAAAAAAAGGGGTGCATATATATGCAAAAGAAATCCTTCACACTCGTCTATATGCTTTGAGACATGCATATCTGTCTATCTCTTTTTTAGAAGAAGAGTTTCACATGTGCGGGATGAACAGAGATGATTGTGTTGTTTCTGCTGCTTTCTTTTTTCTTTGGTTCTATGACTTTTCTATCTTGTTTAACAACCAGGTACACCGGGAATTTGGCATGGAGCGTGGTCAGGACTATACGGGACAACGTGGCAATAACTCCCAGCCGAGTTCCTGTAATGTGCAAGTAGTGTTCATGTATGCAGTTCCGACAAACAGATGAGCCTTGTGCAAGTTGGCTGTCGATTTTCAGCGATCAGGCATTCCAACGCGAACAACGGCAGTGGGCTCCAACGAACCTCATCTGTTATCGTCATTCATGGACGTACGCCTTCTTTAAAATGTTTAAGCCACTTTTTCTTTGAACTTTTGCTATCTGGTCAAAGCTACAGAGTACCGAACACCAGGACAGTCAGGCACAAGAAGAATTTTTCCCCAGGCAGTTTACCTCATGAATAGTTAAATGTTTTCCTCACTGTGCAATAAAGATATGTGCAATATTAAGATGTGCAATAGGTGCAATACTGTGCAATGCCACTGATATTTATTTGACTTCTTTGATAAAACCCCAGATCCTACTCCATTTGTTGTCAACCTTTTTTTTCTTCTTTTTTTTAGTGTTGCATGTGTTGTTGTCTCTGAAGGCTTCTGTCACTAGAGCAAATTCCTTGTACTGTATGTGCAAAATACTTGGCAAAAAGCTCCTTCTGGTTCTGATTCTGATTCATCTAAACCAGTACTGCTACTAAGAGTCTCATCACCATACTGTGCTTTTTTTTTTTCTTTCTTTTTTTTCAGTTTTACACGGTCATCATTCACAAGGCATTTCATCACAAGTCTCTGTTTGACTTGAATGCCCCTGTGCAAAAGTTTTGAGCCACCCCTCATTTCTTCATATTTTGCTTAGAACCTGACTTTCTTGAATTTTCAACAATAGTTCTCCAGGATTCCTGAAGGATTTTTTTGGGGGGGGCTCTCATTTTCAGTCCAGTCCGTGCACCTGACCGGTTTAAAAAAAATTTTTTTTTTCTTGACATACAGTATAAATCATTGAAATCTACCTTAAAGAATGAGCCAGTGAGAAACCAATGCAGATGACGACAGATGATCAGACGGTGATTAGTACAGTATACTGGTGATGCTGAAGGCTGAGTGGTTGGAACAGAAAAGAGGGGAAATGAAGTTGCTGCTGAGGTTGTTACATTAGCAACCAATTTTTAATGTGTTTCTTTGGGCACTTTTCAGTCTGTCATGGTAAAACATTTGATCCATTTCTTTCATTTCTTTCATTTTTTGTGAACAGTTGAGATATCAATAGGAGTCCTGGGGAAACCTGATGTCACCTGAGACAGGTGTCAATAAGAGTTACATATTCATGAGAAGTCATGGATTATTCAGTGAAACAGAGGCTCTGATGAAAAGACGTCACTTTACCTCAAATAAAATGTCTTTCTGAGTGTTATAATTTAATTGTTTTGCTATGGACAAACTACCAGTTTATGAACTACCAGGTTTGTTTATTCCCCATTTTCTCGGCTTTTCTGCTCAAGTTTGAAATTATTATTTTTTTTGAATGTTTAAAAGTCGCACATGAAGCTACGACATTGGTTAAGATATACTGGGATATACTGTATTATACATAATTATTAACATTAAGAAATGTGCGTTGGCTCAAACAGTCCTTTGCACAGGTGCAATGAAAATAGATCTGTTATGTAACCAGCTGCTATCTATACATTACATTTTCTCTCGAAACACGAGCTCAATTATCAGACGCTCTCATTGGTTCCGATAACGTTTGAGGGCACCATAGTAAAGGGCGCACATGGATTATGAGTATTCATTTCAGCAGCGTGATGACTCACAACACGGAGCTATCTCAGCACTGAAAACGGTACGATGACGGTTCACACCCACCGATGTGACTGTGAGCTGTGAAATCTATACAGTGAAATAACAGAGTGAAAATCCAATGCTTATTTCTGTCTTTCTTTTTCTGTAAGCCAAAGACAATGACATCCAGGATTTAAAAAAAAAAAAAAAAAGCCTATAAAATATGGTTGAAACAGAAATGTGTCCTACCCTCTTGGATGTGTCCTTCCTGTGCACTCAGATATATCCTCCATATTCCCATCATTAGGAAAATCTATAAATATTTCCTGCTTCTGTCAGGCCTTTGTCAAAATCCAGTGAGTCATTGCAAAGTCTTGGCTGTGTTGTTGTCAGTAGCATTTTTTCATTTCTTGGTTTGTTTCAAATGCTCCGGCTGTTAGTCTGTGCAGCTTCCCATCTGTAGGATGCCCTCATTTTATAGACATTAATACACAGCACAAATCATTTTAATGCTAAATACAGGATGTGGAAACAGCACTACACTCTAAAAGCTAGCACAGTCCTGTCCTAACCTACTGTCTTGTCTCACCATGCTTTCACTTTGTACTACAAGGAAGCCGATTCTTTGGTTTATGCAATATAAAAGATTTATAATGCATTATCTAATGTTTTAAACACCTAACGTTCTACAGTTTATAACACTGGATAATCTTCTAGTCATCGGTCACAGCAGGTCACAAGTTATTATGTCAAACATCCATCCTTTGTCTCGTGTAGGGTCTCCGGAGGCCTGGAGCCTATCCAAGGGGACCAGACAAGGTACACGCTGGATTGGGTGCCAACTAATGCCAACCAATCACAAACATGTATACTTTATATCTTAGGACTGTACCCCAGTGGTACCCCAACTTATTAAACACCCATAAAGTGATTCCTCATGTCCCCAAAACCACTCTTTCACAATTTTAGTTTTGAAATATGCTTTTTTTTTTTTTTTTTCAATTGATGAAATATTCTGGCCAATCACTATATTCAGATCATCAGCTGACTTCATATTATGCCTACAGCCTAGACCTGAGCTCCTGAGGCTTGTACAGTGGTTACCATGATGGTTTTATCGCTTTTAATAATATGTTGTAAGATTCTTAACTCAATATCAGTATCTCCTTAGTTGTTTTCTTTAGTTGATGCGGGCAAATAATTTGACCCTTTTGAAATGGCAAATGGCAAGTTATTATGTATTTTATTTATTTTTATTTATTTTTTGGTCATTTTTCTGTTTAAAGCAAAATTTAAGATGCATTTATTTAGAATGGCTTTTGATATTTTAAAATACATTTAGTTGGTGTATTTTTGTACAATTTTATAATTATGTTTTATTTTATTTTGTGTTATATTTATTTATTTTGCCATTTTATTGCCATTTTTAATGCTGTGAAGCACTTTGGTTCAACTTAGGTTGCTGTATGGTGCTATATAAATAAATGTTGATTGATTGATTGATTGATTGACTGAAATTGAAATGCATTGTACTGTAATGCATTAAAATGCAACGAAATGCAACCTCAAAGAGAATAATACCATTTTCAAAAATGTTTTCAAATCTCCAGACTGCTTCCAAGACAATCTATGTCTGTCTGGACAGGAACTCAATCCGATTCTTCAAGGATTTGTTTGGTTTAATTCTTGGGGATTTGTCTTTTTTATGCATGGCTATTTTCGCATGACATAATTGCCTGAAGATTTATTGTTTAATTAGGTTCTGTGAAATAAATAACACGGTGTCTCCGTCGTGACTAGACTGTTGGCCTGGATTCGCAGACCTTCATCTAAACTAAAACTTTTACTGCCAAACATAAAAAGCACATCTGTTCCCTGCAGGTACTTCAGGGCTCATCGTTATGCAAAAGATGAGCTGGCATTTCTTTCTGCGTATCGTTTTAAAGCCATACTGTATATGCAGTGGTTAATCAGACTCATCTTTATTACCTGCTGGTGATAGACAAAACTTCATGCCGAGTACCAGATGGCAAGACTGAGACATAAATCTGACAGACGATTGATAGATGAAGTTACATAAGAAGCCCATCTGACTGAAAAACAAATAGTTTCCAATTCTAGTCGACTGATCGAGACAAATCACTTGTGTAATTTATGAACTGGTATAGGGTTATAGAGTATAGAGTTGGCAATAAATGCAGGCTTCACTTATTGCATACTTTAATTTATACGTTTATCTGTACTTAAACAGTTTTGTACTCAGATTAGTTCATTTTTATTCAGAGTATTTGTTCACATTTAGCTATCTAGGGTAGACAGTCCACCAACCTCCATAGGTTTGGGAAGTGGGTGGAAACTGAGGAACCCAAAGAATACCCATATGGACACTTATTAGAGCATGGGCAACCCAAGGGCCCAGGAGCTGTTAACACTACCCTTTGGGCCACTATGCTACCCTGTGCATGATTTGCTTTCAAGTAGTAATTATCAAAGGGCTGTGGCGGTTGGGGCTCTGGATTGCTGATCAGATTGTCGGGCGTCTGAGCCCTGTCACCACTGGGTCGTCATTGTTGAGTCCTTGGGTAAGACCCTTGAACCTACACCTGATTCAAATAAGCCACTACATGCAGTGGCACTCCCAAGCCTGGTTAGGAAATGGGAGCGTTCGACAGGAATGGCAAAAGTGTGCTAGACCTTCCGGATTAAATGATCCGTTGTGCTGACTCTTCCATGGGTCTTGAAGGGTCTTGAAGGACGCCAATTCAGTCCTGGTCCTGCTTTTTTTTTACTTGAAAGAAAGGAATCTAATTTTTTCGATGGTTTACTGACATCTGAGGCCTTGGGGTGAGTAAATAAAATTCAGGCCATTGCATTATGAATAATTTTTGAGAATGTACTTAATGGAAGATACAGGACCAATCGATGCAAGAAGGATAGCTTATAAGACAATTCTCAAAGGCAATGACAAACTCAATGTGTGGCTATGCATCACTGGTAATAGACAGCATCTGATTCTTGCTGGGATTCATTTCTATTTAACAACAGTCCCTCCAGGTTACAGATAGGCACCGCATCTGATCATGGAAAAGGTAATATAAGTTACGTGATGTAGGAATTCATCTCCATAGCTATACTATTAGTAAGCCAGACCAAGTGAAAAGCTCCAAAAGGAACTGGTGCGAATGTGAATTACTGTAGCCCGAGCATCGAGCATTGTGAAACACCACTATGCAGTATACATGTGGACCCTCTACGGGTCATTTGATAAAACACGCCCCCACAGACAGTAAACAAACTGATGCTAAGCTTAAGCAGTGATTCCAAGTATGGTGTTGATGAGCTTAACTGGGTCAAAGTCTCCCCAGAGGTTTAGGGGGATCAGACTTGATGTCCGTGGCTGATGATGTGGCTTAAAACTGCTCAGTCAACAGAGGATGCTGCATGTGCTGGTTTGACGGATCCTGGAGCTGATTCTTAGTGTATAGTTGTGATTCAACAACAATAAAGCACGTAGCCAGCATGCTCAATATGTTTTAATATAAGGCAACTGATTTGATCTTGAGCCTGAGCTACAGTATATAGTCTGTATACGTTTTCTCCAGGCTTCTCTACATTGCACCTGGGTGTGAATAAGTGTGTTAGTGTGTCTTTGCATTGGTCCCTGAAAGGGACTGGTATGGCAGGATGTATTCCCCTCTCCAGTCCGAGGCACCTGGGAACCAGACCCACAGGTAAGCTGGTCACTGAAAACGAACGAATGAATAAATGCAACAACTGATTCTGAATTACACCCACAGTGTTTCCTACATCTCACAACAAACAACACTTTTAAACTTTCTCGACTGAGTTTCACCCCGTTCGCAATGACACTTTATTTCAGACGGGATATGTACCAGTATGACAAGCAACCACCACTGTGTGTTATGAATAAATCATAAGGCAAACAAAAAGGGATATCTGTTACACTGTACTTTTGCATTCTGAACCATGTTGTCAGAATCCAACTTAATATGATGTATATCTATGCATAAAGCTAATCAGAAAGTAGATTTGATGCAGCTGAGTGATGCGTGATATAGTACCATACTGTATATAGTACAGTACTATGAAATCTGAAATTGTTCTTCTTTCCCTGGATGCTTCCCCTCAGATGGCCATGTTATAGTGGGTAGTGGGGTGATAAAGCGCCCCAGATCAATACATCCATAGATGTTTGGCCATATTATAAACACACCGGTTGACACACACAGGTTTAAATGGCTATTTAAGGGAAGTTTCCACACATGTGATTGATTGTAATTGTAATTAGTGTCTGTGTCAGTCAGTCAGTTTTTCAGCTCATGAGGTGGTGCACAGCTCATTGGTTGGGTACTGCACCATGGGGAAGCACAACTTTGAGGGAAATACAGGCTGCTCTGGAAAAACATGATGTTGATGTTTCAAGGAGCCCAATAAGCAGGTACTTGAACACAAATAACCTGCATGGTTGAGTTGCCAGGAGTTACTGCGCCCATGCCACAGAAAGGCCCGCTTGCAGTATGCCAGACAGCACCTAGACAAGCCTCACAGCTTCTGGAGCAGTCATTTGCAGTGATGAGACCAAAATTGAACTTCATGTTTAGACAGGGGCCAACATGGCCTACGGTGAAAAGTACACCTTCCCCACTGTAATGCATGGAGGTGGATCTCTTATGTTTTGTGCTTGTTGAGCTCCAGTGGCACTGGAAAGTTAGTCAAAATTGATGGAAAGATGAATGCAGCATGTTATCAGAAAACACTGGCAGACAAGCTGCATTCTAGGTGCGCATGGGACGCTCTTGGATGCACCAACAAGACAATGATGCAAAGCACAAGAACAAGTCGACCCTCCAATGGCTACAGAAGAAAACGGTGAAGGTTCTGGAGTGGCATCACAGTCTTCTGACCTCAATATCATTGGGTCACTTTGGGCAGATCTCAAACCGAAAGAGAGAATTAAGGATCTTATGCCCAATTATGACAAATGACCACAATGCCATCATTGTTGCTAAAGGGAGTAATACACGATATAACGAACAAAAGATATGCAAACTTTTGAACAGGGATTGTTTCCTCATTTTCTTTATTGTCATGTTTTGTTTGATGATTTTGCTATGCCAAGCCTATGAGTCCTATAAGAAATAGAAATACATTTGTTTTGCCTTCTCACTCATGATTTCTTTAGAAAAAAAAATGGTACATATATACATACAGTATATTGTTTAATGATATAATGCACTTTGATAAAGTATTAGGTTGTTTTTGCGTTACTTAGTATACAATATACAATAAGCTCCCAAAACTATTATATATTATTCATTGTCATAGTATCATTTATTGACACTATTGTTATTAGTCAAGTCAAATGACAACTAACTTAAGGACACATCAATGTGCAGAGTCTGCTCTAACCCATATGACACATTCCGACCGTGATATCTTTGGTCTTAATAATTGAACTGCAGTGTAAATCTTATTGGTCTATATGTGATTCATTTTCTCTAATTGTGGCTCTGACAGTAGCTCCAGCTATAATTCAAATCAGAATCAACTCTCTGCTTCTAGGGCAGAAACACAACGTGGACAGGTTCAAATCTTCTGGGAACCTTTGTTGGAACGAGTCTCCAGTGTCAATGCATCCTAGGAGTCACCTTTCTGCTATCTTTGACAACTTTAACTATAAACAGATAAATGTATGACACTTCAAAGTAGTAACAGCCTCAGATCTCCCTCAGATCACATGCCATCTTGTTTTACTTACTACTACCAGTTGACTTGCATTTGGTGCACACAGTAAATTTATTGTCCACAAATGTTCATTTAATTGCTTTTTTGTTGGCATATCTTTTAACCGAATATTGAAGTCTTTAGCTTATGTTTGCATTATAATCAGATTGACTTGTGATATAGCAGTTCTGGATTTTTTTTTTTTAGTTTGTGTTTATTACATCGTTTCATTGCTTCCATTGTTTGTTGTCTGGTTTGACTTAAAGATATATTCAGCTTATCGTATGAACTTTATTAACCACTAACCTTTTTGCATAGGTTCATAAATTTTGGAACAGCAATGTCACGACTATTTCAAGGGGGTTGACAAAATGGAACAATAGCCATCTTCATACAACCCTCACCCCTTTGTGGCTCATAAGTATTGGAACAACCTAACACAGTTACAACCCTAATTATTGCCTTTAATACTTAGATGACAATCCTTCACTGCCTGAGGTCTGGAAACCATGCACCTGAACAAATGCCGAGGTCACTCCTTTACTGCAGCTGACTTCAACTGCTCCTTTTTTCTCTTGGGAGCTTTCACTGTATGTTTTGGGTCATTATTCATCTGCAGCATGATGCAGAATCCTATTGGGTTTTGCAGCATTTGGCTCAATTTTAGTGCGAGAGAATTCATCCTGGTACTTTTATCAGCAGTCAGGTCATCAATAAACACCAGTGACTCAGTTCCATTGGCAGCCATACAAGCTTACAGTAGGTCAGAACACTACCTCCACCATGTTTGACAGATGATGTGGCATGCTTTGGCTCTGTTCCTTTTCTTCACCATACTTTTCTCTTCTCATCATTAATCTTGGTTTCATCAGAAAAAAAAAAAAAATCTGGCAAAGTCTTACCTGGCCTGTCTGTTCTTGAGCGCTGTAGTTTGCACCTTGTTGTGAAGCATCTGTATTTACTTCATAAATCCATCTCAACTTTAGACTTTGACAATGGAATGTCTACGTCCTTAAAATGTTCTTGACCTGGCTAGATTTTGTGAAAGGGTTCTTCACACGAACAGAATTCTGCAGTCATCCACTTTGTCTTCAGTAGTCTTAAGCTTGCCAGTTAATTCCTTCTTTTTAAGAATGTTCCAAACTGTTGTATTGACCACTGCCCAGGTTTTTGCTACTGATGGGTTTATTTTCAGCCTAATGATATCCTTCCCCATTTGCAAAGAGACCTCTTCAGACCTCATGTTGATCGTTCGAGTCAACAGATACCTAATGCAAATGTAACACTCAGAACCACGTCCAGGTTTTTATTTTTTTTATCTGCCTGATTAGTCATGGAGTAACGAAGGAGCAAGACACGACCGGCCATGCAACAATTGTCAACCCCCTTGAATTAAAGCTGAAAGCAATAACTTTGTTTTGATTTCATTTCAAATTCAGTGTGGTGATGTACAGAAGCAGCGAAACTTGTGCACATAACTAAACACATTTAGGTGCTTGTCCTATATTAACACACTGTTTAAGGGTTCGTTCATGTTACGAACAACATGATTCGATTCTGACTGTTCAATTGGTCAGATCGTAGTTGCATGTCAAGACAGTTCACATTCATAATTACAAGTGACTTTTATCGGACTCCAATGTCCTCTGTTGTGCGCATGTCTGTCCTCTGAAACGGCAGACATGCGCACAACGACACATCTTTGCTTGTGTCATCGGAGTTAAAACATATTTGTGCGACCGCTCATTCATTGAATTTAAACAACAGATGAGTGTTTACCAAAAGTATGCTTTGGGATTTTGCTCTGGAGGATGGCAAGTCAGTTAGTCAGCTGTACTTGTTAAGGTCCAGAAGAAGGATGAAAGCCAGAAACCTCGCTTTAGCTGTTTAATCAGTTGTTGCCAGTGCTGACTAACGTGCAAAAATGCTGTATGCAAAAAGTCACAGGAATACTGATCTGCCCATTGTCATTCAAGTCACATGACCATGTATCAGATATGCATCTGATTTAGGACCATGTATGAAAGTGACTAAGATCCAATCTGAAAAATATCAGATTTGTGCATTCAGACTGCCCTAAAAAACAACAACATCAAAGAAAAACAGTCAAAATTGGAATTGAGTCACTTTAGGCTGGTAATGTGAACATAGTCAAAATTCATCAGCTTTTAAATCATTTAAATGTGCTGAGCAAGACTGATCTAACTCATTATAAATTATTCAGATTTACCGTATATTAATTCATGCATTTGTAGTGAAGAATTTCAGTCACTGACTTTATTTGCAAATGAAGTAACACATTTTTTATAAAGCTGTGCTCGTGAATGACGTCACTCACCCAGGTTTCACAAATCAACTCTCCCAAAAAAAAAAGGTAATTAATCAATTACTATTCAGCAACTGCTCTTCATATTAGGTTGATAACGTTTGGGGGAAAACCGGGATGTTAAAACACAACATTGATAGTGATAAAACAATTTGAGGAAATACTGTAGGAAGCACAAATATCACACATAGAAACATAAAAAAACAGCATTCTTCTTCAACTGTTCCCTTTGAACACAAGATCCTTGGCATGTTTGTTTAACCTGCATGTTGGATATTTGACAAAATATCTGTTAAGGCATGTGCCGATATTGCATTTTTCTAACATAATAAATGGTTAAAGGTTTTTTCTTTTTTTAGAAAAGTCGAGCTATAGTTCTGCTTGCCAACGTTTTCTAAAACCTCGTTAACACAATTACATGATTGCCTTCAAACCTGTCTAAAAATTACGCCTTTCATGCAAGGCAGGCTTTATCCTGACTCCCTAGGCAGCCTCTACCTGAACGGAACACTGGGTTACTAATGATATTATGTGTTCAGAGTAAGAGAAATGAGTCAGGTGTATATCTTGCTGTAGTATAGAACTGGTTATCGGCGCATGCCTAACATAAATTTGCATTTGCGGTGGTAAAAATATGTTAATTTGTTGTTGCAGAGATTTGGAACATTCTATGAACGTTCTAATTAAGGAACCTGAGCGTTGGTGTGATCTTGTATCTGCGGAAATAATCGGAGATAACTAAATCGGATGCTAATTTCAGTCATTTACAAACGTTTATCTGTAGCTGCCACTGAAGATGCATTATTATCACTTTATTATTGTTAGTCCTGAAATTGGAAAATAAACCACAATATTATGGTGCACTGTGTTCACTCCTGTTTCATAAGTAATAATTTTGCAGGACATTCGATCAGAGGTCGATAAAGGAAGCACCTTATTGACCAAATCGCATTTTACCACTAAATCTGAATTTTAAATAAAAGCTATGCATCAACCTCTGACAGGATCCATGTTATTACATTTGGACTGCAATTTAATGAATCTAAAAACTAATCAAAATGAAAGTACCAGTATCAATTTAAAAGCTACAGAAGAAAACGTACAGAAAATAAATTAGTACGTCAATTTATAAAGTTTGCCATCAGTGACTGTTTATAATTAAAACAGCCTGATGCATCTGTTAATGCACCAATCAATTGTCTTGCCCATGTACTGATAGGTATTAACAGACCTGGAGCTAATAATGTGATGTGAATGCCAATTAAATAATTGAGGATAGTTTTCTAAGCCTGGATAATATCCTGATCAGACATTGGGCTGCCATGTCTTCAGCTTATTTTGACTTTATCAGCATCATCAACTCTTTAAAGAAAAATCCACCCTGATTGACGTGCGCATAACAATGTCATTTTTATATTTTAACGTGATCTTGAATCAGTCAAGATTTACAGGACTGTGCAAAAGTCTTTATGCACATGCAAATAAATACAAATTAAAAATACTCTATAAAGCCAGTAAACAGTAATTAATAATTTTTAAAAAATCAGTAGGGGTGCTCCGATCAGGATTTTTGGAGCCGATCACCGATTTCCGATCACTAAAAGCTGTATTGAGCGATACCGATACCGATCAACGATTACAGGGTCTACTCGAAGCCTTATCATGTAGCATTATTTATTAAACTATATCAAACAACAATCTAAACTAAGTATTGAAATTACAAGAAGATGAATATCATGAATTGACAACTATATTTATTGGCAAGCAACATGTGCAACATGTCAACTTAAAACATAGCAGACAAGCAACTTGCTGATCTCTCCCGCTCTCTTAGCGCTAGCCAACTTTGAAAACTCATGTTCCTTTACGTGATTAACCTTCAAATGTCTGATGAGGTTTGTGGTGTTAAATGCTTTGGGTGCTTCCCGCCACCTCGTAGAATTGGCTTGTTACACAGGTTGCCGATTGCTAATGTATTGTCTTTTTCACACAACACGTAAAATTGCCAGACCGGTGAAGCCATTTTATCAGCTCGCAAAAAAAATGTCCCGCGAGTTCTGCGTCATCTGATCAGCTTTTCTATATCGGCCCAAACTTCCCAAAGCAATTATCGGCCGATTATGATCTGCGACCGATCAATCGGAGCACCCCTACAAATCAGTAAATGGTGTGACAATGCTCAGAGGACAATTGAGGACAATTTGTGCCACTTTATAAGAAAACTAGCTGCTAAGTTTTACTCAGCATGTGGCAGAATCAACCAGTCGTTCTTCTGACGACCTTAACAGTTGCACCTGATTCTTTTTTTTGCATGCGAAATTCAGCGGATGCTATTTTGTTTTTGCTATTTTGGTCTGAAAAGTAATCGCTTACATAATGTGCTGCTTTCTTTTCTGACATGCAATTTTTTTTCTCTAGTTTTCTTACCACTGATGTTTGAAAATCAGAAATGTTTTGTACTGACTCAACCGTATTGCCGGAAAGTTCCATAGGAAGGTTTGTACTAAAAAATAGACTTTTGCATAGTACTGTACTTTGAAATGCCTTTCACTTTAAAAGTTTCCTTCATTACCCACAATACTGTTCGTCTACCTCCTGATAAGGGTACAGTGGGATTTACCACTAGCCTCAGCTCTACCGAAACACATCAATGCAGCAGGGTTTTAGTCCTTTACCCAGTCCAGCTCTTTTACTTCCTCATCTGTGCTCTCTGCGCAAACTGATCGACACTAATCAAATAATTTGCACTAGAATTGCTAGACATATCAGAAATATTTCAATATTACATGAGTTTCAGAGAGGACATTTTCTTTCATGGACTAAAACATACGGAACGTTTGTTGTGTCATATACGTTATAAAAGCAGCATAAATGAAAAACTATTAGTTTGAATGATTCCGGAGAGACGTAGTGACGAATGTTGGTCACACGTTTTTAAGTAGAATTCTCCTGTCAGGTTCCCCAATTGATCTGAAACCAAAGTGTACCTTTATAGCTAATCTGAGCAACAACAAATTGATCAAGATGAGACAAACCAATGTTTTTGATACAAAACAAACCTAACGGATCACTTGAACTCCACATAATGTCTGTAAACCATTTAACATCAACTCGATCCAAAAGTGCAATTTTACTACTGTATCCCAGTTCAGTAGTGCTTTTCCTGCAAGTAATCTTTCATTTTGTTTGGTAAAGGTAGTTTCTGAATCAGGTCAATCCGTGTGTATTGCCGAATAACAAATCGGCACAAGTACTGCAGCGAACGCACTTGCATGAAACGAGATACGGGATTGGTCAATCGGACTGGGTACGTCACAGATCCTGGCTGCCGCGATCTGGAGTAACAGAAGGCGCCATATTCCGAGTCCTTGATAGAGTGCTCGATAAGGTCAACGATGGACGTGTGTCCTTCTACATCAGGCTGTTCGTAAAAACTGAACCTTCCGTTCGAATGTTCGATCCTGGTGTGAAGAGTCTTGCCTTGTGATCGGAAGCTCAAGCTGAGAAGATAGCGGTCGTCTGAGCTATCGCGCACCAAAAAAGAACCGTCCTGAAGGTTGAGGAGCTTGTCCTCAGCTTCCCATCGCGTTATAGGTCCCCAGTACCAACCCTGCTTAGCGAGTTTCTTCAGCTCTTCCGTAAGGCTCGTCACAACCATTGGTCCACTGCTTTGTACTGAATCATATACTCTGCTAACACCAGGAGCGAAATTAGGGTCAAAATTGAGATGCTGCCTCACTCTTTCGGCAACATGTGAATCAGCACCACCAAATCCAGAATAGGTTCTTGGAATTTCGCCACCAGAAACAGGGGAAAGCGAAGGCGAAAGTGAAGGAGCCTCGGATCCTGAATTTTGAAGGACTATTCCCGGGCTACCGAGTACAATCCCGTTCACAGACTGATCCATGAGAATATCTGATGTTAAGAGATCATGGTCGACATGGCCTTGATCCACATTTAACAGTTCGTCATTGACTTGTTCCATCACCTCTATCGGCGAGGTGCCATCCAAGCACAGCGAGTGGGACAATTCGGGGTACATTCCCTCATCTAAAGGCATTGTGTACTGGATGTAATCCTGAGGTCCAATAACTACAGGCACATGTTCTTCCATGTTTAAATGCAAGTCACTGTTTGGAGTCTCTAAAGTTTTCAAAGACTCGCTTCGATCATCAAAAAGTCCCTCCATTTGGATGTCATGGAATTCTTTCCTGACACCGTTAAAGGACGGACTGGAGCTAGGTGTGTGAACCATGGCTTTTACCTTCACCTCCATCTTAATACAGGCTTCCTCAGGGTCAACAGCTCTTATGGGCCAAGGTGAAGGGCTGTAATGATGACTCCGCAAAGATGCTGATCGTAAAGGGCGCTGGGCTTTGGCTTCGTTAAAGCTTATGGGGACTGACGAGGATGAGAATGTATCGTCGTCATCTCCCAAGCCCACTGAGGCTGACCCACCTTTACTTTTAGGTTTCTGCTTAGAAGAAAGCCTCCTTTTTAAGGTCCCCATAAGACTTTCGCTCTTAGATCTGTTCTTGTGGGCCCTCGCGTCCTCACCATGGAGGTCACAAGCTAGCTCTTTGGCGTAACAGCTTCCAAAAAGTGAGTCGTCTTTTGTGAACTCGGGGGCCAACGTCGGCTTCTGGAGCATCACAAAATCTCCATCCTCTTTGCCCTTGATGTTGAACGACTTTCGGAACGTCTTAAGGCTGAACGTCTTCTTCATCCTGACCTTTCCACGGCATGAGAGGTGATAGCCGAGGGTTACTATCCTTCCATGCAACTGGGAAATGCTAATCACAAAGCAGTTAATCTCGTCATCTGCGGGAAGAAAAAAACAAAAACAAAAAAATTAAAAAAATTAAACAAGTTGCATGCATTGTGTATACCTATCTAAATTACTATCTTTAGTGTGACTACCTCAGACACTTAATTAAGGATTAGTAAAGTGATCTTTTTTATATACAATGCCTGATCAAAACAAACAAAGAAAAAAAAAATCACACATGCCAAGATTTCATTGACCGCCTCAAGCTTTGATTATAATGCACAATGTGGCGGCATATTCATGTGGTGAAAATAATTCCTCATGCTCTCTTTCAGAACTTGAATATGCCTGTGTCATCAGGGAAGGAAAAACTATAGATGTGATAACCTGGTCATTAATTATGCTCAGGTCATCAACTGACTTCATTTTATTGCCACATAATTCCAGAGGATCTGGAACAGGGTAAATTTTGACTGATCAGACCACATGACCTTTTTCCAGTGCTCCAAAGCCTAACCTTAACAAACTAAAAAAAACAATGTGACTTTTAAATATAGCTCTGTTTTTCTGTTGATTTAACATGCAAATTATGAAGTGTTTAAGTGATCTCTATTCATGATTTCTTTTTCCAACCGTGTTTCTTTCACAAAGTTAAATGTCTCGATAATGTGTTGAAGGGTGCTTAACCAAGTTCCAGCAATTTCAAATCTCCTTCGTTGTTTTCTTTGCTTGATAGAGCCCAAAAAATAAAGAAGCCCTTCTGAAATGGCGACTTTTTTATCGAGCAGTGTATATAAATGTCATGTGATTTAGTAATAGACTTTTTAATACACTTTTTAAGTGTACTGTTTTTGTACCGACTACAAACATTGTACAAACATTCATGTATTTCCGCGCAGCTCTTTCTTAATATATAATTTTATTTTGCTTTACATTATTCACGTTTTGCAAATTTTCAAGGAAAGTGACGATTGCAGTTTACTAAATACACGTAGCTACATCAGGGATTTAATACGTGTGGATTAACTAGCTGTCCTCTCGAACATTACATGCTGGCTAGTTAGCTACCTAGCTCTACAATAAACAAAAGTAGTTTGCCAGTAAACCCTCCAACCTGCAACTAAATTATTTATTCGGACATTTAACATGTCTTTATTTACAGAAATAAGTCAATTCCGCTTAGCAAGATAATCTTTCATTTGCGTAGCTTTAACCCAGGTATGGGCCTAACTAAGCTAAGCTAAGCTAGGTCCGTTTACACCAGGCCTAGACATACCACACTGATACTAAAAGCAAAATAATATAAAATGTAACAACTAAAGTGCTGTTTCGATACATGAAAGTTTATTAACAGCCCTTAACTCTGACTGTTTCAATCTATTTAACGTAAAAGCAAGCAAAAGTAAGCGAGCTAGCTAACACTAACAAAGCACAAATGAATAACGTTAGCTTACCTAAAAATAAACATTAAAATATAATATAAATTAACGTAGCACTTACTTCCAGAACGTAAAGAGTGAAATCCACCTCAGTTGTTTTTTCTTTGACAATTTTTTTAAACAGCTTGTGACGGAAAGACAGGAGTGATGTGTTAGCTAAAACGGCAACTTCTGTGCTATCTGGCTAACTTAGCTAGCTAATGTGTGTACATCAGTTTCACACAGCACGTTCAGGGCGTCTGCATTGTGGACCGGTGTGTTAACGGGTCATGCGCGTGAAGCAGACGTTATAGCGCTTCAAACTTCATTTATTACCTTTATATAAACAGATAATAATAGAGCTAGGCTAAGTTGAAGTTAATATCGTTTCTTCCTTTCTTGGGGGCTTTTCTGTTTTTCTCCTTCCTCTCAGGGTTGCCAGATTGAGTCCCTGATCAACCTTTCTAATCAGAATAAGCTACAGTGACAGTCAAATGTTTGGACACAAGTTTGCCAAACCTCCTCACACCTCCAGGGTCGACGGGTTGATTCCTACCTTGGGTCCTGCTATGCTTGGGTTTCCTCTGGAAAGGTGCCAGAGGAAAGGTGCAGCTTTTCTATCTGAATAAAATTAATTGATAATAACTGCTAAGTATAATATTATGAGAAGTTTGATATTATAAATGAATAACAATATTATGAAGTGTACTATCAGTCAACCATATGTTAAAAATCAAGAAATAAATGAGTTACGCTAATTTCCATGATGCATATCATCAAAATGTTTTTGCATCATAAATTGCACTGTGTTTAACTATTTAATGTTGAGTATTTATTTTTATTGTTATTATAATTCTGAGTTGCTTATAAATAGGTCGCACAGGAAGTCCAGGGTAAAGGGTTCGAGTCCTGTCTCTGGTATCTGCATGGAGTTTGCATGTTCTTCCTGGGCTTGGTGGGTTTCCTCAGGTTGCTATGGTTTGCATACCAAAGACATGCAGAGTAGGATAACTACTCCAAATTGCTCATAATCTGATAGTGTTTGTGCATGGTGATGGAATAGCACTCCGTCCAGGGTGTACCCCGTCTAGTGCCTCAAATCCCCTGGGATGGGTGCTGCACTACCCTGTACAACAATCTAATAGAGTACAACAATGTAACTAGATAGTATAATTTTATATAATATAATTTTAATATATATCATATTATATATAATATAATTTATATATTAATTATATTATTATTAGTAGTAGTAGCAGTACATATATATATATATATTATATATTATATTATATACACCATTATATTGTTGTACAGTTGTGCAGCACCTATCACAGAGTCCTTGGTTGTATTAAAAAGTAACAAATCCAGCACAATAAAAAAGTTTTTAAAAAAAATCTTATATATTATTAATAAATTGTATTGTTTGTATACAACTGCAATACAACAGTATAAGATTGAGGTGTTGCAAGTAAATGCAAGTGTATACACCCAATGCCTTATGTACTACATAATCTTGTTAATGTTTAATAAAAAAGAGACTCCACCAATGGGACTCAATACTTTTTATGACTTGAAAAAAAAACAGTCTGTCTAGTAAATACATATAAGTTAATTGAGTAAATAAGTAAATTGAGTTTTAAGAGAGAGAGAGAGTGAGTACTACTTAGTGCTAGTTAGATAGTGGACAACAACCTCCTAAAATGTTGATTCATTCTCATTAAAAAAAATAAAAATTCTGGCGATGAATACTTGTTATATATACTTATGATATTTGTTAGGTTTATTCATAAGTTTTATAAATATGACCCACAGTCCTGGTCAGGGAGCACTAAATCTTATACATTAAAGGGCCATAAAATGAATTTAATACTGAACAGTTACCTAGTGTTTTGATTATACAGTAGCAACCGAAACCTTCAATAGGTCTTCCACTTAATAATCTTTCTCATCAAATCCAAGTGTGGTGTTAGGTAGAACAGTTGGAAGGCACTACGCCCAATCTGGCCACCCTGTGTCCCTCACCCACTCCTTTGTTGCTCTTAAAAATGCTGGTGATGAAGGAATACTGTATATAGCTCCTTTATACCTCATGTATTAAAATCAGCATCATCATTATCATCCACTGATGTAAAATTAAATAATTTGCATAATGGATAAGCATATATAAACCCCACATATGAAAGATAGCATATGAAAAATAGCATATGAAAAAAGGAGTTTCTTAATGAATTATCCAAAGCAAATTATAGATATGATTTTCAGTCTCTATGAATAATGACATTGTACAAGTACAATTAATTAAAATAATTCTGCACAGGCCACATCAGCATTTTATTATGACAACAATGGACCTTTAATTTTCATTCATCATCTATACCGCTTAATCCTGTATTCAGGGTCACGGGGGCCTGGAGCCTATCCCAGAAGACTTAGGGCACATGGCAGGGTACACCCTGGACAGGGTGCCAATCCATCGCAGGATTAATTCTTTTTATCGGTGGGATGGGGTACACCTAGGGCACAGACACACACACACATACACTCACTCATTGGGAATGCCAATTAGCCTAACCTACATGTCTTTGTACTGTGGGAGGAAACTGGAGTACCTGGAGAAAACCCACCAAGCACGGAGAGAACATGAGAGAACATGCACATGCACGGACCCTCGCGATGCAAGGCGACAGTGCTAGCCACTACACCACCGTGCCGTCCATATTATACCAATTAAAATCAAATAATTGCATCATGGTGGTTTAGTGGTTAGTACTATTGCTTCACAACTCCAAAGTCCGGGTTTGATTCTCACCTTGGGTCTGTGTGCATGGCGTTTGATGGCATCGTGCCCTGGGACAGGCTCCAGGTCATAAGTATACCATTAATCAAGCTATTTAGTAGCATATCTTAAGTTTTTCAGTCATTTAAAAACATCTAATGACTCAGCTGTTTAGACAAGTAGAGGGGTTTAGTCTATCAGAAGATTCTTCATGCAGATCTTTTTTGTCTCTTGAGGGTTGATGGGTCAATCTGAGCCATGCTAGTGTCTGCAAGAGAAGCTGGTGCAGAGGGAGGTACAGTATGATAAGTTCTTCAAGTAAGAGGAGTCCAGTTCATTTTTGGCAAGCATCAATGTTTTAAATTTAAAGCAGACAGCCACAGGAAGCCAATGTAAAGAGCTTAGCAATAAGGGGATGCAGGAAAAATATGGAGAAACTGAAAACAAGCTATCCAGCTGAATCAGTTACAGACATTTGAGTATATGCACAGGGAAGCAAGGTACAGTAATTAAGTTTGAGTTCGCAAGGGACTGAACAATCCTTTTCTTGGCTTTCAAAGACTGAAACTGCTACAGTATATGTGTCAAATATTACAAAGGAGAATCTCTTACGACCCGAGTAAGGCTTACGATAAATGTAGAGAACGATAGCTTCCCCAAAGTTTCATACATTGTCATGAGGAGTTATCGAAGGAATCTCTAGCATCTCAGTCTGCCTGGCATTTAGTTTCAGGTGATAAGCTGACATCTGTGACAAGATGTGTGCCAGACAGGCCGAGATATGAGCTGAAATATGACTCTCCAAGAAAGCCAAAGAAGGGATGAGTTTGTGCCATCAGCATAGCAATGCTAAAAAAGCATGTGAGATTGTTACCTTACTGAGAATGCAGATATAGAGGAAGAATAGAAGAGGACCAAGCACTGAGCCTTGTGGAACACCTGGAATAATCCTAAATACTTTCACATGTAAAAATCTGTAGCATCTCATTGAGCACTCATTTATTAATGTCTGTGTGCCCTGCAATGGATTGGCACCTTGTCCAGGGTGTAACCCACCCCATGCCCAAAGTCTTCTAGGATAATCCCCAGGTCCTGCGACTCTGTATGTAAGATGAATGGATGCTTAATGACATTTTATGTCATTTTTATCTAAGTTGACATTTAAATAACTAAAAACTTTTTAGGTTTCATTTTATTTATTTTATTGTTTTGTTTTCATTTATTATTGCTCTTGTCAGGAAAAAAAAAAACATAAAAAAATCCACATGGGATTATTTGTCCTACCTCAAGAGGAACCCGAAGGAGGGAGACATGATTTGTTCAGCATGTCCAGAGCATCACTCACACTGATTTAGTACCTCAAAGTGACAGTTTGTGCCAATGGCAAGGTAATCGTAGGTCCCTGCATGAACTGAAGTAAATTCCGAGCAGAAAATGTGTCTTGACGTTTCAAACAGAAATTGTAATGTTCTGACCGTCCTGATTTGGTGATGTTTCACATTCTTAGATTCTTGACGTTTCCGTTTGCGATTCTTAATTTGGCAGTCATTTTTAGCTGAAGCAACCTGCTGTTCTAGAAAAGAGCCAAAAAAGTGAGATGTGTGTAGGAAGAACAATAAAAGCTATATGGAAGCTATATGAAGCATGATTCATAAGCCATATGCCCCAAAATGTAAAAGATTCACTTTATTCAGATCTCTCTCTCTCTCTTTCTCTCTCTCTCTCTCTCTCTCTCTCCCACTTTGTATTTATTTGATCCAAAATCTAACTAAATACAGCCAGTATTACCAACACCTCTATCTGCGTTGAAAAAGTCACATGTTTTGTCCATAGATACCATACACACCAGTGTGGAAAGGAAGCAGCATAGCCATTTCAGAATCATTAAAAATAATTTGTAATCTACAATCTGTCATCATGATCAAAACTATGATGAACAAAGACCAGATACAGAAAACATGTAGGGAGAGAAAACAAGACTGCTTCACTCCTTCGAGCCCTTGTACCCTCTTTAGGGCCCTTAAGGTGTCTGACATACATTGCATTAATTACACATGCGGCAGATGGAGTCCAATCCAGTCTTACTGATGTTATTGAGTCAGCTGGTGTAAAACCCTGAATATAGAAAACTAATTATGGTTTTAAAATCTTTCTATTAATTTATATTAATACTTTCATTCCAAAATATTCCTAATCAGTTTCTTGTCATGATAGCTACTAATCCAGAAAAGTCTATTCTAATACAGTACTGTGCAAAAGTCTTGAGCAAACCCTAATTTCTTTATATTTTGCTTCCAAAAAAAAATAAAAACAGACATTCTTGTATTTTTTATTGAAGTCTTCCAAACACACTCCCAATGCATTCAAAGCTTACCTCAATAGAAAAACCCACGATGGAACACTGTCAGTCATGGATTAGCCTCCCCAAAGCACGGATCTCAACATTATTGAAGTGGTATGGGATCATCTTGACAGAGAACGGAACAAAAGGCAGCGAACGTCCAAAGAAGAGCTTTGTACTGTCCTTCGAGAAGCCCGGATAACTATTCCTGAAGACTACTTAAAGAAATTACAAGAAAGCTTACCTAAGAGAGTTCAGGCTGTGTTGAAGTACAGTATAAAGGTGGTTATACCAAACATTTACTTTAAAGAATTTTTATAATTATACAAACTCTTCCTGTATTTACATGTATGTTTGCGCATGTTGCAATAAAACACTGTATCTGCAGGCTTGTGTCATTTTTCTAGTTTTTCAAGTTTTTTTTCTGGCCAAAACAAAAGTCACATGCTCTAAATTTTCATTCAGTTGTGTTTAGCTTTGATTGCAGCACACAATGTGGTGGTCGGTTCATGGGCAAAAATTATTCCTCATGCTCCCAGAAACACTGTTTCACAATTTGGGTCCTGGACTATGCCTGTGTCATCAGGGAAGAAAAACTCCATTAATGTGATAACCTGCTCATTCAGTACATTTAGGTCATCAGACGATTTCATTTTGTTGCCACATAACGTTGTTGAGCCTCGACCTGACCAACTGAAGGAACTCCAGGTCATAACACTGCCTCCAGAGGGTGGTACAGTGGCCACTAGGCATGATGGGTGCATCTCTTCATGCACTTCCCTCCTTGACGCTGATCACTCTGGAATAGGGTCAATCTGACCTCTACATGATTTTGGTCTATTGCTCCAAAATTCCATTCCTTATGCTCATTTCTCTTTGATTAGCCTCACTAGCAAGTGTTTTTTATGGTCACACAGCTATTTAGTCCCAATCCTGTACTGTAAGTGCTCAGGTGTTGATAATGTGTTGAACGGTTCTTAGCACAGTTCCAATAATATCAAATCTCCCTAGTTGTTTTCTTTGCTTGATGCAGCCCAATAATTCGAGCCTTCCGAAATAGTGACAGTTAGTGGCCAGGCAGCGTATAAAGAAATGAGGGGAGGCTCAAGACTTTTGCAAAGTACAGTACTGTATTTGCTTGTATTCTGTAGATTCGTTATACAATGTCATGTGATAGCTAAACCTGTTTACCTGGGGCTCATTTAATATTTGATGTATGGAATCCTAACTAATATTGAAATTATGAGAGATCCTAGTTATAATTAATTTTATTTTATGTATCCTGTAAGGATTGTCCTTAAATCATTAATTTGCACACTCAATATGATTTGCTTATGAATATGAAACACTATCTCGCTAACTTCCTCCACTTCCTTTCCTATAAAAACTAGCTGATGGCAAAGATAAATCTCTAAGCCCAGACTAAAATCTTCTGAATAGACCTCAGTCATACTTCTTGGATCTTTTTTTAAAATTTTTTATTTAGGACAGTTGCTCCAATTGAGAATCCATATGGTCACATTTTTTAAGTATCCACTTTACCACTAGACATGCTAAGAAAATGGATACGTGTAAATCCTGAAATAACAACACTGACACACAGTGGTGTGTTGGCCATCAGGCACACAGGGGCAAATCCCGGTGGGCCGGTGCATCAGTGGGCTGGTCAGCCGTCAAAAACAAACAAGAAAGGAGCAAAAAAAATGTCTAGATGAATAAAAAAAAAAAAAAAAACACATCTTTACCATCCCTGTCTGTCTCCCTACCGGCCCGTGTGCTTTTCTGGCTGTCAATCAGGGCAGGTATGAGAGTAAGTGGACTGTGTGGGCTTACTGAAATCACAGCTTAATTTATGCTAGTTAACGTTCATTACCATTCCAGAGTAATTAAGGATAAATGTACAAAAGCTTGCTGCAGAGAGATGGCAAAGGGGCTGAAAAAATATACATATATTATATATATAAGTATCTATAATCTAGCTGTTGTATATGGCAGCGCTATGGCCCCATGCTTGGTGGGTTTTCTTCATGGAATCCGGTTTCCTCCCACAGGCCAAAGTCATGTAGGTTACTCTATTTGCAGTTCCCAAATTGCACATAGTGATGCATCGATCTGGCAACCCGACCCCTTAAGTAACTACCATAAAAACAACGGATATACCGCAAGGGTATAGAGTAGCATGTGGACGGAGAGTTGTGCAAAAGTTGTAAGATTCAGTTGCAAAAAAAAAAAAGTGATACTATTTAATACATGACACAATATGTATATGATAAAGGGATATATTTTTTTATTGTAATTGTTTACATCCCTCCACACATACAGTATACACAAATTCATACTGTAATTGATCTCTCTACACCAGTCCAGTCCAGTGTGGAAAGTCCAGTCCAATTCTGAATTCTCGTTCCCAGTACACACCTGGTGACACACATCCTGATAGATAAAACCATGAGAAAATTCCGTCTTGCGCATCATCTGCATGGTTGGTGCAGAAAGGGGGCTGTGTACAAGAAAGAACAACCCTATACTCACTGTATATTATCACTGTTGTGGAAATTTATGAGATTATTATCGCCTCAAGGTTTGTTTTTCTGCCAGGAGATGGCATGTACATGGCAGTAAGTGGAACCTCTAACAAGTACAGACCGAACATCAACACAGAAATGATTGAAAGAGCAACGCGTCTCCAGTCGCATCACTCACCAAGGTGCACGCATCTGCAGGGAGAACTGGACATATATTGCATTGTAAGGGTGGCAATTATACCCATAAGTATGTAATTTTATTTGAAAATTGAAAGTTTAATTGGCAGATAAATTTCCTCCGATCATATTTCTTACAGAGCATCCATGAAAATCAGAAAAGAAAAAAAAAAAATTGGTGCATCCATCAGACAGTGCAGGAGGACACGAGGACAAGAAACCAACAGGTAAAAAAATGAATACAGAAATAACTCTGTGGGTCTGAGGGCCATTTTGCTGAGATACACTGCTGTCTGTGGAGACGTCTCGCTGAGAAAAGGTGTCTCGCTGAGAGAAAGGCGCTGATTTTTACAATGATTTTCAGCGTGAGGAGGAAAAGGATGAGTAATATGGACGCGAGGACACACAGGCCCTGTCCATTTCCTGGGCACCAAGTGATGCGAATGAGTGATCCCAGATCAAGCCTGATTACCAGTACAGGCTTTCACGCAGAGAATAAAGAACAACAAGTCAAGCCGAATCCATTCACACATACTGTGTTAGACTGGCACAAAGTTTCAATTTAATCTTTATCCACCACATCTGTAAGATATCGGTGATTACCATGGATGGAACATTGGAGACGTTATTCTGTATTGAGGACAGAACAGAAAACCAGAAAAGTCACTTGTGTTGGAAATCTAAGGCCAGTTGAAGATTTTGAGAAAGTAAATTCAGAACGGTAATTATGATGTGCGTTAGGTTTAAAATTTGATGAATTCATATGCTTGCTCATTAAATAAATACTAATGAATATGTTGGCCTATCACCACCCACCATGCTGGCTACATGAGGAGGGATGAGGTATACAGTCTTAGGCAAACGTTAGGGCACCCCTTGATAAATAACAGATTTTGGTGATTTTTTTAAATTGAAAAGATATTAACACAGTCTCTCTTTGAAATGGAAAAAATGCACAATATTTTCAGCAAACATTGATGCACAGTTACTACTTATGCCATAAGTTGAACAAAAAAAAAAAAAAAAAAACATTATTATGGCACTGTGCAAAAGTTTGGGCACCCTAAGAGTCTCAGATTCTTTTTACAAGGTTTCAGACCTTAATCAGCTCGTTAAATCTGATGCATGGCAACAGCTGCCGTTAGTAAATGCCAATTTCAAAGCAAAGCCTTTATTTTTGTCACATAGACATTACAGCACAGTGAAATTCCTTCTTCACATATCCCAGCATAACTAGGGTCAGAGCGCAGGGTCAGCGCCCCTGGAGCAGTTAGGGTTAAGGGCCTTGCTCAAGGGCCCAACAATGGCAACCTGACTGAGCTGGGAATCAAACTGCCAATCTTCCGATCAGTGCCTTAGACCTCTGAGCCACCACTGCCTTTACAAATACTTTGACTCTTCAAACCTTGTGCACACACTTGCGGACACTCAACAGCCATGGGTTCCTCTAAGCAACTGTGTAAGACTGAAGAAAATTAAAGTTATTGGTGCCCACAATGCAGGAGAAAGCTACAAGAAGATAGCAAAGCGTTGTCAGCTTGCAGTTTTCACAGTGAGAAATGTAATTAAGAGATGGCAGTTCAGGGGAACTGTGGAGGTCAAGATGAGATCAGGAAGACCAAGAAAACTCTCGGAGAGAACTGTTTGTATGCTGGTCAGAAAGACAGATCAAAACCCCCATTTGACTGCAAAAAACCTGCAGGAAGATTTCGCAGACTCAGAGGTGGTGGTGCGCCGTTCCACTGTGCAGCGATGCTTACACAGACAAGACCTTCATGGGAGAGTCAACAGAAGAAAACCTTACCTTCCTTTAGGCGAAGAAATGTGGTCAAAAAAAATCATGAGAACTGTTAATTGAGAGATCATGAGAGATGTTAATTGAAACTTTAGAGTCCTGAAGCAGTATATTCAGAAGTTATTCTTGTGCGGCATTAAACCTACAGTAGATGGACATGCTAATAATGCAGAATCACAAACGACACAAAAAACAGTCATGTTTTCGGGAGGTGTGGAAACCCAGGAAACCTGGGAACAAGGAGGAAACCCACTCGGACATGAGGCAAAGGCAGTAATTCAAACTTAAGACTCAAGCAGAGACCTGGAACTGTGAAAGAGCAACAATCCTCCTGATCAGTTCTCTAAATGAGTGTCTGTGTTAAACACTCCTATGCTACAAACTGGAGTTTCATTTTAAGAAGTGCAGAAAGCAACAGAACATGCATATGTTAAGGTATGCAGAAAGGATGTTCAGAAATCATAGATGTTCACATATTGAAGAAACTGCGTGCTGTTACATTCAGCGAGGAACGCTTGTGAAACATGCACATAGAATTACAGCATTAACACAAAGATAAAGTACACACACGCAAAAATCTATTCTTAAAATGACAGAAGAGTTCCCTTCTCAATACCGCCTACAAACTGACATTTCTCTCTATTAGGTCTAAAATGTCACCAAATAAGCGTTATCTAGCGATACGGCCAACAGCTGATACACATCTGGCTATATTGACTGATGTAAGATTACATCATACATTACTAAATACACACTTTCGTTTCAGTGCAAATGACTACAGTGTCAGAGCCTAAAAAAGCTTCGAACAGTAGATCTGCTAGGATATGCCAGTATTGATCTCCAATAGGAACAAATCCTTGTGTGTAAACCATCAAAGATTGATGTTGTGCTGCCATTTGTAATCACGGATAGATGTACAGTGCAAATGCCAAGGGTGCGCTTAGGGCTTGCCAGAGCATATAAAAGGAAAAAACTGATAGCGAGGATATATATTTTTTAAATGATTGGCTGTGTAGCAACGAGGGATGAACCATAGAGTCAATACAGGCTTCTAATGTCTCTTTGGTTTTTAGATTTTAGATTTAGTTTGTTAGTTTCTAATTTGAACAATTCACAGGATTGGGAATAAACAGGTGTTTAGCAATAAAAATTCAGTTGTAACTACGGGTAACTGTTTTTTTTTTTCCCCAATAATGAGCATCTTGAAGTAATGATGTATGAACACTGTTGTTAGGTCTCATTCACAAAAATACAACACCATTTAAAAAAGCACCAGACTTATTAAAGGCATCACAGTCATTTCAATAAAAACAAGTTAAATGCTTCAATGATTATTTTCAAGGAACACAATTTTATTTCCATGCCTCTGAATCATGTTTTGATGGCAATCATTTTGCTACCCACGTTTTTGCAAGAAAAAAAATGCTTATCATTCATTCTTCAGGGTGCAATCTAATGCACACATATCTGAGGTGAGAATCGAACCCTGAACCTTGGAGGTACAAGGCTGCTTGCTAACCACTACACCATTGTACTTATTAACATTATTAATACATTTGTTAGTTTACTTATTTACATACATACATAAAAAACTTTTTTTTTTTATAGCAGATTTTAGGAAGAGGATTGTGTGCACTGGGTTATTTTTTCTTACAGGGTGCCAAAACTAATAGCCCAATCTTGTGTCTTGCAGCTTAGCTGTCACTCCATTCGAAGCCCTGTTCTTACCTGAATCCTAAATTACCACTTAGTGCACTAAGTATGGTGCATAGACCATTACTGTAGTGCCTGGTACAGTACTTAGTACACACTTATAGGGCACGAGGAGACATTCAGGATACAGCCAGCTCTACAGTTCGACACAGAACCGGAAGTAGTCGAAACTGGCGCCGTTGTTAAAAACAAAGCCGCGTCGGTGCTTCAAAGTGAAAGGACGTTAAACGGAAACACGAGAAGCTTCTAAATGTTTGAAATAAGTGTGTAGTTAGCTACTGCTAACCTTAAAACCGCGCCATGGAGCTAGCATCACTTATTAAAAAGCTCGGTAAGTTGACGTCCGCGTCCTAAGCCAGAGTTAACGTTTAAGCTAGTCGTCTTTAGCCGTGTGTTTGATAGTTTGTGTATATGGTTTGTGTATATGTCTTTTAGGGAATTATGTAAAAAAAAAAAACAACAATAAGAAGTGTTTATTAAATAAACAGTTTCTATCTCAAACTAATATTTAATTGCACGTGCGCTACACTTTAAATGTGTTTATAATAAAAACGTCGAGTTAAAGTCCATATACAGTAGATTACTTACCTGTATGGTATTTCTATAATGTTCAATAAAGTTTATCTACACTAACAATTACATTTGCCTTTGAAATACTCGATTAACATCCCTTTATTATATTATTATATTGTCATTATCCGAGTCAGTTTGTGTTGCCATGGTGATTTCTTACCGTTAGCTGTCAGTTATCAAAGTTGTTCAGGGAAATAATTATCTACTTATTTTATATTTATATTAGATGCACATGTTTAAATACCTGGTAAGAAATTGAAATCATTTATTTGAAGCAGAAATGATTCTGTACTGTTTATTCTTATATTTAAAGTCTAGAAACTGATCACTATTAGGAAGGTCCTATAAATATGCATGAACATGCTAATCAGACATGCCCCATTTCTCTCTGACGTCATAAGTTGTCTCCATCTATCCATCAATCTAAGAACCTCCCTAATTAGGGACTGTGGAAGCCAACATACTTGTTCCCATTTCACCAACCATAGTAGGGCCTTAGGTCAACATCCATGTTATGGGCAATTTGGAAAGATCAGTTAGCCTAATCTGCATGTCTTTGGACTGTGGGAGGAACCTGGAGAACCCGGAGGAAACCCACCAAGCACGGGGAGAATACGCAATCGAATTGAACATGGCGACGGTGCTAAATAGTCTGGTTTTATTGCCATATGCACAGTATAGAAACAAGCCCCCCCACAATGAAATCTTTCCTTTGCTGTCCCCCAATGAATGCCACTAAAAACAGTAACACTGTATACACTGTACGTAGTGCAAATTACACAAGTGTATGGTAAAGTCTGCAGCATGTTTGAGAAAAAAGAAAGTCTGCAGTGTTTATGCAAAGCTGCAGTGGTTTTGCAAATGATTGTTCGTATTTATTACTGTGCAGATGATTGTGAATGTCCTAAGATCTGTGTCATTGGTCAGAAACAGTCTGATTATTAGTTATATTTAGAAATAAGCTTTAAAGGAGAAGTCTACCTTGAAACATATTACACTTGTTTCTATCACCCTACTTGTCGTATGTTTGGTGGTTGTGGTGGTTCTGTGTCGTGCTGATGTCACAGGGGAACATTACTGATGCAGTTACAATGGTGGTCAATAGAATCAGGGTCCATAGTTAAGGGTCCGATTCCCAGCTCGGATTTGCGTGTGTGGAGTTGTTCTTCCTGTGCTTGGTGGGTTTTCTTAGGGTACTTAGGTTCTTAGGTTTCTTAGGTTAATTGCCGTTCCCAAATTGCCTGTAGTATGTCCTGGGGTAGATTGCCACACTGTCCAGGATGTACGCCACCTTGTGCCCTAAGTCTCCTGGGATAGGCTCCATGTCCCTTGATTCAGTATGGGATAAGCAGTATAGACAATGAATGAATGAATGAATGAAGAACAAGTTTCCTTTTCCTGCGAATACATAGGTAGCAATAGATGATTCAGAGGCATGGAAAATATGTTTTTTATTAAAATGCCTGTGATGTCATTAACAATTCTGATGCTTTGTTAGATGGTGTTGTACTTTCGTGAATCACATTTAACAATATTAATATTAATATACTGTACTTGCGTCTGTAATATCTGAGGGGTATTCACTTATTCAAGAGATAAAGGGAGTTTTTACTCTCATAACTGTGTTCTGTAATTCTGTAAAATCACAAGGTTTCAAAATCCCTGTTTGAATTGATTGCCTTTTGCATATAAGGTGTTTATAATCATAGCACGACGAGAATGATGAGTTAATTTTTTCCTCACCAAGTAACAAAGTTGAAGAATTGCATTTCACATCACATATTTAAAGTGTTTCAGAGCAAAGGTTTCCATTAACAATAGGCAGTCTTGCAGACCATATGTCAGTGTGAAATGCCCATGTAAGTGTCTGGACGTCATGTTACGGAAGGTGATCATTCTCCAGGGCATGCTCTGTAGATTTTTCTTGTTGTTCTTTGTTGTTGTTATTATTATTATTATTATTATTATTATTATTACTACTGTTACTGTTTTTCCCCAGCTCACTCGTTAGTGGAGATCCGAGTTCGCTCCCTGAGGAACATCGTCTCCAAGCTTCAGCTCAGTCTCATCTACCCGGCCGATCTTGTTCAGGAGAGACAACTCTTCATCAACCTGCTGCACTGGTTTAACTTCCGTGAAGTCCCACTGCAGGAAGACGTGCTGCAGCTCATTAACACACTCGCTACGGTAGTGTAGCATAAACGATCACACAAACTACAGTATAATCTGGACTGCCAGGAATTTTTTGTTATGCACTCAGATTTCATTCATTGAAATGAATAATCTTGACTTTGTAAAGTGTCCATGGGCTCCACCACAGTTACTGTGGTGCAGTTATTGAATGTCTTAGTCCTATACATCACAGAGACGATGTCACTCATCCCTGCCATGTTGCTTTGGAGGATTTTTTTTTCAGTACTGCTCAAAAGTTTCATATTTTCCTTCCAAAGAGCTAGACTTTCTTGTATTTTTAATGTAGTGTTGAGGAATAATTCTCCAGGTTTCCTGAAGGAAGTGTTTTGGCTCTTAATTTCATTCCAGTCCCTGTACCTGAGCAGTTTCAGGTTCAGTTTCAGTTTCATTGTGTTTTTTTTTTTTTGTTTGTTTAGCCACACAGTGACCTATCAATCATTCAAGCTTTGACAAACTTGAAGGCATGAACTAATTAGATACAGATGATGACAGATGATCAGGCTAGTGATTAGTGTACTGATGATGCTAAATATTGAGGGGTTGAAACAGACGAAAGGGGAAATGAGGCTGCTGCTCAGGTTGTTACATAAACAACCCAATTGTACATCGTCTCATACATGACCAGTCAGGATATTATTATACATTATACAGCCCTGCTTTTAAAATTGAGTTAATTTGATTTATGTTTAAATCTTAACAAATAAGACTAGAACTTATTCTAATGCTTATTCTGCAATGCTATATTTTTTCTTTTTTTCTTCTATGTTAAAGCACCCAACCGGTGCACATATGTTAAGAGACGTAGGAGCAGTGGACTTTCTAACCCAGCTCTCATCCAACGTCGACCCCCAGCTTCGAGGCATCACCGAGACGATTCTCGACCAGCTCTTCCACCTTCACATTCACCCAGCGCATACTTCCTCCGACCAGCAACCAAGCTCTTCTTTTCAGCCCAGTAAGCTTCAAATGCACGACACAGCGTGTGCCATTATGTTGATTTGCAGCGCCGCATAAAAGAACGTCCTCCAAGAGCGCCACCCTATCAAGGAGTACCAGCGGCACCTCTCATTCACCATGTCGGTATAAAATTGATTTATGGCTCCTTACTGAAGCTGTTTTTTTAATATTCTCAGTGGAGGAGATGTCACTTAGAGGATATTTCCAGCAAAATGCATTGAGGCCAACAGATTCCGCACCAACGGCCAGCGCGTCAGGTACGTTTCCTCAGAGAGACCTCATATTGACTTACAAAATGATGATAAAGACTTAACTTGTTTTATGGTTGATTTACAACGTTAAATACAACTCATTGTATAGAAATTGATTGATTCGAGTGCTGTGGCATTAGGGGAAAATAATCAGTTTTGGAGTAACCACATTACATTCCCCAGTTATTGATTATTTTCATCTAACCGAACCTCCCCAAGTGCTTTATTTATTACATTCTCACTTATTCTATGATCTTCCTAGGTCACTTTATATATCTGTCCACCATTGTGTTTATTTTATAGATATGATAATTATAACGTAAAATAGTTCCAACATGTAGTGTGACAATAAATAAATGGCAATGTATAAATTACAGTCATCCATTTTTGTCCTTGCTGAGTAAACAGCATGGCTTGAACTTTTCTAGACAAAACTGTTACCTTTTTTTTTTTTTTTTTTAAACTGACAAAAATCAAAGAAAGTGGTGTTTCTCGTGCAACAGAGTAAAAGCCCTGGAGGAGCTTTAGTACGTGAGAGGTGGCTCCTCGAGCGCGTCAATGACAGGTGGCAAATCTCAGCGACGGTCTTTAGTGAGGTTTGCTCAAAGCATGCGGCAGCGCTCGAGGTTCAGCGCAGGACGGGCAGGCCTCAGGCGCACTTCCTCGGGCGAGTCTGCAGGGAAATGGAGAGAGAACAGAGTGAGCACACGACACAAAGCAAATAGAGTGCATCTAGCATGTCTCTGTACTGATAGTGTGCAGGGTTTTTATTCTTTTTCCTTGCCTTGATTTCTACTCAGACAGGCTTATTTCTGTTACAGCCATTTAGCTGGGAAGAATAACGGAAAGGATGTAATGGAAACGTCTTAAAGTTGTGAATTTTGCTCCCTGGACTCAAAAGCATGTCCAGTGTGTAACCTGCCTTGTGCCCAAAATCTCTCCGGGCCCCTGTGACCCTGTACAGAATAAGGGGTATAGAAGAACAATGAGTAAATAAATAATCATCTAATTTATTAAAAAAATTCATCAAATCCTGTTCAATATCAGGGCTCCAGATAAACAATGCCAAAATGTAACCCTTTTCATAAGGTAACCAGATGAACTCATGTAGCTACACTGACTTTAATTGAAGCCATCGACACAAGAAAGTTAGTTAGCTATCTTATCTGATGATGATGATGACCGAAGATGGAGTCTGTACCTCACTGTGAGACTGTACCTGGGAACTTTAATAGGGCAAGTGTAGCACACTGGTTAGGGTGTTGGACTACTGATCACGAGGTTCCAGGTTCAAACCACATCACCACGAGTTACTCTTGTTAATGAGATAAAAATTTAAGTTGCTCTGGATAAGGGTGTCTGCCAAATGCCTTAAATGTAACCTTTTACTGGTCAACCTACTCTTTTTGTCGATGGCACCTGATGTAGAAGGAGGAAAGGTTTGGATGGGCAAGGAGCGAGAGTCAAACTGGCCATTTAGTTTTCGTGTCAAGCTTCTGAGAATAAAAAAAAAGAAGAAAATTCTTAACATTGTTACGTTACATTTAACATCGATCAGAAAATACAAATGAAGTGTTGAATGAATCCCTTAATAATGACCAACTGCTCATCTGTGCCTGCATCCAGCCAAGTACATTCACCATGGACAGAGCTCAAAGTACAGAAATGCACATGATACCAAGCCTGCGCTCAATAACGAGCAGTTGCAGAAAGTTCGCCGGCATATGACAGTTGAACAGTCTTACGAACTGTCTTATGTTTTCCACGCTTTCTTTATTGAAGGCAGACCCCGCATATATATACCCGAAAAGGCAAAAGGAAACAAAAAGATCAAATCCCCCTTAGTAAAAAGATATTTTTTTTAGGATGTTCAGTTATGGTGTTGAGAGAGTTTGTCTGTAGGGAAAGGCTGAGCCAAATAAAGTATGCAGTCTTTGCTGAGAGTAGACGAGTGTGAACCCTCTGAAATGAAGATGGTGTTTATACCAAGTGCATAAAAAGTGTTTTTCTTTTATGAAATTGACAAAAATTCATACCCTAGGAAGGAAACTAAAAATAACAAGTTCGTCGATGAGGTTATGAGTTAACGAGTTGAGCAGCTTGAGCAAATATAACATCCTAGGTGTTTCAAAATGGTGTCCAGGAGAACCCTGCTATCTACGATTGATTAACTAGTAGCATACAGTTCCGTCTCGCACTATTGCTCCTGTTCCTGGAGCAATAGCTGTGGATGCCAGCTGTCGTAAAAAAGCATAAGAAATGCGTACTGACGGTCGCACACGCTCTACAGAAAAACACAATTTTGCATGGTGATCTTTGAAAAACCAAGGGGTATTAACCCATAAAACTCAAGGTATGGAGCCACACTAGCACCAGCAAATGTGGGAATGATGTTGCAAAAATGTAGAACTCACTAATGCGCTTATTATATTATTATTATTATTATTATTATTATTGCTCACAGTAACTATATTTACAGTGGAACCTCGGATTGCGAGTAACTCGGTTTATGAGTGTTCCACAAGACGAGCAAAGATTTTTAATAAATTTTGACTTGAAAAACGAGCATGTTTTACGAGTGCCGAGTTTTTTGACACCAACACACACACACTCTCTCCCCGGCTTCACACAGACACACACTCTCTGCGCTACACATAAACTCTGCTCTGTCGCGGTTCTTTTCAAAGGTAAGGTGCTGGTTCATTTGTTTTTTTTGTTTTTTTACTTTACAGCAGTGATTCCGTTAGTCTGCGCTCACGTGAGTGCAGTTAAAACAGTGTTTCCGTTGTGTGTGTGTTTGTTGTGAAACTTAAAAAGCGAGGTGGGGGGGAGGGAGGAGGAGTTTTACTGTGTAAGACGAGGCGAGGCACGGGGCTAATTCCACACACGCACACGCGCGCACACACACACACACACACAAATACACGGCGCACAAATGAAAACACTTATCTGTTATCACGATTTATTTGAACTTTTTTTTTTAAAGGTAAAGTGCAGGTTAATTTGTTTTATTTTTACTTTATATATTGTATTAATTATTTTTCTGTATTTATTTTTTTGGGCTGTGGAACGAATTATTTGAGTTTTCATTATTTCTTATGGGAAGATTTGATTTGGTTTACAAGTGTTTTGGAATACACAATATATATTATATTTGGAATATATATATACAAATTAAAATATTAAAGGTTATACATACAGTATTTGTTGTGTGTAGTAGACCACTTTTGTGCTGGCAGGTAATGCTGGCCTCTTCCAATAGCCAGGTATATTTCAGACTTGTGGGGAACATGGTTTTGTATAGATTTACCTTATATATTATGGTTATAGCTTTATGGTTACCACTGTCAGCTTGCACCCTCAGGGTTGAGAGTTTCAATCTTGCCTCCGGTTCTCTGTGTGTGGAGTTTGCATGTTGTATCTGTGCTTAGTCGATTTCCTCCAGGTACACAGGTTTCCTGGTTAACATTTTCACGGCCCACAGTAGGTTGATTGGCATTTCAAGATTGCTTATAGTGTGTGATTGGGTGTGTGAATGTGTGCACTTGTGCACTGTGATTGGGTGACACCCCATCCAAGGTGTGCTCCAACTTCCCTAGGATAGGCTCCAGACACCCCGCGACCCTGCACAGGATTCTCTGTATAGACAATGAAGGAGTGAATTTATATATTATTTTAACTTCTAATAAAACTGGAAAGTTGTCCATTATTCCAAATAAACAGGATAAAAAACTACTAATACAGAATCACATGTAGCAGTGCGTCAAATCTAAATCAGATAAACCCTGTCTTCAGTACAGCATACTAGATGCACATTTAAGGCAAACCCAGACTTTGTCACGTTACATCTCCAGGGTTCCTAGTTCAATCCTAGGCTCTGGATATTGTCTGTGTGGTCTTGTCATATTTGTATGGGTTTTTCTTAAGGTTCCCCGTTTTTCTCTTATCTTATTCCTGCCTCCTGAAATCCTGATCCACCCATCTTTACTACTTAATATAAAAATTTTCATTCTTTGCTACATTTTTCCCGAGATTAGACTTTTTCTTTAAGGGTTCGATGCTGTATTTATGCAGTTCTTTGCACTCTTTTACTCTTCTAAAATATTGTGTTATTGTAGAATCTGTTGAAGCCCCCCGTTTCACATCAGCACTGAGATATCTTTGTTTTTAACCTTCCACGTTCTCCTCAGTTTGTCTTTCAGTTGCTGGTATTTCTCCAGCCTCTCCCTTTGGATGTCACAGTTGCTTGGGATTGCCAGATCCATCCCCACTACTGTTTTCTGCGCCTTATCTATTATTTACTCCTGCGCGCAGCTCTGAAGTGTTTAGATGGTGCCATTTGCCGTTGGCTGAGACTGGAGGATTCTTTTGATGATGTTTACATGCTGGGTGACTTTCACTGTAATTGTAGATGAACATTTTATTTCATTTTTTTAAAAACCCACGGCTCTTTCGCATTTCACATTTAGCCTTGCTCGGTACTATTCGCAAGAGTTTTGCCATGAGCACCAAAAGCTAGATTTACTAGACATGGGGAAAATTGATTCAGTTATGTATCTCAGTTCTTTGTGTGATTCATGTATCCCCACAGTAACACAATAATCGATTTTTAAAACATTAATTAATTTTTTTTCACGTTCATTCATATGTTTGCATTTGAGGTGGTTATATGGCACAGTTCCTCTGTAATCCTGTAGGTATTAGTATGAATAAACAGAAAGGATGTCTTAAAATTGTGTATTTTGCTTCCTGGACTCAAAAGCAGCACCCTGTGCCCAAAATCCCCTGGAATAGGCTCCAAGCCGCTGTGACCCTGTACAGAATAAGCGGAATAGAAGATGAATGAGTGAATTAATATATTGCACATCTGAACAGCTGAGGGTTAAGGGCGGTGCCTCAAGAGCCCAGATATACTAAATCTTTTCAAATACTGTTCAGTATCAGGGCTTCAGACAAAACATGTATTCACACATCTGCAGGAAGCGCAGCATCATGTGTGGGGGAACCAAGCAAATTATTTACATAGTCGTTTAGAGTTGGAAAAACAATTATTTACATACTAAATGTCTTGCTATATGCTTTACAGTTAAACCTTGGATTGGAGGCATAATTTTTTCCTGAAGCATGCTTGCATATCGAAGCACTCGTATATCAAATCAAATTTTTCCCCACAGCCCAAAAATATTCATATAAAAATAATGAACAAATATAAAGCTAAAATATAATATTAACCTGCACTTTACCTTTGAAAATAATTGGGGGCTACTGTGTGCGTGTGTATGTACAAAACAAGACCTAGGTATCATGATAATATTGTATCAGGTGGTCCCATGTTACTCTCATCCCTAACGTTTACATTGACAATATTTCATCGATCTGATTGGAATCATTTCCATAGCACTCCCCCATCAGGGCTACAACTACTAACCTAACCTAATGTCCTCAGAGACATGTCACGCTGGTTGAATGCATCTTTTGGAATTGCTCGCTCGCGCACCGTTGGGCACGGCATAACACGCCCGGAGGATAGTGCTTTCCACTCCTTCCACTTGCGTGAACTCACAGATGCCCTTGATTGGCACGAGTTCAAAAATTATCTGCACTCTAGATGTAAAATTTTTTTAATTAACTTTTAGAAAAGACAAATACATGATTAAAAAAAATACTCTTCATTAAAAATCTACGAATTCACCGCTGTCTTAATACTTTTAGACAGTCTGATGTAGCAACATTGGTACTATAGGGAGAATGCTTGACACCTTAAAACAAGTGCAAGTTTACAACACCATTGGATAGCAGTCCTCTGCGTTTAATCCGAAGTTTAGGCGTCAGCTCTTGAATAAGCATCTCACTGTAACGAGCACTGTTGATTGTTCAACCTTTTTCCTGATTGTGATCATTTTTCACTCACCCTTGTATTTATCCTTTGCTTTGCAGTGAACACTTCTTTAAGATGCTTAACGTTTTCAGTCTTCCCTTGGTTGTCTTTGACTGCAACTGACAGACATATTTTATCTTCGAATGAAAGGTGTGTGCGCTCTCAGGTCATCATTGCTGTCTTACTGTCTAGGATAATTCAACTCATATTTATTATAACGTTCGAGGATTGTGTTTAAACTGTCTGACCTCTTTCTTGTTTAATGCACAGTTCTTTGAGAAGCGGAAATCCAGACTTGGTACGGACCACCTGCGAGCTTCTGCGAGACGTCATCATGCAGGATTTTCCAGCGGAAATATTCCTGCAGCGGCCGAGTATAGTGCAAGTAAGCCGTCTTTATACATAATGATTTAAATACATATAGACTGTTTTTTTTTCCTGACACTGATAAACACAGAGGCCTGTCTCATATTAACTGATACACAGACTATACTTTCCTTTCTCGGGTTGATTTGTGTATAGACCACATCTCCTTCACTGAGACTTGCGTATACAGAGCCAGTGATTCTCTCCCTGGGAATAACTGGTACATAGCTCATGCTTCCTTCCCTGGGGGTGATGTGCAGTGGCCACACATCCTTCAGTAAAGCTGAGATATAGAAGCTATAGTATGCTTTTTGCACTTAGATTTACCCATACATTGGTCATCGATTCTTCACTTTGCCGACGTTTTCTTTTAAAACCACACCTCCTAACTGATGAGCACAGAAGTCGCACCTCCGCACTGATCGGCTGGAACAAAAGAAGCTGCACCTTCCAGTGACTGACGGGCACAGAAGCCGCTCCTCCACTCTGACTGACGGGCACAGAAGCCGCACCTCTACAGTGACCGACGGGCACAGAGGCCGCACCTCTACAGTGACCGACGGGCACAGAGGCCGCTCCTCCACTCTGACTGGCACATAGGCTGCACCTGTTGGCATCCAGCATGAGTGTTTTCTGCTTACAGCTTGCCATTTTTCGACAGGGTGACTGCTATAGAACACTGCAGCAGGGTTATGAGGGTTCCGAGTTATTCACTGAGAGGAAATGCTGGTCTATTGATTTACTTGGTTTATTACTACTAGACATGATTTTTGTGTATGTGTGTGTGTTTTTTTTTTTTTCCATTTTCTTCTCCCCAGAATCTGATGCAGCTTCTCAGTGTGAGCCCAGAGAATGATTCCACCTCGCTGGCTCTCCACGCTCTGGCCTGCCTTCAGCAGCTCTGTGGAAGCTTGAAAAGTCGGCTGCGCTTTCACAGAGATCCCAGCTTCTGCTCAGCCAAGCACGGTATAACACACCAGACTTAACACACACCTCTCCACAACTCTGCAAGTGTTTTCTCACTTATTAGTACTTTCCGTATTACTTGATTTTTATTCAATTTCTGTCACCAGTACTTATGTTAGGGAGCTATTCTTATAGCTAGTAATGTACATGAAAATATTGCTTGTTCACTTTTACTTAAATTTCAATAATTCCTAGAAAGAACCCATGTCTCTAAATGTCTCTAATATTTAAGGGACATTATGAAAGACAAGCTTTCTGAATGGGACTGAATATATCTCTCTGTTCCTGGTAGATCTACTCTCTCAGAACTCCTCAACATCGTATCCTCAGGAGGTAAGAGGGACCCAGAGGTCAGGGGTTTCGACCCCAGATGACTTATCCCCCCGCCCTTCCGTTCTAGGACGTCCTGGGATGAGAGTCCGAGGGGACGGACAGGACGGTGATGCCGTCTCCACCAGGTTCCTATGAAATCATTTTACCATTGTTGTATTTTGTTATACAGGCTGATAACATAATTTTTCAAGGTTAATGCTGCAACGTATTTGCAGTTTTTAATAGATTTTTTTTATCGAAAGGGGTGGAGTTGAGCATCTTTTTTTAGATGGTCTGAAATAGAATAAACTTTAAAACAAAGATTAAAGTATATGATTACTGCTAATCTAGAAATGACATACCTCACCATTATATAAAGGATCGTTCAAGACAAACCAGGACTTGAAATTCCTTGTGAATTAAAGTGTAAAACATACATTAACATTTAAAGAAAAATCATGGTGAAGAACAGTATGGTGATGAGACTCTTAGCTGCAATAAAGAGTTTGAATGGTGCAAAACATGTAAAGAAATTGATGTTGGAAAAAACGATCATTGCGGAGCCCATTTCCATGAACATTCAGGGAGTGGAAGGACTAATCGTTGAAAATCAATAGATAACTTGTTGGCAACTTGCAGAAGAGATGCATTTGTCTGTGGGAACTGTTCAGACAGTCATTCACCAACACCACTTGCACATTACAGGAACCCGACTGAAAAGATATGGCTTATTCCATCCACCATACCGTCCTAACCTTGCTCCAGGCCGTTTCCACATGTTTGGGCCATTGAAGGAGGCCAACGTTTCAAATGTGAAGCAAGCATTTTCTACATTAACGGTATCCACTACCGAAACACTAGCGAAATGCTAAGATAAGTGCATTAGTGTAGCAGGGGATTATATAAAGAAATAAAAGGAGTTTTTTCTCTCAACTGTATTCTATTATTCTGTACAATCAAAAGCCCTGGTTTGACTTGAACACCGCTCATATTATCCCAGCATCCTCCATTTACACGACAAAAAAAATTATTGAGTCTCTCGCTTTCTAAAAGACTAAATCCAACGTCTTTGTATAAAGCAACGTAAAAGAATTCATTACAGCTTAGTTTTTGCTTTGTTTACAAAAAATATTACAGAAACCGGCTGTGATTTTTAACACTGTGCCTGTAGCGGGTGATTACAGATTCTCTTTGACTTCGTACGTGCAGCAGCAGCAGCAGCAGCAGCTCTCAGAGAGAATTTCCCCTCGGGCCCAACCTGGAGCCGGAGGGTGAGGATCAGCCGGAGCTCCGGCTGCAGCAGTGGAACATGGCCAGATTTTGTATGGAGACCCTACAGCACACACTTCCTCTCCTCGGGACAGGTGAGAGTCTTCTCTCACTTTACTGTGAGAGCCTCCAGATGTTTTTCCTTCCTTTTTAAACTCTTCAGGAAAAGTGAGAGTCCTCAAACTTCAGCTTCAGAAATGTTCCTTCCCCCACTTCGACTACTCATCCTGCTCTCTCGTGTCTCCTTGCGGATGTTTCAGAGAAGATGAAGGTTTTCCAGAAGGCGCTGGAGCTGCTGTCGGATATCCTCGCGTTGCTGAGGGTCATTGTGTCCCCGAACGAGCTGTGGGACGAGTGCAGCATCACCGCCAACGAACTGGCAAGCGCTTTAAATTTGTTCATGTTACAAGAGCATGACTGACAATATCAGGGGTGTCTCATTCGCTTCAATTAGACATTTGAATAATTCATTTTAGGCTTAGTCTATTCATTTGGAAAGCATTTTTTTTTTTTATTAAATTGCACCTCTTGGTACATGGTACACTTAAAATAGTGCTGAACAGATTTTTCTGCAAAGCTCAAAACTCTCCTTCATTTATTTTTAATGCACTCTTTGCAAAACAGTGCTCGCTTCCACTAAAACTCACTTTGAAATGTGTTGCTGCCCCCTGCTGGTTTTCTGTCACCATTGACTCAAACTAAGAAAAAATAAAAAACCCTCTTAGCAACTTTTTTTTCCCTCTCTCTCTCTCTCTCTCTCTCTCTCTCTCTCTCTCTCTATTTTTCCCCCCACAGAGAGAGAAGCTGCGGGTGTGTATAGAAAAGCTGGGAGACATCATGTGCCATCACCGTCACATGGCATCGTCAGAGCAACCTGACTCAACTCTGATTCACCATCGCATGTCCTACATGGGGAGTTCTGTCTTCACCATTCGCCTTCTGCAAACACTCCTACCTGTGGAGAAGGTGAGAAGGCATAGAATTAGTAATGGCTATAAATAATTAATGCATGGCTGTGTCCTGATGCACGTATGAACAGCATGCTGAGGAAAATCTGTCTGCTTATTTCACAGAGAAAGGGTGCACAAAATTTCTAGTGCTGTCCTTTTAAAGTTAATAAGGAAAATCAAATGGGTTTAGCTGGAGTTGATTGGTAGAGGGCCACAACTCATCCTTTTTTCACATTATATTTTTTGTTTCCTTTTAGCATGGTTTCTGCATGTGAAAATGCTCCGATGCAAAGTGGAGTCACAATTAATATCCTGGAATTGCTCATTTCCTGCCCTGAAATGTTTTATTATTTTTTTTTATAGTACATTGGTTTGTCACTGATTACATTTTAAAATATATCAGTGAATGACAATAAACAGCCATTCCCTCACAGGACTATTTCTTTTAAATATATTACTTTTGATATTCTACTGAAAAGCCAAAAAGGCTCAAACTCCTCTGTCTTAAGGATTTTCGGATAAACCACTCCATAAAGTATTTCTAGACCTTTTAAAAGGATAAAAGTCAGGACTCTGTGGGGGCCAGTTCATCTGTATAAAAATTATTATACATGCTCCCAGAACCACTCTTTCAAACGTTTAGTGCTGGAATATGATTGAATAACCTTATCATTCCGTACATTCAGGTCGTCAGCTGACTTAATTTAATTGCCACATAAACTTGCTGAGCCTAGACTTTAACTGCAATGAAGCAACTCCAGATCATAACTCTATACTCTACTACAGAGGATTATCAGTAGCACTATGCCTGATTTTGCTCATGATGCTATTCATGCTGTCCTTAGGGATAGGAATCATCAGGACACCTCGGTGTTGATTCGATTTGCATTGCGATTTTATAAGTATCACAATTTTAGAAAAATCTTGATTCGATATTACATTTTTTTTAGTAGATTTTAAGGTTGTAAACAAACTTTGTTCACAAAAAAATAATAATAATTTGCTCCTACAACACAGGCTCAGTGGTACTTGCCAGTTTTTGAATAGTTTATAGTGCCACCTGTAGGATCATAGTGGAACGACACCATTTCAGACCTCAAATGCAAAAATTAATAAATTCAAAATGTATTTTTGTAAAAATTATGTTTGGTTCAGTGTAGTGGTGCATAATATACCATACCAAAGAATCGCAATATATAACTGGATATATTTTCCCCCCATCTCTACTTCTTTCCCAGACACGCCCATCACTCGAGTCTGAACTCATCAGACCACACCACCTTTTTCTATTGTTCCAAAGTCCAAACTTTAGGTTTGCTGTCAACTTGGTAAATTTTTCTTGATTTGTCTCACTAACAAGTGATTTTTTTTTTCTCACATTTCCACAAAGCTGTTTAGTGAGTTTTCACCACGTTATGTATGTTGCAGTGCTCTTACTTTCACTATTAAACGTAGATATGATTTCTATTGGAGTATATACCCCCCCCCCCTTCCCCCCCCCAACACATTAATGTGATCTGTGCTCAGGCGTTCATGGTCCTTTTTATTTTGGATGACATTTCTTCTGCAGAATTGCTGGATCAGCACTATTCACTAATAGTGCAGGGATCACTAATGTATTAGACATTTTTTAAAACTCAGTTCCAATAATATCAGCAAGCTCTTTAGTTGTTTTCTTTGCTTGATCCAGGGCAATAATTGAACCTTTCTGAAACACAGTTGCATCTTTTCCACACAAGTGCTGTTCTAGAAAAATAAATCAACATCTTTTGACCAATCAGGGTGAAGATTTCAATATGCGTATGGCGTAAATCCTTATTAGTCACATAATGTCAAAAAAAAAAAAAGATAAAGATAAAAAAAAAAAGATAATGTCACTTAAAAAAGTGTTTTCTAAATTCAGATTATTTTTATCACCTTTTATTAATTGCATGAATGATGTCAAAACTGGCTGTGCTGACCATGAGAGTGGGTTTCATACAGTAGAGTGAAAACCACAGTGCATTTTTTAAAACGTTTTACAAACTTTGATTTTCAGAGTTTGTTTATAAACACTAGTTTATAAACAACTAGTCCTTGTTTTTAGCTCTTTTTTTTTTTGCTCCTTTTGGTCTGTGAACCGTTTTTCAGATGCATTCGATTAGCAAATATCTCACACACTGTTGGCATTTGGTTATATCACGGTTGGTCTTAATAGCTTTTGTAGGTTCTTTGCAATAACATCACTTTGTATCACTTAGCAGTTGTGTTTTCAGGTGTTTTCTAGTGTGAAATCGTTACCCGGCAAATATTGTTTTCAGTGGCACAGGTCAATGCTGACTAAGAATAAACTTTTTTTTTAGATTAATTTCACTTGTGTACCTGGACAAGCATTTGGTCATTTTTTACCCCTAAATACTTATTGTTTCTCTGCTGTGCAAGTGTACCTTAAGTGACAGTTCTAGTCCCTACATTTGCATTACAGTCTATTAAAGTGTTAAGAAATCTTGAATGAAAATATGCCTTAAGTGTACTTGACAATAACATGGATTCTTTAAGTAATTATCACTACATTACTTGCCACATTCTGTACCTGTAAGTGTACTTGTGTGTGTGTGTGTGAGTGTGTGTATGCAAACATCAAGCCATGTTTATCATTTGCCTGTCATTTTTCCATACAGGCGAGTGAAAACGTCCCTGAGGGTACGACGTCCGCCATTTTCCATCTCTGTCTAGATTTCCCCTTCAGTCTTGCGTTTCCCAGCATTCACGAGTCAGCCGTGGCCTACCTGGAGCAGTCAAACACCGAAAACCATGCCCTGTACCGCAGAGTTAGCCAAGCTGCTACCACGATGGAGGCCACGTGTTCCTTCCTAAACGACATTCAGGCTGAGGTAATGCGAACGTGAATACGCTGAACAAGCACGGTGCTTCTTTAGAGTTTTAACTTTAAGCCAAGTTCTTCCATAACCAACTTACTCATCCATGTGTTTTAGGACCTTGCTTTGTGCACTGGTGCGCAGTCATGTTGGAACAGGAATCTCCAAACTGTTCCCACAAAGTTGGGAGCATGAAATTGTCCAAAATGTCTTTGTATGCTGAAGCATTATGAGTTCCTTTCACTGGAAGTCACGAAAAACAACCCCACATCAGTTTTAACATGACGGCGCACCAGTGCACAAAGCAAGGTCTATAAGGACATGGATGAGCGACTTTGGTAAGGCGCAACTACTGTAAATAGAACACCATTAGGATGAATTAAAACTGAGATTTCTCATCCAACATCAGTGTTTGAGCTCAAAAATGAACTTCTGGAAGAATGGTCAAAAATTCCCATAAACACACTCCTAAACCTTGTGGAAAGCCTTCTCAGAAGAGTTGAAGCTGCAGTGGGAGTTGGGGAGGACGGGGGGGGACGGGACCTCATATTAAACCCTATGGATTAAGAATTGGTTGTCAAGTTCATATACATGTGACGGCATGGGAGCAAATACTTTTGGCAATACTATATCAGATCTATATTTCTAATATCTGATCTAGACATACACAGTATCAACACTTGATTTTAGGGAAGACTTGATTTTTATAAGTGTTGATACGGTAGTAAATAGGAATAAATAGGAAACACTGGATTGTGCTTCTAGAACTATTTAAGTAAAATGTAAACTAAGGGGAAATACATGTCTGGTTCAGTGGCGGCTACTGGTCTGTCAAATAGGGGAAGCTCATTTTCGGCCTACATCATAAAATTGTCTATTTATTTAAAAGTAAATTCTGCCCTACGTTCCTTTTCAAGAAAATGGTCTGTGACCCTGTTGTACCAACTAGGCGTCTTTTCCAGTGACTTGACCAGTGTCCTCTCAATGGCCAGCAGTACATTTTATTTGTCACAGCACTTCCAGTCAGCCAGCTAACTTTGTCATACCAGGGGAGCTGAAAAGACCTTAGAAGAAGTTATTTTTCCCTATCTTTTGCACTAAATCAATCTTAGGTGTTGATCTGCCCTGCTGTTTAATGTTTTTCCTCATAAGGAACACTTTCAAATGGCTTCGCCAAAATCAGGTCGACAATATTAGCACTGTCTGCCATTGTGTGCAGGTTCACCCACGACGCTAGCCTAGCCTACTATATGAATGAATGAATGAATGATCTAAAAAAAAAAATTAAACTCTGTAAAAGTGAAACAAGGAATGTGATGTATAATTGTGTGAAATGTATGATGAAAATCAAGCAATTTCGGCAAGCAAATATAAAGAAATAGGTTGCAGCAGTTTTTATTTCGACTGAACTTCAGAAATCCGCGATGGGACTTCAGCGATTCCTTATAGTACAAAATTGCTGTCAGTCAAAAGGAGATGCAGTCTTTCGACAGACCCTCCAATCATCACGCAGAAGCTCGGCGTCCGGGCCAGCCCACTCCTCATTCACCCCCAGAGACGCTGAGCGTCCGTGGGCGGGACATAATCGCAGCGTTTATCCAATGACCGTCTAGTTTCAAAGCACTGAAAAAAAACGTTCAAAGCAGCCGCATTGAAGTCAATGGACGCTGGGCTTCAACAGGGAAATGCACTGTGACGCTACGGGAATTTTTAGTCAATAAAATGTTAATACAATAGTACATAATTTGACCATTAATTTTGTGACATTATAGGGGAGGCTGAGCTTCCCTTGCAGTCTTAACCAGACCAGGTGCGACTTCTTTATCATTAATCATTCATTACTGTTAGTCATAAATTATTGATTACAGAATGTTTGTCTGTCAGTTAAGAAAAAAAAATAAAATTTGGAACTCCTCATGTGAAATTGATATTGTGTTTGAATAACGATAATAAGCTAAAGAAGGAAAATAAGTTAAAGGGATTGAGAATCATATGAGTGCCTTCATTTTGATGATTAAGAAGTTTAAAAAAATAGAATAATTAAAAATAGGAGCAAGAAATAAAGACACATTATCACTGATGCAAAGCGCCATAGTTTCCCGGTGTCATCTTCACAAACAGACAAACAACGGCTGCTTGAGTGTTAATCGCACCCCTTGTGAAGATTCTTCAGGGTGCTAAAAGTGAGGGCGTCGTGCTGCCTTCAAGTATTTTCAGTTACACGCAAGAATAATTATTATGTGAAATTAATATGTGAAAATACAGTGTTGTATAATGTCGTAACATATCTTAGGGTTTGTCACAGAGTAAGCTACTTTGGCTAGAGATGTACGCTCGAACAAGAGAGCATACGAGAGCATAATAAAAAAAAAAACATTTACATGGCTATCAACTGGCACAAAAGTAAAGGTTTGCTTAGAATATTTACAACTTTCGTGTTACTTTGCCTGAGGTTTTTTTTTCCCTAAATCAAATATACTTTTGTTGGCCAAAGTTCATTTTTTTAACTTCATCAGTCCAAAGCAATTGTACAAGTTCTTTTCTCATGCATCAGATTTCCTTCTTACGACTCTTACATGTTTATGCAGTCAAGTAGAATGGTGCATCATCACTCCTGTGTTAGATAAACCTTATTGCAGGTCATTTGGGAATCAGCTGTATCCTGCTCATGCCTTGACATCCACAGTTCTCTTTCATTGCCTTGCTTAGTGCCGATGGAAATAGTGAACTGGAAATGCTTCAGAAATCCTCCTTTCCTTTTCCTCAATCAATTATATTCAGTTCTTCATTCAGCTGCTTAGAGGAGATTTGAGTTGAACCTAATTTATTTTACTCATAAAATATACAGCGTAAGTGTGCATTAACATTTGTTTGCAGTCACATCACAATGTCTTATAGTGATATAACAGTAATGACTGAAGATGGATAAATAAGTTGATAGTGGTAATGTGCCATTTTAGAATGAACTGTGTTGTTTGGCTCTGCACGTTTTCTGAAAGCATGATATTGATGCTCTCTGCAGGGAGAAAAGAATTGGCTGGAGCTGCTGGAACTCGCTGGCCAAGCTGTAGATGGCTTTCCCTACCATCAGCACCTACCTCTCATTAAGGAATTCATCAACATCTGCTCCTTCCTGTAAGCTCTTTTCAGTATCTGTAATTACTTCAGGAATTATTAACTTCTGTAGGACAAATAAGGGTCAGAGTTTATTAAAGAAGCTGTTAAAGAGTGAAGCTTTAAATATCGTTGCTCTGGATATAGTGTACGTGTGCATTCTGTGTTTTTAGGTGGAAATCTGCTCAGGCAAGCCCACTGCTTCAAATGGAAAGCCAGAAGATTCTTCTGAAGCTATTATCACATCCTTTGCTGCCAGTGAAGACTGAGGCATACGCACGCACTCTGGAGGTGGTCAAGGTAGTACAAATTTAAGATTCAAACTCTGCATATTGACTAACATAATGATCCAGGTTAGAAAAAGTAGAATGTGAAAACTAACGTTACACAAGTGGGACTTTTGATTGGGCTGAATGACCGAACACTGTTATGAACTCCCTTTTTCCACATAATGTAGATTTCTCTACGTAATCCCTTGCTACATTTTGCACTTATCCCTACTATCCTCATTAGTGCTTGGATACCATCGAAGTACATTAGAAAGGTTTCTCAATACCTTGGAGCCATGATTGGACTGCCTGCTTTATGTCTGAAATGCTGGCCTGCCAGGAACTCCTTTAATGGTGAAAACATGTGGAAATGGCTCGGAGTGAGGTCAGAACTGTATGGGCATGGTACAATAAGCATTGGACTATGGTTCAGAAGGTTCCAGGTTCAAAGCCCACGACCACCAAGTTGTCCCTTATGAATCCTTGAGCGAGGCCCTTAACCTTCGACTTCTCAGATGTATAATGAGATAAAAATGTAAGTCGCTCTGGATAAGGGCGTCTACCAAATGCCCAAAATGTAAATGTGTCTTTTCTGCAAGTCGGCGACAAGTTATCTGTCGGTTTTCAAAGATCAGGTGTTCCACTCGCTGCCACTTCACGAGAGATTCCATTACAAGTCTCCTTTTCACTTGAACGCTCCTCATATAATTGAAAACAAAATTACTCCGATTTACTTATCAGATAACGAGTACTAGGCAGCATGGAGGCATAGTGGTTAGCACTGTCGCCTTGCACCTCGCACCTCCAGGGTCCGGGTTCGATTCCCAGCCAGGGTTGATTGCCACTTCCGTGTGCATGGAGTTTGCATGTTCTCCCGGTGCTTGCCCATGTGGCCTGTAGTGGATCAGCACCCTGTCCATGGTGTGTGTGTGTGTGTGTGTGTGTGTGTGTGTGTGTGTGTGTGTGTGTGTGTGTGTGTGTGTGTGTGTCCCTTGTGCCCTAAGTCTCCTGGCATAGGCTCCAGGCCCCCCGTGACCATATAAACAGGATGTTTAAGCGGTGTAGATGATGAGTGAGTGAATGAGATAACAAGTAATAGTTTGCATATGTTTTAAAATTTTATTTAAATAGAAGGTAAATGGAGAAAATATAGGGGAAATGTGGATTTTTCCAAATAGATGTGACAATTTACATGGAGAAAAGTTACAAATACTGGTCGGTGTAGACATGAGTAGTATACAAATGAAAATATTTTTCACAGGCTCTGTGTAAAAGCTGTCGTTACTGGAGGTGTGGACATCCAGTGAATATCTAATACGAACCCAGCATCACCTTGGCAATAATAAATCATACATTTTAAGCAGCTTTTGAGTAATTCACGAGGGCATGGACCCTAGGGCATTGTTGCGCATTCAAAAATGTTTTATTTTGTTTTTAGCTTATTAAAAAAGGGCTTGTTTTAATACATGCAGCCTGTTAATTTTCAATTGCAATGTGTTTATTAAATGATATTTAGGCGTTGTAGGTCATTTTTAAGTGCAAAATTCATTCTTGTGTTTTTGCTGATGTCCTGGACGTTTTGTGTAGTTTAGAGCTCTGATAATACTGACACTAATGCTGTAATTTAATTTTAATGAAAGAAAAAATGTAAATTACTTCCCCCTTCAATATCTTTCCCTTCTCCAGTTACACACTGCTGCATTCTGATCAAAGCATTGCAGAAGGTCTTATTTTGTTAGTTCCCTCAGAAACTCTGGGAACAGACTTGACAACAACTTCTGGAACAGACTCAAAACAGGGTCCTTGCTCTCAGCGAAGCACTTTTTAACCCAAGAAGCAGATTGCAGTAATTGACCACCCTCCCTACTCACATCGTCTAGCACAGTGAGACTTTTCCCTAAAATCAAGTCTGCACTCAAAGTAACCTGCTTGTTCCAAAAGTGAAGAAGAAAACGACAGGGCATATGAGACAACTCGCGGAAGAAGACCGAATGTACTCCTCTGAATAGTGAAAGAGGAGAATGTGGCAGCGTATGGCGTATATACCGAAGGGGAATGTTTTTTAATTTTTTAATTAATTTTATTTTTTTTTAAGTCCAAATTGAATTACAGCATCAGTCTCATTACTTAATGTGCATATAAGATTCCATGGATTTGTTTTTCTTTTTATAACATTTCTGTGAAAATGTAGGATGATTGATTGATTCCAGGTAAAAAAAAAAACACAATTATTATCTTATGTTTGAATTCCTATGTTATGTGCAAATGAATTACAAAGACAGCTCAGGTCAGATGGACAGTATATTAATGCGTAGAGTACAGAAATCCTCTGAGTAAAAGTAGAGATACAGTAGCCGAAATATTGAGCAGAAATATAAAAATGTACTTACCTTTAAATTTCCTGTTTTAAGTACGTCAAGTCCTGAGATTGTATTAGCTTATTGTACCATAGTCATAAGTAAATAGATTCTCTCTCTGTCTCTCTCTCCCATCTGTGAATATGCTGTTTTGTTGTCATCTTCAGCTGTCTCCACTTCTGATTTCAAACATCTGTTACATGATTAGTAAAGGCAATAATGCATAATAGCCAGCGGGTGGAGCGTTCCTGCTTCAAATACTATTCTTGTTATGTAACACAACATGACGAAATGTAGTGGAGTAGAAAGTACAAATACAGAGAGGCCTAATATACACACACACTGTGTACATACTGTAGAACAAAGTAGAGGGATGTAAAAAGCATGCACTACTAAAACTGCTCATGTTAAAACTGTGCTTAAGTACAACAACAAATAAAAGTGCCACTTCTAGAAACCGCTGCTGATGTAGATGTATAAATTAATCTATGCCCTCTAGCCATTGTGATTTGAGAATCCAACAGCACTGCGTGAAATGAACCAGTGTTTATTATGAATTCCTAGTAACACTTGTATTAATACAAAGATCGTTTTTTCCCCTTCTTTTTCTTTTACCTCCCCTCTCTCTCTCTGCAGGAGTGTTTGGGGGTTCATAACGTGTCCAGACCAGCTTCTTCGATCTGCACCGGCGTGCATTTCATATTCCACCCCCGTGTCCTTTATGAAATCAGTGCCTTTGGCCTTAACGACCAGGCAAAAGAGGTGAGTTTCCTGCCAATGAGTTTCGGCCAATAGGAAGCTGTTAATGTCAAAAAGAGCGTTTAGATTTGTTGACGCATTGCTTTGTAACGATCATAAAGCTGCGCTCTTTCTGTAATGTTAGCAAGGGTCACACTCAATGTAACACTTGACATTGGGAAAGACATATCAGCACGCGCGTTTCATTGTGCCGAGCCTTGTTTGGATTAAATGGTTCGTGAGCTTGACATCATAGAGCCATCAGCTTGCTTTATGTGTGATCCAAAAGGTGAATTCGGCTGCCAAGGATCTTCTTCTGTATCTGCTAAAGGGACGATTGATGATGACTGCTTTGAGTTGGAGTAAATTTAATGAAGCCCTTTACCCGGTTATTCCTGTACTTCAGGTACACACAAGCACACACACACACAAGCGCACACAGTGGTAATACTGCACTGAACTCACACCAAGAGGATATAAAAATGCAGAATTAATTTTAATGTATTAATAGCATGCTAGAGGCTAAATTTCAATTCCCAGAATTCTGCTTTAAATAAGAGTCTTTCATACACTCCTGCTAAAAGTGAAACACATTCACGAGTGATGAATATTCATTGTCCTGCCACGTCTCATTTATTTTGTTGAGGACGCTCAGTAATTGGATCATCCTGTCAATAAAGCGTAGCTGATGTACTCGGTCATCTCAGCAAAGCATATTCATTCGCCTTCATGACTTTCTTTTTTTTCTTTTCTTTTTTTGGTGCGTTAGAGTCACGCAGGCACAGAAGATGCCCTGGGAACCAGCATCCTGCTGATAAGTGGGCTCTCAGATGAGATTGGAGGCACAGCCCATTCCTCAGGAACTCGACTCTCTGCCATAATCAGACTGCTCTTCTCCAAACAGCATGTGTGAGTTCTTCTGACCGACAATTTGGCATTCTGTACAGCAGCTTGGGGCGAAAAAAAGTAAAATAGTGGTGGGTTGTGGGTCTGCCAAATTCACAGCACGTCTTTATGGTTCTTAGATGTGCTTCTGTGGGTTTCCAGTCGTTTTTTTCGCTTTTTGATGAGCCGTACACGACTTATGAACTTGGTATCCATGTTAATCTGTTATATATATATTTTTGGTTTGATGTGCTTTAAAATACTAGGGCTGCAACAGAATACTGACTAATAATAATGTTAATAAATCAAAAATAACATAGATTCACTACATTTCTATAAAATATGTGGTAACTGGGAAGGGTGTAAACCTCAGGCTTCCACATGATACGACGCAATACAGCTTCTTAGGCGAAAGATCAAACAGTTTCTAAAGCTACTGAACCTGTTATGATTGAATTTCAGAGCCTTTAGGCTTGTAACTATATAGTATAGTGTGACATGATGATAATATCAATGATAAAGCATTGTGTTAATTATGTATCTAATGCAGTTACTGTTTCAACACATGTTTCAATCCCAATCTACACAACCCATAAAGCTAAAATATATATTAAAAAAACACGTCTGTCACATGATTGCGTTGTCATGGAGAGCCTGTGAGATCTGTATTTGTGAATTGACCATTAGCTTGATTACTTTGGATTGAAATGACCAGTTATATGACACATTATATAGTAAATTACTACGAGTTATAACTATTAAAAAAGTTCTATAGTAGGTTTCAAATGGCACCAAAGTGGACGGAAATCTGTCTGCTCTGTTTTTACTCTGAAGCTCTTTATGTTTCAGTAGATCGTTCTCTTTTTTCCGCTAGTTCAGAGAGTTAAGTTTATTTAATCAGAAGCGATGTGGTCAACTTATAGTACATTTTAACAATAACGAAAGGCGGTTTGATGTTTAAGTTTTATATTTTTTTAGGCAGAGTTTGATTTTGAAAACATGTGTTTTGATTGTTGTTTACACACCAGTTGTTATTGAAATTATTATATTATATTATTAAAATAATTTCTAATCAGTAATACTCAATTTATAATTGATGAGGATTGCTGCAGTTATTTATTTATTATTATTATTTTTCTTGTTTTAAGTCAGTGCACAAGGTTAGCCTTGTGTGTTGAGCTTAAAAATGTCCTTGATTATTACTGTTTCTTATATTTTTTTCTTGGGGGTATTGTTGGCTTGTTTTACCACTGTAGCTGAATAATTCGAGTAAAACCTCGAATTAATATTTAAAGCAGTACCTTGCTTAGTAGCTAGGCTCCGGCACTAACTTCCGGAGTTAGTGTTAAACAGATGAACATCATCTGAGCTTTTTTACTCTGCTGTTATTTCAACATCTGTGTGTTTAAAGGATAAGAAACAAAGCAGCTCAATACCTGTCGCCTCATTTGGCCAATTCAGAAGACAGCAAGACGTCCCAGCCTGCAGTGGACAAGTCAATTCTGTCCTCACTGTCATCTCTTTATGTTACTGACAAATGTGTGGACATCAGACTAGGCGACTCCAAGAAGTCTTACCTTAAGGTGAGCTCACATCATTCTGTAGAATGTAGAGTTAAATATTTCCAAAGCACTCCAGTTTGCCCATATAGTGCTTTATCTTCTTTTGGAACTGGTTTTGTTTACATCAAAATTCAACAAAATACAGTATTTGGCATATTATGTCTAAAATGCCAGCTACTCAATATGCGTTTCTTGTTTATAGAGATGTGTAAAACCAATTTCACATAAGTAAGAGTATGATTGTGGGCATGATATATGTTTGTATATATGTATGAATGTATGTGTGTGTGTGTGTGTGTGTGTGTGTGTGTGTGTGTGTGTGTGTATATATATATATATATATATAAACACTGTGTATGTATATATATATATATATATATATATATATATATATATATATATATATATATATATATATAGTGTTTTGTCTGTGTGTTTTGTGTATGTATGTATGCATGTATATATACTGTATATATATATGTATGTAATGTATATATATTATGTATATATTATGTATATGTATAGAGAGAGAAATGTATATACTGTATAATGCAATATAATGCACTTTATGGTTCCTTAAACAACAATTTAGCACTATTCGGACGGGACTAGTTTTAATGGGGGATGTTAGTGAAATTTCTGTTTCACAGAGGTACTTTGTGATTTTAATCCCGTCCGAATCTGCCATGTCTTATCTTTTTCTCACACGACCTCTGTGAAAATTCCAGAGCAAATTACCTACTGTTTTTCAGCAAACTCGGCGGTCCTCTGAGAAATCTAATCCCGTCCGACTGCGAATGTCTGTGTTTGGGGAAAATGTTTATCCATACGTGAAATGACAGACGTCGGCTGAAAAAAAAATCCAAACTCAAACGTCCCCCAGTAAAACCAGTCCCGTCCGAATAGTGCTTTTGTCTCCTTAATAATTGGAGTAAGTTGTCCTGAATTGGCTCTAAACTATCTAGAAAAACTTACTAGTTTTTTACACAAAGCTGAATCCCAAATCCCTCTCTTACCCCTGAGCAAGGGCTCTACTTGGTGTGAGGAACAAGGAATTGTACACCCTGTGCATTTATGTACACCATAATGTACTAGCTTTTATTTTATTTGGGATCCAACCCTGTGAAATCAGCTGATCTTCAAATGCGGAATAAGTCGAAATATAAAGTAACTCTGGTAAGTTTCTCAGCACTGTGCACCACCTCTATGGTTAATTACATTAACTTTCGCTCTATATCTTTTCTACACAGAAGGATGTGTATGTGCAAGAGGAGGGGTTAACGATCGAGCACTTCAGGTTGACATTTTCTATTTCCATGGTGCAGATATACCTGAGCACAGCTGGTCTAGTAGATGGCATGTCAGAGCCACAACATCTGTGTCCATCTGCTTTCCATTTCTCCTACCAGCATGAACTTTGTCATCATCTGCATCTCAAATCGAAAAAATTTTTCCGTACAGGCAAAAATATTTACTAATATACGTAAATTATTATTATTTTTTAATCCAGTCCTTCTATACTCGAAACAGTCTCATTGTAGCAGATTGCTACAGAACACAACATGGCTGAAGAGGGTGAAATATTCTAAAAAGTGCAGTAATAGCTATGTATTATTTATTTATTTATGTATTTTTTAATTATTATTATTTTAATTACTTTTTTACAGGTGGAGTGTGTGAATAAGCTGTACACTATCTTTACCTCAGAGACGGTGGATATGGTCCTGCGCAGATCCGCAGCCGAGCAGCTGGTGGTAGTTTTGCAGGGTGAGAGACGTGTCGACTTCTTCCTCTTAGTCACACTCTTGAGTTTTAGTGGATTATTTCTGGATTTTGTGAGGCGAAAGGGGCTACAGTGTGTTCAAATATTTAATACACAGTATATATAAAATTTGGTCATAATAATAGCATTAATCTGTAACACCTAATATAAAGGTTTTCTTTTGTATTTCTTTTTTTAAAAGGAACATGTTTTATCGGCAATAATCAGATTTGTATATCACCACTTGATTGAAACATTCATTGTCTTATTGTCTTAAAGCTGTAATCATACAACGGTTTCTAGTTTGCTTTTTATTTGCTTTTTTAGATGCTGCAATGCACACAGTACTGAAGACACAGGGACTGACGGACAAACTCGTGTCTTTGATTACAGAGAGTGTGAACACCAGTGGAGGGGTAAAATTCTACTGTTTTTTTTTTGTTTTGTTTTGTTCACCCACAATTACATTTATATAAAAACAAAAATCTGTATTATTATGCATCGTGAAACAAACGAAAAAAAAAAGATCAGGAAAAACTTTTTGAAGAGATCCGAGCAGCTTTGAGCTAATGATGTCAGTCAGGAGTTCGTCAGTGTTAATTAGCCTGTGTGGTATGATGAGGGCCTCCCCAGGCCGAAAGCTGCCAGTGCAGTGGAGTGTTTTGCCCTGCTAATGAGGCTAATTACAGGGAATAATGTTTCATAATATCTGGCAGATACCCGTAGAGAACAATCTGATAAGCTGCTGCAGCTAGTTAACGCTTTTATGGAATGTTACAGTATCTCACACACCCTGCTGAGCTCTGCGCTTTTCCTGAAAATCCTTCCCCCCCACTGTACCTTGTAGAGGTATAAACAAGTGTGGAAATGATCAAGATCATAAAATGAAAAGTTCAGAGAGATTGTACTGTAAACATGCTGTGCTAGTAGGCATCATTAATATTAATATTATCAGTGTGATGAAATTTCTCATGAATGAAGGCAAAATACTGGTTGACATTTTTATGTTAATTTTTTTTATGTATTATTAATTTTAAAAGAGGGAAAACAAGACAATGGGTGATAATAAAACAAAAACAAATGTGTAATGGAAGTATAAATGTAAACATTAAATCTCACATATTATACTCCTTCCTCCAGAACCTCTTTTCTTTCACTCCTTTTCCAAACACACCATTTCAGTGTCTGTACCTTCATTAAACTGCCTCTGAACGTCCCTTTGCTGAAATGCATCTTTTTTTTCTTTTCTCCTCCCTTCTCCTGCAGTCTGACGCGTGCCTGTCCGAGCCGGGCGTTACGATGCTGAGGAAGTTAGTATACGAAGATCCGTCTCTGCGTCACACACTAGCTCATCAATCAGCTTTTCTCCTCACACTACTCCGAGGTACAGACTGCACTCTTTATTCTTCCAGCAACTCAGAGAACATAAAACAATACTTAGCGACACTTCATTGCCATATCATCCAAAGCAGAATTTTTCCCCTCCTTTATTTAAGTATTTATTTATTTTTGATCATTTATGTATTTATTTTTAATGTGTGCAATGTCCAGAGTTAATGCAGTTAATAAATTACACATCTGTATTTTTCTTGAACAGAAATAAAATTCTATTTGAAATTTAACCCTGTAAGAAAAATATGAACGAATTAATTTCCGATCTAAACTTAATTCAAATTAAAAATCACACATGGCATAGTTTTTAATTTGTTTTTTTTTTTTATCTCTCCTGTTTTTAACGATGCTGTGAATATATATTTATTTACTATTACATAAAAATGACTTGAAGTGTTACGTTGTTAGAAACCAAGTTATAACACTGTGAACACAAGACATTTTAGCTCACACTGATTAATTAAAACAGTCGAGTGACTTCAGTGTCCTGTTTTTCCTTTTAATGAGCTCTAATGAGCTTTAAGGCTCTGGAGTGAGCATTGTTAGCATTTTTGGCTTCATCCCCTCCTTCTTCCTCGTCCATCTTTGAAAAGCGATGCCAATGTTTATTCCGGTTTTCAAATGGTAATTGCCGTTAAGTAATTTGAAAGCAGTGTGTGTGGTTTATTTATTTTATTTTTTGCCTCACATGAGAATAATCTGACTGTGCTGACCAATTAGTTAATGGTTTCAGACATATTTTAGTTTCAGAACAGAGTAGAGGTGGTGGGGTGGGGTCAGGGGGGGCATTGCTAGGTGTCAGTAAAATGAAAGACAGGAAATATCCTAACATTCCAATAACTAATAAGAAGACTAATATCCATCATGCAAACACCTCAGTTGGAATAGTCTAACGCAGCTTAAAAGGAATGAGGAAGTGTAAATCATTGATACTATTTTCAAAAGGTACAGTATGTCACAAAAGTGAGTACACCCCTCATATCTCTGCAAATATTTAGTTATATCTTTTCATAGGACAAGGCTGCATAAATGACTCTTTGACACAATGAAAAGTAGTCAGTGTAAAGTTTGTACAGCAGTGTAAATTTATTGTCCCCTCAAAATAACTAAAAATACAGCCAATAATAGCTGAACCCCTGGCAACAAAAGTACACCCCTAAGTGAAAATGTACAAATTGAGCACAATTAGTAATTTTCCTTCCAATTTGTCATGTGACTCATTAGTGTTACACTGTCTCAGGTGTGCAGGTGAGTTAAATTTGGTATAAAAGCTCTTCCACTCTCTCAACCTGGCCACTGAAAGTTCAACATGGCACCTCATGGGAAACAACTCTCAGAAGACCTGAAAAAACGAATTGTTGCTTTACATAAAGATGGCCTAGGCTATAAGAAGATAGCCAACACTCTGCAATTGTGCTGTAGCACAGCGGCCAAGACCATCCAGCGCTTTAAGAGGACAGGTTCTTCTCAGAACAGGCCTCGCCATGGTCGGCCAAAGAAGCTGAGTGCACGTTCTCAGCGTCAGATCCAAAGATTGGCTTTGGAAAACAGATGGATGAGTGCGGCGTCCAGCATTGCTGCAGAGATTGAAGGGATGGGAGGTCAGTCTGTCAGTGCTCAGAACGTACACCGCAAACTGCATCAAATTGCTCTGCATGGATGTCGTCCTAGAAGGAAGCCTCTTCTAAAGATGATGCACAAGAAAGCTCGCAAACAATTTGCTGCAGACATGCAAACTAAGGACCAGGATTACCGGAACCATGTCCTGTGGTCTGATGAGACCAAGATAAACCTATCTGGTTCAGATGGTGTCAAGCGTGTGTGGGGGCAACCAGGTGAGGAGTACAAAGACAAGTGTGTCTTGCCTACCGTCAAACATGGTGGTGGGAGTGTCATGATCTGGGGCTGCATGAGTTCTGCTGGCATTGGGGAGCTATAGTTTATTGAGGGAAACATGAATTCTAACATGTACTGTGACATACATGATCCCCTCCCTCCGGAAACTGGGTCACAGAGCAGCGTTCCAGCATGATAATGACCCCAAACACACCTCCAAGATGACCACTGGCTTGCTAAAGAGGCTGAGGGTAAAGGTGATGGACTGGCCAAGCATGTCTCCAGACCTAAACCCCATAGAACACCTCTGGGGCATCCTGAAAAGGAAGATGGAGGAGCACAAGGTGTCAAATGTCCACCACCTCCGTGATGTTGTGATGGAAGAGTGGAAGAGGATTCCAGTAGCAACCTGTGAAGCTCTGGTGAACTCCATGGCCAAGATAATTCAAGTCGTGCTGGAAAATGATGGTGGCCACACAAAATATTGACATTTCACATTTTCACTTAGGGGTGTACTCACTTTTGTTGCCAGGGGTTCAGCTATTATTGCCTGGTATCTTTAGTTATTTTGAGGGGACAATACATTTACACTGCTATACAAACTTTACACTGACTACTTTTCATTGTGTCAAAGAGTCATTTATGCAGTGTTGTCCTATGAAAAGATATAACTAAATATTTGCAGAGATGTGAGGGGTGTACTCACTTTTGTGACATACTGTATATATTATTATTATTATTATCATATTAGTAAAAAAAATAATATTGTGATCTTCATGACTTTATTGTTTCTTTATGGTTGGAGTAAATCATTTTCTTTCTGCGCATATTTGCCCCATGTATGGGTAACATTAGGTGAAATAGTGTTACCTAGAAAAAAAAATAGCTTCCTTTCCTGATCTTTAAACTCTGTGAGTAACTCTCTCCCAGCAGGCTTTACTTCACACATTCTTCCACTGGGTCTCTGTCTAAGAATGGCTGTAATGACTTAATTAATTAATTGTTGCTTTTTTTTAAGCCTCGCTCCTGATGAAGGCCAATCAGAGAGACGTGACCGAAGCTGCAGCACTGATGTGTCTCTTGCTTTTTGATGAGATTGCAACAGTGGATGTGTGGTATGTACAGTAAACATGTCAAAGGATTTCAAGGCCTTTGTGTGCGAGAGGTCCCAGGTTCAGATCCCAGTTCAGCCATCGTTCGTTGTGACTATCTGGCGACTTTCTTTCAATACACACAGGCTGCCATTAGTTTTTAACATTGCTCCTCCTCCCAAGCACAGAGTGCCTCGATTCATGACTTTATTCACCAGCATACAGAACAAAAACAAATAATTTATCAGGATTTTCTGAAGTGGAAGGGAATTAATGGCTGCTCCACAACAATATACGTCACTATTAAAGTCTAGAGAGTTCAATGAGGCAGTCTTTAATTACTTAAAATGGTTATAGTCGAAAGATTGCTGTGGTACAGTAGGAATAACTCACTTCAACATGTCGTATTGTCAAGTTGTGGAAAGTAAAGATTCACACAATTTATTGTTATTTCTTTCTGGCAGAGACGCACACAGAGAAAATACACAAGTCACTAAATTCCTCTATGGTCAGCCTCAGAAGTAATTTGGCAGTGACTTCATTTTTTTCCCCCATCTGTAAGTGTCCCAACCAAGCGTAGCTATGAGTGTATAGATGTCCATGTTAGAGCTCTAGATGGGCGAGTAGTGAGTGCATACCTATGAGCCAGTGTTCAAGCATTCTTAAAGCAGAGAAGTGAATCTACAGTGTAGAACTGCAGAGATTAAAACTACTCGAAGATTTTGTTTACTTTTTTAAACTGTTTGAAAATTGGTACCACTAATTCAAAGCCTTATCATGTAAGTGCTGGTCATTTTGTGTATCTATTTTTTATTATTATTATTATGTGAAGGGTTAATGTGTGTCATGTATTTGTTATCAGCACTGGAAAAGATGACACAGGTACAGCCTTCACACCATTTTCGTTGCCCCTCTGCATTATCAGGAGGTAAGTGTGTTGTTTTTCTATTAAAATCATGTTTTCCATAAATAACATTTTGTTAAAATGATTAATAGTATTGCTGAATGTATGGCACTGATTACTAAAGAATCTCCACACACGGCAGTGGCTTGTGGCTTTTATATAGATTGGACATTTAAGTCAAGCTGAATCTGATTTAATACATAAAGTTGTTTACAAGTTTATGTATGATAAATAATTGATTATTTATGATAAATATCAAATAATTGTTTGTGTTCCTTATATAGAGTAATAATCTTTCCAGCACAAGGACTATTATACTATTCACAAGGTGACCACCTGATACGATATCCCAAAACCTTGTGAATCCTGATTTTAAATGCTTTTCAGATGCTTCATTCAGATTTTATTACAATTCTAAACAAACTTTACAAATACTCCTGTATTTTGCTCCTAACACAGAGGATGATGTCAATTAATATTATAATATAGAGTTAGGTTATACCACCTCAAATACAAAAAAAAAAAAAAAAACTTATCTAACTTACAGTAAAAATTTATTTTACACGAGTTCCCACACAAAAGAATCACGTTATGCAACTAAATTGATTCCCTCACCATCTCTAGTATTCATATACATAATAATTGAAAGCCTGTTTCACACAATAATTTGTTCTTTGTGGTATATTGTGCTTTCGCTCGTGTTTTGAAATTCAAAAGTCATATAACCCAAGAATCTGATGCTAAGCTGCCTCTGTGTGTGCTTTCATCCGGTTTGCAGGCTTTGGGGGGCTAAGAGTAGGCGTGCCGTTTAACAACAGCATCCGCTGCTAGTGTGAAGTGGAACACCATGCATAACGCTGCTTTTAAAGCAAAATGTCGAGGTGTGAGCCATTCACATTTACATAACTCGGCAAACATAGTGCTTAATTAACTCAACTGCCTTCAAGTCCCTCCTTCACGCTTTAGAACTGGCTCCTATGTCACAAAGCTCAGGCGACCTGACCAATTGTAGAGGACGCCAAATTCTTGTATCCAGTCATAAGTCAGAAGGTGGTACTTCTAAAACATAAAAAAAAAACGTTGCGGTTGACTGGGGTCACGTGGTTCGGAGGAAACATCTTCGGTCCTACCGGCTGAGTGGTAGTAGTAGCCTTAATGTGGGAGCCCCCTAGTGACGGGGAGGAATTGGGTACGACTAAATTAGGGGGGGGAAAAAAAGTTATTTTTGCATTTTACATCGTCTCTTAATGGTAGAACCAACCCAGTTTATTTTTATCCAGTCAACCATGTCTTTTTAATATTTTTAATGTTATCGAAAAAATAAAAGCCAGGCCCGGCTAATCAGTCTCAATCTCAGCTTGATGTACTACAGCTTTAGCACTAAAGTGTGGTGTGTACGTCTAATCCTCTCTCTCTGTCTCTCTCTGTTATAAAATTCTAAGATTTTTGGTCTGGATTGTTTTTTTGTTATTGGCTTGATGGCTTTTCATCTATCTCTGGATGCCTGATAAGAAAAAGTTTTCAAATCATTTAGCCCAGTAATATGTTTCGGGAATAATTACTGTGTAATTGTGCTATTTGTGCCAAAACCATCTCCACTTTTTCCTTTTCCAGCAGTATAAGAATAATCTCCTGTTTAGCATACGCATTTGCAAATTCTGTTTTAACATAGCACTAAAAATGCAATTTTGTTTTTGCACAGGTATAATCTGCCTTTTCGCGCCGCGTCTCACCACGCAGTGAGTCCCAGCTGCACCGTACTGCCTCCTTATACTGATCTGATGGAGCGGAGAGCTGCCAAAGAGGCGCTGAGCTTCAGCTGGAACAGAGCCTGGCACTGCGGCACCGACACTCTGCTCACACGCAGGAGAGACAACACCACTCACACACCCGAGTAAGACACTGCACACTCCGAGTATCTGTGGCAAGGAGGTTACATGATTTTGGTTTAATGTGGAAGTCACTTGCAGGAGTGCGGTATGTTTAGGCAAAGCAGGGACACAGACAGGGGAATGTGCGTGTGTGCGTGCGTGTGTGCGTGCGTGTGTGCGCGTGTGTGCGCGCGTGTGTGCGCGCGCCTGTGTGTGTAATGGACCAGATGCAGCAGTGTTCTTGGCCTGTTTACACCTACCTTGTTTTTTTTCTTCCATTTTATAGGTTGTAGGTAGAGGCTGTAGATAATATTTTCATACACACAGTGCTTTATATTTTAGATCGTAATTAAGTGTGTATAGTGAGGAGAGCAGAGAGGTCTGTTAAAGAGCTGATTTTCAGTTTAATGCTGTTCATTTAAATCCAATTTGCAGTGATTAATGTGGTACTTACAGTTAGGACTTATCATGCAGAATAAATTGACAATATACTAGACTCCTATTAAATTTTAATGCTTGCCATTTCATGTTCATGTTCATCATATATCATATGTCTTTACAATTAAGTGAGACTACTCTGGGTTTTTTTTTTTTTTTTACATAAATGAGAGCATGTTTAAAGGTAGTGGTTTAGATGCTGGTGAAATATCTCGCCTCATATCTACTAACGATAAATTAGGCAAATTTGTGGTTACAGTAGGTGAACGTTATGAGGTATAAGAAAGTTATGAAGGTTATGAAGGTTAATTTTAAACCAGGGCTGCGAACAGATTAACATGCGAGTCTCCATTTTTTAGCCGTTAATGCTAACTAACGCCATTTTTTACCAGAGTACGTATTGCTGATTTGTAGCACTTGACGGCAAACACAGACTGCTCGGAAAACAGTTCTAGAATCATTAGATTAAATCATTTTTGTTTTTTGATGAGTTGAACTTTATTGTCTTTTCCAGTGACAGAAATTCTTCTTTGATAGGCTCCAATAATTCACACACATTAAAAACACAAGTAAACAAGTACATATACATACAGTACTGTGCAAAAGTCTTAGGCGCCATATTATCTGTAGTACAAAATTTATTATGTCTGCATTACATACATAACATTACAGAAGAATTTTTTTTTGTATGCCTGTAAAGAAAGCAACATATTACATGACAGACCAGTTTTCAGATGGAATAAAATAAATCAGTAATGTAGACTCCTGGGTTTTGCATGATAATAGAAAGGAGCGAGTGTGACGAAGTTACCAAAAGAACTCGTATTCTCCAGCATGCTCAGTAAAACCGAACAGTTGTTTTATTTACAGTACTGTGCAAAAGTCTTGGGAACATCCAAACAAAAGGCATATGCAATGATGCTTTTGAAAACATTTCTACATTTAAAAGAAACTTCTTTAAAAAGCACTAAGTAATAACATAAACAATAATCCGTCAATATTTGGTGTGGAAACTCTTTGCTTGAACATGAGCGGTAGTGTTCGATACAGATTTGTACAGTACTGTAAATAAAACAGCTGTTAGGTTTTACTGAGCATGCTGGAGAATACGAGTTATTTTGGTAACTTCCGTTTTTGTCACATGTTATAAGAATAGAATAGAGTACAATGTCTTTCATTGTCATTTAAACATGAGGGATATCCAACAAAATTAGATGCTTCACTCATATTACACAGATATACAAATAACACTTTACACAAATTACACAAGATAAAGTTACGCATATTGAACAAAAATTTAGATATATCGCAATGTATTCATATTGCACAGAGAATTAGATTTTGTGTGTACATAAAAGCTCTAAGCAATAACCTAGCTTAGCAATAATCTTCTAATCCTATGCAGTTTTGGGGAAAATTAAAGTGTATATTGTAATCCTTGTTTTGTTATAAACATCTATAGGAAAAACACAATACGGTACAATATACTGTACTGTTAACTATAACCCAAGCATCACATAAACCCTGATCTTTGTTTGTAGTTGGAACAGTTAGATTTTCTTACTTCCCAAGCTCCTAACTTTGTCTATTGCTACAGGTTTCATGCCGATCTGGTTATATCGGAGTCTCAGGTCGTGTCAGTGCGAGTGTGTGATATGAAAGCAGGGCTTCAAGAGTGTGTTCATGCCATTCGCACAGCCGGATCACACATAGGCGTCACCAACGCTGTGACGAGAATACACCTCTATCTCCTGACCGATCAGCTGGCTCTTAAACACGACACACACGCCGCCAAGAGCACACTGCAGAAACTCAGCTGGCGTGAAGCTCTAGAGAGGTACAGTACATACATAATCACAGACGCGCTCAATTTTCCGTTCTTTTTCCGTTCTGTTTTCTGCCCTAACCCCAGTGGTGCGTGGTACATTTTCCTATCACTGTCTAGATTTCTCCAGGTAAAGCCTGCTTGTCCCGAGGACGAAACGCTGCTAGCGGATGTCTTGTCGTTCATGAACACTTTCTTCAAGCGATCTCAGTCTGATTCTGATGATCAGGACCTGAAATGGGTTCTAGAATTACTCCTAAAACAGGTAACCGGGCTCGCGTTAATTCCATACGGTACCGAGACAAGGTGGTCAAGAGGGGAGGACATGACCGATGTGTGTGTCTGTAGGACATGCGTGTCCTGCTGGACCTGCTGCTAGAAGTAAAGACGCACGCGGACCCTCAGAAAGACACTGCGATTCATCACTGCGGACATCAACTGCAGAGAGAGCTGACCTCGCTGTTCAACACACTGCTGCTGAGGCTCACACACACCTCCAACAGGTTCCCCGTGCACACACATGCTGTCTTCTCTCTTTCTCTTACTCAGACTTATCTGATATAGATATATATATTTTTTTATTCATGATCTGACTTCTCTTTTTTCTTGATCTGTGCTATCTCTCCCACATTCAGGATTGGAGGATGAGCATTCATTTGTTTATTCGTTCATTTGTTCATTCATCTTCACTGACCACTTCATCTAGCCTCTGTCTTTTTAATTAAGCATCAAATCACACTTTTATTTTTTCTCTCATTTTGTCTCTCTGTCTGATTTCACTTTTCCTTCAGGATCTCTCTCTCTCTCTCTCTCTCTCTCTCTCTCTCTCTCTGTCTGTCTGTCTCTTTGTCTTGCTGTCTATATTTCTGTCTCTGTCATTTTATGTGTTTCTCCTCCTCTTGATCTCACTCTTCCTTTAGGATCTTCCTGTCTCTTTATCCGAACTTGATCTTTTATCATTTGTTTATTATCTAATGGATCTTTTCTTTCATTTAAAATTTTGTATCTTTTTTGATCGTTGAGGATCTGAGTTCGTTCGTTCGTTCGTTCATTAATTAATTAATTAATTAATTCATTCATTCATTCATTCGTCTTCAGTTTTCACTTTCTGCTGGTTAGGCTATGTCTTTCATTGCATATCTATTCATTCTCTCTTTCTCCCTCTTCCTTTATCTTGTTATCTCTCATTCAGGATATTATCTCACTTTTTGTTTCATTACACAGAGGTCTAAGATCTCTCTTTCCTCTCACTTCCATTTAGGAGCTGACATCTCTCTTGCCTTCCTTCAAGATATTAAATATCTTCTGTATTCAGCATTTAACCCTTCTCTCTCTCTCTCACCCATATTCAGAATGTGTACGCTGCTCGCCGGGCCGTTTGCTTCAGAGTTTGCCGTCCGTCTGCTGCAGTGTCTTCGCGTTTCAGACGCCCCGCGTTTTTACGGCCTCCCATCTCTAGAGCGTTCCGTACGCAGCATGACATACACCACCGCTCTGCCCGGCTGGAGCACTCACACGAGCAGCATGGAGCCACACACACTCTGCCGGAAATATCTTAGCGGCCTACTTGAGGTACACACACTACACACAAAAGCATGCAAATGCATACACACACACCGTCTTGGCTGTTATTTCCATGTTACATGCCATGTAGCCAAATATGTGCATACGAAGATGGGAAAGAGCTTTACTTCTTGACTATTGTTTCATACTTTTATTAATTAATTATGATTATTATTTTAAAAAAAGTATTAGAATTTTTAAAAATTATAATTAATTAATTAATTAATTAGTTAATTTATTTAGGTAATCTCCTCTTTCTACGTGGAGTGGGGAGGTAACGCCATGTCCTTTATGGGAAAAGGAGTGACCAAGAATGCAGTGATCTCTCTGCTTCATCTTTCCCATGAGATGATGTCTGAGAGCAAGCAGGAGGTATGGAAAGTTTTTGAAAAGTTAATTATTTTCTGCAGTCATAAAAAAAAAAGAAAAAAAATTGAAGTGCTTTAGTCTCTAATAAAACCGGATCTTTGTGCTGGTTCATTAGGTCTGGAACGAAGGGTGCTTTCTATGGTGGCTGAGAAGAGTTCAAAACAAAATAACAAAATCAAAAACAAAATACTGTGGATCCTTGGATTGCAAGCATAATTTGTTCAGGAAGCGGGCTCGCATTTCAAAACACTCATAAATCAAAGTGAATTTTCCCATAATAAATAATGGAAACTCAAATTATTCGTTTCACAGCCCAAAAAAATAAATACATAAAAAAATAATGAATACAAAATATAAAGTAAAAATAAAACAAATTAACCTGCACTTTACCTTCAAAAAAAGTAAAAATAAATCCAGACAGAGGAGTGTTTCCGTTTGTGCGCGCAGGCGGTGTGTGTTTGTGTGTATGTGTGTGTATGTGTGTGTATGTGTTTGTATGTGTGTGTGTGTGTGTGTGTGTGCGCGCGCGTGTGCGCGCATATATGTGTGAAGCTAAAGTAAAGGGAGAGGAGGAATGCTGTGAGCCCCTCCACTTTCCCTCATCTTGTCTTACACAGTGATCCTTCCTCCTCTCTTATTTAATTTATACACGAACACACACACACTCAATTCAATTCAATTTTATTTGTATAGCGCTTTTAACCATTGTCGCAAAGCAGCTTTACACAATCAAAAGAATTATTTCAGTTTGTATAGAATGTGAATGTGTACAAATCAAAATGGTCAGATAGTACCTGATGAGCAAGCTGAGGGCGACAGTGGCAAGGAAAAACTCCTTGAAATGGCAATATGAAGAAACCTTGAGAGGAACCGAACTCAACAGGGAACCCTCATCTGGGTGAAACAGAAAGCAGGAATTGCTCTACATTCATATTGTGTTAGGTGGCAGGCAGTTCAGTATAACAGTTGTTAAGAGATGTTCATTGATGTTAATATGGAGTCCAGGTAGTTATTGGAGGCTCAGGTAGACTTGTAGGAAATTCCAGTCCTAAAATATCGAGGGACTGCAGCCAAGTCCTCAAAGAAACAGCTGTCAACATCAGTCGAGGCTAGAACCGTCTTCATAGTAGAGTTAAACCGTCCCCAGACACCGGACACATCCCAAAGAGACACACGGGGCAGCCATGTGACGAGATCTCCAACCAGAAGTGGGGCACCAGAGTCAGATGAGTCCAGAGGGCAGAGGGAGTCTGGATCACTGGTAGCTCGACAGAGAGAGGGGGAGAGAGAACAGGAGAGGGGAGAGCAAAAGAGGAGAGATAAGTTAGGTGTGGTCACAGTCACATAATGTACAGTATATGGTGAATGTATATTTAGTGCAGAGTGCAAGCAGGGACTCCGTCAGGACTAACTATAATAGAATAACTAAAAGGGAAAGCTAGAAGGAAACATAGACATGAGGGCTCCCTGAGATGTAAAGCAACCAATCACCTCACCGTCAACAAACCTGAGTGATCAATGAGAGTGGGGAAGACAGCATCTAAACATACCAGTTCACCAGAATACTCTACGTCCATGAGTCCCCCAGTTCTGCTCTGCAAATCTATTTACAAAAATGCTTGGTTAAATAAATAGGTTTGTAGCTTAAACTTAAACACTGAGACTGTGTCTGAGTCCCGAACACTATTTGGAAGGCTATTCCATAACTTTGGGGTTTTGTAAGAAAAAGCTCTGCCCCCTGCTGTAGTTTTCATAATACGTGGTACTGACAAGCAGCCTGCATCCTTTGATCGAAGTAGGCGTGGCGGATCGTAAGACACTAGTAGTTCACTCAAATACTGTGGCGCGAGACCATTTAGTACTTTAAATGTCAAAAGTAGTATTTTAAAATCAATGCAAATTTCACAGGGAACCAATGCAATGTAAAGGAAGCATGTAAAGGGAAAATAGCAGTGGGCCTAAACCCTAACCCTGTAGAACACCAAACTCCACTAGAAAAAATGCAAAAATCTAAAAGAAAAAAAAGTTAAATCTACCTAAGCTGCACTGAGTTCGAGTAACACAAGCATAGTTACGCAACCTTGATCAGAGGCCAGATTAGGAGGTCATTTACTACTTTAACGAGTGCTGTCTCAGTGCTGTGATGAGGCCTAAACACACACACACACACACACACACACACACACACACACACACACACACACACACACACACACGCACACACAAAAACCTTAACGGAAAGACTGTTTTATCTAAAAAAAATAACAAGGAACATCGCTAATGACATTCACGTGAGCGCACACTTACAGAATCACTGCTGTAAAGTAAAAATAAAACAAATTAACCTGCACTTTACCTTTGAAAATCGCGACAGAGAAGTGTGTCCGCTAGAGAGAGAGAGAGTGTGTATGAAGGCGAGAGGAGGAGGGGTGTGTGACTGAAGGCGAAAGGAGAAGGGGCGTGGTTATGGTAAACAGTACTCGCATGCACGGATGTTGATTATTCCAGTGAGAGACGCGCACTAAGACCGAGCAGGGTAGACGATTACCCACAATTCCGTAGCATGCAAGAAAGAAAAACCATTGGCTCGGCTGTGCTCACGTGACGCTCGGTGTCAAAACAAGAAGCACATGCGTGCCACACGTACTCGATATTCATAAACTAAAACTTGCTCGTTTTTCAAGTCAAAATTTATAAAAAAAATTTTGCTCGTCTTGTGGAACACTCGCAGACCGCGTGGTTATGAGTTCCACTGTAACAAAAACGAAATAACAAAACTCGAAAACGATATAACAAATTCGTCAACAAAATAATAAATCAGAAAACACAGCGACAATTTAGATAAACCGGAAAAGGTAAGTGTAGTTTGCAACAAAATTCTTGAGTGGCAAATGTCTTGTACAGTAAGCGGTTTCATCTGCAAACTATACTTTCCTTTTCCTGTTTGTCTGAATTGTCATGTTTTCTGAGTTGATATTTTGTTTCTGGTTTTATTATTTTCTTTTTGGATTTTTGTTTTTGAATTAATTTTATTTTTGAATTTGTTGTTTTGTTTTTGAATTTGTAATTTTGTATTTGTATTTATTTTGTTTTTAGATTTATTTTGTTTTTGAATGTGTAAAAGCGCAAGTGTACTCGATTATAAAACAATGTTCACTTACATTATGTGAAAGCCGGCTAGCAGGCTAAAAGAGAGGGAAAGCAATCCTACCCTGAGAGTGGACCTTATTGGCAATAATTCCAGCTCAAACCAATCACTGAATTATGACAGAAGAAATTCTGCGTAGCCAAAGAAATGCCCAAGTTGACAGATAATTTAGGGCTTGCTTCTTATTATTCCTCTTATCCTCAAAGTAACTTCCACTTTAGTCTTTTTTTTTCAGCACAGCTGTCTTTGCAGTCAACCTTTTATGGAGTTTTGTAGGCATCCCTGCTGTGTCAGGAACAAACGTTGCACTTTATAGCGAATAAATATGCAAGTATGAAGAAAATCAGTGTTTCTGAATCCTTTTTGTTTTGCTTAGGTAAACATTTACACCCAAGATGACTATTTGTTGGCATGAAGTCATTAAGTAACAATAACAGCCAGTTGTTAAATTAAGACACAAAGGTCAGATGTTCTGGAATAGTTATTGCATGAACAGTATTTTCAAGTACATTTGCAAAGCCCATCAAGCACCATGATGAGTGAAACTGGCTCTGATGAAGACCATGCTAGGAAAGCAAAACCAAAACCTGTACGTATCTCTGCTGCAGAGACCCTCATTTAGAGTCACCAGCCTCAGAAATCACCAACAGCATGTCAGATTAGAGCCGTTATGAAGACTTTACAAAGCACAGGTAGCAGAAATATCAACTGTTCAAAGGAGATTATTGCACATTTTCGACGTCCTCAGCATTGTGGTGAAGATGTGTCCAAACTTTAAACTGGGTTTGTGTGTGGCGTGCATGTGTGTGCGTGTGATCCGTGTGTGCGTGTGACATACCATGCATGTGACGCGTATTTGTGTGCGCGCATGCATGGCGTATTTGTGTGCGCGCGTGCGCGGCGTATTTGTGTGTTTGCGCGTGCGCGGCGTATTTGTGTGTTTGCGCGTGCGCGGCGTATTTGTGTGTGCGCGCGGGCGCGGCGTATTTGTGTGCGTGTGTGCGCGTGCGCGGCGTATTTGTGTGTGTGTGTGCGCGTGCGCGGCGTATTGGTGTGTGCGTGCGTGCATGCGTGGCGTATTTGTGTGCGTGCGTGTGTGTCTGACGTTTGTGGGTTTGGCATATTAGCGTGCGTGTGTGTGTGGCGTATTAGCGTGCGTGTGTGTGTGCCGTATTTGCGCGGCGCGCGTGTGCCGTATTTGTGTGTGATGTGTGTGGGTGTGGCATTTTTTCTGTGCGTGCGCGTGTGTGTGTGTGTATATGGGTGCCGTATTTGTGTGGGTGTGTGTTTTGTTTTTGGGGTAACCATGGCTTATTGTAATGTACTTATACACACCTCAAATTAGATTTAAGACAGATAAAAAAAAAAACACAGAACCATCCCTATAAGGGAACCGACAACAGCGGCAGCAGACAATCATCTCCTTATGTTGTCACTGTTTAGACGTACTTCCTAAATATGTCATGAATTTTTCATCAAATGTGTTTTGACTTGGTGGCTGTGAGATTAATGCACACCGTGCTGAAAGATTCTGTATTCTGAAAGCAAAACCTAAAAGCTTGCAGCATTTTCTCCTAATGTGCTACCGCATGAAACGTACAGCGAGATAATAATGCGAATGTGTCGTGCGGCGAAGCGAAGGCAGAGCTCGGTTTGTTTCACGGAAGAATTCTTTCCCGCGCTGTCAACGCCGAACGCGGGTTTAAAAAGGACTTTCTCGAGTCGTAAGGAAGGACCGAAGAGAATGAGTTAGCGTTTGATAAATAATGAAATACAAAGTGTTCTTGGCAGCAGACTCAGACGTTTGGATTCTGCTGTATGTATATTTAGAGGATGTAGAGTCTCGAGTTGTGTGTGTGTGTGTGTGTGTGTGTGTGTGTGTGTGTGTGTGTTTTCTCTAGGACTGGATGTCTCTATGGTCTCTGGGGCCTGAACAGAGTGCTGATGATCCGTGTTCTGCTCAGCTTGGCCTCGCTTGGTTAATCCCACTGTGGGTGGATCGTGACCCCGAGGTGAGCCGCACAAACACTCTTAAGTACGCGTCTTTATATTTGGCATCGACATTTATATTCATACTGTACATCTCGATATGCCAAATATAAACAATTCCGCTCTGCACACGTACAGACGGTACATGAGACATGACTACACACGACTAGGCACGACTACAATGCATTTGTTTCAAGGAAAGGAGACAAAACCCACTCGCAGCCACTTCGCATCCTGTGTAATTGTAGTACCGGGGTTAATATAAGACATGTCATTCAGGAAACACACACACACTCGCACACAAAGAAGCCAGAGTGTGTGTAGCTGATACTGTCGAGTAAACAGGAAAGTTTTAAGCTGAGCTTTGATAATCAACAAAGAGCATAACGCGCACAAAGCAGTGCCAGGGAAATGCTTGCCAAGTTTGACTCTGACACTATATATGTATATATATATGTGTGTGTGTGTGTGTGTGTGTGTGTGTGTGTGTGTGTGCATGCACTCAGGTGCGCTGTGCCAGCCTGGCGCTGGGCTCGGCTCTCTCTTCGTTAGAAAGCGGCTGTGTGATGTTGTCGAATAGCTGCCAGAACATCTCAGGCGGTTTGTGGGCGACGCTGCTCAACATCCTGCTGGAGAGACAGGAGTGCAGCATGGTGCGCAGAGAGGTGGGCGCGTACACACACACACGCACGCACACGCACACACACACAGAGTGCACAGCTTTTGTTTCACATTTCTAAAATGTCAGCACACTGAGTGCAAGAGGTTGCTGCTCTGAACCTTCTGTATTGAAGCAACAAAGTGCTGCCATCAAAAGCAGTAGCCACACACACACACACACACACGCGCACACACACACACACACACACATCTCTCTCTATTTCCATCTTTCATTGTCTCTGTCACTCTTTCCATCTCTCTTTGAGTCTGTTTCTCATTCTCTCCATCTTTCTGTTTCTCATTCTCTCTCTCTTTGTCTGTCTTTCATCCTCTCTGTCTCTTTAATTGACCATCACTCTGTCACTTTCTCAATCTCTCTCTGTCTCACTCTATCCGTCTCTTTTTTTTTTTTGTGTCCCACTCTCACCATCTGTCTTCCTTTCCGTCTTTCTTTCTGACATTTTATCTCTCACTCTCTCAATATCTCTCTCTCTCTCTGTCTCTCACTCTTTGTCTCTTTCGTTCTTCCTTTGTCTCTCATTCTCTCTGTCACTCTTTCTATTTTTTTCCCCACTCTCTCCCTTTCATCTTTCCTCTCACCCTGGTTTTCTCGGTTCATTTCTTTATCTGTATTTCTCTCACTCTCCTCTTCTCGTTTATATCTCATCACTTTTTCCCCCATCTCTTACTCTCTGAATCTCTTCTATAACTTTTTTTTCTTTTTATCTCTCTCTCTGTCTGTAACTCACTCTCTCCATGTGTCTGTTTGTCTCTTCACCTCTCGTCCGTCCTTCTCTCTTTCTGTTCGGCTTTCAATATTAACATTTTTCTTTGGTAAAAAAAAGTTTTTTTTGCGAAACATGCTATCAACAATTTTATAACCATCTTTTGTTGTGAAGTAAATAAGAAAGAAAAATGTTTTTGCCATCCTGCTGTTAGCGAGATATTGATATAAAATGTTTATGATAATATATAGAAAATAATACAACACCGATCAGCAATATTAAAAGCACTGGCATGTGAAGCGGATAACCGCGATTCTCTCCTTGTATGAATATACAGTATTGGGCAGCAAATGAACAATCAGTTCTCAAAGTCGACATGCTAGAAGCAGGAAAAATGGACGAGCACAAGGATCTGAAAGACTTCAACAAGGGCCACAGTGTGAGGGTTAAAAAGCTGGGTAAGAGCATCTCCAAGAACGGCAGGTCTCCTTGGGTGTTCCTGGTATGCAGTGGTTAGAACCTACAGTACCAAAAGGAGTCCAATAAAGGACAACTGGTGAACTGGTGATAGTGTGTCTTGGGCTTGTTAATATGATTGTGAAGCTTGGCGTTGCCCAATCCCACAGAAGAGCTACTGTAGCACATTTTGCGTGAAAAGTTATTTCTGAATGCACAGTACATGGTGAACCCCGTCCACTGCGGAAAGCGTCATGTGACCATCAGACCCGGACCATGGAGCGCTTTAAGGCCGCTCCAATTGAAATTGGCTGATGAGCACTTAAGAGTTTCCAGATCAGATCGTGGGCCCCCCGAGTGGCGCGGTGGTGAAGTGCTCGCCCTGTCACCCGGAGAGCCCTAGTTCGATTCTGGCGTCACATGGTTCGAAGGAAACACGTGATGATCCTCGTCCCTCCTTGATTGAGTAGTAGCCTTGATGTGGGAATCGGACACGGCTAAATTAGGGAGAAAATCTAGGAAAAATCCCCCCCCCCCAAAAAAAATCCATCTGGCCAAGCATATAAACGGATATTATCGAGATGACGCGATATGCACGAGAACGCCGTCACATCAACATGCCGCCGCCAATCTCTTTAAAAAGACGACACATTTGCAAAATGCATTTTTTTTTTCTTAAGCGAACCCACATGAGGGAACGTCTGCCACAAGCACAACACAACAAACCTTATTCTCCACTTAATAACCACGCACTGTGAATAATTTGAGTATGAAACGTTATCTGCAAGGGCAGCAGCTAAATCTTGTAAGTCGACACTCACTCGATCACCTGTAGCAGGAGCCTTAAAAAAAACCCAGAGCCTTTCTTTGGCGGGTAAAAACATTATCACAAAAATAATAATGAAGAATGAAGATTGTTATTCATTGACGCAGCATGTGAGTGTAACAGGATAATCACGTTTTAGATAAGCAATTCGGAGTGTGTGAGAGCGCCTTGATGCTTATTTTTTACTGATAGAAATAAAAAATCCGTCTTTTTTTCCCCATCATGTGGTAGGCTGCTTGTGTGTTCGTGTGTGTCTCTTACCGGGGTAATAAATAGCTTCAGGGGGCACTATGTGAAGAAGGCACGACAGTGTGACGCTCTGGGTCCTGCGTTCATCTGGATGTTACTTGGACACACGACACCTACCGGAAATTTTACAGATCAAGCATTCCCTGATGGCAGTGACCAGTTTTAGCAAGATCCCATCCCGCACCCTCCAGCACTGCAAAATCATTTAGGAAAAGTGTGAGGAAGGTTAAGTGTTTACAACGCCAAGGAATTCCCCAGCTCTCAGATCTGATCGATGTGCTGCACGAGCAAGTCTGATCCACAGAGGCCACAACTTGCAACAAAAGGGTTAAAGGAACTAACACTTTGGTGCCAGATGCCACAACACACCTTCAGAGGGCATGTGGAGTTGTTTTAGTGAGACAAGAGAGACTGACGTTATTAGGCAGAGGATTTTTATTCTTTTTTTTTTTTCTTTTCTTTCTTTTTTTTTCCCAGCAACCACTACTACTACTACTAATAATAATCATTCATAGTAATCATTTGTGTTTTTAATCTTTATCATTACCCCTTGTTTATATGCAGAAGACTCACCATAAGGAAGCTTTTCATACTCCCGACTTCACACTAGTTTTTCTGTTGCATTTCGCAGACACTGTCGGTTTTAGCAGCCAGATGGCAGCATTGCTGACAGCATTTTTTTTTCCCCATGTTTTTTTTCTCTCCCTCTCTCTGTCCTCACTCAGGCAGCGTTTCTTCTACAAAACCTTCTGGTGATGCCGATGCCTGCCAACACAGAGGAGGCCCGAGACTGCTTCTGGCAGGTAAGAGAGCAGAGCTGGAAATAAACAAAAGTTCCTCGGAAAGATCATCTGCAAAGTTTCAGCCCTTTAGAGAATTAATTGTGAGGGACGGAGGGTCTGAGGCTGAGCGTGTCTCACCTGCGCTGCTGGAATCATCCACATTAAAACACACACACTGTCTTGTTCTGTGTAAACGACTAAACTGTGACTTTTAGGTTCAGTAACATGTTCAGTACATAATCACAAACTTGTGTTTTATATATTTCCCTTACACTCCCTCCTGTCTCTCCTATCTCTGTCTTCATATCGATCTTTATCTCTCTGTCTCTCTCCTTTTTCTTCTTCCATTCATCTTTCTGTCAGTCTCTCACTCTCTATTTCTTTTTCTGTTTGTCTCTTGCTCCATTTATATTTTTTCTCACTCCCTCCGTCTCTTTTTTTTTTGTCTTTCTCACTCTCTCTGTCTCTTTTGCTGTCTGTCTCACACTTTTTTTTTTTGTCTGACTTTTACTCTCTCTATCTCTTCTTCTGTCTCTCATCCTCTCTGTGTCTCTTTGACATCTGTCTCTCTTTAGTCTGTCTCACACCCTTGCCTTCTCTCTCCCTCCAGAGCCCATGTGTTCATGATGAAGGATCTGGTGTGTCACTCGTGGGTCTCCCGGCACTGCAGGCTCTCCTCTATCACTGCCATTTCTTTGATCACGTGACTCAGATGGTGAGGAGCTGCTACTCGGCTCGATACGCTCCCACGCACCCCTGGCCCGTCGGCGTCTCCGCTGGTATGCACACCAAGTCTAATGCGTTTGTGTATGCATGTAAAATTTTCCTGCTTTTTCCTTCCTTTAAACCTGAGTAAATACAAAATGCAGTTTTTAAATTCTAATTTAATTTATTTATTTATTGGGATTTTCCCCAATTCCCACTCACCACTAGGGGGCTCCCACATCAAGGCTAATACTACCAGTCAGGGAAGAGGCCAATGACTATCACGTGTTTCAACCACATCTTTTCTAACTGCTCGCTCACACACCGCTGGAGGTGGTGTAAGACACTCGGAGGACAGCGCTATCCGCTCCTTCCGCCTGACGTGAGCTCACAGATGCCCCTGATTGGCTGTAAAGCTGTGATTAATGTAAGTGCGCTGGGTGCCTCCCCATCCCACCCTGCTGAGAGCTCAGCCAATCAGCTCTCTCCGTGCTGCGGGACGCTACAGCACCACCCGGGAATTGAACTAGGGATCTCCGAGTGATAGGTTGAGCACTTTTACCACTGCGGCATGATTTAATTTATTAAGGGGGGGAAAAAGCTAAAAGTAGTGTGGTGGTCTTGGGCTGCTTTGCAACTTCAGGACCTGGACGACCTCCCGTATTTGATGGAACCGTGAATAAAGGTGCGTTCTAACCAGAAAAATCCTGAAGGAGAAGATCCAGCCATCAGTTTATGACCTTGACTGATCGAGAGATCCTGATTGAGATCCTTTAACTGGCTGTTCATGCTTGAAAACCCTCCAGTGTGGCTGAATTAAAACAATTCTGCAAAGAAGAGTGGGCCAAAATTCCTCCACAGTGATGGGAAAGATGTATTGCCAGTTATCGCAAACAGTTGTTGGCACAAAGGGTGGCATGACCAGTCATTCGGTTAAGGGGGCAATTACTTTTTTCACATAGGGCCAGGCAGATTTTGGCAGCTTTTTCCCCTTAATAAATGAAATCATTAGAAAACTGCATTTTGTATTTAATCGGGTTCTCTTTGTGTAATACAAAAATTTTGATGATCTGAATAATAATAAAAAAAAATAATCAGAAAAGGGCAAATACTGTAATTTTTCATGGCACTGTGTGTGTGTGTGTGTGTGTGTGTGTGTGTGTGTGTGTGTGTGTGTAGATGAGTCTGGGAGGCACTGGAGAGACGGTTCAGCTGTGTTAAATCACACACACGGCTCGAGCTCCGTTTCCACCTCCAGCACTTTGGTCAGTCGATGTTTACAAAAAAATATATTTTTCTCATAATCTCTGTTAATCAATTATTTATATATATTTTTATAAGCATTTTTTGTTTGTAATTGTGTGTGTGTTCTGCTTGTTGCCCAGCTCCTAAGTGACACTCGTTCCCCCGTCCCCTCCTCCTTCTCCGTAGCAGCACAGGAGCCTCCGTCTAACAGACTCGGCACACAAGGTCTCACACACACACACACACACGCACACACACACACACAACTTCACGCACCTGCGCTCACCTACAGCACGCACACATACGGAACTCGCCTTACGCTCTCCTTTGAAGAATTTCAAAGTCACTGACACTGGAGACTCCTTCCTTTCATCACATGACATTTCTCATTTACATGTTGTTTGTTGTAACTATTACATTATTTATTCATGTTTTTAATGTTTATCCGGCATGCATAAACATTCCGTGTGAATTAATGGTAACCATGGAAATGGTTTGTCGGATTTCAAGAGAACCGCTTTAGAAATATGGATTTATTATGTTCTTAAAAAAAAAAAAAAAACACACAGTGTGTCCTGTATTGAATGTGCTGTTGGGAAGTTGTGTCACTTTGTGTGTGTGTGTGTGTGTGTGTGTGTGTTTTGTTGCAGGTCAGAGTGACTCAGACAGCTCCGAATCACTTCTTCCTCAGGAGTGTGTAGGAGGATCAGAGTGCATCTCTGTAGTAACCCCTCACCTACTGTCAGCTGTGTGCGGATTACTAACCAACCTGCTGTGTGTGCTGCCTGAGTTTACACACACAGCACTCAGAGAGAACCGCGTCCTGCAGGGCCTGCTCAGGTCTGTACACCACACACACACACACACACACACACACACACCATTAAGAATGCATGTTTTTAGTTTCTCGCTTATCTAAAACTAATACAGGAATGTTGTACCACTAAGGTATCGGTTTGTCAATGACCAACACATCACATCACACACATACACACACTGAGAAATGAAACCACAAGACGCCCACACACCACCACAGTGCATGTGTTTGCTTGTACAAGCTTCTAATTGACAGTTACCTGTGTGTTAGAAGCGTCGGGGGAGAGCAGGATCAGCCGTAACACTATAGCCTGGATTAGACTCCGACTGCCTCGCTGCTAAAGCCGTCCAGTTACACCGATTACCCGATTGAATCGATCGTTTGTTAATTGATTTGATTCGTTCAATGTCAGTTTCCAATTCAGACTCGATCACAACTTTTTAATGATTCAGGCAAACGTGAACTAAAGTCTGAATTCCTCGAAAATATACTACAGCTTTTAACCATTAGGGGTCGGCGACATCATCGATGATGCCAGTCACTTTTTTTTCTCTTTGCAAATGTTTTTGTGAATGAAATTATATTGTAGCAACCCAGAAAAAAAATATGCACACAAACTGTAGACGGCTTTATTTCCACAAAGTTTATTGCCAAATAAATGTTTGTTGTTAAATTAATGTTATAAATAAAAAAACAGACGCATGTCACTTTCTCACAGGAAGAGCTTGAATAGAGAAAATATGTTCAATGTTTTCATGCAAATATTCTTACACGCACGTAAGAATCTCTCCATGATAAAAATGACTCGTGGCATGAATTCACACGAAGCGCTTCAGTTTCAAATTATCATTCAACGCTGGACACAAACAGCAAAATACTAAAACTTCTTTCATCTTCTGGAGTACATGCAGTACAAATTAATCTTGTTTTTTTTGTTTGTTTGTTTTTGAGATGGGTTCTTCTTCTTTTGAGCTCATGGGTGCTTTTCACCCTCCCGGACTGGAGTGCGGAAGAGAAGTTCGCAAGAAAAAACTTCATCGCAATTACATGCGATTCACAATTGTAGTTCGGTCCTCTTGGGTCGGACCAGTATGTAAAATGATACATTTGTTTTGCTTTGCTTGTATTAAGTCGTAAGTTCCGCTTCGCTTAGCATTCACACTGGCTTTTTCAACATCAGACCAAAAGATATAACAGAAGGGATGTGGATTATATTCGGTGGTGTCTATACCAGCTGAAAACTCATAAAGAGTTTATTGAAAACAACACAGCATGGTTTCAGATAATAAGAATAAAATGTCTCCAATGCGCCTCGCGTTTTTATTTCGCCACTAGTTTTTATCCATAATGCCGCCGTGGCGATCATCCCCCGCAAATTAATGAGTAAATGAATGAATTAAAAATAAAATGCAAATGGTGAACTGCACCACAGTTTGTTTTGTAAGCGGACAGTGACTCATCTTTTCAAGCGGCCTCAGTTTGCGCACCGAGGTTCGGATGGCAGTGATAGTCTTCGGCCCTCCTGGCTGAGTGGTAGTAGTAGCCTTAATGTGGGAGCCCCCTAGTGACAGGGAGGAATTGGACACGACTAAATTAGGGAGAAAATCAGGGAAAAAAAAAAAAATGCGAGGCCATTTCCCCAGATTCCTGCCTGCCCCCATTTTTTTTTCTCCCTTTAACAGTTCACCATCATTTTATTATTATTATTATTATTATTATTTATTATTTATTATTAATTAGTATATCTTCCTTCTTCCTCTTTTTCTTTTGGTATTTATCTTTTTTCATCACGGTAACTGTTAGATACTTTTATTACTTTTATTATCCTCAGAATTAATTAAATGAAAAGAAATAGAATGGATGGAAACACTCACACACACTCACAGGCTCTTGTCTTGGTTTACCACTGGCTTTTTATAACCGTAACCACATCCAAATGTATAATTTTCCTCCATGTGAATGTGGCAGGGACGGTGGTGAAGCGGGCAGGTAGGATGCTGAAGTGTGTGGAAGTGCTCAGGGTTTTAGATGATACAGTAAGTGTTAGACGCTGATCTGTTTTAGAGCGGCTGTAGGGAAACGAGGAAGTCACATGGTCCGATTTCGAACGGCTCATTTTGCCTGTGCAACAGTCGAACCCATCTGGGACGGGGTGTAACTATGAGTGTGTTAGTGTGAGCTGTGTTTATTGCAGTGTGGTGGATGCAGTGGAGCTAGAGCGATGCCTGGCTGATCTGAACACACCTGATTTTCTTCCTTCTGATGTGGAGGACGCCAGGAGCCAGGTGTGTGATCACGCTCTCTCTCACACACACACACACACACACACACACACACACACACACACACTCATAGCTGTGACATTACACACTCAGTTCTACCCTGTGACTGTCTGAAGCTTTGTGCTGTATGAGGATTGTGATATTAGTGCTTAGCACTTCATATAATTAACATGAACATGTTTCCTTGAACTCATCACCTCTTCTCTCTCTGCCTCAGGTGTTGAGTAGTGTGTGTTACGTACGGAGTGTGTGCAAGCTGGTACAGGCTGATGTTGTGCTCAGTGAGGATTGTCTCTCGCAGTCAGAGCTCATTAGACCTCTGCTGAATAACCTCATCTCCATCCTCATGCTCTCTCACACACACCTCGGTAAACAGCAGATAAAATGCAGCATGACATCTCGATAGGTTTATACTCCGTACCTCATTCACCTCCTTCTTTTGTTATTGTCTCCTTTATCTTCCTCCTCCTGTTTTTTTCTTTATCCTTATAATCTTCCTTTGCTGTCTTCTTTTGCTCTGGCTTTAGATCCTGCTGTTTCTTCTGTTTTACTCGTCATCTTCATCTCCTACTTCATCTTCTTAATCCTCATCTACGTTTGTTTTCGTCTTTTTTTTTTTAATTCTCCTCTTTTTTCTTTCCTGTTGTACTTTCTTTATCATAATCACATTATTATAATTATTAATATTTTCTTTTTTCTTCTTCATCCTCCTGTTTTGGTATTCATCTTTTTTTCATCTCCTTCTTCTCCACCTCCTTCTTATTCTCTTACCTTCTTCTCTCTCTCCCTGATTCTCTTGCTCATCCTTTGTTGTCTTTCTTTTTGTGTTGCATCCTCGTCAAAGGCTCTATCATCCTCCTCCTTTTGTTCTTTCTTCTTTTTTCTTCTTACTTTCCTTTCGTTATAGTGTTGTTTATCCTTCTAGTTTTTCTTCTTTTGTCCTTTTCTCCTTTTCAGTTATTGCTGCTTCATCTTCTTCAAAATTTTCATCCTCCCTGTCTGTCAAAGACTTATTTATACTCCTTCTTCTCATCCTCCTTGTTTTTTTTTTCTTTTGTGTTTTTTATTATTCCAGTTTTCTCCGTTTCTTTATCTTCTTTCTCTTCTTCTTTTGTCACAATCTTCCTCCTCCTTTGTTGTCTTCTTCCTTTATCCTCCTCACCCTCCTGGAGGGGAGCATGTCATCTTCATCATCATCCTTCTGCTTTTACCTTCTTCCTCCATTTCTCTTTTCATTTTATATTTTCTTCTCATTAATCGATCGATTGCTTAGACAAAACTAATATCTAAGCTTTACTTGTTAAGAGTAATAATTAGTTAGACTATTTAATTAAAATAAGTGCTTCGTATTCGATGGCTAAATCATAAGAAAAGGATTTATTTAGTTTTTCCGCCTCCATCAGCCTTTGATGTCCATCTGTGTGTCCTTAGATATGCATACCCAGAACGCATTGCTACACACCTGGACAGATGTGTTTACGCTGCTGGCGAGTCTCCTGCGCAGGAACTACCCCGCATGCGGCCCACTCGTGTGCGGGACTCTGGGGAAACGCTGGCAGCGCTTCTCAGGTGAGCAGAGGAAAGCAGGAGAGAGGGATATGAGGATACGTGATGCGTGATTAATGAGGGGTGCGAGCAAGGGATTGAGAAAAGAAAGGATCCAGAAGGGAAGAGACTGGTGTGGGGACACAGGAGGGTGATAAAGGGGTAATGGAACGAGGGATGACAAAGTGGAAAAGGAAAGAAAAGACCCTGGAGGGGAGAAGCAGGGAGGACAGGATGATGACGGGAGGGAACGGGGATGAGCGATGAAGGAGATTTACATCAAGGATTGATGAAAAGATGGATGCAGTTGCAGATGGAAGACGATGGTTAAAGAGAGGTAGAAATGAGGGATGAAGAATGAGTGGAGCATGAACAGGGGAGAGGAGGAGAGGGTGGATGAAGAAAGGTAAAAGAGAAATAATTAGGGATAGGAATGAGGGATGAAAGAAGGAGTGTGTGGAAGATGAGAAAATAGAGGAGAGAGTGATAAAAGTGGCAGTTCCAGATTTAAGGGAGGAGAAAGAAGAAAAAGAAAGATGTAGTGCTGGATGAAAAGAAGAAAGAAATTAGAGGAAGTGAAGGTTATAAAATAGTAATGGGGAAAGAACGAGTCATAAAATGGTGGCATAAAACAAGGGAGAATTTAGGAACAGAGTGAAGAGAGGATGCAGGAAATGAAGAAGGCAAAGCTGGAAATTAAGGAAAATCTGTATTAAAGTAGTTAATTAGTGGGGTAAAGAGTTGAAGGGGGGAAAAAGAAAGAAGAAACAACAGATAATGGACGAGTGAGGGAAGAAATTATGCAGAAAGCAAACCATAATTCTGGGAAAGGTTAAGGATGAGTGAGTTGAAGGGGAATGGACAAAGAAAGAATAGCGTTAACAGATTCAGCTTTGGAATAAAAAGAAGGAGAGTGATGCAAAAGAGGAGAGAAGGAAACAAGGGATACGTTATGAATGAGTCACATTCTATATAGGAAAGAAGTGCAAGAGAACCAATGAGGCGTGAACGACCGACATACTGTATAAGAGATGAGGAAAAACACTGCTACGAGGTATAAAAAGATGATGAGGAAGGAACGCATGATGAAATGATAAAAGCAGGAGGGAAGACAGCTGCAGGAAGCGAGAGAGAGATACAGGAAGTGAGCAGGGTGACAAGAAGGATAAAGAACGGATGAGCGGCACGGAGAGAGCCGTGGGAGCCGTGGCACAGGAAGGGAAGATGAAGTGATGAGAGAGAGGGCAGGGAGTGAGGGATGAGGGCTGAATGAGTGACGGGAAGGGGGGAAGCAGGAGAGTGAAGAAAGGAAGAGAGACAGCTTGTTATTCCTGGGTGGGCTGTGCTCCTGCTGTTTGTGACAGATTGGGATGGAGGGATGTGGAAGGAGGGAGAGGGAAGGAGAGATTTTAACTCTGATAGATGTGCGGTGGTCGCGGAGCAGGTGGGTGGGCTGAACACTCGCCACATCACCTCTAGTGATCCGTCGATTTTACAACTCGTTAAAGGCTTCGGTGTCATGGTGACATGACCTGGAGATACTATAAGGAAATTATAGATGGTGGAGGGGGGGGGATCCATGTATCTCTACACTGATTCTAAAATCGATTGTTGAATCACTTATTACATTTATAGTAATAATAAAGATGCACCGGCTGACCTGCATGACATCATTCATTGACATTTCTGAGTGCTGCAACATAAAAAAATTTTCTTGCTTTAAAGCGACTGGCATCCAGTACGTTTGCATTACCGCCACCATATAGGTCGCACCCTCTCCCATCTCACTGTCCTCTTCAATTTTGGAAACGCATTTTTATGCCGTTACATTAGCAGAAGTTATGTACGTTAAAAAGCCTCCCGTCTGTCTTTTTCTTCAAACTGCATGAGCACATTAGTGTCCAACTTACTCCTTACACTCCGTGTGCTCACAACTGCTGAAGACGCAAGACCTTGAAGGCATTTAAGTCGGTAAACCTGTGTCGTTATAGTCCTACAGGCGATACCCTCTAATTCTCGTCCAGTGTGGTAGGAGTGAATTATTTCCTAAGTTTACTTAGAAATAATAATTGCTCAGTGAAAATGTAGCTTTTTGCTTAATTTCAAACTCTTGTATTTGAGGGCATTTTATACTCTTTAATTGCTGCCCTTGGTTTTTAAGTGAGATAACTAATGGTTTAAAAAATGGACTCAGTTCAGTTTAGTTGTGAAGGTATAAAACTTTTATGTTATGATAAATTTTATGACTTAAATTGAATCAGAACAAAATCAGAAGAAAAAAAATTGTAATCGATACATAATCGCAATTTAACACAATTTAAATTTGATTTGTTGTCATGATAATATTGTATTGGTTGGTGACTGGTGATTCCCACTGCTAAAGGTAATGTTCTCCAAGTCCCCTTGGTGCAGCTCTGACTTGCCAAAGCATAAACTCCACTAGTTCTTTAAAGGTCCTATGAGTTCTGTAACCTGCAAGTTGGGTCCTTCATGGGTCTGGCTTGTTTTTTCAGCAAATCCCACAGATATGTGATCAGATCAAGATCTGGGGGATTTAGAGAGCAAGTCAACACCAAGAACTCAGTCTTCCTAATGTTCTTCACATTATTCCTGAGCAGCCATTAGGGAACACCGTTTCCACAAAGAGGTGTGTACTTGTCTGCAGCAATGTTTTGGTACTCCAGCAAGGTTTCCCCGATGAACTTTGGCCAAAGCTTCTCCTGCTTGCCTCCTTCACATAGTGCATCCTGGTGCCATTTCCTCCCCAAATGAGTGACTGGTGTACGCGGCTATTCATGTAATGTAAAAGAAAATGCGTTTCATCAAACCGTATCAAGCCACCTTCTTCCATTAGTCCATGGTCCAGTTCTGATGCCTCAGCTTTCGTGCATGGACTACTCAGCACTGTCTGAGTTCTGATGCCAGTTTCCAATTTTATCTCTTCAAATGGATCTGACTACATGGGCTATATTTTGTTTCCCATGTGTATCAGTAAATCGTGGCTTGACCCTGTCGCCAGTTTACTGGGTTTCCTTGCTTGGACCAAGACCGGTAGACCGCAGACCAGGAACATCCCACAAGAGCTGCAGGTTTGGAGTCGCTTTGAACATCACCAGTTGCCCCTTGTGCAAGTTGCATAAATCTTCACACTTGCCCATTTTCCTGCTTCCAGCATATAAACTTCAGGAACAAAATGCCTTATATATCCCTCCACATCCAGGTGCCATTGTAACAAGATAATCAAACTTCACCCATCAGGGATCATAATGTTCTGTCTGATCGGTGTATACTGTATAAACCATAGTTCATTTAAGGCTTCAGGACTTTCTACTGTTACTAACGCATATTTTTTTATGAGGAAAGGCAAACAAGGCATTCGATGCACCATGTTTCTTTTCATAATTCACACAGAAAGAATTCCTGTAGGTCTCGAATAACAAATATGACCTTGCTCTGAGCGTTCTTGTTAAATCTGTACAAAAGCATTGGAAAGAGTTTAGACGCTCAAGTTGAACTGCATTGCTCTTATTATTAACACACAGTGCAGGGTGTGCTTTATATTGCAAGTATACTTACACCTACATATGCACTAAACCAGATGAATTATAATATCACTGAAAATCCATTTTGGGTTTACATTTTTTTTTTGATTAACAGCTCTTAGACTCATAATTCAGGTTGTATTTATTGGCCTGTTGATCACGATTGCTCTTTCAGTCCCAACCCTGACCAATGTAGGATTAATATCGTTCACAGTTTGCAATTTACTCCTACACCCCTGATTACGGTGATGAAAATGACTCTTCGATAGTCGGATTGCTGGCTGCAGTCCAGCCCTACTAGTCTGCTCATACTTATTACTTTTTTTTTCTTTTTCATTGTGTTTTCTTTCCTTAGAAACCATCCGTGCATGCGTGGACCAATCTGGTTCAGATTCATCGCTGTACACTGTGGCTGCACAATTCCTGTGTGTTTTGTTTTCTGAAGAGGCGAAGAAGAGAGCGACGAGTGAAGAGAAATCGGCTCCTCTGACTGCCGCTCTGAATTCCGAATCCGGAGAGAACCTGTGCGAATTGCTGCTGGAGGTAAAGCTGGGCTGTTCACTGAAATAAAGTGCAGGCATCTCAGTGGGATGCAGGAAATAATTTCGCTTAAGGCCATGTGTCTTCTAATTAACTGACAGCGGTAGGTAAAATAATGTCTTCGGTTGAAGTCAGAAATTTACATACACGTTGGACAAATACTTTTAAACACAGTTTTTCCACAATTCCTGACATTTAATCCTGATTTTTCCAATTTCCTGTTTTAGGTAAAATAGGATCACTGCTGTTTTTAAGCATGCAAAATATCCAAATAATAGAGAGATGGATATATTTTAGCTTTTATTTCTTTCATCACATTCTCAGGCGGTCAGAAGTGTACATACACTTAATTAGCAACATTAAGGTAGAATTGCCTTTAGGTCAAATGTTTCAGGTAGCCTTTCACAAACTTCTTACAATAAGTTGCTGCAATTTTAGACCGTTCCACCTGGCAGAACTGTTGTAACCGAGTCAGGTTGTAGGCCTCCCTACTCGCTTTTTCAGTTCTGTCCATAAATTTTCTGTTGAATTGAGGTCAGGGTCACTCTAATACCTCAGCATACCTCAGTCCCATTTGCAGTAAAGCTTTAAGCTCCTGACTGATGTCTTGAGATGTTGCTTCAATATATCCCCATGATCTTCCTTTCTCACGATTTTGATTTCCTCATGATGGTGCCACCCAGCTTGCAAGCCTACACCTTTTCTAAACAGCAATATTGATGGTCATTATGGCCAATCGGTCCATTCTTTTGTTTCATCACACCAGAGGATATTTTTCCAAAAAGTAATCTCTTTGTCCACATGTACAGCTGCAGACTATAATCATGTGGTCTCGCTTTATGGTGGTTTTTTATTGCAGTGGAATGCTCCTTGCTGATCAGACTTTGACGTTACATCGATATAGGACTAGTTTTAATGTGGATATAGAAATTTTTGTATGTTTCCTCCAGTGTCTTCACAAGGTCCTTTGCTGCTGTTCTGGGTTTTTATTGATCTGGTTCCTCTCAGCGTTTCTTCCTATTACCATCTCAGGAAGATCCTCCTTGCCATCTTCATCCTCGGCTTGCTCATCAGGGATAATCTGCACATTTTGATTCATACATTATTCTGTAAAGCTGCTTTGCGACAATAATCAAATAACCAAAACTACAAATAAAACTGAATTGAATCGAATGTTTACTTTCATACCAAAATACATTAACCTCTAGGAGCAACATGATGGCAGTGCAGATTCATGGTATTTATGCTTGCAAGGTTTGTACAGATGTATGTCGTACCTTCGGGTATTTGGAAATTTCTCCCAGACCTGTTAAGGTCCACAATTTTTAATTTCTAAAGGTTCCAAGGGCCTGATTTGAGGGCCGATTAATTTTCCCATGATGTCAAACAAAGGGGCACTGAATTTGAATGTAGTCTTTAAAATACATCCACAGGCACACCTGCATGTGTCTCAATTGATGTCAATTAGTACATGACACCATTTTATGGAATTTTCCAAGCTGGTAAAAGGATAATTAAGCTGAGTATGTGTAAACTTCTAACCCACTGGAATTGTGATGAAGTAAAATGTAATTGGAATAATTTATCTGTAAACTTATATTGTGTGATTCATTAAGTAGATGTCCTTACCCGACTTGCCAAAACTATAGTTTTAACTGAGTGGTTAAAAAAAAACTGTTTAATAATTCAACCTCAGTGTATGTAAACTTTAATTTAATTCAGTTCAATTTTATTTGTATAGCACTTTTCACAATGGTCATTGTTGCAAAGCAGATTTACAGAATCAAACAAAAAATATGGAAATGTGTATAAAATGTGAGGAAATGTGTATGAATCTAAATGATCAGATTGTCCCTGATGAACAAGTCGAGGGCAATGTTGGCAAGTAAAAAACTCCCTGAGATGACAAAAGGAGGAAACCTTGAGGTGAACCAGGCTCAACATAGCAGGAAATACAGGGTGGGCCATTTATATGGATACACCTTAATAAAATGGGAATGGTTGGTGATATTAACGTCCTGTTTGTGGCACATTAGTATATGTGAGGGGGCAAACTTTTCAAGATGGGTGGTGACCATGGTGGCCATTTTGAAGTCGGCCATCTTGGATCCAACTTTTGTTTTTTCAATAGGAAGAGGGTCATGTGACACATCAAACTTATTGGGAATTTCACACGAAAAACAATGGTGTGCTTGGTTTTAATGTAACTTTATTCTTTCATGAGTTATTTACAAGTTTCTCTTTGTTCACAGCCATTGACATGTCGAAGACGTTGCAAGCCTACACCTTTTCTAATCTTGAAAAGTCGAAGAAATTCCCAATAAATTCCCAATAAGAGGGTCACATGACCCTCTTCCTATTGAAAAAACAAAAGTTGGATCCAAGATGGCTGACTTCAAAATGGCCACCATGGTCACCACCCATCTTTTTTTTTTTATATGCGAGGGGGAAGTTTGCCCCCTCGCATATACTAATGTGTAGTAGTACATATTGTGCCTGTGAAAATGATCAAACTTTCACTATTAAACATATCTGATTATCTTTTTTTTTTACTGTAAATTTTTATCTTTTCTTTTTTTTTCCAACCACATTTTCTACCACAAAATTGACAATTTCCCTAGTCAATCTCTGACATCAGACTCCCTAGTTGTTTACTTTGCTTAATGCAGGCCAGTAATTTTACCTCTCAGAATGGGTGATGATGATGATGATGATGATTAATATTAGTACTTGTATGTATTTGTTTGTTTATTATGTGTACTGTATTTGATTTGGTGCATTTATTGTCAGCATTCAACATGAATAATGAATATATATTAATATATTTATTAATATATATTCAGTAGGTGCAAGCAATAACTCAAGGAGCAGATGGGATTGGTTATAAAGTGGGTAAAAAAAAAGTCCCTTAAACATCTCTTTGTGGTTTTTATCTGGAACTGTCACAATACACGTGAACATTTTCAAGACAGTCAGTGTGTTTTGATTTTTATCAGTTTCCTGCCTCTCACATTAACCAAACGCCTACTCCGGAAAGTTTCTCATGGAGAACATACAAAGCTCTCAGTTATCAATGCAGACAAGCCCTGAACTGTGTCCTTTGTTCTCATTGTTTTGTAACTGTATTGCTATTAAAAGCAGAACTTCTGTATTTAAATGAGGACAGGATGTAATGATCTAGAAATTATTAACGCAGACCTCAATAACTCAAACTGAGCCGGGGTGATGATGAGCACAGACACTAAGCTTCACATCACTGTATTCTTGTTTGCAGGCATCTAGAAAGTAATGAAAAATATTCGAGCTGTAATTGTGTCCGTATTGTTGGTAGTGCACTCAGACATTTGCATCACACTACAGTGCGTAATTTTTTTTTTTTTTCCTGCTATGTAACATAAACCGTTCTTGCGAAACACCTTCCTCTTCAGGCTATGAATGATCATCAATGGAAATGTCAAAGATATTCCATTCTGCTTGATCACACAGAGATATGATAAAACCCAGTTCCAGGATCCTCTTAAGAAGGTCACGGCGAAAGTCCTGATGCCCCTCCTAGCCTGCAGCTCCAGCGCTCAGAGTCACGCCTGCAAAGGTGAGAAATCACCCTGTTTGCAAGCCTTATGAAGCATACATAACCTCACGCTAATATAGAGCTCAAAATAGTTTAGTGGGAGTTTCGAATACTTCTATTGAATAATGGAATTCTTGTTGTGCTCGCTTGACAAAAAAAAAAAAACCCACAGAAGCGCCTACATTTCCGCTCTTATCAAAAAATCCATATTTAATGAAATGCAAACTGAAACGTCTCCAAGCCCACACACTGCCCTGCTTTCCCTTTGTGTTGCTTATTAGTTGCACATTAGAACATGACAGAACACACAGCAGTACTAAATCTAATGACATTTTCCAGTGGAATGACTGAAATTTTCTAATTTATTTATTTAACTAATCAAAAGAGAGATAAAGAGAGAGAGATTTACTTACCTAAAAAGGTTTATCTCCTTTTCTGATGTTTATTCATGCAGATTGGATAACTGCATGAATATGCAGGTGTATACCCCAATCAGCCATAACATTAAATTCACCTTATGGCTCTAGAACAGCTCTGACCTCTTGGGGTGTGACTCCACAAGACCCCTCTGAAGATGTGTTGTAGTATCTGGCATCAGGTTGTTAGCAGCAGACCCTTTACGTGCTGTAAGTTACAAGGTGGGCTCCCATGGATCAGACTTGTTTATCCAGCACATCTCATGGATGCTGTATCGGGTTGAGATCTGGGGAATTTCAAGGAAGCATCAAAACCTTATGCACACATTAAGGTGGGCTGTACTGAGTGTTCTGATATCTTTCAATCATAGCCAGGATGAACTTTTCTCCAGTAAATTGGGCTAAACTGGCTTTTCTGAGGGATTAGACCACACAGGCTTCCTTTTGGTCCCCACAGCAGGTACAAATAAGCCTTTTGCTTCCCTTTAATCCTGTCACAGGTACAGTACAGACCAAAAGTTTGGACACACCTTCTCATTCAAAGAGGTTGAATTTGTATTATGGCAAGTAAAAAGCAGCAAAGTGAAGAAAAAAACGAGTGGCCATTACTTTAAGAAATTAAGGTCAGTCAGTCTGAAAAATTGGGAAAACTTTGAAAGTGTCCCCAAGTGCAGTCACAAAAACCATCAAGCGCTACAAAGAAACTGGCTCACATGCGGACCGCCCCAGGAAAGGAAGACCGAGAGTCGCCTCTGCTGCAGAGGATAAGTTCATCCGAGTCACCAGCCTCAGAAATCGCAGGTTAACAGCAGCTCAGATCAGAGAGCAGGTCAATGCCACACAGAGTTCTAGCAGCAGACACATCTCTAGAACAACTGTTAAGAGGAGACTGTGTGAATCAGGCCTTCATGGTAGAATATCTGCTAGAAAACCACTGCTAAGGACAGGCAACAAGCAGAAGAGACTTGTTTGGGCTAAAGAACACAATAAACAACACAATAAAGAAAACTCTTTGAATGAGAAGGTGTGTCCAAACTTTTGGTCTGTACTGTATATAATTGGTAATTTTATTCAATTCACCTGGCGGTCGTGTTATGGCTGATACCGTAAAGTGTACTACGAGTGTATGGGTTAGGTTTAAATTGGTTAAACAGTCATTTTTACAATTTAAAATAAATGTAATACAAGCTTTGTCCTAACAAGAGTTATTACAGAATATCTGCAGCCACTTTTTTAGTGGTTAGCATTGTCACCTTCAGGTTCCGGGTTCGATTCCCAGCCAGGTTTGATTCCCGTCTCTGTGTGCATAGAGTGTGCATGTTCTCCCTGTGCTTGGTGGGTTTCCTCCAGGTACTCCGGTTTCCTCCCACAGTTCAAAGACATGCAGATTAGGCTAATTGCTGTTCCCAATTTGCCCGTAGTGTGAAAATGAGACCTGTGCAGGGTGTACCCTGCCTCGTGCTCTAAGTCTCTTGCGACAGGCTCCAGGCCCCCACGACTCTGAATGCAGGATTAAGTGGTATAGACGATGAGTGAGTGAGTGGATGTGTGGACTTTTTGAGAAATGTAAATGTACGTACAAAAGGGGCATTATGTAATTGAGTATGCATAAATTTGTGCACTCTTTTGAAGGAGACATTAGGGAAGTATTTATTTATTAATTCAATGCTGATTATAGTCATTATTCCCAGACACTCTTGACAGAAATACTTTAAAACCCGTTGCCTGGAATATTATTTTCAACAAAATTTCTTGGTATAAAATACAGTTTTGTCTGTTGTTGAGTAACGCTTACATTATGCATTATGTTCAGAATCTAAAACAGCATGAAGTTTATAACTCTGACTGCATGTCCCATGAGAAAAATGTTTCCACTTGCCTGTTTAAAATAATTCCTATATTTAAACCAGACTACAGTTCTTTTGCTAACAAGACAGAGTTTTATCGTTCAGTTCTATGTTACCATCTGATCCTTTCTTGCTCTTGGTGTCCAGCGGGTCTTATCGACAGCTGTGTGGAACAGATGAAACAGATCCACTCTCAGCTTCACCTGGAGTCTGTAAGACCAGGCAAAACCGCACACAGGAAGAAGGTAACTAGAACTCCGCAGTGTGTGCGTGTCTGTGTGTGTAGGTGTGTGTAGGTGGTAAAATCCCTAATGATAATTTCCACTTCACATGCTGTGATATCACTTTTGGGTTAACGCAAGTTTCCACATTTTCACAAGAGCTGTATATAGTATGTACCGAACAGTTTCACACCTCGCATTTCATTTCTCAACTTGCATATGGCAGTTCATCTTTATAAATGTCTGGTAGTATACAGTAGAAATGTTATGATAATATACAGTACAAACCACATGAGAACTCTGCCTTCAGGGCAGAAGTACAAAACAGCAAGCAAGGAAAGATATTTTTAGTTTTTCAGTAATTTTTTAGAACAGCATGTCTGACCATATTTCCAACCGCAAGGCAAATCGAGTTTATGTTAATACATTATCATATCTACGGTAACAACGTGCACTCGTTTATGGTACAGTAGAAGCTCAGCATTAATGGCCTGTGGGGAACGAAAGTGTTTAAAGGAACAAAAAAGAAATAGCGACTACGTCACAGTCATCAGTTTGAGTTTAACCTTACTATAAATAATTTTACTGCAATGTTAATCACAGCGATACTGAACAATCATGGGCATCTATGAGCTTCAGTATCGTCTGTACGGTAATACAGTGACATACACTGCGATATTTTAACATTCTTTACAAATTTACATTCAAATCATTCATTACACAATCTAATTGTTAATAGAATTGTTGTCTAGTAGCAGCACTGTTGCCACAATTGTCGATCATTGGTGTCATACACAGGAGGAGAACAGTATAAAGGAGCTTAAGATGCTGTTGGAGATCCTGCGGAATTGTCTCTATCAACATCAAGACTGTAAAGTATGTAACAGTAGTTTACAGTAGTTTACCTCTTCTACAGATTTGAAACTGATCTTTTAGTCATAGCATGCTTGTTTTCTGTTTTAAATTTGTTTCGAAATACCTGTAATTAAATCAACATGCAGTCCCTTGGATTATACAGCAGTGATTAGACAGCGGTTTGAGATCCGCATTGCAGCCGGTACTCAAAATCGGCCATGCCCGTAATTATGCGGAATTTTATGACCTAATGTCATTTTAACTAAAAAACTATAAGCATTCACCACATGCAGTTGTCAATTGAAAAATCTAGCAGATGAAAACCAACTTTTTGGTTTTTTTTCGTAAAGCTGGCCATTTTAACAGGGGTCTTTTGGGATTGATTCACTTTTTAAGCCTGGCGGTCATTCAAGGAACTGCACGCTTTGGCATTTCTGCGCTGGAATCTTTTCAGAACCAAAGGTTGCCCCTTGGTGTTTGTCCATCTGATTACTGGGGATATTTTTGTTGCTTTTATAGGAGAAGGATTGTAAATGTGCACATTTAGGCAAGCGTGTGAGGTGTCCACAAGTCTTAGGCCTTGTCAGTACAAAATTTGTCATTTTAAAGGGGTTCTGTGAACATTAGAATTTTCAGTTTCCAAAAAGTTCCCAAAAGTCTACAGCAAAACTTGAAAATGAAGCATATGTCCGATCAAAGACCTTTGCATGATTATTTAACCAGTGGTGCATGTACACTGTACAATGCAGTAAATTATGAAATTTAAAGGTCATTTGTCATGCAAAATTGGGGCAGTGGTGGCTCAGGTGCTTGAGGCTCAGGCTGCTGATCAGAGAGTGAGGGGTTGAAGTACCACTACCGCTGGGTTGCCACTGTTGGGCCCTTGGGTAACGCCCTTAACTCTTTGCCTATAGAAAATCACTCTATAGTTGCTCGACCCAAAGGCCAGATATAAAAGGAGGAGGGTTGAACATCAGGTTAGTAACCCACCCCTGCAAGAGCCGCCTCTACAATAGAAACAATGGACCCTGTCACTCGGAGTGTATAACAGCAAAAAGGCTAAAGGAACACATGCAAAATTCACTTTTTGATCATTTTTGGGCATTTACATGAGACTTCAGTCTATAATCTTGTGTGTACACAGACACATAATATAATGTGATTTTTGGCATAAATGTTCTTGAATAGGTCAGACGAGGCAGACAGTGTGAATAACTTTTTTCAGGCATGAAGAGAAAAAAGGGCTTGGCAGTTTGCATACAAGGGGCAAGCTCCAGCTCTGAAAGTGCCAGAATATCACCACCAGAGGCTGGCTCCAAAAGTCAGTCTGTCCCCATAGACCCCGATGTTAAAATGCCCAACTTTTCCACAGAAATAGACATTTGCAGCCGCATACAAAAATGGTTGTGTTCTCCATAGCTAGATTTTCCATTTGTGACAACTATACATGGGGTGAATCTTTATGTAACTCATCAGTTAGATTTTATTAAGCCATAAAATCAGGGACATGGCAGATTTACGTGGCAGCTGCATGGCCGGTGTCGATTTGCTAGCTGTCTTCTATGCAACACTTTAATAAGCAGCTAAGTAGAATCATTGTAGTTTCATTTATCACAAGAAGGAGTTGACACAGGACGACATCTAGGGTATGGATGACCGTGTTCAATCGAATGTAACTTTACTATATACAGTCTAAAATTTGGACACAAGTTCTCTTTCAGTTTTTTTTTCCTTTATTTTTACTATTTTTTGTACATTGTACATTAATACTGAAGACATTTGAACTATGAAAGAACACATGGGAAATGATGCAGTAAAAAAAGTCTAACAGCCAGTCTAAAAGTTTGATATTTTTGACTGTCCAAATTAGTTACCTGTAGCTTTAATGGCAGCTTGGCACATTCACGGAGTTGTCTCGTCAGAATCACCTGGAATAATTTGTTAAAAGTTCATTTGTGATATTTATTGCCTTTATAATGTGCTTTAGACCATCAGTGGTCTTGTGCAGAGGAGGGGTTACAGAGTCAGTTGATCTATTAGTGCTGCTATAACTACTTTTCAAAATTATCCTATTGCAAGAAACTCAGTAAAGTAAAAACACAGTCCGTCGTTACTTTAAGAAATAAAGGTCAATCAGTGCGGAAAATCTCAAGAACTTTGTATACAGAAGTGTAGTCGCCAAAACCATCAAACACTATGATGAAACAGGCTTCTGCAAAAAGATAAGTTTATTAGAATGACCAGCCTCAGGAACTGCCTGTTTACAGTACCTCAGATTAGAGTGTGTTTCCGTGGAGGAAGTGTGTGATAGTGTGTGGGTGCTTTGCTGAGGAAATTGTTGGTGACTTGGTGTCACAATTGAGGGCACACTTAACCAGCTTTACTACTTTAACACATTTTTGTTGACTGCACAATTTCATATTTGTTCGATCATAATTTCAATGTCTTCAATATTAATATACAATGTTGAAAACAATTAAAAATGAAGAAAAAACCTTAAATAAAATGATGTTTTAACTGATACTGTATATAAACCTTAACCCTCGTAACTTTTTATTCAAGAGAAAGATAAGCTAGCTAATTTGTGATAGCTGAGGTACAGTAAGAAGGTTTGTTCCAATCAACAGCCAGGCTCAGTTCAACCTGCTTATTTGCTTATTATTTATGGATTAACCAGCATATAGACAGAGTCAGGTCCTTCCAAGATGGTGAGGACCACAGCTCCCAAAGTTGAGTTTCTAAACCGCTCTTCAGAAAACCTATGGGTGACGTCACATAACGTTTGTCCACTTCTTATCTGGTCCATCATTGTGTAATTCTCAACCCATGGGGAAAGTTTTCATTAAAGTCTCGTTAACTGTGTTCTGATAAAGATGCTAGGGGTTCGATGGGGGGAAAGCAGCACACATATGAGCTGAATGATGCTCTTAAATGATAGATTAAATATCTAATGCATTCATTGTCACCCACGATTAGGTGAACCTTTTTAACATTTGTATAATATACAGGTACAAGAATGACGAAACAAGTTAAGGAAAATGGAAAAACAATGACCTGCAGCTTCAATTGTTAGTTTTAGGTTTAGTTTAAAAAAAAAAAAAAGGATAATTGTTTATATCTTGTGCTCCCTGACAGGAAGTAGCAACAGATTTAAAACTTTCCTCTGTGGTGTCGTCTCTTTGGCCGTGGCTCCTCCTGAACGACTCCAGCATGAATGCAGCATTAGAACTGCTCTGTGTATACACAGCCAACTACACCGCAGGTGAGACTCAAACCTTAAACGCACAGTTGCCATCTCCATCATTACGGTGCGAGTCGTACCCAGCCACGAACTGTCCGAAAAATAGATCAACAATAATCAACAACTTACAGGATGGTGTCAAAATTATGATGATTTTTTTATGTTAAAGTACATCATATATCCCAGCATTTTATGGGAAACCTGGGAATCTGTAGCTGCAAGGCTGCAACGCTACACACTACACCGCACTCCCACTGACACCCAGCAATTTGACAATGATTCCAGTGTTCAGTTTCATACAACCTTTTTTTTTTGTTCAGGTTATAGAGACGCACTGAAATGCAAGGAAGTAAAGCATTACTAAAAACATCACGTTATTACATTATGACTTGAATTTAATTATACTCGTTACAAGGCCTAGACAGGAACATGGTGTTTTAATTAAAAGAAGATTAGTGTTAGTAAATGTTGAAGCAGAAATATGTTGTATTGCATTAGCCTGACATTTTTTTTTTACACACACACACACACACACACACACACACACACACACACACACACACACACACACACACACACACACACACACACGCGCGCACACCATTAGAAAGAGTCCAATCATAATAAAGTCTCCAAAGCTTTATATCAAGCATAACCGAGATTAAGAGACGACGGAGTGTGTATTAAAAAAAAAAAGTCCTAAGGAGCATAGGGAGTAAACATTACAGGAGTTATAAGCAGAGGTGGCAAAGTACAGAAACCTACAGTAGCACTTGAGTAAAAGTAGAGATTCACTTTGTTAAGTATTACTCAAGTAAAAGTAGATGTCCTCCATGTACTTGTTAAATGAATAAAAGTATAGAAGTACTCAAGTGCTCAAGGGCCCAACTGTGGCAACTTGGTGGTCCTGGGGATTGAACCTGGAACCTTCTAGTCAGTAGTCCAGGTAGCGCTACCCTGCCCCTAATAAAACTACTCATATAAAGTACAGATATGTAAAACGTAAGTAATGAAGTCATTGTGTGCGAGGCTTTCTGCACCAGTCATCACTCAGTACTGTAAGGGCTTCTGTGCTCAGCATAAATAACTGACATAAGCTTAGAGCCACAATAGAGACACTGTTAGTGTGAGTGGACTGTTTTGAGTTGCGGTGAAGCCTGAGGTTCAGTAGCAGTTCAACAGTTATGTGTAACAATACAATTTTTCATACAAAGTAGTACACATAACCTACATTTGTGACCATAATCGACAATTGTTAAGTTAACCTACTGTGTATAGTTGTGGGTAGTGGTGATTCAAATTTTGTGGTTTCTCAAGCAATGAAGACAAAAATAACAGGCTATATACCAATTCAATAATTCACAGTGGGACTATTGTTAGCACCCTGAAGTTGATTATTTAACTATAATAGTATGCCCTGAAGTGTTCAACTCTTCAATACCACAAGAATCTAATATCTAATGATTGCAAACAGTTTTTGTATTTTTTTCCCTTTTTTTTACTTGGTTCTTGTTACTGCTTACTGCTGTAACCAATCACACAACTGTCAATGTTCTATCTTTACTGAAGTTAGTGTGTTGCCCAGAAGCCAGAAAGAACAATCTTCTCAGAAAGCTCACAGCCACTGTAACTGGAGACTCCTTCCTTTAATGTTAATTATTAACATAATACCATCAATTAAAAAGCATTTAACTACATACTGTACTGTACTGCCTTGGCTGCCTTTTCCCAATCAAAAGGAAGAAACATTAAAGGACATGGGGCGTTCAAATTAAACTTCTCTATACTGTATAACTCCCAGCTACACTAATGCATATGTCCTAGTGTCTTACTAGTGCTTGGATACCATCAAGGTAGAACATTTTCTCAGTATGCCGGAGACATGACCTCCGACTGTCTGCTTTACGTCTGAAATCTGGCCTCCCAGGAACTCCTGTCTGGTCTGTGGGGCGGTCAGGACTGTATGGAGGATGTGGCAGTAACTCCCAGTCAAGCTCCTGTAGTATGCGAGTGGTGTTTGTGAACGATTGTGTGCGTGTGTACAGTTCCCACACACAACTTGACGCCAACTTGCACAAGAGAATCAACTATTATACACGTCTTTAAAGATCTCTTTTCCCACAAAGCCCCCCCCCCCCCCCCCCCTCATCTGTTCCTATTCTGGTACCTTGTTCCATTCACCAATGGAATCCCACACTAGTCTCTGTAACACGTATAGAAAACTGTACATCTTTTTACGTGAAATAACAGGATTTATCATAGAAGTTCCTGTACATTTTTTATTACTATGAAAAGGATTAAAAGTATTAGTATAGCCTATAGATGGCGCTGATCCAGATAACGAGTACTTAACTGTCTGTTTTTTTCTCAAACAGAAAAAAGAAAAGCTTTGATAATATTTTAATTCCATCCATTTTTACATTTATAGTCTCAGTCATTTTTGCACAAAAAAAAATCAATAAAAGTGTAACTGTAAATTGCTTCAGCACTTTTTTGTTGTCTGTTTTAAAAGCACTTGTGGATCTACAGTATGTGACTGTCTGGCCAAACCTGTTAGATGCCTCTGTGGCTGAATTCTGGGAAATGGCCCACAATTAATAAATATTCTTTTACTCTCCCTCTGTACCGGTTATCCTGTACACGGTCATGGGACACCTGTAGCCCATCCCAGGGCACTAGGATCGGTACCCCCCAGATTAAGTGCCAATCCATCACAGGGCACAGAGGCTCAGTCACTCGCACAGTAGGGGCACTTAGCTTAGTCTGCATGTTTTTGGACTGTGGTGAGAAACCGGAGTACGTGGAGGAAACCCACACAGCACAGCGAGAGTACACAAACTCCACACACACACATCCGAGGCAGGAATCAAACCCTCTGCAGGTGCATGGCCGCAGTTCTAACCACTACACCACAGTGCAACAGTGAATAGTTTTTTTTTTTTTCATTATTAATTAACCAAAAGTAAGAAATCTATACTTTACTTTTGGTTGAAATGTATTTTCGAGTGTATAATATTTCAGTTCAGGTTGTAGTTTTCTAAACTGCATAGTATTTCCACATCTACTATCTACACATAGATCACCTAGTCTTGTATTGACTGCATAAGGAGCCATCCGAGTCAAATACCCCTCATTACCGTAAGACTTGAGACGCTGCAGTATGTCTCTACTACACTGTCCTTCTTTCAAGAAGACCTTGAAAAAATTTGTAATTGCGCAATGAGAGCAAATGGTGTAAGTGGTGCTATTTTTATCAAACTACAGTCTGACCTCGGACGTCACCTAGGGAAAAATGGTTACACGCTGTTCGTGTTACAATGAAGCTTGAGCTCACGGAACACCAAAAACTAAACAGGATGTGGCTTCACACCTGTGATGCAACACCTTTTGTTTAGTTTTTTCTTTGGGGGGGGGTTGTTTCGAGGTGTGTTTGTCTTGGTTCTTATACAGGGTTGTACCTTAGAGCTTTCAGCACCATGTTGAATCAGTTCTAATTTTTTGGCATTTTTATTTGAAGGAGCAGCGTAGCGTGCACATCCTTCAGGTCTCTATTATTGCAGTTCTTTGCTAGTTTTGTTGTTCATCCCTGTCACTTTTAAAACAGTCTCAGCTGCTTGTGTTTGAATCACACATTCGTTATACAGAGAAAAAAGCCTGTGATTAATAACTCTTAGCTTTGTTTATAGGTGTGAATGGGAGGTATCAGTTCCTCTTAACAGATCTGATTTATTTGGGAAACATCCTTTTTTTTTCCCTCATGGCTTTTTCTTAACCTTCATGTAACTTTTTTTTTTTTTCATGCCCTGAGTAGCCAGAGCTGCCTTGGTGGCACAAGGGGGGGCCTACACAATACTGCGCTTAATGTTTCCACTCTACAATTCTCTTTAATCTTTAATCTTTAAAAGTATAACTTACAATAGAAATGGTTCTGTGCATCATTCGCACACTGGCTGCACTTAAACATGCCTTTGTTTGTGGAAATGTATTAGGTTTAATTTGCTGCAAGATCCTGGCAGCAGTGTGTTGTTTCAAACTAGTCCAATGTGTCATAAATCTGCAACCCTAGCAACCTTCTCATTAGCCATCCTGTCTCCTGCTCCAATCCTGAGCATAGGGCAGCGTGAGTCCGTCCCCAATGGGCTTCTAGTAATGCTTGCTGCAGTTCTCATATTTCATCAGTGGGTGCAATAGTCACTTTGTAGGGTTGAATGCACTACTACATTAATGTACTTATCCCAGTGTTTCACTAGTGCTTGGATACCGGCAAGGTAAAAAGTTTTCTCAGTCTGCCAGAGCCATGATCTCTTGACTGCCTGCTTCATGTTTGAAACACTGGCCTCCCGGGAACTCCTTTAATGGCCCAAACGTGTGGAAATGGCATGAGGTCAGGACTATACAGGGGATGTGGCAATATGCCTTACCCATCAAGTTTTCTGAATAGTAGAAGTAAATCTGTATAGTGTAAGGGATTATTTATATGCATTATACTGTGTAGGTTCACAGGGTTTGGAGCCTATCCCAGGGAATTTAAGGCAGGACAACACACTCAGCACATAATCAATCATACACTATGGTCAATTTGGAGACGCTAAAAGGTTCCCATTAAGCTCGAGGATGATACACAAACTCCACGTCCACAGACCAGAAGCGGTATTCAAACCCCCCAGCCTGGAGGTGTATTGTATCAAATAATTGATCAGTATAAAAAGGTAAAACAAACAAAATATAATCATCAATTTGCTGAAGTTTTTTTTTTTTTTTTTTAGATTATTTTATCACAGTTAGAAGTAACGATTTTCCATTAGATTGAATTATATTATCTTATCTCTCATGGTGCAAAGTACATGTACTATGGTAGTGAATGAAATGCAGTATGTGTTTTTTTTTTTTTTCTTCTCCCACATCTTCATTACTGAGGATGTTGGGTTTTGCTGCGTTTTTTTTCCTTGTTGTATTAAATCCAAGGGAAAGTGAGGGAATAAATGTTTATTGCTGATATGATGAAAGTCATTACAGAAATCAACATGTTTCGCAGACTGTCCTGACATTACGTTTCTATAAACGAATCAACAGACTTGACACTCTTTAATAAATTAAACACTGTTATCATTGACAAATTGCTGGGTATACGAGAAATAAAACACATTGCGACATTTTATGAGAAACATAAAATAACAGCACCTCAGGTTTCCACATCACCCCAACCAATTCAATTCTGTGGTATTTTATTTGTATATAACTGTATTCGGTTATATACAAAAAATACTAAATGTATTGCTACATATTGATATGCATCATAATATTATGATAATAATGTGAAATATTATTAAAGTGATATTAATATTTTCTTTTCCTGAAGTGTGTAATTTGTGTGTGTGTGGAAATAATTTAGAAAAATATAAAGGAGGAAAAAAAACTCCCTGAGGTGTAAATAGGCAGAAACCTTTAGAGGAACCAGACTCCTTATGGAACCCATCCTCATTTGGGTGATATCAGATAGTACAAGTCATTGAATATTTCCCCATAACAGGACACCTCCTGAGTGTTTTATTCATTACATATTTTACAAATAGCTTCTACTGTTGTCTGTGCTGTTTATTCATGCTTCATTTGTGCTCTCTCTGTCTTAGCATGCAGCGCTGTATGTGGTAGTTCAGCTCACGCTGCTTTACCTAGAAATCCTGTCACGAACTCTCTGATGCATGCGGTGATGAAGCTGGCGTCGCAGGTTCCTCCCGATAACACCAGCATCCATGCACTTTCTTTCTCTCTGCTCGCTAATCTGTCTATCTCCAGAGACTGCCGATGCCTCCTCCAGAAGGTACAGTTCATTTCATGGCCAGGTTTTGGTTTTATATACCGTAATATAATTTCTTAGGAGGAAGCTGAATTTTAAGGCAGCTCTTGTTGCTTTGTGATAAAGTGCCACTTGAACAGACTTAAAAGAGAGCTGCCTTCCAGGCATCCTTATTTTCAGCAGGCTCGATCATGGGTCTGCTTTCTGCCACTTACTTTAAATTTAGATTTTTGTGAAGTACATCTCCAGGGTTGGTTAGGAATAATACGTCCCTTTTGCAAGAGGGGTGTTTTTTCCCTTCACTCTGTCCATGTAGTTATATTCCCCTTCCTCTGTTGTACATACTGGACCTCTGCTTTGTTTTGATCAGCAAAAATGTTAATTAAAGCATGAACCCAATTATCATTTAACATATGGATTTGTAAATATAATCCGTGTGACGCTTGAGGTGAACTCAGGCTCAAACACACGACACAGTTGTTTCTTTAATAATGTAGCAAGAACACACAAACATACAGTGAATATAGGGCACTAAAAATATAGGGTTGTTTTCAAAATAACTTTATTTTCTCAATTAAGAGAACTTTATTGATTCCTTGGAAGATCAATAAGAAAACAGAAGCAGGATTCTGAGAATATTAGAAATCTCAAAACAAGATAAAACCTAGGGTGTGAAAAACATTTTAGAGAATTAAATTAAACAAATTTTGAATTCTAAGAACTTCCTGATCGAACCCAGCACTCATATTTTTAATAATCATAATCCTAAAATGTCAAACATCACATAAACAGACACCCAAAATCCTGTTTCTCTTTTTTCCCACTTTCAGAGCAACTTCCTGCAGCACTTCCTGTCTCTCCCCTTGCCTCGGGGGAGCAGTAAAAGTGGTAAAAACAGCACAGCAGCAGTCATTCTGGCTCAGTGGCTCCAGCTGCTCCTGAACATCTCTTTCGAAGAAGACGGTCAGCAGATGATCATGAAGATGCGAGGAGCTCTGGAGTTGTTGACGGATCTGGCTCAGGGCAAACGCAGAGATAAAAAACACACAGCTCTGCTCATCCTTCATAACATCTGCTTCTGCTCAGCGAACAAACCTCGAGTTCTCGCCTGTGGTAGGAATAGTGGCTAAGTTTGATTAAACATTTGTTATAAAAAATGCGTATGCACAGAATGGACTAGTGCTGCATTAGTATCCTTAGCTAAAACAACATGGGCCAACCCGAAAATCTAGTCATCTGGATTTACCTAAGCAGATAGTTACAAGCCTTCGATTGGATAATTACTGCAGTCATTATGTTCCAGCTGGCAACAAGTTATTTAACCCCAACTGATACAGTGAGTAGCTTCTCAGGATATTTCTTCTGACATGCTTAATTAAGAACTATGTTCATGGCAAAGATGTTACTCTGTTTCAGAAGGGTCAAATTATTGTTCTGCATCAAGGAAAAAAAAACTGAAGGAGATTGGAACTACTAAAATCACATTAAGAACTGAAAAACACATTATTAATACCTGAATGGATAGTGGTGAACCATCATTTTCAAGGAAGAAATGTCCTGAATGAGCATGATGGGATCACATAAAGGCAAGAGAACTAAACACTGTGTTGCATTAAGAAAAACACTTATCACTGGGGCTGATCACAAAAAAGAGGCTTCAGTTTGCTATGGAGCACAAATAATGCATTGTGGAGCAGTAGAAAAAGGTGATGTGGTCTGAGGAGTCCAGATTTACCCTTTTCCAGAGTGATGGGAGCATCAGGGTAAGAATAGAGGCAGATGAAGCGATACTGTACAAGCCTGTGAGGTCAGTGTTGCTTGTGTTGGTTTTATGTGCCCCAAAAAGAGAAGCCATCTGACTAACTGTATATACAGTAGCTGCCAGAGTCCAGATCTTAAGCCATTGAGAATCTTTGGGATGTGCTGGAGAAGGCTTTACGCAGCGGTCCGATTCTCTCATGCTCAATACAAAATCTTGGAGAGAACGTAATGTGGCGCTGGATGGAAATAAATGTTATAACATTGCATAAAATTGTGCCAGGGCTGTAATCCAAACAAAAGAAATTTTGTTGCAATGAAATATTAGTGCTGAACTTTTCTTGTTTTTTTATTTTTATTTTTTATAGAAACCTTATAGATACGTGGATATTTTGATGCCTTTTTACCAGTTTCTTGTAATCAGTTTGGTGCATATAGTGATATAATTGATGTAGAAAGAGTTAATGTTCTATACATGTTTAACCTAATTTACAGTGATCTTCTCTCCATCTCTCAGATAAAGCTATAGACCTGCTCGTGTCATGTTTGGAGAGCAGCTCATTAAACACCCGTGCTCTCGGAGCCTCAGCACTGTGGGCTTTACTGCACAACAATCAGAAGGTATTCTTTATCTGTATCACTGACATGTGAGATAAAGCATGCACATTTTTATCACTTATTTCATTTTGACAATGATGACATTTGCTACGCTTGTGTAAGTGTGTAAATAACTGCCTGCATAGCCCAGTTTTAGGTCAGATAATGGACTTCAGATTGGACCAGAAATTCCCCACAATGATGATGTGAGTAAATTATATATCTGGTTTTCATTTTAAAGGCAAAGGTGACTCTGAAGTGCCCCTCTGTCAGACTGAAAGTGGACGAAGCTTACACGCACGCTAAGACAGGTTTGAAAAACACATGCACACAGAGAATTCAGTGACAGAAAGTGTCACATTGCAAGTATTGAACAATATCAGGTTTTATTAATAAGGAATCTAGAAGATATTAATATACTGCTTTGTTGAAACCTGTCCCATATTCTAGCAGTTGCCTGAACTTACTCCAATCTTCTGTCCAGTTTGGGTAAACTAATGCCCACTGTAGCCTTGGTTTCCTGTTCTTGGCTGACAGCACTAGAATGCTGTTGTAGTACATCACCCTTAAGGGCTGATGTATTGAGCATTTTGAGATGCTTTTTTGCTCCCCATAGATGTAAAAGAAAAAAAAAAGAAAGAAAGAAAAAGTGCTTTTGTAAGTTACTGTAGTCTTCTTTTCAGCTCAAATCAGTCTGGTCATTCTCATCTGACCTCTTTGATCAACAAGAGGGTTCTGCCTACAGAAATGTACATTTGCGAGACTGGGCTGTGTAAAAATGCATCAGGAGATCAGTAGGCTTTAGACTTCCGTAATCAAACTGCACTGCATGTAATAGTGCATAAGGAAAGTAAATAAACTGACTCTCTGCATGATCTTTGCATATAAATGAAAAAATTTCTACATATACAGTGCATCTCAAAAGATAATAATATAAGGGACAATGCCTAATAATACAAATGAGCTAAAGACTGCTAACAAAGCAAACAGGTCTTCAATAAGGTCTTAGCAATAGCACAGTGTGATGGCCTCCATGCTGTGCCTCATTGAGTCCATAAATAAACAGAATTGTCAGAAGTTGGACAATTCTGTGTTGTACTGTAGGTTTTTGATAGTTTTTTAGGAAATATACAGAGCAATAGCTGTGTTAAAGGAGGAAATCTGCATGTAAAAACATCAGTTCTGATAGATCAATGTTCGGTGTATTTTTATTAATTGTATAAAGTTTTAAGTCAAGTCAATTTTATTTATATAGCGCTTTTAACAATTGACATTGTCGCAAAGCAGCTTTACACAATAAAAGAAGTAAGTTTGTATGCAATGTGTATGAATCAAAATGATAAGATTGTCCCTGATGAGCAAGCCGAGGGCGACGGTGGCAAGGAAAAACTCCCTGAGATGGTAATAGGAAGAAACCTTAAGAGGAACCAGACTCAACAGGGAACCCATCCTCATCTGGGTGATAACGGATAGCAGGGATTGATCAGCATAATAATGTGTACTGGACGTTCAGTATAACAGGAGATGTGTTTAAAATTAAAAGGAGTCCAGTTTGTTCCTGGAGGCTCAGGTAGACTGTAGGAGATTCCAGTCCTGAGCTATCGAACAACTGAAGTCACAGGTCCCCAGAGCATCAATCGATGACAGGACAGTCTTCATGGAAACCATCCCCAGCCACCACACGAATCCAGGCAGACCACACGGGGCATCCATGCGACGTGATCTCCAACCAGAAGCAGGACTCCAGGACGGGTTAGACGGGTCCAGAGGGCAGAGGGGTCTGGATCACTGGCAACTCAGGAGTGACATGTATAGCTCGACAGAGAGACAGAGAGAGGGAAAGGAGAGAGAGAGCAGAAGAGGAGAGAACAGAAAATAAGGAGAGATGGCAGTTAGGTATGGTCAGAGTCAACATGTATAAGGTGAATGTATATTTAGTGCAAAGTGCAAGCAGGGACTCCGGCAGGACTAACTATAACAGCATAACTAAAAGGGAGAGCCAGAAGGAAACACAGACATGAGGGCTCCCTGTGATGTAAAGCAACCAATCACCTCACCGTCAACAAACCTGAGTGATCAATGAGAGTGGGGAAGACAGCATCTAAACATACCAGTTTCACGGGAATACTCTACGTCCATGAGTCCCCCAGATCTGCTCCTTTACCTAAGGTTAATCTATTTACAAAAATGCTTGGCTAAATAAATAGGTTTTTAGCCTAGACTTAAACACTGAGACTGTGTCTTATAGGAAGATTATTCCATAACTTTGGGGCTTTGTAAGAAAAAGATCTGCCCCCTGCTGTAGTTTTAATAAAACGTGGTACTGACAGGCAGCCTGCATTTTTTGATCGAAGTAGGCGTGACGTATCATAAGACACTAGCAGTTCACTCAAATACTGTGGCGCGAGACCATTAAGTGCTTTAAATGTCAAAAGTAGTATCTTAAAATCGATGCGAAATTTCACAGGGAGCCAATGCAGTGTAGATAAGATAGGGGAGATGTGCTCGTATCTTCTGGTTTTAGTGAGGACTCTCGCTGCTGCATTCTGTACTAACTGAAGCTTGTTTATACACCTAGTTGAACAACCAGACAGTAAGGCGTTACAATAGTCCAACCTAGAGGTGATAAAGGCATGAACTAGTTTTTCTGCATCATTTAGTGACAATATGTTTCTAATCTTGGCAATATTTCTAAGGTGAAAGAAAGCTATCCTGGTGATATTATCTACATGTGCTTCAAACGAAAGGCTGGAATCTATAATCACACCAAGGTCTTTTACTGTTGCATTTGATGGAACAGAAAGGCCATCTAAAGTTACAGTGTGATCAGAGAGCTTACTTCTAGCTACTTGTGGTCCTATGACCAGAACTTCTGTCTTATCAGGATTAAGCAGAAGAAAATTAATTAACATCCAATCTCTTATGTCCTGCACACACTGCTCAATTTTAGCAAACTGGTTTTTCTCATCTGGTTTTGCTGAGACATATAATTGTGTGTCATCAGCATAACAATGAAAACTAATACCATGTTTACGAATTATGTTGCCCAGAGGAAGCATGTAAAGGGAAAAAAGCAGTGGGCCTAAAACTGAACCCTGTGGAACACCAAACTCCACTTGAGAACATGAGGAATGGTCACCATCTAAATCTATAAACTGATAACGATCAGTCAAATAGGGTCTGAGCCACAAGAGGGCAGTTCCCTTAATTCCTACTACCTTTTCTAATCTGTGAAGGAGAATACTATGATCAATGGTGTCAAAAGCTGCACTGAGGTCCAGTAACACAAGTATAGTGACGCAACCCTGATCAGAGGTCAATAGGAGGTCGTTTACTACTTTAACAAGTGCTGTCTCTGTGCTGTGATGAGGCCTAAATCCTGACTGATACAGTTCATTTATGCTATTTCTGTGTAGATGTGAACATAGCTGCTGTGATACTACCTTTTCCAGAATCTTGGAGATAAAGGGAAGGTTTGATATCGGCCTGTAATTAGAAAGCTGACTGGGGTCAAGGTCAGGTTTCTTGATTAGCGGTTTAATAACGGCTAATTTAAAGGATTTGGGGACATACCCACTACTGAGTGAATAGTTAATTACTTTCAACAGGGGTTCTATTATTGCTGGTACTATCTGTTTGACAAAATGTGTCGGTATAGGGTCTAATATGCAGGTTGACGATTTTGAAGAAGAGATGAGTGAAATTAGTTCCCTCGCTTCAAGGGGAGTAAAGTGTTCTAAGTTCTGATGTGATGTGGTTAGTTCATCTGAATTATTTAAATTGTCTGGTTTCAAAGCCTGAATTTTTTGCCTAATATTTATGATTTTGTTATTGAAAAAGTTCATGAAATCCTCACTACTGCATGATGTTGTTGTGGAGATTTCTGCAGTGGTCTTGTTTTTAGTTAATTTAGCTACGGTATTAAATAAAAATCTCAGGTTGTTTTTGTTATTTTCTATAAGAGTGGAGAGATACGTTGATCTAGCATCACTGAGAGCTTTTTTATAGTTCAGGATGCTCTCCTTCCAAGCTATTTTGAATACTAACAATTTAGTTTGGCACCATTTACATTCAAATTTTCGAGCGGTTTGCTTTAAAGCACGTGTGTGGTCATTATACCAAGGAGCGAGTTTCTTATCTCTAATCATTTTCCTTTTACCTGGAGCTACATTATCTAAGCTATAACGAAGTGCTGACTCTAGATATTCATTTGCCTGTTCGAGTTCTGTGAAGTCAGATGGCGATCCAATCAAAGTTGATAACTCTGGAAGATTATTGATAAAGCTCTGTGCGGTATTTGATGTAAATGTACGTTTAAGGCGGTAGCGCGGTGCTGTGCTGCATACATTATTACTATGACACGCTTTAATCGAGTTAAAACGGTGTTTCCGTGTTTGTGTGTGTCCGTTTGTTGTGAAACTTAAGTGATTCTAGTAGTATGCCCTCATGCCATTCTCGCTTTTTTCCGTTAAAACGGTGTTTCCGCTGTGTTTATGCGTTTGTTGTGAAACTTAAACAGTGAGTCCGTTAATATGCGCTCATGCCAGTCTCAGAGAGATTTCTTTTTTTCCTGTAAAAACGGTGTTTCCGTTGTGCGTGTGTGCGTGTGTGTGTGTGTGTTTTGTTGTGAATCTTAAAAAGCGAGGTGGGGAGTGGGAGGAGGAGTGTTACTGTGTAAAACGAGGCGAGGGAAGGGGCTAATTCCACACACACACACACACACACACACATACGGTGCCTGCGCGCACCAACGGAAACACTTATCTGTCAGGATTTATTTGTACTTTTTTTTAAAGGTAAAGTGCAGATTAATTTGTTTTATTTTCATTTTATAGATTGTATTAATTATTTATATGAATTTAGTTTTTGGGGCTGTGGAACGAATTATTTGAGTTTTTATTATTTCTTGTGGGAAATGATGATTTGGTTTACGAGTGTTTTGGAACACGAGCCCACTTCCGGAACGAATTATGCTCGTAATCCAAGTTTCCACTGTACATTGCAATGAAGAGAATATTTCCACTGATTTCATTAAGACATAACCAGGATTGATATTGCCTTGGTATTATGATAAGAGCATGATATGTACTGATATTCTTTACCCCCTTTTTTGTTTTATTAACAGGTGCAGAATCGAAAACAGAAGAGAACACAAACATACATTTACTAAAATGTCTTGAACATCTCAGCCACCTGTTAAACACATAAGTGCCATAAACAGTCTCGTAGTTTTAATAAATGTTAATGCAAAAATTTGGAAAAATGTACATTCCTATTTTTATATTAAATTTTTTTGTTTCTTATTTCAACATATTTAAATACTGTACATCTAACACTAATGTTATTTAAATCATGGCTTCTACAGTATGAAATAAATTTTTAATAGTGCTTGTGTTGACACTGATTGTTGAGTGTAAAGCCTGTTGAGTGCATGTCAATTAAAAAAAAAAAAAACTATTGATTGCGAAAGTTTGCATCCCCAAGGTGTTCAATTGCATGGGGGAGGAAAATGGAAAGAAATATTTTCCTTAATGGTTCAATAAAAACATTCCAAAAGAAAACTCAAAGTGAAGGGTCAATGTGGAATGATTGAACAAGCAAGCTGGCAAAGTGTGAACAGAAATATACAGTCAAAAGAAAAATAAAGTGCACCCTTCTTTATTCAAGTCCTAAATAAACAACTGTGTGGTCCACTTTCATCTAATTGTAGCTAATTTATATAAATATGCTATTTTCAGATCATTAAATCTAAGTAACCCATCCTACTTCCACAGGTGTTACATCAGGTGTTATTTATGAGATGCACAAGTTTAGTTAATAATCTCTATGAAGGCAGAGTAGTTTGGGGTTCTGGAGCAATCAGGCCAAGAAGAAAGACAGCGAAGCAACTGCTGATATTCATGAGAGATCTATAAAATTTCTGAAGGGTTATAAGGCCATCTCCAAACTATTTGAAATTTGTTAAGAGCTACATCTTGACCTACAGATTTCTGTAAATGTGTTAAATCTTTATGGTCAGAAAAATCAGAAAAAGACAGGTCCAGGTTTCATTGAAGCATGGCTAAGAAAAAACAGTAAACTATTTGTTACAATATCCTTTGGAGTAGTGAGACCACTCTAAAGAAGGTGTAAACGAAACACAGCGTATCACCACAAACACCTTTTACCGTCTGACGCATTTGATGATTTTTAGCTTTATTTGCAGCCACGTGATTTTCTTTGAAATTCGTCTCAAGTGTCTGCATACTTTTGTACTTATAGTGAAAGTCTGCACTTTTGGAATTTCTGGCACGATGTGCGTGGACATCTTTATGTTCATCTCTTGTTAGCATCAAGCTAACCGGTTAATCGTAATACATGTGACATATTGGACATATAGTGATTATATATACTTTAATTCGTAAACAGCGATGTGTTTTGTATTTTTTTAGGAATGAATGTCTAAGTGTTAATTTATCTAAATGAAATATTTGTATAACTCATTTAACTATAAGTTGTGCTACTGTTGATTCTTTGAGCAGCCATGTTGATTTGACATCACTTGTTGAACTTGTGGTTGAGGAGATCTTTCTAAGTTTTTGAGTTGGTATTACTTGTTCCTGGTCAGCTGTAAATTCAGTGTTGGGTATATTGAGGTAAAATTTCAGACCTAAACAACTTGAGCTTCACTGCACAGAGTATATTTTGTCTACTTTTGCTTCACATTAAAAAAAATTTTAAATAAAAGAAAGAAATCCTGCTTATTATAATTTTTTTATAATTATAAATACTTTCATTTCATGTTCCTTTGTCTCTTACAGCCAGTGTGGTTTCACTGTTTCACTATGAGTAATGATTTTAAACCAGGTTAAACTGAACAATAAATGGTTAAGTTTCAGTTTTTCGAGAAAGTCATTCGGCCTCATTGAATTCTCAGTTGCTCTTGAGTGTCTCTGAACAGGAAGTCGTGCTTTTCGTGTCTCCCCCATCAATGCTGCATTCATTTTCACTCAGACTGTGACGATGGAGGCTGTACAAAAGGAAAACTGGTACTTCGTGGCACTTCTGATTTCTCTCTCTTTTCTCAAAGGTATCGTACTGCTGATTTAATTTAATATTTTACAAGAACAACAATTTATATTTATATAAAAAAAACAGAGTGGTATCAATCAATAAATAAATACATAATACTTGCAGAGAATGCTGGAAGTTCTACAGTACATGTATTATTAAAGTGAACTAGATTTCTTTTTGTACAATAACTCATCAGCTTAATTTGTTTTTCTCTCCATCTATAAAAAAGACTTCTGTTGATAGCCAGGGCAGTCAATTTGACCATGTTTTAAATTATTATAAATGGTAAATTCAGTGTGTTTTTAATTAATTGTTCTCAACTAACTACCCACTAACTCACTCGCTAAAGATTTATCGTTGCACCACGTACTGTACTTATCACAATGTTAAAACCTTTTTACCTTTCCTAAAAATATAGAAACTCTAACAATTTATGCTAAATTTATACTCTTAAAACCATTTATTATTATTATCATTATTATACATTTTAATATATCCATAACATATCATATTCCCATATTTATGTTAATTTGTTATTAAGGAAATTTCCAAGCCAATTTGTTGTTAGTATATTTTATAGCAATGTCATTTATTTAATTGTTTACCCATTTTGTATGTGCATTACATTTTGGCTTTCTCTCGCTCTCTCTTTCTGTGTCTAGCTATCTATCTGTTATAAATCTGATATTCAATACCATATTGAACACTTTATTGAACATGAAAACTTTTACTCAAACAACTTTACAAATTTTACTCTATAGCATTACCAGGGGCAAAACACAGCTTTGCGAAAGAGAACACATATTTACACCTCTTATTAAACATGCAACAACGAAAAATAAGCTTTGGTCAATGTGTACAAAATATATACAAATGTAAGTAAGGGAAAATGTTACAATGATTTGTCCATCAATATATTTAAAAAGTTAGTGTATTGGCAAATTGCCAGTACCGGAATCATAATCATTTTGTTAACCCGGTTTTCTGTTGTTTATTATTTTCCTATAACATGATGCCCATACATGTTTTATTCTTTTCCATTTGAATATATTAAAAAACAATCCAAGAAAATCTATTCCAATATAGATTGAATACAACATTCAATCAGCTTTGTGGAACCAACAGGTTAGTCTAGGTAGTTTCCTTTCTCTTTACACATGGTCTAAATTCCTGTTTACCTTGTAATGTGACTTGTGCCAAATGTCATCACGTTGCTGATTGTCTACTCAGTCAGCATGATATGAGACAGAGGCCATTAAACCATGTTCAAGAAGTTTAAGCCAGTTTGGAACGAAATTATTTTTGTGTGTTAAGCCACACAGTGACCTATGAATCATTCCAGCATAAAATCTAAAATAAATCTAACCTAAGACTCTAAGAAACAGGTGCAGATGATGACGGATGACCAGGCCGGTGATTAGTATACTGTAAATGTTTTAACTAAACTGTTGTTTTCAGATTTTGACATGTGTCAACTGTATTATTGTGTCATTTACTATTTACAGTGTTTCAATAAAAAAAACATATGTATAACGAAATGTATAGTGGGCGGCACGGTGGTGTAGTGGTTAGCACTGTCGCCTTGCACCGCCAGGGTCCGGGTTCGATTCCCATCTCTGTGTGCATGGAGTTTGCATGTTCTCCCCATGCTTGATGGGTTTCCTCCCACAGTCCAAAGACACGTAGGTTAGGCTAATTAGCGTTCCCAAATTGCCCGTAGTGTGTGAATAAGTGAGTGTATATGTGTGTGTGTCTGTGGCCTGCGATGCATTGGCACCCGGTCCAGGGTGTATACTGCCATGTGCCCTAAGTCTCCTGGGATAGGCTCCAGGCCCCCCGTGACCCTGAATACAGGATTAAGCGGTATAGATGATGAGTGAGTGAGTAAATGTATAATGATATTGTAGTAAGAGAGTAATAAGTTGGTCAAAGGTTCACATAACTTGGTTTGTATGATGCCTGAATCTGGATAATTCCAATCGTCTGACTCTTTTTCAATCACAGATCGCAACATTTTAAAGATGAGCTATAAAAAGGAAGGCTTATATTACGTTTTGGTTTCCATCTAGTTTTTATATATCTATTATAGAGGTCATGGAAAACTTACAGTAAAGAAAGGAACGTTGTGCTATTGTTTTGAATGAAAACAGACAACGTTTTAATTTATTCCCTATTGTTTTAAATTTAATTCACATTTTTACTTTCAGGAAGAAAGTACTGACAAATAATAATAATAATAACAATAAAAGAGCATACATTTTATTTCCTTGGTCTGGGGGAAAAAGCAATTAGGCCAATTTTGGTTACAATTTATTTTTAGGATTTTTAATATTTATATTATATTAATATAGATTTTACCTTGGTTTGTTTACTTGTTTGTTTGTTAAAGTAGTAGATGGGATTTTGTCAGCGTAATTCGGCAACCCTGAGGAGCATTAGGGCGAATGAGAATGCTTGAGATTTTACAATTTGTGTGCTTGTGAGAGAGCATTTAAGTATGCAAGTACATGTATATTATTTGTGTACATGCAAAAAAAGAGAGAGAGAGAAGAAGTGGTAAACTTTCATTTTTAAGCATAGCTATTGTTTTCACTGTTGATTTATTTTTATTTTTTTACCACGCAACTTCAAGTGACTTTAAGTGATTTTTCTTTCCGACCACGTTTCTTCCATAAAGCTGACAGTTCAGCACTGTCCCTCCAGGTTTTTGTTAATGTGTTAAAAGGGTTCTTAACCCAGTTCCAGGAAATTCAAATCTGTTTAGTTGTCTTCTTTACTTGATGCAGCCCAATAAATTGGGATTTATTTATTTATTTTGCCCAGGCAGTGTATAAACTTTTAATTTATGTTAAAGCCAGACTTGTGTTCAGAGCTGCTTTTGTGAGAAAAGTAATCCATACCCTCTTATTCAAACATGTTGGGGTATAAATAATGTTGTATACAAAAGTTGATCCAAATGTTATTTTTTAAACAAGCGGGGCTTGATATACAGTATTAGCAGATGTATATTTGTGAAGGGGTGGATTCAGTGCCTCCAGCGAATATATATATATTTTTTTTTCATTTTGCAAGTCAAATTTCTGTTTCTTATGATTTTTTTTTTTTACAGAAATGTAATGAAATCTATTACGTAGTTGTCATCAAGAATATATTTTGAAATGTCCGATAGATTGATACATTGTTGTTCCCTTTAACAGTCTACAGCAGGATGTTTTGTTTTGTTTTTCCTCTGACAATCATACTAAATATCTTAAAAACATTATGATTCTACTGTAGGTCTATTGACTTTAAATCCAACTTAGGTCAACTGTGTATTTGCTTCAGCTCACTTGACTTTACACCTTGGCATAACACTTGTTGATGACGCACATAATTTCACCCTTCTTTATGTTTATAACTCTCGGTTTACAATCACATTTTGCGCATTCTGTAAAACCGGTGTAATTCACATGCATATGAACTTGAGTAACATCAAGTAATCCATAGGGTTTAATATGATTTATTATCACCTTGCTTTGTGCTCTGGTGCGCAGTCATGTTGGAACTGGTTTGGGGTTGTTGTTTTTTTCAGCCTTTTAGTCTCCTTAGTCCCAGTGAAAGGAAGTCTTAATGCTTCAGCATACTGGAAAAATCCCCCAAACACACTCCTAAATCCGGTAAAAAGCCTTCCCAGAAGAGTTAAAGCTGTTATAGCTGCGAAAGGGTGGGCCAACATCATATTAAACCTTATGGATTAAGAACTAAATGTTACTTAAGTTCACTTGCATGTGAAGGCAGGCGCGTGAATACCTTTGGCAATGTGTTATACTGTATGTTTTTCATTGTTCAGCTTTTTATTTTTATCTCGTATGATAAAACTGTAATATCATATAAGCAATTTATAAATAAATAAGAAATTTATTTCATTTTTCTTCAGTAGTCACTTTAAAAAGAGCAGGGAAAAAAACATTTACTGCGACACTGCACTGAGAAAAAATCACTTGGAGCTGAATACTTTCAGTATAATCACTTGAATAAGTATACATCTCTCTCAGTTAAATCTCTGCAGTTTAAAAGATAAACACTGATCTATCTGCATTTGTCCCTGTCAGTTTCGGAGCAGCTAAAGTCCCCAAGCAGCACGGTGACGCTTCAGCACGGGATGCTGTTGAACTGCTCATGTCCCTGGACCGGTAACCTGGTCATGGTCACATGGACTAGGGGAATTAATTCGTCTCCGCTAGCTGTTTATCACCCTGATTACGGCGTCAACTTCAATTCGGCTTATGACGGTAGAGTCGAGTTCATCAATACATCGGCCATGGATGGCAGCATCAGAATAACGAACGTTACCGAAGAAGACGAGGGTGTGTATCAGTGCTCAATGCAGACGTTTCCTCAAGGGACATGGAGCAAAGTCACGCTGGTGAAAAAACAAGGTATAACAAATGAGAATCCTGTGTATCTCATTTTGTTTAGTGTTTATTAGACAATATTTAATCGTTTTTGTTTTTCTCAGTTTTCCAGAAAAAACATCTTTCATACTGTAATTTCTTCTCTATTATCCTGATCGTTCTGGTTATTTACCATAATTCATGCTTGTTGAAGTTATTATATTACTTACCTTACCTATTATAATAAAATCTGCATTTCTTAAAATCTGTTTTTAAAATATTGATTATCAGTACTAGGGCAGTTGTGGCTCAAATGGTTAAGGCTGTGTTATTGGGTTACTGATCAGAATGTCTGGGTTTCGAGCCCCAACACCGCCATTGTGAGCAAGGCCCTTAAGCCTATCTGCTCCAGGGATAAACTGGCTATAAGCTGGCTGACCCTCCACTCTGACCCCAGTTTAAAGGTATTGTTTAGGGTATTTCATAAACAAACTGAGAAAAAATTAATATATTTGCATTTTTTGGACTTATTTTTACCCCAATCAACCATAATATTAGGACCTCCCACCTAATATTGACTAGGTTCCCCACTTTTGCTAACAAAACAGTAATGCACTGTGGGTTCTGACACTTTCTATCGGAAACAGCATTAACCTTTTCATCAGTTTGAGCTTATAATGGCTACGCGGGCCAGCCTTTGGTCCCCACACTCAACAGTGAGCCTTGTCCGCCCGTGATCCTGCCCCGGTTTAATGGGTTTTCTTTCCTTGAAACACTTTTCGTATGTCCTGACTACTACAGATGGGGTACATCCCACAAGATCTGCATTAAGATAGGCAGTAAGGGAACATTTTGACCATGAAGTTGATGTGTTGGAAGCAGAAAAAAATGGGCAAGCGATGGGATTTGAGCAACTTTGACAAATTGCGATGGTTTAGACAGGGTCAAAGCAACTCCAAAACTGCAGCTCTTGTGGGATCTTCCTGGTCTGCAGTGGTCAGGACATACTGTACCAAAAGTGTGGTCCAAGGAAGGAAATTGTTAGCCACCTTAGCAATGTAGCTGAGCTAAAGGTAAGCTATGGATTAACCAGGGTTTTGGCAGAGTCGGTTCCTGCCAAGCTTGGCGACGAACGTCAAAACCACTCTTTAGAAAACCTAAGGGTGATGTCACTGGTGAAATCATAATCAGGTTTTTGAATGCACTGCTGGATGGATTATCATCATCCTGTAAATGATTATATAGTTCTAATCCAGTATACAAGCATGGTTATTACAAACTCTGTAAACATGTACAGAAAAATATCGTTGACATGGTTATAATTTCTTTCTTCCCTGCAGTCACCACCACCTTCTTCCAGAACCCCAACATCACACTTAACGTTTCAGAAAGCAAAAGCGTGACCATCAGCTGTAGTCACGATGACCTGGTGGACGAGGTCAGCTTGGAGAGGATAGAGAGCGCGGACGGGACGAGCAGTCTGTTAGCAAGGTGTAAGAAGTACGGCGATGACGTGCAGCTCGTAGAGTTTGTTCCTGGTGGAAATGTGAACTGCAGCGACGAGATGGTGATGGAGCTCCGTTTAAACAGCGTGACCCAAGATGATGCCGGGATTTATCGCTGTAACTTCAGCACGGACGCCGAGGTTTCTACCAGCCTTATCCTGCTCAGGATGTTCTCCAGTCCCAAAGGTTTACAACTGCGCAGTACCATGCCATGAAGGCAAATGTAGTCCATCAGCTGAGTGATGAGTGTCTGAGTTTTCCATCTTCAATTTGGCATTGGAGCTACAAGGCTAATGTTGCATGAAGCTAAGTGCAGGAAGCGTATATCTACCATATTAGCACTAATACAAATTGGATGTGTAAATCAGCACATGCTCACCTCGAGGCTATGTCTCATCCTTTTTTCTTTTTTTTTTTTTTCTTTTTTGTGGTTAACGCTGTATCTCACAGCATCAGCAAAACGTTTTAAGATTTGTATGCATTCCGTTCAATGCTAAACTCTCAGTTATTAGCTTCTGCAATAAACTGCTATACTATGTAGTTATTCTAGCTAGTATGTTCTTTTCGGTAGGCACCCAGAGCTGAGTTTTATGTATGTAGTCAGAATTTACTACCAAAATTACACACAGCAGCATTCAGACCTCAGATGATGAGTCTACCAAGAGTGTGAGTGAAACTTAGTGAAAGCTGTGCTAAAGTCTACAGGGTGTCCAAAAGGTCTTGAGTAAATATTTCAGTTTGAATATGTTGAATACTAAAAAAGCAGCGTGAAACACTTTTATAGTGGCTGAGAAAATGCATAAAGGTGAAATAATAATAAATATTAAAAGTGTTCAAGTCAAACCGGGACTTTTGGCTCAAAATAACAGAACGCAGTTATGGGTAAAAACTTCCTTTATTTCTTCACATAATTCTCTGCTACATTAATGCACTTAACAGCGTTTCACTCGTCCTCGGTTACCACGTTTTCTCAGTATGCCGGAGCCATGATTTGACTGCTTGCTTCACCTGTGAAACACTGGTCTCCCAGGAACTCCTTTAATGGCCCAAACATGAAGAAATGGCTTGGAGCGAGGTCAGGACTGTACAGGGGATTTGGGAGTAACTCCCAGCCGAGCTCCTGTAATGTGCAAGTGGTGTTTGTCAATGATTCCCATACTTCCGCAAGTTGGCGACACGTTATCCGCCGATCAGACGCTCCACTGGCTGAATGTTCACAGGAAACAAACGCCGTGGACACCTCACCCCTGTATCATCACTCACGGAACTATGGCCTTCTTTATAACGTTTGCATCGTTCAAATGTTTTACTGCGGCGAAGAGTCTCATCACTGTATTAAGCTTGAAGTCAATCAATCAATTTTTTTTTTTTCACACGAAATTTCATCATGAGTCCCGGTTTCACTTGAATGACCCTCATAAAGTGATAAGTATTAGTAATTGAACCATCATTTGGTTCCTGATTATTTTGGACACTTTGTACTTTTCTTATTAAATGGTGGCTTGAGTGGGGTGAAAGTATAAAGACACTCACAATGATAAAGTCATGCATTAAATACATAAAGGGAAGGTTGCTAATTTTGCACAGGAATTCTGGAAAAAAAAAAGTCTTCAATTTTTCTTTTTCGGGTGAAGTGATAAGATGAGCCAATCGACATATGAATCTGGAATGACTGACAGTTGTGGTTTGAGCTATTGACTAATACCCTGAAGCCCTGTCCCCATCCTCTCATGCCCCGTCTCTCATGTCCTGTCAACATTACCGTTCTCCAATGAAGAGAGTTCATTAGTGTGAAATGAAATCTGTCAGAGTGTGTGAGACTTAGCTAACACTAACGTTAGATATATTAAGTACTGTATATACTGTGTGTAATGGTATTGCTATCTACTATCTATGAGCCGGGGACAAGGCTCATTTCAATGTCAAATCCACATTTTGAGACTCATCTTACCTAATGCACCTTTACATTTAGGTCTGAATATTCTGAATATGGCCTTTAGCCTTACATGACAGGCAAGAGAGAGAGAGTGAGTGGGCCTAAATTACAGTCTGACATCTCTGCCTGCTTTTATTTCAGGTTTCATTGATGTCCAGCACAAGTGGTATATTTACACTGGAGGAGGAGTAGCAGGTGCACTTGTCCTGATGACCGTCGCACTTTTATTCATGTGGAGGAGCAGGTACGTTTCTGCATGCGCTATAGAAATCTCTACTCCCATCCACTTTCATGAAATGATAATGTAGTCAATGCCAATCACATGGCAGCAGCACAATGCATAAAGTTATGCACATACATTTAGTGTGCATTTTTCCCTTGACCTTCATGTACTGTACAGTATGTGCTGAATGGTCATGCTGTTTTACTGAATATCAGCACAGATGTGATGTGGATCTCGAATGTGATATTGCTTTTGTACAACAGTCCAACAAACGGCATTTATCATCAACAGACTATGATTTTCTTGTTTATTTAACCAATTATTTTGCTTCACCAAAGAATGTCCTACCGCGACTGGCGGAGCTGGCGACTGACAGTTAAAAGCGAACAGATGAAAAGTACAGTAGTTTTATATTCTTACTGGTACTACAGTAGGTAGCCAAAAGGGAAGAAGACCATGGAGGTGGTGGACAGAACCCTGATAAGGGTTCAATGGTTGAATCCCAAATAGTGTAAAATGGAAAGACTGCGTTATGTAAGGTGTACAATACCTTGTTCCACACAACAAGTACAGTAGTATCCTTGATTAGATGTTGGAGCGGGATTTGGGATTCAGCCTTGTTTTAGAAGTTAGATTTTAGCTTTTTAGCTCACGTTAGCATTAGAGGCGATTTGGAACAACTTAGAAGCAACTACTAAGGAGACAGTGTTGTTTAAGATGATATAATATTACAGTATTATTATTAGTAGTAGTAGTGCTGTGATTTTTATTTTTATTATTATTATTATTATTATTATAATAACGCGCCCGCGCGTGTGTGCAATAATACGAAGTACAACAAAGAATACAAAAGTGTATGATAAGTTAGCCTAAAACAATATAGTTTTATTGTGTATATGTGCTTTAGATATACGCTAAACAATAAACACTGCCTTTTGCAAAGTAAAAGTGATTTGCTTTTACTTGATCAAAAGGCTGATAAACGCGCCCGCAGATATGAGCAGATTTATCGATAAAACTGTGGACATATCCCCCCCCCCCCAGACATGCAACAAACACAAAAATATATGCTACTTGCCGAACACAACACGACAGCATGTAGAATCCCTGGGCTTTGATTGCGCTTTCTACGTACATTCATTATTATTAGTAGTAGTATTACTGTAGTAAACTAAAAAAAAAAAAAAAATGCTGGGTTTCTGTAAACACATCATTAGGTTGTTTATGCTGGGTCAAAATTCAGGGTTATTTCGGGTACTTTAATCACATTGTTGGGTTGCTTTTAGTTTGAATACTAAAAGTGCTACATGATTAAACTCAATGCAAAACAACGGAAAAAGAAATGTCTCCGTTTCCTCCCTAGACGTTTTGTCTGCATCACAATGAACTGAAGCTCAGCGCGTCTTCTTTCCTTGTTCTTTTCTGTAATATTTAAGCGAATCATATTTCGCATAGAGGTCTAAATATTATCTTTTTATTTATGGACAGGTGCAGTGTGTTTTATCTAGAAGCGCTGCAATTTTCGCTGGTTTCAAAACACAAAGTTTTCAGAGATTTGAGCTCCAGACACTCCCCAGGCTCTCTGAGCTCATGTACCTGCCCAACGCAGCCACACCTCGGAACAAACTTCTGAAAACTATCGCTGGCTAACTTTCTCTGCAATGGTTAAAACAGGAGATTCATTTCATTTGGGGTATTTCTAACATCTACTGTATTTACATTATGTGCAGTTGTGTCCATTTTGGGACTTCATAGTTGAATTTGATATATTTTTTTTTATTTTGATACTTTTATTTTTATTTTTACTGTATGGACAGTTGTATTATACTTTCTCTGGAGAATAAACAAACACGGTAGATTGTCTTGAAAGTCTTTGGCAGTGTCGGACTGGTCATCTGGAGCACCATGAAACATTCCTTGAAATGCAACTCTTATGCAAACAAAAAAATACTACACTGCACAGCAAAAATATGTTATAGTATATTAAATATACATTATTGAATGTTATTGAATAAAACATTTCACATCGGAGCGTGCTGCCAGCGTTTATCTAGCAAGTAGCCTATATATTTGTGTTTGTTGCATTTCTAGGAAAGTATGTCTGCATTTTTATCGATAAATCGCACGCATTTATCAGTCTATTGATCAAACGCTGCCTTTTGTAAAGTGAAAGTGCGAGCTGCAGGTTTCCGCACGCCGATGAACACCTTTATTTCACTCATAAATTCACAATCACATTCCAGCTATTATTTTCAGCCGTGGTCAAATAATGGATGAAATCTGGACACAAACAGCAAAAAAGCCAGATGATTATTAGTATAAAAAGCCTGAAGCACTTTGTGTGCATATAATAATGTTAACTTAAAAATATTTACTTTTTTGTTTATGCATGTCTTCTGATGGTGCTTGATATCGACACATTTTTATGTTTTAACGAAGACATGTTGACATTCACGAATCAGGACATTCGTATAGTTTACACTATCAGAAAGCCTACTATCAGGAAATTTAATAAATTTTAAGACCATTTAAACTGAGGCATTGCCATGTCTTTCATTGTTTTGTCCCTGTTAAGACATTACAAAAACTATATAACAAACTTTTTATTATGAATTTTAAAGCACGATTTAGGGCATCTCATTTTATTATTATGAACACAATGTGAAACACATATATACACATTCATCATGAAAGATCTATTGTAAAACAAAATAAAATTCATGTTAGCTTCAGCATTGGAAATAATATTGTTTTTAGGCTAGCTAATTATACACAATTCTTCGTTGGTCTGGCTTTTAGATAAAGTCCTTTCATGCGCCATCTGGAGAATATTCAGTGAAGCATAACACATTTATTACAATTCTTAAATGGTGCTTGTGGGATTCAGCGGCAACGCGCGAGACGAATTGCAGCCTTTCAAGGGAAAAAGTGCACATTCTTAATGGCCACATCTGTATAGCTAAACATTCCAGTGCTGTTCTGATCTACAATCATGCATTTTAAAAGGCAAGATAAAATATGACAACCTTATCGAATTTCATGGTTTTCTGCATTAATCATTAATTCGTCATAAAATGTTATCCGATATACATCTAAGTCAAGGGCACTGACATCATGTCGTTATTGAACACACTCATTCAACATTCAAAATGGTAATGGAAAAGGTAAGTGAACCCTTGGAATTAATAACCGGTTGACACCTCCCCCCCTTGGCAGCAATAACCTCAATCAGGAGCTTCCTATAGCTGTGGATCAGACCTCCACATCATTCAAGAGGAATTTCAACCCATTTTTCCTGGCAGAACTGCTTTACCTAAGTCATATTCTTTGGACGTCTCATGTGTATGTCTCTCAAGTCATTCCACAGCATCTCTATTGGGTTGAGGTCTGGGCTCTTGACTTGCCCACTCCAAAAGGCAGATTTTGTTTTTCTGAAGCCATTCTGTTATGGACTCGGCTCTGTTGTTTTGCGTCAGCTGATGTGCAGACATTCTCACATTATCCTGAAGAATTGTATGATACGCTTGGGAATTCATCATCCCCTCTATGACTGCAAGCTGGCCAGACCCTGATGCAGCAAAGCAGGTTATGACGTTTCTTTCATCATACTGTACTTTATGGTTGGGATGATGTCTTCATGATGATATGTTGTGCTGCATGTTCTTTCCAAATAGTTAAATCTTAGTTTCATCAGTGCACAAAATATTTTGTCAAAACTTCTGTGGCGTGTCAATGCACTCTTTTGCAAACTGCAGCATTGTTATTTTTAGTAAGCAGCGGCTTCCTCTGTGGTGTCATGTTTGTCATGTTTTACCCTGCTTCTTCAATGTTTTGCGTACTGTGGACTCAAAAACGCAGATGTTGGCCAGTTCCAACGATGCCTTTAAATCATTGCCTATCACTTGGGGTTGTTTCTTGACCTCACTGATGAGTCTTCATTGTGCTCTTTGGGTCATTTTGACTCAACTTCCACTTTTTGGTAGATTAGCCACAGTCCCAATGTGTCTCCATCAGTGGACTGGTGAATTTCTAAAGTCTTTGAAATCACTTTGTAAGCCTTGCCAGCTTTATATAAATCAACTAGATACTCTGAAAGCTCTCTTTGGCAAGGCACATACTGTAAGTAAAAAAATTTTTTTTTGCGATTTTAAAAAGTCTGAGTGGTTTTTATCTGTCAACGTAGCTCTAGTCTACACCTCCAGATACTATTATATAACATACTATTTTTTGCCACGGTATATCACAACTCATGGAATGCCTCTTGTCCGATCAGATTACTTGGTTGGAACTAGCTGCTCTATAATGCTGCGCACATCATGCTGCCACATGATTGGCTGATTGGGGTAATTGCACGGATTTGTGCTGTTTTAGTTGTAGTAGCATTTAATGACTTTAATCTAATGTTGTACATGTTACTTTTTAACTACTCTAACGAGAGCTCTGCCTCCTACTAAAATCACTAAAGAAACTAAGTTGCAATAAAGGTTTTTGTTCCCCTTTGTTCTTTATCTCTAGTTAATTTCTTCCTCTTTGATCACACTTTTCATTCCAAATAATAAAGTGCTCTTAAATATATCTATTTTAATGTTATTTTGCTCTTTCTGCAGGAGGAAGGTGAGGAGACTGGAGTACAGGCCCCAGTTACCGACCACCAAAAGACAGGTAAAACACTAAAATTGTTCTGCTTCACTGAGCGTAATAGAGAACCACATCTCACTTAATTTGCACCGTGTCAAGGAATAAAGTACTGCCTTTTATCTTTCTTTATAAAGACCAGTAGCTACATGGTAAACAGTAAAAGGGCATTCATTTACCACTGTATTCTGTATACGACATATCCCTGTAATAGATTATACATCACAATATTTATACATAATTATCAATATTTATCAATATTTAGACACCATCGTTATGAGGGACACATCAGTACATTCATATTTGTATTAATGTCATTGCTTGGGCATGTAACCCAAAGACAGTTGTGTCTAAACATAATAATAATGAAGCCAAATCCCAAATGAAAGAGGTTAATTTACAGTTCCAGTGCTACCCAAGACAACAGGCCAGGACACACCGTGATATCACAGCACTGAAGGTGTTGATTAATTTTGTATAACAGCTGCTCTGACAGTTGTATTGACTGTCCAATACCATCTTCTTCCCTGTTTTGATAAGGAGGATGTGTTGTGCTTAACATAGCCATGAAAAAACATCATGCTTAAACAGAGGAACCAATGTTTTTTTCCCCTAAAGAAAGAAACGAATAGCTTGTTTATTCCTTGAGGTTAAAATAATGCCATAGAGCTGACATGATGACTGCTAACTGGTCTCAGATCTCAAGCATTGTTCACGTGATGCATGCTGCTCGAGTATTTGTTTGATAGTGTAGGACTGATGGTCCATGATGGTATCGGATTATAATAATCCCCCAACAATATCTGATCCAATGATTTTGAGCCAGTATCAGACTAATAGCGATACTAATTATTAGGGTTGGGTACCGATACAGTAACCTCATTTCGGTGCCACTTAAATGCCTCAACTGTCGATTAATATATTTGTTTTCTGGGGCTATGATGACACAGTTGTAATAAGCATTAGATTCATCAACACACATGATCGCTAGTAAAATTTAAATACTGCATTCATGGGGTGTCAGAAACAATCGGAAAAATAAATTATTTCCGTAATTAGAAAAATCTTGAGGACTTTGGAAAGTTTTGATAATACAAATCCAAAACATTGTTGCAGTAATGCTACTGTACGTTTTATTTTTGTAGATTAAAAGTTTATTAGATTAGATTAAAAAAATGAAAAGCACAAATCATCAGGAAATGAGACCATCCGAGATGCGCGTGAATGCAGCAACTAACGTTACACTCGCTCTGACAGCAGCAGGTGATATACCGCTAGCCTAACTTGCTAAATTAACTTTCGTTAAAATGTCTAAAACTAAACGGTCTAAAGTGTGGCTATATTTCACAAGAAAGGATTCCGACACCGCGACGTGCAGTAAATGTTTTACAGCAGTTGTGTGTAAAGGGGAAACACGTCAAATCTAATGAAACATTTGAGGGCACACGGAATAAAGTTAAAAGCAGAGTTATGCGCCGTGTCTGACAGCTTACAGACAACAGCTGGCACTATTGGTGTGGATGATCCCAGCCCCTCTCATACCAACCGTAGCAAAAAGGATTATAATGACGTCAGCAGCCTTTCCGCACGTTAGTAGTACGCTAATGTAATGTTAATTGCAAAATGCAAATCTTGCATTCATGCTAATAAATGGTCAAATGATTTGTAAAATAATAATGTAACATGGATTCTGTTTATAATTATGGCTTTCCAGCTAGTACTTAAACTTTTAATATATTGTTCAATTTTAAGCATTCCATTTTTTGTTCAATAAAAATGTATTCTTGAGCCATCATTTTGTGGCTTTTGCAAAGTATCGGTTCAGGCACCGTTTTGGCACCTGTACCGATTTAAAAGTATCGATTTGGCACCGGTATCGAAAAAAACCCAAACGATACCCAACCCTACTAATTATTGGATCAGCATACAGTAAACATATCGCAACCTACTGTAAGTTTGAGCTTAGAGCTTGTCCATGGTGCAGCTGATTTCCATTTAGTGATGCCAACAAAACTCATGAAGAGCTGCAATCAAGGGAAATGACAGCTAAATGGGGGAAAAACCTCATTGTGTAGACTACATGACATAAGGGCTTCTTCAGACTGCTAGCCTAAACATATCCAGATTGAAATCAGATTTTATATATATATATATATATATATATATATATATATATATATATATATATATATATACGTGGACAAAATTGTTGGTCACATAAATAACTTTAATCAGACAAAAGTAATAATTAAAAACAATTCTATGAATGTTAACCAATGAAAGTCAGACATTGCTTTTCAGCCATGCTTCAAAGGAATTATAAAAAAAAATGAACTCATGGAACAGGCCAGGACAAAAATGATGGTACCCCTAGAAAATAATGTGACCAAATGGACATGTTAATTCAAGGTGTGTCCACTAATTAGCATCACAGGTCTCTACAATCTTGTAATCAGTCAGTGGGCCTATATATAGGGCTCCAGGTAGTCACTGTGTTGTTTGGTGACATGTTATGTACCACACTCAACATGGACCAGAGGAAGCGAAGGAAAGAGTTGTCTCAGGAGATTCGAAAGAGAATTCTAGACAAGCATGTTAAAGGTAAAGGCTATAAGACCATTTCCAAGCAGCTAGATGTTCCTGTGACTACAGTTGCACATATTATTCAGAAATTTAAGATCCATGGGACTGTAGCCAACCTTCCTGGACGTGGCCGCAGGAGGAAAATTGATTTCAAATCAAAGAGACGGATAATCCGAATGGTAACAAAAGAGTCCAGAAAGACTTCTAAAGAGATCCAAGGTGAACTTCATGCTCAAGGAACATCAGTGTCGGATCGCACCATCCGTCGTTGTTTGGACTACATGGGAGACGACCAAGGAGGACACCATTGTTGAAAACATATCATAAAAAAGCCAGAATGGAATATGTCAAACTACATGTTGACAAGCCACAAAGCTTCTGGGAGAATGTCCTATGGACAGATGAGACAAAAATTAAACTTTTTGCCAAGGCACATCAGCTCTATGTTCACAGACGGAAAAATGAAGCATATCAAGAAAAGAACACTGTCCCTACTGTGAAACATGGAGGAGGCTCTGTTATGTTCTGGGGCTGCTTTGCTGCATCTGGCACAGGGTGTCTTGAATCTGTGCAGGGTACAATGAAATCTCAAGACTATCAAGGGATTCTAGAGAGAAATGTGCTGGCCAGTGTCAGAAAGCTGGGTCTCAGTCGCGAGTCATGGGTCTTGCAACAGGACAATGACCCAAAACACACAGCTAAAAACACCCAAGAATGGCTAAGAGGAAAACATTGGACTATTCTAAAGTGGCCTTCTATGAGCCCTGACCTCAATCCTATTGAGCATCTTTGGAAGGAGCTGAAACATGCTGTCTGGAAAAGGCATCCTTCAAACCGGAAACAACTGGAGCAGCTTGCTCATGAGGAGTGGGCCAAAATACCTGCAGAGAGGTGCAGAAGTCTCATTGACAGTTACAGGAATCATTTGATTGCAGTGATTGCCTCAAAAGGTTGTGCAACAAACTATTAAGTTAGGGGTACCATCATTTTTGTCCAGCCCTGTTCCATGAGTTTTTGAGTTTTCATTTTTTTTTTTTTTTTTTGGATTTTTCCCCGATTTTTCTCCCTAATTTTAGTCGTGTCCAATTCCTCCCCGTCACTAGGGGGCTCCCACATTAAGGCTACTACTACCACTCAGCCGGGAGGGCCGAAGACTATCACGTGTTTCCTCCGAACCACGTGACGCCAGCCGACCGCATCTTTTCGAACTGTTCGCTCGCGCACCGTTGGGGGCGGCGTAACACACTCGGAGGACAGCGCTATCCGCTCCCTCCGTTGCGCGAGCTCACAGACGCCCCTGATTGGCTGTAGAGCCGTGATTAATGTAGGAGCACTAAGTACCTCTCATCCCTCCCCTCTGAGAGAGCTCGGCCAATCAGCTCTCTCTAGAGCTCCGGCTGTGAGAGGTTACAGCACCACCCGGGATTCGAACTAGCGATCTCCGGATGATAGGGCGAGCGCTTTAACCACTGCGCCACTCGGAGGCTTTTTTTTTTTTTTTTTTTTGAGTTTTCATTTTTTTAAATAATTCTGTTGAAGCATGGTTGAAAAGCAATGTCTGACTTTCATTGGTTAACATTCATAGAATTCTTATTTATTATTACTTTTGTCAGATTAAAGTTATTTCTGTGACCATTGTGGGTTTTTCTTTCATTGACCGAAGGGTACCAACAATATTGTCCACGTATATATATATATAATATGGCATGCCGTTTAGGAAAATATTCATGAGAGAACTTAATGAAAACTCTGAATATATTGAATGAAACGTGAGAATATTGAATGGATTCCGAATATATTGATTGAAACTCTATATATATTGAATGAAATCTGAATATATTGAATGAACTGTGAGAATATTTAATGGATTCCGAATATATTGATTGAAAAATATATATATTGAATGAATTCTGAATATATGGATTGAAAACTGATATATATTGAATGAAAAGTCTGAATATATTGAATGAAAAGTCTGAATATATTGAATGAAACATGACGTCATCGAAACACAGCGCCATCTTTAGGAAGGATGAGTGAGTCGGCGCGAAACTTGGTTGCTGCAATTGTGAGAAATGAAGAGATGGTCAACTCTTTGATGAGTGCGTGTACGGCCCAAAGTGGTGGCGCAAGCCGCACTCTACGGATTACGGACTACGGATGAAGAAATATATTCGCTATTTCACCGCGGAAGACCGGTGTTATGCGCTAAAATGCCCCCCTGCCACAGATTGCACCCCCTATTTAATCTCCGTCGAATATTATATTAGACCAGAAATTTCTAGGTTTATGATTTAGAAATTACTAATTAGACCACCTGGATTTGATTATAAAATAAGCATTATAAAAAAATTACATGTTGTATAGGGGAAAATATAAATTATTATTTTTTATATACAAGATGTATTTTTGATATTGCTTATTTACTAATAAAAATAATTTCGTAAAAGTTTTCATCATAAATATTTATTTAGTGCAAGCATTTTTGTATTACATGACAAATCCCTGTAAAATAAATGTGCCACAAAATAAACATATGAGAATTTGTATTCATGGTCTCGACACCTGTCACGTGCCAAGGGTTAATTATAATAGTTATATCATATTTGATAACAATAAACCTATGAATTTATTTTGTAATATAATATTTGATAGAGATTATGTAGTGGGGGGCGGGGGGGGTGGGGGTGCAATCTGTGGCAGGGGGGCATTTTAGCGCATAAGACCTGTCTTCCACGGTGAACTAGCGAATATATTTCTTCATCCGTAGTCTGATACTGAGTGCGGCTTGCGCCACCACTTTGGGCCGTACACGCACTCATCAATGTGTTCACCATCTCTTCATTTCTCACAATTGCAGCAACCAAGTTTCGCGCTGACTCACTCATCCTTTCTAAAGATGACGTCATGTTTCATTCAATATATTCAGACTTTTCATTCAATATATCAGTTTTCAATCCATATATTCAGAATTCATTCAATATATATATTTTTCAATCAATGTATTCAGAATCCATTCAATATTCTCACAGTTCATTCAATATATTCAGAATCTTCATTCAATATATATAGAGTTTCAATCCATATATTCAGAATTCATTCAGTATATATATATTTCAATCAATATATTCGGAATCCATTCAATATTCTCACGTTTCATTCAATATATTCAGAGTTTTCATTAAGTTCTCTCATGAATATTTTCCTAAACGGCATGCCATAATATATATATATATATATATAATGTATATATGTATGTATGTACATATAAAACATTTTTAAATCACACACACACACACTAACCTTGATTTTTTCAAAGGCGACCTAAACCATTTTCAGAGTTGGTTTGAAATCAGATTCAAATCTCAGTCTGGATGCTCTACCTGCAACCTGCAAGTTCAAGGCTGCACAATGGCATGATATTAGACATGGATCCATGTGACGAGTGGCATGATGGAAGAAATAGAGTTAAAAGTAGAATTTTGTACAAAGCTTTGCTGCAATTCTTTATTACTTCATGAGGATCTTTTTTTCTGTTTTTGCTGCTATTACTGCTTAGTATGTAAAAGCCATGCGCTTGAATTTTTCCCGTGGATAAAAATGAACCATCTTTTCCGGAAAAGTGGCTGGCTTAACTACAGTGTAGAACTAGAGAACAATAGTCCCTGGACAGAGGATAAAGTGAAATGTCTGATACTGTAGCATGCATCAGTACAGGGAAAGCTAGAGGGAATGTGCAGAAACACAGACATATATTGGGAAATAATGTGCTGCCTGCGACAGCCTCTGGTGTTATTACCACAACAACCGATACAGACAGGTAGACAATGTGTCAGATTTGGGCTGCCAGTCTGAACAGATATAGCAGTGTGGACAGTGAGTTCTAAAGATCAGATTTGTGAAACAAATCAGATTTCCCTACAGTCTGAACAAGACCTTATTTATTTCTCCTCTGATACAGTGGCGGTTCTTAGTCCTGAAAGAATGTAAATATTTTTGTACATTGATTTGGATTGCTTTCAGTCATTAATATTGAATTAGAGGTTTTCACAGAAAGTGTATACTGTATATTGTAATGTGTATATATAAGGACATGTATGTTTTTCTAAACTAACTAGATTTTTATGACTGTCACATTGTAAAAATGTGTGGAGTCAGACTACCTTCATAATTCACAAATACAGTGCCCTCCATAATTATTGGCACCCTGGTTAAGATGTGTTAAAAGCCTTAAAATAAATTAAGTTTTTATTGCAGAAGCATATTGTCACACTGAAAATTGTAGAAAAATATAACGTGAATATAAAGTGAATTTTAAGGGGAAATAAAAATCCCTGACTAACAAATAATTATTTTTCATAAAATAACCTGTTCCACAATTATTGGCGCCCCTAACAATTCCTAGAAAATAAATGTAATTGAAGTATTTCTGTCATTTCTACAGTTTACAAAGTTGATCCAGTGTATCGAGGAACATTTAATTAGTGATTTATCACTTCCTGCTTCCATGGGGTATAAATATGACGTGACACAGAGGCCATTTCTCTTATCCACTCTTCAACATGGGAAAGAAAAAGGAACACACCATTCAAGTAAGGCAGATGTGTGTCGACCTTCACAAGTCAGGCAATGGGTACAAGAAAATAGCCACCCGCCTGCACCTGCCCATATCTACTGTGAGAGGAATCATTAAGAAGTTTTAAAAAACTGGAACAGTTAGTAAACAAGCCTGGATGAGGACGCAAGTTTATTTTACCTCCACACACAGTGAGGAGGATGGTAAGAGAACAAAAAAAATTCTCCAAAGCTCACTGTTAAAGAACTGCAACAAATGATAACATCCTGGTGTCACAAAGTCTCCAAAACAACCATCAGATGCTATCTACATGCCAACAAGCTCTTTGGGAGGCATGCAAGGAAAAAACCTTTTCTCAGTCACAATCATAAATGCAAACGTTTGGAGTTTGCTAAGCGGTACTGCGGCTTCAACTGGGACCGTGTTCTTTGGTCAGATGAGACCAAGATAGAGCTTTTTGGCAGCAAACACTCTCAGTGGGTATGAAAAGATGAGTATGCAGAAAAGCACCTCATGCCCACTGTGAAGTATGGGGGAGGATCTGTGATGCTATGGAGCCATTTCTCTTCCAGAGGCATGGCATCATGAATGCTTTGAAATACTAGGACATTTTAAAGCAAAATCTGGTGGCCTCTGCCTGAAAGATGGGTCGTCACTGGGTCTTTCAGCACGATAATGACCCAAAAACATGTGGCAAGAGGAGAGTGCAGAGGAGAGGAGGCAGGTCACTGGTTGATTTAGAGACATTGTGCAAAGAGGAATGGTCGAAGATCCCTCTTTGTGTGTTCTCTAATCTTGTGAAACATTATAGGAGAAGATTAGGTGCTGTTTGTTGGCAAAAGGGGGTTGTACAAAGTATTAATCATCAGGGGTGCTAATAATTGTGGCACCCATGATTTGATGTAAAAGAATTATTTCTTAATGTGGGATTCTTTTCCCACTGAATAAATGCACTTGAATTAAAGGTTGGAATTTCCTCTTTTTTTCCCCCAGTGTGGTCCTATGTTATTTAGAACAAAACTGATTTTTTTTTAGAAGCTAAAGAACACATTTTAACCAGGGGTGCCAATATTTATGGAGGGCACTGTAAATATCATGATTCATTAATGTGTTTAATAATCCACAAACACTGAATGTAAAATTACATCCATTCACCATTAGCATTGATTACAGCACACAATGTTGCCGTCAGTTTGTGTGTGAAAATGATTTCCCATGCTCCCAGAATCGCTCTTTCACAATTTAGACCTGGAATATAGCTGTTTCATCAGGCAAGAAAATCTCCATAGATGTGATAACCTGATCATTCAGTACATTCAGTTCAACAGTTGCCTTTTATTTTATTGCCACATAACGTTGCTGAGCCGAGACCTGACCATCTGAAGCAACTTCAGATTAAACAGGCTTGTAAGGGAGCCACTATGCATGATGGGTACATCACGTGCTTCGATTCTTACCTCAATCTGGACTCATCAGGCCACATAAACTTTTTCCAATCTTTATGCTTCATAGCAAATCCAAGCCTTGTTTTTCTGATTAGTTTCACTAACCAGTGGTTTTCTCATGGCCATGCAGTGTAGCTATTTAGTCACATTGTGTGCGTATAGGGAAATGCTCGAACTTTCACTATTAAACATAGCTGTGGTTTTTACTGTTGATTTTTTTCCGTGCAACTTCACCAAGTGTTTAAGAGAACTCCATTCCCACCACATTTCCTCCACAAAGGTGACGGTTCAGCACTGTACCTCCAGGTTTTGATAATGTGTTGAAACCAAGTTAACCAAGTTTCAGTCATTTCAAAACAACCTTAGTTGTTTCCTTTCTGAAAAAAAAAAAAAAAAACGTATAATTTTTTTTTTTTTTCAAGTTGGAGCTTCCGACTGTATGTTTGTGATTTATGAAACTCATCTGACTCCATATAAGTACTTTCTGTGAAAATGTACTAATTAATTTATACCTACCCACCTTGCTAAATGAGGTCCAACATACAGTAGCCACCACATCCGCAAACTTTCCAGCTTCCTCCAGTGTACCATTTTCTGTGTCTTCATAGATCCATACTTTAAACACCTGGATTTCCTACTTTCACTACATTTTCATTACTAACTACAACATTCTCATTATTAACAATCGTAACTTGTTTTTCCTCCCCGTAGCATATTTACACTAACGACCAAGGACGAGTGTATGACAGGATGAAAAAGACAACGAGGAACCAAAGGAATAACAATCCGATATACGTCAACCTTCAACAGGCGAGAGCACAGAAGAAGGGAAAAAGATGATGAAAGACGACCTTTTCAAGTTTACAAAAAAGAAAAAAAAAAACTTTGACCCCAGTGATTAGTCACTGATGGACAGGTAATGAGATCATACTGCCTTTGAGTGAAGAAGGAAGAGACACTGGAAAATCTCCAAGCCACAGAAGGCGTATTATGATTTTAAAGAAAGAAGAGTTTAACAGGAATAATAAAAAGCTACTTTATTTTATGAAACAGATGGGACGATGATATCCTGCGGCCTCCTGAGATGATGACTTAGCTGCACGTTTAATATTGTACTGATGAATTCCTTCAGTCTAATTAATCAGCAGGTGTTGATTATTTTTCAATAACAGCAGCTCTGAACAGAACCCTTGCTGCCATTCAGATACGTTATTGTTTCCATAGTGATGCCACACATGGGCGCTTGCATGGTGGACACTTCATATGAACAGGTTAAAAACATGTGTCTAATTGTGTGTGTGTGTGTGTGTGTGTGTGTGTATTAATATGGCCTGATACCTGGAGAGCTTTATAATTCCTTGGTTTGTCTCAGAAAGCAATAACAGGAGTTTGCTTATTTCTGAGATATTCCACAATGTTAAACGGCAAAAGCTGACTTGCTGTTAAGTTACAGTACAGTACATCACATCACATCACATCACATCGCCGTGTCCTTGGTCATTGTTTTGCTACTTTATAACTCCACCCACTTTAGTGTATTATTCCCTAATTATTATAATTCTAACCTAGCAAACGCCAAAATGGATGTTTGTGCGTCAATTACACTTGACCAGATTTAAAAGATATATATTTCATTCCCCTTGTTCTTCACGTCATCTTTTATTAATAAGACTAATTTTCTACTTTATAATGAGATCATGTGTGGCTTTGTTCTTCTTCTTTTGAATCACACTTAAGCCCTATTTAAGCTGCTTTTGCTTTTATACGTACAGAAATGGGGAAACAATCTCTGAAGATGCGGTGATGAGAAAACAACGTTTACAGTATCCGTGGTGGAAGATAAACCGTCTTAATGTGTTTCACTTATATACAGAGTTAATAGGTTTAAACACTGGCTATAATGTGAAATGATTTGGGTGTTAGAAATGACCTCATGATGAATAAAAGTCTTTTTGTTACCTTAAAGCCTTCTTTCATTAATAAAAGTGTGTATGTATGTGCATCTTAGTCCCACATTCCTCCATTTTTCCCGCTATTTTTCCTTCAAGAATTCCCCTCTATCACTCAACAGCTACCAACCTGGCGGGTGAAGGCTACCATGTGCCAACTAAAGATATGTGCTGCACCTCCTACCCTGAGAACGCAACATATTTTGAATGTTAAAATCTGAAATTGACATTATTGGATTAATGAAAATGGTGCAATTTAATGACTTTTTTGGAAATGTGTGGTGTTCCCCAGCTCTTGAATATTTTTGTATTCATTCCATTCAATTAAGTTTGATTGGTACAGCCATCTTTATCAATAGACGGTGTCATGCATCTTTAAAGACATTTTAACTCAGGATGTACATTTTAAAAATACACAGTAAATTTGTAGCTTTAGTCCCAATCGAGTCCATTTCAGTTTAAGGATGTACTGTAACTCCTTATTAGCTCACAGCAGTACAAAGTAACTGTTTTTCGTATATACAGATCAGCTGTAACATTAAAACCACCACCAGGTCAAAGGAATAGCATTGATTATCAATTATAAAGCAGTAAACTGGTGGCAGGGTCATGGGCACTCAAAGTTCACCCATGCCCGTGTGGACAAAAGGCCAGCCTGTCCGATCAAATCCCAAAGAAAAGCCAATGCAGCACAAACTGCTGAAAGAGTCGATGCTGGCCACAATATAAAGGCACCAGATATGCAGTGCCCAGGGTGTACGGGCCCAGTGTCTGAATCACCAGACAAAAAATCAGAACCGCAGAGGCCGCAACCCACAACACTCCAAAGATCCCACACCACACCCCCTTAGAACCACGTCCCCAGGAACCAGAGCCACTCCGGTGGCACAATGTGAACCCCAGTCACAACCTAGGTGGATTCAATGTCACGGCTGATCAGTGCATCATCCCAAAATCTTTTAATCACGATGGATAAAATTTATTCTTCCAGTTGACTGTCAGAAATCTGTCCAAGGGAAATATCTCTTAAGCAAACACTACAATTAGTACAAGATACATTTGTTTTGTTTTTTTTAATTTATTTAATTATTTATTTTTTTATTTTCCTGTATGTAAAAGCTGACCTATGTACAGTACACAACCAGTCACTCCACGTATGTCTATGAACAGATCAGTGTGAGGAGAAAGTGATTAACAGAAGCAGCTACGTTTCTGTATCTCAAAACGGCAAACACATTTACGACATTTGAACGAGAACAGACAATTTTCTGCTGTTCACACTAACAATCGTGTTACTACAGGACTGACAATGTTGGCGTGGCCTAGCAGTCTAAACAAGAGCCAGGTGTATATAAGTTATGTAAAAGCCTGTCAATAAAGAGTTAAATTAGTGGAAGCCAAGCGACAGTTTATTGACTTTTTCTGATTTTCTCCTTAATTGTGTCGTACCCAATTCCTACCCACTCTCCCACTTCAAGGCTACATCCAACCATGGACCATGCCCACAGTAGACGATCCTGAAGTGACATGAGCAGCTTGCTAATGTGAATACAGAATTAGGGGAACTCAGCAGTCAATGACATTTTAAACATTGCGACATGTCACATTAGATGGTTTACAGGGAGGGTTTTGAACTTTGAGTTCATGTACCGGCGGTACACACACAGAGGACAGCGCTATCCACTCCTTCAGCTTGTGTGAGCTCACAGATGCTAATGATTGGCTGTAGAACTGTGATTGATGTGAGAGTGTTAAGTGCCTCCCATCGGCCCCGTCTGAGAGAGCTCAGCCAATCAGCTCTCTCTAGGGCTCCGGCTGCGGGAGGCTAAAGCATCAAGTGGGAGTCGAATTTCTAAATTCTCGATTCTGATTGGTCAGAGGTGTTAATTCGGTTCCTAGAACAGCAGTATATACTATTTTATATAGTAAATGTTAAGGTGTAGGACTACTGATTCTGAAAGTCCCGGGTTAAAACCCCAGGGCAGTATTCACAAAGCTTCTTAGCATTCTCTCAGAGAGCTCATATCTTATCCTAAAAAGTCCTAGCTGGGAGTCTTAGACTAAAAGTGATTTAGAAAACTTCTTAGAGCAAATCTGAGGGAGGAAAGTACTAAAACCTTAAACTTAGTGAGGAGGTGTGGTCGACCCCGTTGCTAGGGATGATGCAATTCAATTTCAGTTGATGAAAAATAACCTCTGACCTCTGTAAAGGTTTTGAAATTCACTCTTTGTGAAAATAGACTATATGATAATAGAGCAGACAGTGAAATCATAATGTTTGTATGTGAAGAAATTGTATAATCACGAATACAGGCTACTTTATGCAAAGTTTCTGTTATAGACTAAACATCTTAAAGATAATTAAACAGCCAAATGTTGAAAATGTGTCTACTTTTGACGCAACCAATTTCCACAGTAGTTACTATATTTAAATTCTTACATTTATTTACCACCCTGATTTTATTAAAATCAGGATGGTAAATAAAAAAATTTACAAAAAAAAAAACATGTATTACTTGTAATCCATTTCAGATTGATGGGAGCTAAATGGCTCAGCTTTCACCAATTTACAGGATTGCAGGACAGTCTGTTTAAGTTGCACATTTGAATGGTATGTAGTCAACAATCTAAGAGAGATGGAAGGAAGTAAAGCAACAAGAAAATCAAATTGGACAGAAGAGCAGTGTTTACTTTTACTGTTTGGAGAATATTTCTTCTTTCCGCCGTTTTGTCCTCTGCTATAGAAACTCTTAAGCCTCTTAAAAGTCCTCCTCTCTACTCTTAACGATTTGTACCTTAGGAGCTGTTTTAGGAGCTAAGATGTTTCGTGAATAATTTTTATTTTTAATAAGATTTAATTTAAGGGGAAATTGTCATAATTCTAAGAATTTTCTTAGAATTTCATCACTAGGAGCAACTTTTAGGCTTAAGAAGCTTTGTGAATACGAACCCAGGACCACCAAGTTGCTATTCCTGGGCCCTTGTGCAAGGCCCTTAATCCTCAACTGCTCAGATGTATAATGAGATACAATGTAAGTCAATCTAGATAAGGGTATCTGCCAAATGCCATAAATGGAAATGGAAATGGAAACTGAATAGACCATGCCCACATTAGACGATCCTGAAGTGACATGAGCAGCTTGCTAATGTGAATACAGAATTAGGGAAACTCAGCAGTCAATGACATTTTAAACATTGCAACATGACACATTAGACGGTTTACAGTTAAAAAAAGAAGAAAAAAAAAGAAAGAAACTTTACATTTAAACAGCGAGTCAGAATATTTTTCAAGATGGGAAAAAAAAACAGAGTAAAACAGGACATCCTTTAAATAAAGAAGGCCTCGTGTAAACACTTCTTTATTCCAGTATTGTTTTCACCTCGACCTTGTTGACTTGTTTTGCTGCAGCGCTAACGAGATAGCTGAAGTGATTTCCTCGGGGACTTGCGCCGCACTGAACACAGTCGCACAAGACAGTGCACAATTTCCCATCACTCGTTTATGCTGGAAAAAAATAAAACCTACTCTAAACCTCGTCAAATATTAGAGTTGTGAATCGTGGACGTATCTTTTATTGCCCCTGTTTAACCTTAGCAATGCCTTCTGGAAAAAAAAAAAAAAAAAAAAGTTGCGTTTTTAAAATTTCCCCATATCTAGAAAATTCGCTTTGATGGATTCGAACAAGCCAGAATACAGGTGGCATTAGAACAGTGGAAACAGGAATACAGTTACGTAATCAAGGCGATCATGCACCTTTAGGATGTATCTTTCACCTGGACACATGAATATAGTATTTATTCAAAAATAATAACAATAATTAAAGGTGCAGAATCGGTGCCTTTGATCTACAAGCCATTAAATGCACACGTCACACACCTTGTCAGGTTTAAAAATACACACTAAAGATGTAGCCTTGACATTACAACTCTAGCGACGAGCAAAAAAAAAAATACACTTTTTCATTTTATGTTCTGCTTTGTGCGAGACGGGAGGAAAAACGAAACAAAACAGTTATCTTAGTGTCACGTCACAAATATCCACAACACACAAAGAGCAAAAAACACTGAAGTGCAAATCAGGCTCGGATTAAAAGTGCAGGGTGCGAAAAAGACTGTTGTTGAGGAGGAAAGACAAGCTGAGAACTAGACACTCCTGTAATGTGTGTGACTGTAAATGGAAACAGACTGTATACAGACAAGCAGCCTACCATATTTTATGGACTATAAGACTAGAAGTCTTAAAAAAAAATATATATATATATATATATGAGTCAAAAATGATCTGCACTTCTTTTCAGGGCTACTGTCTCTCCAGTCACTGTTGTGCAGGTGTGAATGAGTTACTGCGGTGGATGCCGTGTGTGAGTTGGATATCTGCAGACAAAATTAGTACTGATACTCTAAGGAAGGTGAAAGATTCTTAAAGAGAATCGTTACTGGTGACGAGACACGGATTCATCACGAGAGTTGATCAACAAAAGTTCAAAAGTCGACCATCAGCTGAAAAAAAATTATGCTTTCTGGGATTCTCAAGGGTCAGCATTGAAAAATTATAGGGAAAAAGCTCAACAATCCAACAATGCTTGTTACAGAGAGACGCTTATTGAAGAGCTGAAGCCTAAACTTTGGATTAAACGTAAACGACCAAAGGGCTATCCAAAGGCGCCGTGATCTTGCATCACCATGCGCGTCCCCGCGCTTCTGCCCGCACTGTCGACCTTCTGCAAAAACTTCGTTTTGAGGTGTTAAAACATCCTCCCCATAGTCCTGATCTTGCTAAAAAAAAAAGCAGCGGCTGACAGATGGACAAAGTCTATTGAAAAGCAAAGAGATTATATTGAGAAAATGATGTACTTGCCCTTTCTTAAAGTTAATTTCAAATAATAATTCTACAGCCAGAGTGAAGACATTTTCAGCTCAGTCTTTCTTAAAGAGCTGCTTCCTTTCCCAGTTTAACAGTAGTAAAGGTTTGGCTCGTGCTCGTGATGCTATAAAAGACACACTCATGCAGCATCCTTGGTTTCTCTCCAGGTAAATGGAAGTTTTATATATATATATATATATATGTATATATATAAAACAATGATTAAATAAACATATCACAGAACAAGCAATCTTAATGCTAATGCTAATTGGACAGAACGCTGTTTGCTCTGCTGTGCCGGTCAGCGCTCAGGGGCTTTCTAGGAGTTTGAGCAGCAGATCAATAATGCATGTCTTTCGGCTTGGCAGGTCTGCGGTATTATAAAATTCTTTTTTTTTTTTTTCCTCATGTGGTTCTATTTTAATCTCTTTTATTCTGCGGTTAATAATAGGCAATAAAAAGCTCGGGCAAATGGGACCACCTGTTTTTTTATACGTTTTGACAAGTGCACTTTTGTAGGGCAGCGGAGGCACTGAGTGTGTAAGTTTTGCAAAAACTGGGAACTGTACTTCATGGGGAAAAGCTTGAATATGTGTGACTTAGGGACGAACTGGGTGACACAGTGGCTTAGCACTGTTGCCTCGCACCTCCAGGATTGGGTTTAATCTCACTTCTGGTTTGGGTGTGTGTTCTCTCTGTGTTTGGTGGGTTTCCTCCAATCAATTAAAAAAACTTGATGTACAGTTGGTTGGTTGACTTGTGTTTCCAAAATACCCACAGTGTATGACTGGGGTTGTGTGTCTGCTTGTGCAATGTCCCATCCAGGGTGTACCCCCACCTTGTTCCACAATTTGCTTGTAATAGGCTCCAGGCCTCCATGACCCCACACAGGATACGCAGTAGATAATGGATGGATCAGAGTGTAGCCCAGTGTTTAGTGGCAAATGAACCGCTTTTTGCCTCCTGAGCCATGTTTCTCTTACGGTTTCCAATTGGGTGACATATTTTGTTATAGATATATACAGTATGTATTATGTAAATATATTATATATTCAGCATAGTAAATACTGTATATAATATCAAACGTTAGTACCTTAGTATCTTAATTCTATGTGTTTTTCTTTGGAAAAAAAACGTAAAAATCATCCATTTATACAGTACAACTAAACATACTGTATAACGTTTTCACTGTGCAACTATATAGTTGACACAAATGTACAGTAGCAGTTTGCTGGTCTGAAGCATTAAGGTGTGTGATAACACAATGCCACGATGGAAAGATACACAAGAAGTGGTCTTAAAGAAGCAACTGTGAACATCAATCTGGAAACCATTTCCAAACAATTCTCAGTGAGAAAGAGTATTCACAAGTATAAAGCATTCTAGACTGTTGCCAACCTTCCCAGGAGTGGCCGTTCCAGAACATTCACCCAAAGGCCAGGCTGTGCAATGCCCTGAGAAATGCAAAATACCTAAGAGCTCCACGTCAGACCCTATTGGCCTGACTAGGCTTGTTTCATGTTAAAGTCCATGACAGAACAATTAGACAAAAACTGAACAAGAGGGGTGATGATTTGGGCTTGTTTTGCAGCCCAGCAGTTTTTGTGCAGTTTTTGAATACCAGAGTATTGTGGAGGCAAATGTGAGGCCATCTCTCCGACACCTAAAGTTTGGTCAAAATTGTGTAAAGCAACAGGACAATGATCTGAATAGACCTCGGCAGAATTGAAATGCTTTTGCAGGACGTTAGGAGAGCTGTGCATAGGAGAATGCCCAAGAACTGAGGCAATGGTGTAAAGAAGAATGGGCCAAAATTCGTCCGCAATGATGTGAGGGACTGATAAAGTCATACAAGAAATGATTACCTCAAGTTATTACTGCTTAAACCATAAGCTGTTGAATTATGGTGGGTACTTTGTATTGGCCACAGGTTGTTTTTTTTGTCTTTTTTTTGGGGGGGGGGGGGGGGGGTTAATGGGGGGAGTTTGTTCAATAAATATCACTGCAAAAAGTCTGAAGTTGTACTTGCCTAATACTGAGACCAGCTACGATCAGATGATTTTTATGTTTTTACACAAAAAATAGAATAGCAAAAACTTTTAGGGTTTTTCTGATTCTACAAACATGGAGGAGGACTGTGAACCAGTAATACGGTAATGTATGACACTGGGCCGGCTTAAATGAGCTTTGAGTTGAGTGTGAACATCAGATCATACAATTTCGATCATTTTCATAGTCATTGTAGCATTCTGTTTTTGTTTTTTATGTGAAAGTAAAGTCTAATGGGTGGCACGGTGGTTTATTGGTTAGCACTTTCATCTTGCACCTCCAGGATCCAGGTTTGATTCCCGGCCTTGAGGTCTATGTGCATGGAGTTTGCATGTTCTCCCCATGCTCGGTTGGTAGACATAAAGATTCGGCTAATCTGCATTCCCAAATTGCTCATAGTGTATGAATGAATGTGTGTACCCCTGTCCAGGGTGTACCCCGCCTCATGCTCTTATGTATAGGCACCCTGAATACAGGATGAAGCGGTATAGAAGATTAGTGTGTGAGTGAGTGAGCGAGAGAGAAAGGTCTAATGTGGCCGATTTGTTGCCTTTTGAGAGTAATTCATAACGTTACCCCAACTAACCATCTTAAAACTCATCTTATAGTCCACAAAATACAGTAATATGTTTAGAAAGGTGTTTCTGGGAAAAGGGAGAAAAAAAAGGAAAGGTGCAAAAAAATAGTTGTATATTGAGGCATCTGTTGCTGTACAGCAGTTACAAAACCGTTCTAGATTATATTAATTTCTACAAGTGATATTTATAGAACTATACATCTTTACTGTACTGTACATGTCTACTGATTCTCTAATTGTAAAATGTCTTTTCCGCCCTGTTCCCTTCTTCTTTTTATTTTTCTCCTTTCCTTTCCCTGTTAGAGTGTGTGTCAGTGCAGTAGCGCAGAGCTGTAGTGCCCTTTATGTTCACTAGAGGGCGAGCCTGATCTCTCCTTCTCTCTCTTTTCCTCTTCTGTCTCTTCGGTCAGGAAACTTTGGAAAGTCTGAGCTCGAGGGATGAGGGTCGTCATCGAACCCACACCTAAGGGAAAAGCATAGGACAAATTATAAGCGAAAGACAGCAAGCAAGTCAGACATAAAGACCCGCAATCAGAAATGCATGTCTCAGTTGGTGTGACGTTGATTTGTGAATTAAACATCACTCGTCTAGAACCAAAATATGTGAAGGTTGGTGAGTGAATAACTCGTCCTGCATGCTCGCTCAACTATACACACCTCTGTCCTTAAAGACAGCTTTGTGTGTGTGTCCTAACACTCCCGTCACCTTGGAAATTGCTGTCAAGCAAGTTGCTGTGTGTGTGTGTGTGTGTGTGTGTGTGTGTGTGTGTGTGTGTGTGTGTGTGTGTGTGTGTGTGTGTGTGTGTGTGTGTGTGTGTGTGTGTGTGTGTGTGTGTGTGTGTGTGTGTGTGTGTGTGTGTGTGTGTGTGTGTGTGTGTGTATTCTGGGCTCTCAGGTGCTTTGGGATTTGACCTGAGCAGAGAAGAATAAAGGAGCAGGAGGCACACAAACTCACACACACACACATACGCTCACACACAGCTGGTTCAGTCTCCTATTTATACTGCCACTATATTTACTCCTTCATATCATGGCAGAATAGAATATCTCAAAATCGCAATGCAACACTGCATTTGTCATGGCATAATGCGTCTTATCATTGCATTATTAATTTTTAATCCATTTATTTCCACTCTCCAGGGTGTCTCCCTCTTTAACAACAAAAACAACAACAACAACTACAAGAACGACAATATGTCACAAACAGGAGATTGGAACAGATGTAGATTAAGTTTCGCATTTTAATAGAGGAGGAGGAATCAAATTATTCAAAGTCAAAAAGCTAGAACGGTGATGCAAAAAAAGAACCCACGATAAACACGCTTACTTCAAAGTATGTGAATAAGTGAATTAATTCCGACCAAGTAATCTGATCAGATGAGAAGCATTCCACAAGTGATGATATAGAGTGTAACGGCACTGGGACGTTTAACTATACGCATCACTCCGAATCATAAGTGTTCTAACAATCTTAATAACTAACCAGCATGGGTGAAAGTAGGTCGGTGCGGTCCACAGTACTGGAAAGTCGAGAGAGCAGCTTCCTGCCAAAACCCACAGTCAAATCCAGTCACGGAAGCCCTCTCAGCAAGAAAACATATCTATATGTCATCTTAAACAACACTTTTAGTGTCTCCTTACAATTCAGAATTGCCTCAGAATTGCTAATGCGAGCTAAAAAGCTAACTAGCGTCTAACACGAGGCTGAACCAAAAAATCCCTCTCCAACCATCAAGCAGTACTTGGTATGTGGAACAATGGAATATGTTCACTAATTCACTAGCTCTCCATTGAACGGTCTTTGGGATTCATCCCCAGAACCTGGAAGTTAGCTGATATTCTGAAGATATTCTGTCAAGTCTTGTTAGTTTCAAAGGACTGTCCACCACCTCCATTGTTCATCCTATTCTACTTGTTTATTCTATAGATTGTTTAAACTTTTGGCTACATACTGTAGTACCGATAAAAATGTAGAACTACTTTCACTCCTGTTAGTTAGAGAAACTGATGGTTGCTAGCTCAAGGACAGTTCCGCCAGTCCCGGAACGATAGGTACATAGTCCATTGCTGAGGTGGCTGAGGTCTTTCACTATCTTCCTGGACTTGGTCCGGCACCGCTTGCTGTAGAGTGCAGGTCAGTGATGCGCCCAGCTGTTCGCACCTCGTCTGTCCTGCATGGCCCTGCACACTGTAGTTCAGTACAACAGCATTCCCTTTTCTGTGATACTTCTTAACATAGTAGATTAGACATTTTTGTAGGTTGCATTATTTGCTTGAACTTAGAGTCTCTTACCCAACTATTACACCCCTGAAAGGGTTTAAACTTCTGAAAATGGGGCACCATTGGAAATTAACATTTCACATGGAGTTTCAAATGGGAATCTAAGATTAAGCTAACAGTTACCCCAAGTTTCTTCATAAAACTAGACCAGCCACTGGATGGGAATTGGGTGCATCAAATGCTTATGATATCTTCTGATATCCTCCACCGGAACACGGTGTTTGGAAATTTCAATGCACTTCTCCATGCAGTGAAATAACATGTATGCATTTTGAACATCTGTCTATAATTATCATAATGGTGGTGTTGTCTTGTGAATCTTTTCACCTGGTGAAGTGGTAAAGGTACGGCATGAGTTGTCCTGCTGGTACCTGTAGATCTCTTGGAACATTGGCTTGGGCATGTGTGGTGAAGGAGGGTTCAAGAAGTAATATTTCCAGTTAGACTGTGGATGCCCTGAGGATTGCATACAGTGTTTCCAATGAATGAGTGCTGTGGTATACCTTTATTATATGCAGAGCATAATCTCAGAGGAGTTTGATGAGGCTGTTCACAGTCCATTTCCTGGTAAATGTTTCAGGCTATAGTGCCAGAAAACATCATAACGTCAAGGTATGTTCCTTGCTGGGTTCTCCTTGGGTACCAAGAGGAATGCTGAAGAGACGGAATCGTGCTAACTGGAACAGTAAATCAACAATCTCATTTTTGTTTATCTTGGGTGATACAAGAGGAAGATTGAAACCTGGTTTAAAACAGCAACCACCAGCCTTTGTGTGGCTCGAGTTGTTTAGCTGTCTTGTTCTTGTTATAGTGCGTGAGAAAGGAAAAATTATATTTGGCCCATTCTAACCAGTGAAGCCATATTTCAAGTGCTTGCTTCAATAAAATACAACACAAATTCACAATTCCAGATGTCACACTGTCTTTTGAGTGTGAACCCTTTGGATGTAATTTGGGCCTCTCTCCAAAATTCTTGCTCTCACACCTGTGTTGGAGGCAATTGCTTCAACCACAAATGGCTTGGATGGATTGGTGCTATGTTTAATGCCTGTTTGAGTGTTTGAAAAGCTTATTTGACTGAGTTGTTCCATCTGAGGCGCCTGACCCCGTTCTCCAACAAAAACATGAGTGGGTGAAAAATTTAGCTGAATCCTCGAATGAATCTCCTCTAGAAATTAGTGATGCCAAGGAAACATTGCAGGTCCTTAACAGTCTTGGGAGTGGGCCATGTTCTGACTGCAGAGGCTGTGCCTTGATCATCTGACACTCCCTCTGAGCTAATAATATACCCTAGGAAGGAAATCTACCGCTTGTGAAACAAACAATCCTCACTTTACTGAAGAGCTGATTTCTAGAAGTCTCTGTAGTTCTTACTGGACATCATGAACTTGAGTTTCATGAGAGGGGCAGTATATAAAAATGTGGCAGTATAGACAACAAAGAATCTATAAGGCATGTCCCTCATGGTCTTGCTGATCAGACACTGGAAATCAGAGAGGGCAAAAAGGGGTCCATATGGCATGACAATATTCATAGTGTCTTTCACTCCAAGTGTCTTTCACTCCAAGACCATATAATACATCAAGACCAGACTATGTGTGCTTCTTAAATGAAGCTTTGTGAAGATCTTGGCCAGTTGGAGCTGTTCCACCGCTGAGGTGAACGGCATTAGTGGGTATTGGCATTTAAAAGTGATTTGGTTAATTCTACAGTAATTATTGCGGGGTCTAAGGCCACACACTTTTTCTCCAGATGATGGAACGATATATCCTTGCTGAATGCTTCTTGTAAGTATTTGTCCATGCTTCCTTTTCTCTGAGAGAGAGTGGGTAAATGTGATAATGTGATGGGGTTGAGGAATTCAGTTGTACAGTCACAAGGTCAATGTGGTTATAGACCATTAGCTCTTGAAACATGAATGATGTCCTGGTATTCCCCGGGTATCAACTGTTGTTTGGCATTCTGTGGCCTCTCAATAGTAGTAGAAGTGAGTGTTAACTGAGGTTTCATAAGACAACTCTGTGGGTAGTTGTGTGACCAGTGTTTGAGTTCCTTATGAGCCCAGGAGATTTATGAGTCAGGCAAACTCATACATGGAAGTGGGTAGGTGTGAATCTTCAGCTCTGGAGTTTCCAGCATATTCTATCCATGTCAAGTCTCTATCTCCTCAACCTGCTGCAACAGCATATTCAGAAGCATATGATCCAGATGAATGGCTAGGTTGATCAGTGAGTCTAGTGCCATCTTTTTGTCGTTGCATGCCATATTTTAAAGGATTTCTGAATATAGCCCCTGAAGAAAGGCAGCCTTGATGGTGGTCTCTGTTCATCCATGTCTAAGGCTATGGTGTCGGAACTTGAGTGCATATTCGGCCACTTTGCGGAGAACCTTTTGAGATGATGAGTTTCTCCCTTGTTCATGGTCGAAAGTCCTTTGAAGTATATGAAGAACCGTTTTTAAGGTGAGAGTTGTTCAGTGATGTTGTTGCCCCCTTATTTGATAGCTGTGCACTGTGATGACCCAATGCCAGTTTAGATCTGCTATACCATCCATGCATTCGATTGGTTAAGTATTCTGTCACAAACAGTAGAAGGAAGCATGTGCAAATGCAGTTTAGGATTAAAGGGTCAGGTGATTTGCAAACATCAACAATGGGACTAGGCAGTAATCATAATGTCTAAAACAGGATGTAGAATGTAAAAAATAATGAGTAGTCTCAGTAAGAGAACTGAGTAAAAACAGTATAAAGTATAAAAAATATACAATACATTTACAAGAATCCTTTCACAAATCTTCTAATTACCCTGTAAAGTGTATTTTGTGTAAAGTGTACCCTGTAAAATATTTTCGGTATGCCTAATTTTTGTGCATTCCTAATGAGCTAAAATAACCGATACTGTTATTATCTCCGTCAAAAATGCCTTGATAGAGTTCATTTCCCATTAGTGAACTCGATACATTCTTCTTTTCATTTGACAGAAAGTGAGCAACTACCAAGCAGGAAAATCAATTTCAAAGATTACTAAGAAATTTACGATTACTTTCTTAGAGTTTAGAAAATTGTCAATAATTCCAGATTCGTTTGTTGAACAGACTGTCTTGTTATCACCACTGTTGTCACCTCTAACAAGAGCAAAACACTTTGACAAAAGTGTCCATTTACGTAACTCTGGAGGTAGCTCAATACACACTCACACACTAATCAAAAGAAAACAGTCAGAATGACACACTCGAAAGCAATCAAGCTGATCGAAGCTTTCTGATGCTCTCAACAGCCAAATCAGGCCACAGTGTGTGTGTGTGAGACCAGGTTTTATGTGTTTCTGGGGACCAAATGTTGTAGAGACATTCTACTTCTTTTTTTTTTTTCCTTTTTTTTTTGCTATATTTCCCCTTGGTTACCAAAGCTAAGGCATATAATGTCATATGACTAATATTTAAGCTGCAGCAACATATACCAATCATCCATAACATTTACTGTAAATAATTAATGTTAAATCCACCTAGATTTTGGGTTCCCCATGTGTCACTGTGGTAGCTCTGGCCATTTGGGGAATGGCTCTGCAGGTCATCTGGGAGTGTGCTGTGGCATGGTGTCCGAGACCAGAACATTGGCAGCAAGCCTTACTGGAATCCCACTGTCAATCAAATATTGCCACTGGTAGTTTACTTGTATAAAATTGGTTGTTGATCTATGTTAATGTATTAATGTTATGGCTGATCAGTGTATATATATATATATATATATATATATATATATATATATATATATATATATATTACAGTATGTTTGCATGCATGTGTCCTTTTCAGCTGTCCAAGCTAAAAAGAATAACCACTTCTGTCTTCTTCATCTTTTCCTTCTTAAACAAAAACCCAAAATCTTCCCCACAAGAAGCCAGCTGAGAGGCAGAAATGAATGTTTTAAAGGACTTGTCAAACAATGCTCTGTCTACTGCATCTGTAGCGTGTGTGTTATTACCACAAAGAAGAACTGACATGTGTCTATGCTCTGAGAAAAGAACAAAGAACCTATTTACATCAGATACAATGAAAGTCTGATAGGTTGGTGAATTGTGATAAATGAAACAACATAATGTGAATTCATGACCACATCCATTATTCGTGGACAATAAATATGATCAGAAGCTTATTGTGAATGAATTCCTGTTACTTGCCTAAAGGTTACATGTCATCAAACTCAAAGAACCAGAACCTATAACCATAACTACTTCCTAAAGCTATTACAGTGTAGAGCATGGCATTGTATTTGAGAAGTCTAACAAAAGGCTGTCTAACAAAGGCTTTGTACATGTTCATTAATTCTACCGCCTGAGGGGCCCAGCTTGATTGAAAAATATTTGAATGTGAAATCACAAAGTGACATTTGAACTCGTGTTGATTTTCAAAATGTAGCAGCACCAGGACTAGCTTTATAAGAGTGACTTATACGGTCAGAAAACTAATTAAAAGTAAGATATTCATGAATAGGTTGCATGGTGGCACAAAGGGTACTGATGCTGACTCACAGCTTAAAAGTCTCCACTTTGATCCTTTATCACTTAGGTTACTGTCTGTGAGGAGCTTTATATTGTCATGCTCCGTGTGTGTGTGTGTGTGTGTGTGTGTGTGTGTGTGTGTGTGTGTGTGTAGATTTTCTGCGGGTTTTCTGCTTTCTTCGTACATCCCAAAAACAGGTAGGTGGACTGCTTAATCTAATTTGCCCTTAGTAAACGGTGACCAAAGTCATTTTCTGGTGAGTCTCACTTTCAAGTACAAGTGAAAATAACAAATAAATGATAGATAGATAGATAGATAGATAGATAGATAGATAGATAGATAGATAGATAGATAGATAGATAGATAGATAGATAGGCTGTATGAATGAAGTCTCCATCCATCCATCCATCCATCCATCCATCCATCTATCTATCTACATTAGGTATACCAAAGAAGCACATTTTGTTCTTTTGCAGCATAAAATGAAGACAGACACAGTTTTCGTTTTATCCAGCTGTATTTACTCAGTGCAACTTTTAATGTCCAAGTGAACCACCAACATGTCAGAAAAAAATATTAAAAATAGAATCACAGATTTGGAAAAAGATCACCCCCTTCTAAGAACGACGTATAAACTCAATCAGGTGAAGCTAATCACCTTCTAAATGGCACACTAAGCTTCGCTCATCTACCACATCTTTTTTTTTTTTTTTTTTTTCAAAACTGCTCAAGTTGAGTTAAATTTGATGGTGACCATTTGTCTGACCAAGTTTTTTCAATGCAGTTTAAGTCTGGGCTCTGACCAGACCATGCAAGGACTCACACCTTTTTCTCTTTCAACAATTGTGTGGCCAGTTTTGGAACTGCAACCCTCCCATATACGCCACATTTATAATATTGTTGTTACATGCACACAATGACTACTCTTTGTCATAAATTCCTGCAACTGCTTCAGAGTTGCTGTTGGCCTCTTGGTAGCATCTCTAACCAGTTTACTCCTGGATCTTTTATCCAGTTTGGAACAATGTCCTGATCCAGGAAGGGTCCGTGTGGTACCAAATACCATCCATTTCTTAATAAGAGTCTTCAGTGTGCTTCTAGGCAGTGATGACGCCTTTGAAGGTTTTTTTTGTATCCATCTACTGATTTGTGCACAACTTTATCCTGGAGCTCTTTGGACATTGCCTTGCCAAAAATAGTTGATTGTTTGCTTCAGTTGCACTAACAAAGACTGAAATACTTCAACTTTTCATACTGAGCTAATCAAAACTACAGCTTTGTGTGTCATTGAGAAGGCGATTAGCCTCAGTCATTTTTGGGAGGTGACCGATCCTGTTCTAAATAAATGATTCAGTTTTTAGTTTTTTTCCTTATTTTTTTTTTCTGACATGTTGGTGTTACACTACTCACAATAAGTTAGAGATATTGTGAGAGATTCAGTGGATGTCATACATACGGTGTTTGTTTCACTTCAGACATTTTCAGGATAGGGAGGCGATTGTATTGGGGTGATAGACACACCTCATTTTGTGTTTTCCATGTAATGGTCTTATTGTGTACAGGTGTGCCTTATATTGGGGCCAATACCAAAAGACAACCCTTTTCAATGTGGCATCAGTTTCAACATTCTGTGGGTATAATACGCTGGTATTGTCAGTAAGTCATTCCTAGTTCATCATTCAAACTGCCATGACAACACGACGTCACTTAACGGACAGGCAGCGCCACCTGGCCATGGCGCGCCTTCGGGTCGGTGGCAGACAGTCAGATGTTGCTTGTGAACTTGGTGTCTCAAAGTGTCATCAGCAGACTTGCATCAAGACACAAAACTACTGGCAGAGATCATGACAGACACAGGAGAGGAGCCCCACGAGTGACAGACCGCAACGATGACCAGTACCCAAGGACATATGCACTCAGGCATCGTTATGCAACTGCCACACAGGTGCAGACCCATTTACGAGATGTGAGGGGTACTAGGGTTTCCAGGCAAACCATTCGCAACCGACTCCACTGCTTTGGCTTGAATGACAGACAACTCTTACAGGTGACTCCAATGACACCAAGATACCGCAGTGAACATTTGCAGTGGGCACAAGACCCTGTTCACTGATGAGTGTCGCGTCACCGTTGCTGGAGAAGGCAAGGTGAGCGATACACTGAGGTCAACATGGTCCCCAGGGTTTGCTTTGGTGGAGGAGGTGCAACAGTCTGGGCAGGCATCACCAGTCAGCGCAAAACAGGTTTGGTTATTGTAGATGGCTCAGTCACTGCACATTCATCATAGAACCCATCATCATCCCCCAATTCCGCCAGCACACCCCCAACCTTCTGTTCATGGATGATAATGCTCCACCATATCGTGGCAGAATTGTCACAGTTCGACTTCAGGAAGTTGGAGTTCTTCTTATGGTATGGCCATCAATGTCCCCTGACCTGAACCCCATAGAGCACGTCTGGGATTAGTTGACGCAGAGACTGGATGATCGTTCTCCACCCTCACATGACCTGGCAAAACTGCGTGTAGCGCTTGTGGAAGAGTGGAACGCCATTGCCTCAGAACAAGATCATGAGGGTTAGTGAGGAGCATGAGACATCGTGTCAAGCTGTCATTGCGGCAAATGGTGAAAACACCTGCTACTGACATTGTCAATTTTTGTTATTTGGGGCTATCCTTGTTATTGTCTAAATTTTGGGGGTAATAAATATTAAACTAATGAAAATGGTGTTTCTTCTCATATATTAGGGTAATATTAAAGGGAACTTTTACTTATTTCATTAAAATTCAGAGCAAATAGGAAAAGCACTCATGTAAATAACAATATCGCCAACAATAACTTATTGTGAGTAGTATATATCTTTAACTTGGATGTTAAAAGTTGCAACAAAAAAAAAATTATTATTTCTTTTGAGTAAATACAGCTGAATAAAACAAAACTGTGTCTGTCCTCATTTCAGGCTGCAAAGCGACAAAATGGGACTATTTTAAGGTTTTTTTTTAAAGGTGATTTTTTTCTATATCCACTGTCTGTTAGTACTGTATGGATGTACAGTATCTATCTATCTGCCTCTCATACTCACTCACTCATCGTCTTTACTGCTTTAGCCTATATACAAGGTCGAGGGGGCCTATCCCAGGAGACTTAGGGCATGAGGCAGGGTACACTACGCACAGGGTGCCAATTACATCACAGGGCAAACACACATATACACACACTCATTCACACACTACGGGCAATTTGGGGACACCAATTCACCTAATCTGCAGGTCTCTGGACTGTGGGAGAAAACCAGAGTACCCGGTACCAAGCACAGGGAGAGCAGAGACGGAAATCGACCCTGGACCCTGGAGGTGCAAGGCGACGGTGCTAACCACTAAGCCACCGGGCTGCCTATCTATTTATGAATTTTTAATTTTCATGAATGAACCAAGGCAGTAGGATTTCAAGCAGTGTATGTAGTTAGACAAGTCCTCAATATGTAATTATTAGTCTCTATGACAACTCTGGGGGCTCCGCAGTCTACCTCAGTAGAAAAAGAAACACCTTTGTCAGAGCATGTAGACCTGCTGTTATTTCCATGTTTCCATTGTAATTGTTTTCTATCACTAGATTTGAATCAATTTGTTATTGTTGCTGAAAGCACCCAAAGTAGCATTCTCAGAGATAGAACTGTCTTATTGTACATATTTTTTATATTTTTCTACAGGCTTGGCTTTTTAGTTAGAACACAGTGTTAATAAAAGTGCTTGTAACATCTCACATGCGCCTTTGACTTACAACTGAACACTCTGCCTACTTCTTAGAAAACAACAAGATATATATATATTGTTCATTGCCATTTAGGCTAAAAATACAAAGATATTATTTTAAGTCCATACCCCCCCCCCCACACCCCCCACACCCCACACCCCCACTGTAAGGGACTGGCATTCAGTCATTAAGTGTTCCCAGAATAGGCTCCAGATCTCTTGCAGCTCTCACCTGGATCAGTAATATTGTTCATATTGTATATTCATATTGTATATTGTACATTAAATATATAATACAAAAATAAAACACACTGGCTTGAACACAAAATGCAAGAATGGTTTAGATGTCTGCATTATTGAAGGAAATGTAACATTATACATCCTTATTCAAGGCATGAATTGCAATAAATCCGATGAACAGCTTTTCACCACCACCACTGCAAAAGGCAAAAAAACAGCACGCCCATGCATTCAATAACTGCAATCTATGTCTGGTTAGTTGTTTATTTTTAAAAAAATAGTACAGAAGACTATTCTGTCTGTGAGCGAAGCTTAATTCTGTTCCCATAAAAAAAGAGAACCTGATATTAAGAACCTAGAAAAATTCACTCCAGGCCAATATTACGCATCAAAGTTTGCGTATCAGCTATACCATTTAATCCTGTATACAGGGTCACCGGGGCCTATCCCAGGAAACTTATGGCACGAGACGGGGTACACCCTAGACACACACATACTCACACTCATTCACACACTATGAGCAATTTGGGAATGCCAGTTAGCCTAATCATCATGTTCTTGGACTGTAGGAGGAAACCGGAGTACCCGGAGGAAACGTACCAAACATAGGGAGAACATGCAAACTCCATGCACACAGAGACAGCAATCGAACCCGGACCCTGGAGGTGCGAGGCGACGGTGCTCCCCTCTAAGCCACCGTGCCACCATCATGTAGATGATCTTTAAAAATATTATAATACTTACTTTTACTCATTGTATTACGTTACAGGATATGGAAGACTTTTTCTGCTTCTTCACTTTTTATTGTTACCTACTCTCTATTCCAGTGATGAGGTCATACAGTGTACTCAATCATTATCCAAAAAAAAAAAAAAAAAAAGGAATAACATCCTGTTGGAGTTCCTGCTGAGGAGAATAAACAATCCGGATGAATGCTCACTAAGTCAATTGCTAACGGTTTGAAAACAGTTGATGGATGGAGCAGCATTTTGAAGACATTTGGTTGAAAAAAAAAAAAAACAACCTAATTTCCTTTTCTTGAACTCACTGACTAAATGTTAAAACAAGTTTATCAGTTTAAAAAAAAGAAAAGACAAGGGAAGGGAAATGGATATACAGTAAATCATTGTGAAGTAACAATGTCTGCAGATTTGCATCACCTCATATTTATACATTCATCAAAATATAGCAGTCAAATGTGCCACCTAAAGGGCATCCGCGTTGCCAAGAGATATATTTTACTAAGATTTTTTTAGATCACTGAAAACAGAGACATTCACTGCACTGCTATCTCTCTCTCTCTCTCTCTCTCTCTCTCTCTCTCTCTCTCTCTCTCTCTCTCGGTCTCCTCCAACACAGAATTTATTTCTCCATTTTTAAATGCAAGTATATTCTGCCGAATTTGTATTTCTAAGGATAATAAATGAGTGGGATGAACACCCACTACATCAAACACTAATGCTTTGATAATACAAATGCCATGATGATGGATGAGCTGCGTTTTAAAGGCACTGCCTCATTAGAAAGACAAATTTCCATTTGAAAAAAAAAAAAAAAAAAAACACTGACAAGATGTAGTCTTATTTTCTTATTATGAGTTTTTTTTTCTGCCTCTAGGCACAAATTATTCAAAAAGCACCTTTCTGTTGTTTTATCTACAGTAAGTGTGACATTCAAGTAATTATATTAGTTTGATGCCCCATGTGGGTAATTGACCTCTTACCTCTTACACAAAAGAAAATTAATTTCAGAAGGGCCAGCATCAAGCAAAGACAATAACTAAGGAGAATGCTAAAATTATTAGAATTGGGTTGCTGTACCTGAAGAGATGTGATCAGAAAACAAATCATGTACGACCGTGATTGGAGATAAATACAGCAATTTTTTTTTTTTTTTTAATGGTGCAGTTGCATCATCAGTATTAAACAGCTACAGTATGGTTAATATTGGAAATATGAGCATTTTTATACATGCAATGTGAAAAAAACCCTGAGGATTGGGGACTAAACAGCAATGTAGCTATAAGAAAACCACTTGTGTGATGATCTGGGGTTGCTTCAGTTGGTCAGCTCTAGGCAATAAAATGAAGTCAGCTGATGACCTGAATGTCCTGAATGACCAGATTATCACATCTACAGTATGCATTTGTTCTTCCCTGATGGCATGGGTACTTTATATTCCAGGGTTTAAAATGTAACAGAATGATGCTGGGAACATGAGGAATCTTTTTCACACATAAACCGGCAACCACATTAAGTCAAATGTTAGAATGTGGGCATTTTCTTTTGGCCAGTGTATAACATCCCAAAGCCAGGCAAAGAACATAGTAGCAAAACTCAGGAGATAAAGATAGTTCTAGGCCTGACTTAGGGATTAATCAAATTTTATTCTCAATTATGATTCTGGCTTCCAACAATTATGAAATCAAGATTAAATGATTACTGCGCCGCATTCCGTTTCACAATCATGTTCTTGTTTCATGTTAGAAATTCAGCACATTCATTACAGCGTGCTCTTAAAAATCACTCTCAGCCAGGCTGTGGCTCATATTTATTACATTTTTTCATTGATTTTTTTTTTTCAAGTTCAAAAAAATTCCACTGGTAAAAAGACAACACTTGTTGAAAAGGTCAATGATTTCCTGATTTTCTATTTCAATTTAGATTTTCAAGGTTATGATTTTTTTTTTTTTTTTTGCTTTAATCAAGCAGCCCTTCCTAACAAACTGATAAATATCAGTACTGTTGCAAATGACTCAGCTTAGAGAAAATGATAATAATTTGACCTATGGTAACCTTAAACAGGACACTAAACACTAAACTACAACCATACTGTACAGTAGGTCAAAGTTCATACGCTCCTTGATTGACACATTTTGGTGACTTCTCCAGGACTTTTTTGGATTAAAAAAAAGTTTTTGTTCCACTTATTTAAAAAAAAAGTGAAACAAGTGATCATCACTGCATGAGACCGTTATGAACATGCACCTTGTGCAGAGGGGACAGCTGGTTTGGTGTCTCATCCTTTGAAAATGGATGTTCCTTTCACTGTGTATCATTAAAGATATTTATGTTGATTTTGTTCTCTTGTTCAGGCGCTGACTATTATAACGTTGAATGATTCCTTTCCATCTGGTCTACTAATGGTGAGTTGGACAGACTAGGTTGTTTTAGTTAGATCTAGCAGATAGATATACTGTAATTCATTTATTTCTTACATTGAAGAGCAATCATTTTAAAACTCTAAAGTGTAATTAACTGATCTTCATTGTGAACACAAAGTACAGTACCAGTCAAAAGTTTGGATTTATTGCACAATTAGTGACCGACAGTAACCAGACTGTAGCCAAAAGGTGAGGAGAATAAACCGCGTTTATAAAAATAAATAGGGTTAAATGGAAAGCTAGTGCACTAATACGTTCCCTTGTCCCACACCCAAAGTAGTGTCCTTGATCAGGGTAGAGAGAGAGAATTGTGGAATTCAGCCTTGTAGCTCGCATCAGCCATGAACAAAAAAAAAACTTGAAATGTTCAGAGGTGATTCGGAAAGACTAAGTAACAATTACGAAAGAGACAACATGGTGTTTAACGTTATCAGGTATGTTTTCCTCCTGAAAGTGCTTCTGTGACTGGTTTTGAATGTGCATTTTGGCAGGCAGCTGCTCTCCCCTCTTTCCAGTACTGCAGACTACAGGTGAAACTCGAAAAATTAGAATATCGTGCAAAAGTTAATTCATTTCAGTAATGCAACATAAAAGGTATATATGAGATAGACTCACTGCATGCAAAGCAAGATACTTCAAGCCGTGATTTGTCATAATTGAGATGATTATGGCTATCAGCTCATGAACACCGCAAATCCACAATCTCAGAAAATTAGAATATTGCGAAAAGGTTCAATATTCTAGACTCAAAGTGTCCCACTCTAAACAGCTAATTAAGCCATAACACGTGCAAGCCTGAGCCTTTAAATGGTCTCTCAGTCTGGTTCAGTAGGAAGCACAATCATGGGAAAGACTGCTGACCTGACAAATAAATAAATAAATAAATAAATAAATAAATAAACCAGAGTCTGGAGGAAGAATGGAGAGGCACACACTGCAAGATACTTGAAGTCCAATGTGAAGCTCCCACAGTCTGTGTTGACTTGGGGAGCCATGTCATCTGCTGGTGTTGGTCCACTGTGCATCATTAAGTCCAGGGTCAACGCAGCCGTCTACCAGGAGATTTTGGAGGACTTCATGCTTCCTTCCGCAGATGAGCTTTTTGGGAATCCTGACTTAATTTTCCAGCAGGACTTGGCACCTGCCCACACTGCCAAAAGCACCAAAACCTGGTTTAATGACTGTGGGATTACTGCGCTTGATTGGCCAGCAAACTCGTCTGACCTGAACCCCATAGAGAATCTATGGAGCATTGCCAAGAGAAAGATGTGAGACAATGCAGAAGAGCTCAAGGCCGCTATTGAAGCATCCCAGTCTTCCATAACACCTCAGCAGTGCCACAGGCTGATTGCTTCCATGCTACGCCGCATTGAGGCAGTAATTGCTGCAAAAGGGGCCCAAACCAAGTACTGAATACAGATGCATACTTAAACTTTTCAGAGGTCCGATATCGTTCTATGTATAATCCTTGTTTTATTGACTGTATGTAATGTTCTAATTTTCTGAGATTGTGGATTTGGGGTTTTCATGAGCTGTACGCCATAATCATCCCAATTGTGACAAAACAAGGTTTGAACTATATTGCTTTGCATGTAATGAGTCTATCTCATATATTAGTTTCACCTTTTAAGTTGCATTACTGAAATAAATGAACCTTTTGCACGATATTCAAATTTTTCGAGATTCACCTGTATAATTACCTAAAGTTTCACCCATGCTTAAAGCATTTTATTGTGTCACATATACATTACAGCACAGTGAACTTCTTTCTTCGCATATCCCAGCGTAACTGGGGTCAGAGCGCAGGGTCAGCCATGGTACAGCGCCCCTGGAGCAGACAGGGTTAAGGGCCTTGCTCAAGGGCCCAACAGTGGCAACCAGGGAATCGAACCGCTGATCTTCCGATCAGGAACTCAGTGCCTTAGCCCTCTGTGCCACCACTGCCCATGCTGTTAGTGAAATGAATGATTGTTATAACAATCACACAGCGTGATACATATACTGTAGCTAAATGTCCCAGTGCTGTTATGTTCTATATCATGACTCGTGGAATGCCTCTCCAATCAGGTTACTCAGTTGGAACAAACTCTTGCATAATAATGCATTCATCGCGCTGTCACATGATTGGTTGATTGGGTAACTGCATGGATGTGCAATGTTTTAGTCATTGTAGCATTTCATTTCCCTAATCTAAACTCTACCCAATTTTTTTACTCAACCTCCTACTAATAATTACACTTCGATGTTTTAATTGAGTTGACATATTCTGACTTATTTTTAATATTTCTGTGTTGCAGTCATTTCAGTGTGTCCAACATCTAATAGTGCCAGTGCCAATAAGTTCCACTCAGTTTGGTTCACCAAAAAAAAAAAAAAAAAAACCTGAGAGAGTGGCAAAGAGCATTGAACACTGGACAGGCATTGGAAAACAAACACCTTCACATACTACGGAGTGTGTAGCTGCAGAGCGACACACACATGCTCAATGAATTTGCCATTCATCCACTGGAATATGCTCACCATGTTCCACTTGCATACAGTATCTTGATGCAATAAATCATGCCACCCGCACATATTGGCACAGTGCATCATCATCACACACAAACACTCGTGTGATCGTCATTATTAAAACCCCAAATAGTGATAAAAGAAAATAACGTTTTCAAAAATCCTATGACATTTCCGTAACTTTCTGATATGTCATACTTTTCAATTTCCAATGATTTCTAAATTCCATTGTTTTTCCAGGCTTTTCATGACAATAAAAAACCTGGTAGGTGCTGCAGGGCAAATGATATGTAAAATAGAAACAGATGTGTAGCTTAATTCCAGATGTGATCAAAATATAATAACTATGAAAGGCACAATTGTTCCACTGCGGTAACGATTTCTGCAAACAATATAGAAAAAGTGGAAATATAGAAAAAGATCCATAATGTACTATTTTATTCATCACTTATAAGATTTGTACCCTAACTATAGTCAGGGAAAAGCTATTCTTTTTTTAAACTGATTAAAAAAAACATTATGCAGAAGTTTTTTTTCCCCCTGTATTTAAACCTCCGGATAAAGGAATGACATAGATAATATAATGTACAACGCACCTGTTGTATTATCTTGATAACTGTAAATGTCTCCCATGCTGTTCTGACGTGTGATGTGATGCCAGTAAGCGCTCCGTGGCAGAGATATTGACTTGGTTAATGTGTTCTCGCTTGAAAAGGTCTGAAAAGAGCAAAACAAACAGCAGCAGCCTTAACAAGATTGAACAAAACATTTTAACTTTCATTCATTTTCATTTTAAAATAACACAGAACATGACTAATACTATGGAAAATACTATTTATTATTATCAAGCTGATTATTATTATTATTATTATTATTATAATAAAAATAAGGTTATAGCTTAATAAAAAATGTGTGGTGGTCTGGGAAAACCCATCAGATTTTCGCTAATGAAACTTTCGCCAATATGAGTGGAATTGTTTTATAACAATAATACAGTAAAAAAAAAGTTCAACATATGCAGGGGTAAATGCAATCATTCTGTTCAAAGATGTCTAAAAACTTTCTAGCTAAGTGCGGTTTTCTCACGCTACCAGTGTCACGCATTAATCTAGTAATTGGATAGTTACGGTCTGTTAAATGTCAAATGGGCGCAAGGCTTCATTAATTTCCCATACCACTTACACTGTGAAAGGTCTGGGTGAAAATCAGGTGTGTACACTGAAGCTGTGAATTACAGGTAGACTGTCGTTTCGATTCAATGCGATTATCAGGCATTTTGATTTTCCATTCTATATAATTTGTGATATCTCATACAAAGCGTAAGCCAATCTACTGTACAAGGGTGAGTCAGAAATGATCCGCACTCTGGCTATACTGTATTAAAACTTGTTACATGAATTCCTTCATCAGCAGTGCGAACAAAGATGGATACAGAGATGGGTACTGAAACAACACACGGAACAGTGTAAACAGAAGCGTTTGGACATCTGCGAATTAAATTAGAGCAGATACTCTTAAGTTTCTTAAAGAGAATCATAACTGGTGATGAGATATGGATTCATCAGAATAAGCAGCAGAGTATGGAACAGAAACATCCTCAATCGCCGACCAAGAAGAGGCTCATAAGTCAACCATCAGGTGGAAAACTTACAGTTTTCTGAGATTCTCAAGGGCCAGTATTGGAACATTATCAGGGAAAAAAGGTACAGTGAGATGTTTATTGAAGAGCTGAAGCTTAAACAATAGCTTAAACAACATCAACAGCTGTCCCCGCCTCTAAACTCAGCTTGATGAGAGCATTTTGCACAGAGTTTAGAGCCTGATTCGTGCTCACACTTTTAAAGACTACTGCAAACTTTTTCAAACACAACTTTTGATATTAATGCAATGCCTTAAACCTGGAATCCTCCACTCGTAATTCGAAGAACATCCAAACCCCACACACACCGACCAGAGCTGAGATTCTAATCCCCGTCCCTAGAAGTGCTAACCGCTAATCCACTGTGACTCCTGGACTTAATCCTATTTAAATCTAATAAGATACAATCATTCGAAACCGTCTGCGTCTCTACAGGATATTTAAATGCAGTTTTTTTTCTTTCTGGAACTGGAAGCCAAGGTGACACCAGGTGGAAGGACTTTTACTCACTTACACGACTGTCAATAGCGTTCACGTTCCACCACACCCTAAACAAACCTGACAGTAGCTTAGAGAACTAGCTAAACAGCAAAGATATTGACAGGAACCTTGTGCTTGCTCATACTGATGGAGAAACCTTGTCTTTGCACTGTATAAAGACGGAATCGATAGAAACACTCCTCCGAGAAGTACCTGTCACGTAACCATGACCTCGCACACCTTAATGCCTCTTCAAAACGAATTAACTCCATCTGTTTTGGTTTCTCAAGCAAACGATGATGGGAAACGTGAACAGCTTGCGGGATGATGCACAGTGCAAACGTACCGACCAAAAAAAAAAAATGAGTTACTGATGTAGAGCAAGAGCTGAACTGTGGACAGAACATATACGATTTTGGGGAGCATTTAATTGGCTAATTACAAAATATTCCCTATATTTGAATCATAATTTGCCTTAAAGTGATGAACTATAAAATTTATCTATCCGTCCACTCATCTACATAGGAACGAATGCCCTTGGAGGCCAATGGTGACCAGTGTATTTATTCCCATTTTAAACTATGAAATTACAATAAGAATAGGAAAACTATTTGTATAATACTGAATAGCATCTATAGCACAAAAGGAAGCTCTGAAATAACAATATGATTGATTTCCAGGGCACATTCTACGTATAAAAGTCAACCTCACTCACTTATCTTCTATACCGATTTATCCTGTATTCAGGGTCATGGGGGCGGGGGGTTTAGGTGGATGGGGGGGGCCTGGAGCCTATCCCAGGAGACTTAGGGCACGAGGCGGGGTACACCCTGGACAGGGTGCCAATCCATCGCAGAAAAAGTCAACCTATATATTGTAAAAACATTTCCAAATTGGACCGTTTAAAGAGTTTTCCCAGGCCACTACAATGGTCATTTACAAATGTTCCAAGAGTAGCCCTTCAACCTAGAAGCCCTTGCCTAGACAAAACCCAAATAAACACTATTTCTACCCAATAGTGTAGTATCAAATCAGTTAAACAGATACAAGCAAAGCAAAAAAGCTTAAACACATCATCAATTTACATGATGTGAGCAGAGCAGACTTTTGGAGTGTGTAAGAGTGTGCTGAAGACACTGCATGTATTATCAAAGTACTGTACAGCAGGGGGGTAGCATGACAGTGTTAAGGGTTTTTCCTCATTTAACATGGTTCATTTTACTCATGCACTAATTACCATCAGCACTGAGCCGGATGCATCTTTTCAAGTCAGTTAATGTGCTGTACACCCTTACACAGAACAGCATAAAATGAATCACCGGACTTTAGCATAGCGGTATTGGGCACAAGTCTGAAAATGTGTGCTTGTACCTAATACCTACAGTAGTCTACCACCAGCATCTAATATAATATGGCACTATGGATGTGAACTCATCAGACATTTCATTAGATACACCTTTGTTAATACCTGCTTTTGCCTCTCAATTCATTCTAGCAAGATTCAAGAAGGTGCTGGAAACATTCCTTAGTGAGTTTGGTCTCCTGAATGTGCTCTCCTGGATTTTGATCTAATGTCGATGAAGAAACTAGCTTGAGATGATTTTAGCTTTGTGACATGGCATGTTATCCTGCTGAAAGTAGCCGTCCGAAGATGGGCGCTGGCTGGATGGAAGATGGCTCAAGACACGTTGAGGTCTTCTGCTGTGATCCAAGGTTCCACATGTTGTGTGTTCAGAGATGTTCTTCGACATACCTCTGTATATTATTTGAGTTACTGTTGCCTTTTTTTCAGCTCGATCCAGTCTGGCTACTCTCCTCTGACCTCTGGCATCAACAAGGTCACTGGGTATTTTTTTATTTTTATTTTTTCAGACCATTCTCTGTAAACCCTAGAGATGGTTGTGAGATCAAATCCAAGTAGATCAGCAGTTTCGGAAATTCTTGAAATTCAAACAAACATGCCGCGTTCAAAGTCACTTCAAAGTCAAATCACCTTTCTTTCTCATTCTGATGCTCGGTTTAAACGTCAACAGATGCCTAAATGCATTGAGCTGCTGCCATGTGATTGGATGATTAGATACTGTATTTGCGACAAGTATTTTAAAGGGTGTACCTAAAGAAGCGGCCGATGAGTGTAAACCTTCAAGCTTAACTGGGTATCCAATTTGCATTAGTAAGAACACGTCACAAAAACTAGGTTTGTCTGAAAACAACAGTCCCGACACATCCCTAGCTGTAACTTTAGCTGTAAAATTATTGAATGGAAAGAACCCAATACAATTAACCTGTGACTTTTTCTCGAATTCCAGCATCATGCGTTCATGCTGTTCCGCGATCGACAGCGTGGCGGAGTGAACTCGCTGATAGATGACTTCTCCTTCCCTTGTCTGGAATGTGAACAATCCTTCTCCTGTATCACACATTCTGTAACACACACACACACACACACACACACACACACACACACACACACACACACACACACACACACACACACACACACACACATGTATGTCTTACTATACTTGTGCATATTTTACTAAATGATTTATGTATGGCAGCTATTTTATACTGTGCATAAACCTTAATCTAACATCAACATGATGAAAATCAGACTTTTTACAGAAAAATGTTGAAATAAATTCTGCTGTTTCTGTGAAAAAAAAAAAAAAGGACCAAAAGGAAAGGTCCTCAGGGGGACCAGCCAAATGTTCCCACGAAGCCAAAACTGTCCTTGATAATGACATTCCAAATTTACCCTGGTTTTATTCCCCCTGTTCTGTCCCAGGTCACCTATTTAGAGTTTAAATGCCCCATTATCTAAATGCACCTTTATAATTTCATTAAAAAGCTAAAATCCATTAAACTCATTTCGTCCTTGAAACAAAAGCGACTTTCCCGGCTTTATTTTTATACACTGTCTGAAAAAAAAAAGAAAAAAAAGTCAGAAGGGTCAAATTATTGCTCAGCATCATGCAAAGAAAACAACAAAGGAGATTTTGAAATGGCTGAAATTGGGTTAAGCACCCTTCAACAAATTATCCAAATCGGGGAGGATAGTGCTGCACTGCCAACTTTGTGAAAGAAATGTGGTCGAAAAAAAAAAAAAATTCATGAATGGAGAAAACTTTAACACTTGGTGTTCAACAGTGAAAACCATAGCTGTGTTTAATAGTGAAAGTAAGAACATTTCCCTATGCACACACAAACACACGATTGAACCTAAACAGATGTGTGGCCATAAGAAAAGCGGAGTAATCAGAAAAATTTACTAAAGAGGTTAAAAATTGGTCTTTGGAGCAATAGAAAAAGGTCACGTGGTTTGATTGACCCTTTTCAAGAGTGATGGACATGTTTGGTTAAGAATGGAAGTACATGAAGCAATTCACCCATCATGCCTAGTGCCCACTGTACAAACCTCTGGAGGCAGTGTTACTGTATGATCTGGGGTTGCTTCAGTTGCTCGGATCAAGGCTCAGCAATGTTATGAAGTTAGCTGATGACCTGAATGTACTGAATGATCAGGTCATCCCAACTGTGGAGTTTTTCCTCCCTGGTGGAACTCAAATTGTGTTTAGGTGGTTGCGGTGTTACTACAGAAGGTTCCAGGTTCAAACCCCCTCACCACCAAGGTGCCAATGTGTGGCCCTTGAGCAAGACCCTTATCTCTCAACTGCTCTTATGTAAAATGAGAAAACAAAGAATGCCATATGCAGTACATGATAATGGTGACTGAATGAAAGCTTAGAATGTCTGCCTGTTTTTGGCCAGGCAGTGAACAGTACTGTATGTTGTGTACTGATCAACACTAACATGAAGGGAAACTGGTTGTAGCTTTGCAACGTGCTTTTCTCTCTTTTTATAGGTAACAATGTGTCAGACGGTATCATCCACAAGTCTCTTTGAGACACTGAAGTGAGCCGCATCTCACAGATTAAGACGAGCAGGGAAGGATCTTAACGACTAGAGGCTTTAAGCGTCCACTTTAATTAGCCTACCAGCTCCAGACCTGACACCAGTAGATAGATAAATAAATAAATAAATAAATAAATAAAAATGAGGTGAACACAATCACTATAATAGAAAACGTAAGATGATTACTGATACTTTTTCATTCTAGATTTAAGAATAAAATACCAATAAATATTCATGTAGAATGTAGAAACAAATACATTTACCTTCCAGACTCGAAGGTGAAGCATGTCGAGTCTCGTCCGTACCGTCGCAGTGAACTCAGAGGCCACATGACCAGTTTAACTCTGGCGTTATGGACGTCCCACAGGTAAATGTTCTCCTGCGTGATCTGCATCGTGCACTCGCCATAAATGTCCAGATTGGGTGTGGGCATCAGATACACGTTAAACCTCTCTGGAGACAAATAATCATGAACATTATCATTCTGGGCTATCTCTCAAACAAGAATCGATCATTTCTTACTGAGCACAGATGATATTAAAATATTAAATATACTTTATATATAGCAACATCAGTCAGTATTAACTGAAGGCCAAATAAAGAAGATCAGATTATTATTGATGTACAGACAGAGGCAAGAAAAGAAAAAAAAAAAAAAAAAAAACAGTGTTGACACCAGCAACCCACTCAAACCTTATTATCATTATTATTTTCCTGTTATGCCATTTTCCACTCTTGAATTATTCTAGCATGTATGTGAGTCATGGCCATGAAGGCCAACCAACTGTTGCCATGGGAAAAGAAAACTGGACTTTAGCAAGCCATATCAATTTGTTCCAAATAGACTAGCGCGTAACCCAAATGACTCATCACTAATTACCGCAAATGCGTTTCTTTTTCCAAGGGAAAAGCACTGTGACGTTGCTGTTGTGCTCAAATTAAATCTAATATAATAATGAAAAATTTTCCTGTAGAATGCAGAATATGTTTCGCTTATGAAATCTAATCAATATCTTCCCGTCTTTAAAAAAACATAGGCAAGGACAGAAAAAGAGAAGATCGCACCGAGATTATTGCTCCGATGGGTTGGGGAAACTGTTGTACTGATATTTTCATTTATTTCACACTACATTACGTGGACACCTACACACATGCACAAGGAGATGCAAGATGCTAACAGATTTTTTCTTCTGGGTTATAAATAAGGCCGCACGCATATCTAGTTACAGATCAGCACAGTGGAGCGGCGCACCAAATTTCAGCTTGATCAGAGATACAGTACAGCTACTGAGTAACAGTTCACGGAATTTAACACCCTCTATACTGTATATGGCCATCCACGAATATCTGCATCCTCAGACGATTTGCATTAATCCTGTCTGAGTAAATTAGGCTCCATGTGCTACCCATGTTATTTGCAATATACCTTATTAAGGGTTAAAACAAGTTTCCTACATTATTATGTAACCTAGCTCAAAATCTAACAACACAGAATCTCTTTTTTGGGCTTCTAAGAATCCAAACAGTTATTTTTGGTTATGTGACATTTGGTTAGCACCTCCAGCGTCAAAGGATCAGTTCCCGCCTTGGGTCAGTGTGTGTGCTCTCCCATGCTTTTTGGGTTTTCTCTGGGTAGTCCGGTTTCCTCCCAGGAGTGTACCCCGCTTTGTTCCCAAAGTATCTTGGGATAATCTCCAGCAGCCCCCCCCCCCCCCACCCCCCCCCCCCGTGACCCTGTACAGGATTAACAGTATCAAGGATTAATGAAGATTTCGGAGTTCCTGGATCAGGGTTACAAAATCTTGCAGGTCTGAGCAGTTGGAGGGAGTACAATCGAATCACCAGGTTTCAAACCTTGAAAAAGAAGAAAGGGACCTAGCATTTACATTTACGTTAACATTTATGGCATGAACAAGATGCCCTTCTCCACATAGCGTTTTGGTGCTTGGACCCCAAACTAGAAGATCCTTATCTTAACTTCCCCAGCTGAGCATTGGTGGCTTAGTGGTACTGCAGGTTTCTCACCTGCCATGCGGAAGGCCCAGGTTTGATTCCCAGCCGATTCCCAAACCCCCAGCCACTGGATGCAGTGCCGGTCCCAAGCCCCGATAAAATGGTATGGTTGCATTAGGAAGGGCATCTGGTGTAAAACCTGTCCCAAGTTGTTGTGCGGATCAGGTGGACCACTGTGGCGACCCCTTGACGGGAGCAGCCGAAAAAACAAACTACTTCCCGGACAGGATGTTTCGGTTGTCAAAATGTTGTCAAGGCATTAAAAGGTTGTTTTTGAAAGTTAGAATTTCTTTGATGAAACGACGTTGGAAGAACATTGATTACATGATAATAGGAAAATGTTGAACGCAGGCCCTAAACACAGTGCTGCAAAACAAATTCAAATCAACATTAATACTAAAGTTGATGGCCTGATTGGGGATCTGAGACGAAGTATTCCGCACAGAGGGCATGCACTTGTCCACTAGGGAACTGTTGGTACCAGAAACTGCGTACATGACAACAAGTCCTGCAGCGTCACAGAAAAATGTCGGACGAAAGCAATTTACCAGGATATTAAATTGGAAAGCCATGCCAAGCCAAAACGGTAAGGAAAAAAAAGGTACATTTTACAGTACATAGGTAATAATTTAGAAGCTACTGTAAGATGCACCTCATGGTGACATGTTTAAATGAAAATGAAACAGAGAGGTAACGCTACAACACTAAGATTACATGCTCTATGTGTGATCGGAATTCGAAACGCTGTTAGAAACATCAGGGAGTATTAATGTCATCAGACATTTTGCGAATAGAAGTTAATGGGTATAAATGCGCCGAATAAGGTTTTTGAGGTTGCGAGGTTGTGTTTGGGACATTTATTTAACGTTATCTCAACGTCATTCAATCAAAGTCATTCTAACTTTTCAAAACGACTTTTATAGTACAACCAACATTAGTGCTCCAGCTGAGTAAAAGCATAAACTTACATTATATTTCATATAAATCTAAATTCCCAGCCTGTCATATATAAAAACAACTCATGATTCACAGTAACGGCAAGATGTTTCTTCATCCGTAGCTCTGTTTCTGGTCCCTCTGTCTGCTCACTGGTGTTAAAGGAACGGTTTTGAATGAATCCAAAATGTGCACACTGTCCTTAAAGGTACTCCATCAGCCATCAAGTCATGTCTGGTGCAGGAATGTGTTTTCCGTCTAATCTCAATACTCAAACATCCATAAGAGATATGAAAGGGAAAAACAGCTTTAATGTGGTGTAATCAAGTATCATTTTGCGGCGGCAATTAAAATTTCATCCTGTCGGCGACGGCGACAGCTTTATGTGTTTGATAGATGTGTTATAGAAATAAATAAACGAACGGAAATCTTAAACTCGCAGCAAAATTTTTTTATTTATTTTTTATTTTTTTACCAAATATCACTTCAGGATTTCAGCCTGTAGTCCTGGTGTAACTGCACACGCTGTGACATCAGTTAAAAGCAAAAAACGCCATTAAAATCTCGTAAAACAGGCAGGATACCTAATTGGTGTCTATTTTAGTGCAGGGCTTTTAATGCGATTGTATTGGATATTACTGGAAATTGTCTCTCATTTGTCCTCAAGTGACATATTTAACATATTTGGCCTTCGACTGAATAGAACGACTCCGACCTAAGCAGTGGTGGACGAAGTACTACACACATCCCCTAAGTACAAAAGTACTCACCTCTAAATGTACAAAGTACTGTGATTTATAGTGCCTTGCAAAAGTATTCATACCCCTTGAACTTTAACGTTAAAACTCACGTTAAACCCACAATCGTAAATGTATTTTATTGGGATGGAAAGTCGAAGGAAAATGATAAACGGTCTTCAAACTTTTTTTATAATAACAATAATTTTAAAAAAAGTGGGCTGTGCATTTGCATTCCTCACCCTTTACTCTGATAACCCTAATTAAAATCCAGTGCAACCAATTGCCTTCAGACGTCACCGAATTAGTAAATAGAGACCACCTGTGTGTGATTTAATCTCCGTATTAAAACAGCTGCTCTGTGAAGCCCTCAGAGCTTTGTCACAGAACATCAGTGAACCCAGGGAACACACCACACAGGTCAGGGATAAAGTTGTGGAGAAGTTTAAAGCAGGGTTAGGTTATATAAAAAAAAAAATATCCCAAGCTTTGACACTCTCACAGAGCGCTGTTCAATCCATCATCCGAAAACAGAACGAGTACGGCACAACTACAAATCTACCAAGACATGGACGTCCACCTGAACTGACAGGCTGAGCAAGGAGAACGTTAATCAGAGCAACCAAGAGGCCGATGGTGACTATAGAGGAGCTGCAGAGATCCACAGCTGATTAGTCGTGCACTCCACAAATCTGGCCTTTATGGAAGAATGGCAAGAAGAGACAGTTTGAGACGAGTTGAACTGTGAACTGAAATTCTTATGGCTTCCCCAGAAAAATACATTTATGTTTGTGGTTGTGATGTGACAAACAAGGTGTATGAATACGTTTGCACGCTACTGTATTATGGCTCTAAATATTCTATTATAATTTTTGTGATTAGACTCTACTTGATTATCCTACTGTTTGAGAAGGCTCTCATGTCACTCTGGACGGATCGGTTAGTATATGGTCATAAAACTAGTCGGACACTCACGCAGTATACTTTATATTATCATGAGGAGTTATGGGGTGCGGGTTGTGAGCCACACTACGGGATGTAATAATATGCATATGAGCCCTTAAGCAGGGTTCCTGAGTGGGTTAATGAAATAGGAGGACAGAATACCTTCACCAGGGAGATAGCATGGGATTTTTATTTGGGGAACTAAAGAAAACTGAAAACGATACACAACCAGAGCTCCACCGTCTCCTCAAGACCTGACTAGGCTCTGAAAACTAAAAATAGACTCTCCCCCTATCTGGACGAGTCAACCCTTCCTGAGGGTTTGAGTGTTATTTATATGTGTCTTTACTTAGAGCCGAGAGCGCACGCTTGACAGATGGCGTGCTGCTCTCTCCCTTAATAATGCCGGCTGTTTATGTAGATGATGGCTGGGACTTTTCATTAGTCTTTGATCTTGTCCTTTGTCTTTGATCTTTTCCTATGTCTTTGATCTTTTCCTATATCTTTGATCTTTTCCTTTGTCTTTGAGCTTGCCTTGTCTTTGGCCCCGCTACCATACTGGGTGCTACCTAATGTTCTCAGGTAGTAGGCTTTAAACAGACACACCGACAGGTGCCACGCATTCGCAATGATTGCATCTATAGCGCTGCTTCGCCCGCGGATCTGTTTTCTCGCTGCTCTGTCCCTCGCTACACAGTCAACATGTACAGTACATAATTTCTATTAGTGAGATCTGAGTGGCTGTGAAATATCAGGATTTGAGAACTTTTTTATTTCAAGACTTCTGATCAAGGTAAAATCTCAGGTGGACTGAGATCGTTTGATAGTTCGTCGAGGTCGGGATCAGCAACTGGGGAAGCTGAATTTGTGGAAATAGTGGTTTAGGAACGAGTTTAAGAACTGTTTCAGCATCGTCAGCTGCATGCACAGCTAGCAGAAACAGGTTTAATTGACCCAAATCCCATTGTTACTGCACGAAATGAGAGCATCCAGTTGATAAGCTTTGAACATAACAAACTAATATAAAAACACCCTGCTAGATAATGGAAATGCATAAAACTGCAACTAGCTCCAGCCTGCGTTGCTGTTTTTATATTAGGTCGTGGTGTAGTGACGCTTCACTGCTCAAGAATTACCAATTACTTAGCTAACTATCTGGCGAGGCACACACCAAAATCACGGTAATAACAGATTCATTTACAACACATAGATGAAAGATTTGCTGCTGCAAGCTAACATTAGATTACCCATTACCCACAAAATTGGGCTACTATTGAGCCAGACAGAAAAAAAGCATGTGGAAAGGAACAACTCTTTCTTCTGTTCCACACTGTGGAAAAAATAAATCTTTCAAATAAGGCCAAGGGTATTGAGGTGGTGAGTCAGAGTTAAGACTTTTTTTGGTCATATTTTCCAGGTGCTCAAGCATTTTAGCATTTTAGGTTATAAAAAGGAATCGTCTATATTCACCAGGTAGACACATCTACTGTACAACCAACAGGTCAGAGTAAATCAGACATCATAAAGCAAGTAAAGCAAACCCTAATTGGCATCTTTTTTCCATTTATAAGTAAGAACGAACAATAGATGTTGTATAATAAAGTAAAAAAAAAAAAAAAAGAAGAAGAAAGTACGGGGAGTGTTCAAGTCAAACCAGAACTTTTGATTATGCAAAACAGAGTTAGGAGAATAAAAACTCCCTTTATTTCTCTATACAATCCCCTGCTACACTAATGCACCTATCCAAGTGTTTCACTAGTATTTGGATGCCATCAATGTAGAAAGATTCCGGAGCCATAAACAGGCTGCCTGCTTCATGTCTGAAACACCGGCCTCCCGGGAACTCCTTTAATGGCCCAAACATGTGGAAATGGCTATGAGCGAGGTCAGGACTGTACGCTGACATGTCGAAACAACTTCCAGTCGAGTTCCTGTAATGTGTAAGTGGTGTTGGTGAATGATTGATTGCAAAAAGGTGACAAGATTTTCTGGAGTTTCACGGGAACGACAGCAGTGGGGTCCAAGCCACCTCATCATTCAGGGATGAACAGCCTCCTTTAAAATGTCTTACTGAAGAGCCTCCTCAACAGACTGTGCTTGAAGACTTCTGTAAATGTCAATTACCTTCATTCATAAGAAATTTCATCACCAGATTTGACTCGGTTTGACTTGAACACCCCCATGAAATCTTTTACTTTGAAACGTGGTGCAGGAAAAGTAAAAAGTCCCCCAAAATGGAAAGAAAAAAATAAAATGTACTTGAGTAACAAATTACGTTTACTTCGTTACTGTCCACCACTGATCCTATATAAAAATAGGTTGAAATAATTTCTACTCCTTTTACAAGTATTTCATGGTCGCTTATCCACTATGCCAATTCAGACATAAAAAAAAAATATATAAAAAAATATATATTTATCCATAAAGTAATAAAACAACAGACAATACGTGAAAATGCTAAGGATCTGTTTGACCTGCGTCAGATTATAAAAACGCTGTCATTTAATTTTCATTTTGGTCTATTGATAAAAATTAACCATCAACATTTAAACTTTAACTTTTTAACTTTTTCTTTTTTTATTATTATTCCATTACCTCTGCTGCGTTCCAGTCATATCCATCATTATTCACAATAACGCACCCCTTAACTTGTCCTGTCACTTACACGCTCGGCCCATTCAGTTCCATAACGAAACTCGAAATAAAGTCGAGCACCTACAAATTCGAAATAGCTTCATTCGAATAACATTTATAATCGGCTCGTTTTCGAACCGAGCATCTCATAAAGGATGGCGTTCACCAATTTGCTGATCTTCAAAGAATTAATTAGCAAGTGCTTAATTAAACACGCACCGTTCTGTTCTCTCTGCACTCCAGCTGCTAATAAATCCGGCTCACCGAGGCTGATGTCATTGATCCGACTGCCCAAGCACTCGAAACAAAGCAACTTACACCACTCCTCTGCCTCCAGCTCTGTGGACACACACACACACACACACACACACACAGATACACACACACAGGTCTATGAGGGACAGAACATAAAGAGATAGTGAAAACTTGCAGAAAGTTGTGGTAATGACAAAAGTTCTGTGTTAGTGATGGGTAAGTTTATGTTGAAAAACTGTATCATCATCATCATCATCATCATCATCATCATCATCATCGTTATTGCTGGATTTCAAATGTATTTGTACTGTTTATTTAAGTAGCTGATGTCATCAAACTGTTTGTTGCTTGGTAGCTGGGAAATATAGCTAGGTTACTGATATACTGCCATTATGTCATTTATACAGAAAATATAACACGACAGCGGAAAGGAATTTCTAGCGCAACTAAAACTGTTTGCTAATTCCACCTAGCAACAATCACTAGTTGATCTACTGAGGCTTCATGCACTCATGCCACATTTAGATTCTTCACAAACACTCATTTCCTCGCACACTTCGAATCTTATGCATGAGAAGTAAAACAATGCACATCTGTCAAACTCCGACCTGAACAAACAAAACTAATCACAGTGTTTTCGCATTTCGTTGGAGGGTCTGCTTCCCAAACCACTGACCTTTAAGCTGGTATAAACGCACACACACACACACACACACACACACACACATACGCCCGCCCGCACGCACGAAAACACACACTTTTAAGGTTCACCGAGTGGAAGATTGGATAAACAAACACTTCATCAGCATGATTGAGTTGTGTTGCTTTCCTGCTCCTACGTGAAGGCACTGCACAATTAATCGTGTTAATTAAAAAAAAAATTTTGGGAGCTTCTGGATGTATTTTAACTACAGCATTGAGACAGTTCATGCTAATTTGATTCAGTCATTATATAGTGTTGCTGGTTCTGTATCTTTAATGGCCTCTGTATCTGCAATGCTCCAGTTGATGCTACTTTTCCTAAATGTCTACAGTAAAACGTAAGATTAGCTTTTTTGTTTGATATTCAGGTTAATCCGCATTTCTGACGAGTCAAATTCCAAAATGAACAATTTCTAAACTAATGAACAATTTTTAAGGCAAAGCAATAATGAACTACAATTTTTACGTAAAGTGCATAGAATTAGGATGAGATCGCGTTTATTAAGTAGATTCCAATTGCACACTCACATGAGCATATTAAAAAAATGTACAGCGCCATTTGTATGAAATAATTCTTTTAACCCTAACCCTAACCCAAAGCCTGTATGTTACCTCAAGCTCAGCCAAATAAAACCCCATTAAAATTAATTCAGTATTTTTTTACGTGATGTGTGCAAACCAGACAAAAATTTCAAAAACTACTTTGATGTGATCTATTACTCATCTTAGATCCCCTCCAAATAATTTTTCCGCAAATATCTTCAATGTACAGACACGCCGACTTTATGGTTTTATTATATGTACAGTATAGATACAACTGGAGCATTTAGGACATAGTTCAGCCTGTCTGGTAAGACTTAAATGCTCCAGTTTTAATCAGCTTGTACCACCAATAGCCTTAGATTCCAGTCCTCCTGGCTAACAGTATTGCAACCCAGCGTGATCTTTTATTCTTAAAGCTTACACACATCACCATTTGACATGTTATACATTCTGCCCTGCTGCTTGATCACCACGGATGTAAACAGTCCATATCTGTTACTGTATACCTACTGTACTCAGACCTGTCTAGCCATTCTCCTCTGACCTGTGTCGTCCATAAAGAGTTTCCACCTGCAACTCACCGCTTGTCATTTTTCTTTCACTATTCCCTTAATAAATCTGGAGACTGTTCAACTCACTGAGATCACTTTTTTCCCCTACCTATTCTGATACTTGATATAACATACTGTATACCTGTAGTCTCATGAATGTGCTTTCCCAATTATTTGTCAACATTCTCTTTACGCATCGGCATACACGGCCTGGCCGTAGAAAGGTTCGCACACTCTAAAGATGTTTTAGCACAAAATGTGGCCGCCAATCCATGTGTGAAAATGATTCCTCGTATTCTTTTCACACTTTCAGTCCTGGAATATGCCTGCGCCACCAGGCTAGAGAAACTTCCAGTCGTTGATGTGATAACCTGGACATTCAGTTCACTCAGATCATCAGCTGGCTTATTTTTTTTGCTACATAATGTTGCTGAGCCCAGACCTGACCAACTGAAGTAACACCAGATCACAGCACTGCTTCTAAAGTCTTGTACAGTGGACACTATGCCTGATGGGTGCATCGCTTCCCTTCTCACCTTGACACACTCTGGAATAGAGTCAATTTGGGCTCATCAGTCATAACGCTCCCTATAAAATGTATTTTTCTTTTTATTAGTCCTACTAACAAGTGTTTTTCTTATGACCAAACAGAGGTTCAGACCCAATTCTCTTGTGAAATGCTCTTACTCACACTACTAAATACGGCTGTGATTTCTACTGTCGTTTATTTATTTATTTATTTATTTTATTATGAAACTTCACCAAGTGATAAAGTGATCTCCGATTCCGGTTATTCATGATACCAGTGGTTCAGATCTATCCTTCCAGGTTTTTTTTTTTTTTTTCTGACCCAAGACGCAGGCAAACAATTTGACGCTTCTGAAATAGCAACTTGCTTTCAAGCTAGGCGGTATATTGACAGACAGTCCCAAATCACTATAACCTGTTTTATAATTACATGTCGGTATAAAGCTACAGTATGTATAGTATATGTATTGTGTATAGCGTTCATGTTCATCATTTTATAAACCCTTAATCAATTGCAATTCATCCATACAACCACAGATATCACTAGGTGCATCCTTTTCAGCCTTCACTCTGAGACACATCTGAAGCAAGACAGTTAAACAGGTGTGACAATTGCACCACAGGTCTCAGCCATGATTTTCTTATAACCTTGCAAACAAAAGGAGCATGCATGAATGCTGGAAGCTCTGCTGATATTTAGTTTAGATTTAAGGGGACGTAACCTCACAGATTTCACAAGGACAGATTCTCCCACACACTGCAGGATATCCACCACAGGAGAGTCTGCAGAAGGGCTCGTATTGTCATCAAGGTTCCCTCCCATCCTGCCCACTCATTGTTCCTGCTCATGAAGTCTGGTACATGGTACCAGAGAATCATAGCCAGAACCTCCAGACTCTGTGATAGCTCATACCACCCAGTCTGTCAGATTCATAAACAACAGCCACCCTCTACAGTACCACTTCCACCTCCATGCTGTCCTTACACACACTGACACACAATGTACGGTAGAAACACCACCATTTATTCTATATTCTAAACAGTTGTTATATTTTTCTATTCTGTCTTGTTATTTTATTCATGTACTGCACAATATATTGCATAATGTTGCACATGCACCTTACACAAATTCATACAGGCTCTGTGTAGGATTATTGCTAAATATCACATGCTTTTTTTATCACATGCTTTTGCATAAATATTACTTTATTATTACTTTAATGTTACTTTACTATTAGCAAGTATTTTATTTTTTTTATTTTTAAGTAACTTTGTGCATATGGTAATATAGTACTTGTAATGGGAGGTTGTGTCTATATGCTGTTTTGTATTATGAGGTTTTCTCATAATGTTTTATCTAAATGTCTTCATGTATTGGGAGGTATTGTCTACATTTTTTTTGTATCGTAAAGTCATATCTAAATATTGTTTTGTTTTTTAAGGTTTAATTACTCTCACTAACAAGTGTTTTTCTTATGGCCAAACAGTGGTAATAATTGTATTGCTACAAGCCATGTTTTTAGTATGTTTAATGTTAAGGTTGTTGTGTGGTGCAAGATTTTGTATACATGTTTTATACTGGGAGGTTTTGTCTAAATGTCGATCTGTTTTGTAGTGCGTAGCCTTGTTTACATGTTTTGTATTAAGAGGTTTTGTTTGTGTGTTATTTTTTCTATTAGGAGGTTTGCTCTAAATGTTTTGTGTTTATGAAAATTGGATTACATGCTTTATATTTGGATGTTTTGTCAATGTTTTCACGTACTTCATGTTTGTAGAGTTTTTTTCAACATGTTTTGCATTGCAAGGTCTTGTCTAAATATTGTTTTATATTGTAAGGTTTTTTTTTTTTTTACAACTTCTGTTTTTACTATGTTTAAATAAATGTTTTGTGGTGCAAGGCTTTTTCTACATGTTGTTTCGTATACATGTTTGTATTATGTGGTTTTGTCTAAATGTTTTTTGTATTGTGGGGTTTTACAGTATCTGTACTTTCTGCATAAAGAGGTTTTTATATACAGTATATTCGATGTTTCGTCTACAAGTTCTGTATTTAAATGGTTTTGTGTATGTGTACATTGTGTTGCGTATGTTTTTTAAATTTTGTTATGTAGCAGTATGTAGTTTGCCTAAATATCATTTTTTCATGTTTTGTCCAGATGTTTTATATGTTTTGTCTAAATGTTGTTTTGTTTTGTATTGCATATTCTTGTTTACATGTTTTGCTTTAGGAGGTTGTGTGTTATTTTTTCTATTAGGAGGTTTGCTCTAAATGTTTTTTTGTTATAAGCATTTGTCTACATGCTTTATATTTGGATGTTTTGTCTAAATGTTGTTTTGTATTGCAAGGTTTTGTCTAAAAGTTTTATTTTTAGTATGTTTTATGTTAATGTTTTTTTGTGGTGCAAGGCTTTGTCTGCATGTTTTGTTTCGCAAGGTTTTGTATGCATGTTTGTATTATGAGGTTTTTGTTTAAAAGTTTTGTATTGTGAGGTTTTCTGTACGTTCTGCATTAGAAGGTTTTATCTAAATGTTTTATATCGCAATGCTTTGTCTATAAGTTTTGTCTAGGTGTTTTTTTTTTTTAAGTTCTTTTGTTTTGCAAGGTTTTGTGTACATATTGTTTTGTATTTAAAGAGTTTGTCTAACTTTTGTTATGTATTAGGAAGGTTTACCAAAATATTATGATTAATATTTGTACTGCAGGGTTTTGTCCACATGTTTTCTATTAAGAGGTTTAATTGAAATGTAGTTTTGTTTTGTATTTTACATGTTTTTTTATAAGGAGGTCTGTGTTCTTTGTTTCTATAGGACGTTTTCTCTAAATGGTTTGTATGATGAGAATTTGTCTACATGCTTTATATTTGGACTTTTAGTCTAAACATTGTATTTTGAGGTTTTGTCTAAATGTTTTGTGTGGTGAGAAATGTATTAATTGTATGCATACTTTATATTTGGAGGTTTAGTCTAAATGTTTTCCCTCTATGATGCCTATAGTGTTTGTTTATTTATTTATTTATTTAGTAATAAAAAAACAACATGCATACTTTACATGTTTGTATGCTGAGGTTTATGTGTACAGTACATGTTATGTTTTTGGATTTTTTTTTTTTGTACATATTTTGTATTGCAAGCTTTTATTTGCATGTGTTGGGGGTTTTGCAAGGGTTTGTCTGCCGCAACAAGATTTGTGATCCTTATTTTAAAAAGGCAGTATGATATATATGATCGCTGATCAGTTAAATATGTACAATAAATAATATTTATTGTTCAATTTGTCTTAATATTTATAATATGTCCCATTCATTTGGATATTACTTAAGCCGATTAACTAAGATATTAATTAAGCTCCATAACTCTCACACATAAAAGTGCCATGAGCTCTCCAGCACTGATGAAGAAAATAGAATAATTATTCAAAGATTAATTAGCAAATTTTAAAGCTTGTAACAGAGAGAAGTCATCAGTACCAAATGTGCACTCGTTTGAGCCTTATTGCTCATATTTTTTTTCCCAGAACATTCCAAATCACAATCCAGATTATGTCATTACTACAGTATGGCACAGAGCAACAAAGATGTCTTTTGACCTAATTACAATGGGTGAGATTTGTAAGCTTTATAAAATAATGGCAGACCCACATAATGTCCTAATGTCCTTATTCCTATAGCGTCACTCTTGCTAAATATAAAAAACAGTAGGTGCAGTTAAAAATATTTAACAAGTTACTGCACTTTGAACATAAGAAGGAGGATAGAGAGGAAAAGTGCTAGTAGAGAAGATAAATAATGTCCCAAGTGTATTTGAGTTCAGGACTGTGTGCGCGCGTGTGTGTGTGTGTGTGTGTGTGTGTGTGTGTGTGTGTGTGTGTGTGTGTGTGTGTGTGTGTGTGTGTGTGTGTGTGTGTGTGTGTGCATATGTGTGTGTGTGTGTGTGTGTGTGTGTGTGTCTGTGTGTCTGTGTGTGTGTGTGTGTGTGTGTGTGTGTGTGTGTGTGCGCGTGTGTGTGTGTGTGTGTGTGTGTGTGTGTGTGTGTGTGTGTGTGTGTGTGTGTGTGTGTGTGTGTGTGTGCATATGTGTGTGTGTGTGTGTGTGTGTGTGTGTGTGTGTGTGTCTGTGTGTGTGACTGAGTGTGAGTTTGAAAAGCAGGGGTGTTAAAACTAACAGCCCAAGACGAGGTGAAAAAGCAGACGATGATAAGAAAAGGATGTATAATTATCCCTGCCATGCACAGCGTCCATACTTGTACACCATTCTTTTTTCTTTTCTTTTTTTTTTTCAGAAATATATAAGACTTCCAACTAGGGCTGCGAGAAAAATCACATTGCGATTATTCAGACACATATTGCAATTGCGATTTCAACTGCGACGTTTAAAAAGATGTTTGCCAATATTGATTTATCACCTTAAAATTATTTTAAACAACATATTAGTACTTAAATTGCTGACAAGATCTACATACAGTACATTCCTGACTATGTGTATATTACCTGTAATAAATGACACATTTATGCACTTAGTCCATATCGCAATTAAAAAAAGTTTGGTGCGATAAACTGTGCAGCACAACTTCAAACCAATTCAATGTTATATACATTATCATGCTGATTTATATGAAGTGTTGCTTCTCTCAATTTAACATGTCTGTTACTAATTGATGCTCCACACTTCTGTCTAAACTTCCTATAGTACAGGGGTCCTCCAGGACCAGAATTAAAAATTGATTAAAGTGATACCATTGTATTCTTAAATCTCCTGCAGAGGTTATTACTGTGTTACTGCTCAGCCTTCATATGGACCACCAGAAATTATTATTATTATTTTTTAATAGTTTGCGTTAAATTCTAAAATCATTAAAAACGTCTTGACCATGGGTGCCGAAACTTTTGATTACAAGTATATGTCATAATAAAATGCAAATCGGTGGCACTGTGACTTAGTGGTTAGCACTGTGACCTTGGACTCCTCCAGGGTCCAGGTTCGATTCCCGCTTCAGGTCTGTTTGCATGGTGTCTGCATGCTCTCTCCTGCTTGGTGGCTTCCTCCTGGTTTCCTCCCACAGTCCAAACACAAACACATGCAGATTGGGTTAATTGGATTTCCCAAATTGCCTGTAGTGTGTGGGAATGACAATCAGGTGTCAAGCTGGAAACCAAACCCCTTTAGAAACTGCCACACAACGATGGATATATCTCCAGGGTGGGAAGTATATCCATTGCCGGATGGTGCATGGACAGACCAAAATAAAATAAATAAATAAATAAATAAATAGATAAACACAACTCTCACTATGGACATCCATTTGTCTAAGTCTTGTTTTTTTTTTTTTTTCCTAGAAAGACCTTCTAAAACAGCAGTCCTTTGATTTGCCTCCTAAATGGGACAGGCTTTATCTCCTAAGCACAAATGCCTCCCAAAACCTACTGTACTGTAAGTAGGGAGTCTCCTTCTGAATGCGCCGCAGGGGGAATAAAGTTTTGGAACAATAGTGCACCTCTTGAAGACCTACTTTCCTTTTCATTTTCCATGAAAAAAAAAAAAAAAAAACAAGGTTCTTTCATGGCGTGTGCATATTCACTTGTTCGTGTCCTTCATGGTGCTGTGTTTATTACTGTAACCCTGTTTCAGAGAGGACTCGTACAGTGGGGCGGGGTATCTGCGATATCTCTGATAACCGGATTGGCTGAGACAGGACGGAACACTCGGAGGGTGATAACGATTTCTCAGCAGGAGTTTCACCCGTATAACTGACCTCGGCATTGCACTGACCCTCCACACACACACACACACACACACACACACACACACACACACACACACACACACACACACACACACACACACACACACACACACTTCAGTCAGGGCTCAACCAACGCCAAAGACATTTCATTTTCTTTTTATGGAAGCGTGCAGTGTTCAGAATTCGAATCAAAATGTATTTAATTTCATGCATTCCTATAACTGGATTTAAATTTCTCACTCGTTCGTGCAATTTCTCATCTCAATAATTGGGCTATTATTGAAATTCTGTTTACAGTGAGATTTAAATGCTTTGTGTGCAGCAAACTGGAAAACGAAATTAATTCTTTTCTGAGCTGAATGGATTTCAGTTTGCCTTATAAAACACTTGGGGGCATGCTGTTATGGAAAATGATGGAGTGGTGTAAACAGAATTTAATAAAGCTGAATTGCTGCATGAGAAGAGTTTTATTCCTCTTATACCTCAGAGATTTTGCAAAGATTACAATTTTTACTTTTTTTTTATCTATTTATAGCTACCCTCAGGAACATCTGCGCCATACGTATACGCCAACTATATACAGCCGTCCCCTCGCCAGCTTCTCTGCTTTTCCCTCTTGAATTAAGACCAGACTTTTTGTCATGTTATAGAGGAACTGCCCTGAAGACTTGTCAGAAAGAAGAACGGTCTCTTCCGCCTGTTACAAAGCACTGACATCCAAGACTCCTTCCATAACCCATGAACAAACTGTTTCTCATATCAAGAATTACTCACATTCTTATTCGTGAACTAAGTCCTTGTGAATATGCCGTTACTATAGAAACAATAAGGTTTTACTTTTTGCACTATGGCATTAATATAAATCTGTGATTTTCATTACAGTCTCTGCTTTATAGAAATATATTTTATATAAAATAATAATAATAATAATAATAATAATAATAATTATAGCATCTATAGGTGGATTGGCACCAGGGTGAACCCTGAGATAAGCTCCAGGCCCCCCGTGACCCTGAATACAGGATAAAGCATTATAGACGATGAATGAGTGAGGGCTATTCAGTAGACAGACACTGGACAGAGAGTCATGTTTAAAGTCAAAACACTAGCACAGTACCTTTCAAAGACACTACTTTTTAAAATACTAGACATATTATGTTTTTATTCAAATTACATGAGCAATAGCCCATGTACAAACTCATACTGACTGACAAATGGGAACAGAATAAGGGTGCATTACAACAGATTGCATCACATCACAATGTCTTTTGTGTTTTGTTTTTTAGTTTCGTATTCGTTGCCAAAAATTCGGCGCTCAGTATGCATACCAACTGTGCAGTTCCTCTAAGTATAGACCTTGTGCCTCATGAATGCCTCCACCAAGAACACTTTATATACAATTCTCAGTCAGCTGTTACTCTGTGCTTCACACGCGCTTGTGCTTGTATTCTTACCCACTTTTGCTCTGAGTTGTTCTCTTACTGTATATCATCCATTTTTTAAAATCATTTTTATGAATTAATTAATGCAATTCTGTCACTGTTTGAGCATTCAACCCTTACCCCTTATAGTAATGGGTTGTTGATGAACGATTCATTGGTTCATTTGTTCGTTCTTCTAAGCATCGCGAAACTCCGTAGGTTATGTACAGGAAACAGAAATGAGTGGTTACCTCTTGAGTCTTCTGGTCTGAATCGTTCGTTCATTTGTCACGTGACTCCCATAGACGCTACGCAGTGCAATAGATTCAAAAGAATGAATGACTCATGAGAAGCACCATTCAATTCTGTTTCCTGCGTCCATGAGAGTCAAGTGACAAAAGAACAAACGACTCGGACCAGAAGATATGAGAGAAGAACTGCTCATTCTGTTTATAACAATATAGCTGCTTTGTAATATCTTCATTACTGGAATTATAGCCAAATTTTGTATGTAGACGTGTTGGGGGTCTGTTTACTGAAAATGTAACATTCTATTTTATTTCTGATCAAAAGAACGAAATGAACTAAATGACTCAAAAAAAGATTTACACAATGTTTATGTCCAGTTGTAAGTTACATCCAGTTGATTCTATATTCTGTTTATTTCAATGGGACCTTCTGGTATCTTTGATTACTGTTTTGTTACTGGTTATTGTTGCTATCTACAAAGGTAAGTCAAAAATGATCCACAATCTGGCTGTAGAATTTATTTAAATTAAATAAATTTTTCGACGGCGGCACGGTGGTGTAGTGGTTAGCACTGTCGCGGTGCACCGCCAGGGTCCGGGTTCGATTCCCGTTTCTGTGTGCATGGAGTTTGCATGTTCTCCCCGTGCTTGGTGGGTTTCCTCACACAGTCCAAAGACATGTAGGTTAGGCTAATTGGCGATCTCAAATTGCCTGTAGTGCGTGAATGAGTGAGTGTGTGTGTCTGTGCCCTGCGATGGATTGGCACCCTGTCCAGGGTGTACCCTGCCTTGTGCCCTAAGCCTCCTGGGATAGGCTCCAGGCCCCCTGTGATCCTGAATACAGGATTACGCGGTATAGATGATGGTGAGTGAGTGAAATTTTTCGACCCTCCTAACTTTCTTGCTTTTCAATACACTTTGTCAACCAGCTTTTGTATTCATATCAGAAGTGAATCTTTGTTCTCGCATGGCTGCTTTCAGGGGACCAATCAGGTTAAAGGTAGAATAGCGAGATCAAACAGGTGGTCCGATGGAGCCAGATCAGGACTATAGGGAGAATGCAATGTTGTCATCAGCCGTGGACATGAACGGACGTCTGACGTTTGGTAGCTCAGTGGTTAAGGCATTGGACTACGGTTCAGAAGATCCCAGGTTCAAACCTCACAACCACCAAGTTACCACTGTTGGGCCCTTGAGCAAGGCCCTTAACCCTCAATTGCTCAGATGTAATGAGATGAAAAAGAAAAATGTAAGTCGCTCTGGATAAGAGCGTCTGCCAAATGCCTAGATGTAGATGTGTAGATGTAGACTCCTTCTTGATGGCCAACACTTCTTGATGTGTAACCTTCCATGAACTTCCTCTCTCCATTCATGCACACATATAACCAAAATGCGGATAATTTTTGACTCACCCCCGTATTATGTAAAAGGTCATAAACAGGTGAACTACGGCCTGGATCACAGGTCTAGTGGACCAAATCAATTCCTAAAAACAAAACGGTAGTATAGTGGAAAAACCAACAAAATAAATGGTTGTAGTTCTAAACATAACCCAAGTCAGCTTATATAAAAGATACTCTGTTATGTTTTATCCAATCACAAGCTGCTCATCAGTTTAAAAAATGTAAAAAAAAAAACCTTTTACAGGATATTTTCCACTCTGGCCAGATATTAATAATATCTGAATTCATAACACAGAACGTTCAGAGGTACACACTTTTACTCCACATCACTGGGATTCAAACTCATTACCACTTTTGTCTAGCACCGTAGTGTTTAGGTGCTAGACAAAAGTGGTAATGAGTTTGAATCCCAGTGATGTCACAGCCAGAAGTGGAGGGTAACTAAGTACATTTACTTTGTTACTGTACTTAATTTCAGTTTTCACAAATCTGTACTTTACTTGAGTAGTTTTATTATTGGACACATTTGACATTTTCTCCTAATATCTGTACTTTCTACTTCACTACAGTTGCGCATTATGTTGCGTTACATAACCACAGTGTATTGTGTGTAGTACTTGAAGCGGTAATGTCGCCCCCTGCTGACTATTTTAAGTAATTGTGAGATATCCCTTCCCTATATAAAATAAATTGATTGATTTGCTTTGCCTTGATTTGATTTGAGTTACCAGAAGCAGGAAAAAAAAAATAGAGTAGACACTTCATGGACATATTATGGAAAACATGGTAGAATCAGCAGCATTAACTAAAGTGGTAGTGATTAATTTCACAGACTGAGCTCTAGCTGGAAAATAATGCAACTTATTTACAAAAAATACTTGTTAGCCTTCAACCTTCCTGGATTGTAACAGTCATATGATAAGCGAGAGTTGGCTGCGGATGGGAAATGAAAGCGATTAAACTGTCACATAAACTAGATAGTCCTGGTTAAAATTCAATAATGCGTGTTTATTCACCCTTATTTTGTTTCGCTCATGCGCTCGTGTCCCGGTTCTGTCGTCTACAACTGCTGTTCGCTTTTCTACACCTTACCTTGTCATCCTTCCTTAATCAATCTTCTTACACTTGTGCCCATCAAAGTCAGACTCTGATCTTGTGTCGCCCTCATTAAAACAGATGACAGTCAAAAGGATGGATGGACGGTTAGATGGCTAGATGGATGGACGCCAGGTTTAGAGTAAGGGGGGAAAAAATGATTTCCGGCTTCCAGTCTCATTTCTCAGCAGATGGCAAGATATCTAACAAGTGTCAAAAAAGAGAGTCGCAGACGTGCACAACAGCTGGCAGGAAATAAATAAATAAATAAATGTATATAAATATATATAAATTTTTTTTGCCTGACATACGGTGTATGTCTACATTTTTTGGCTGGCGCTGTATATACTGTACAGCTGAGAGCATTGGTGGCTCAGTGGTAGGTCTCTCGTCTGTCATGTGTAGGGCCCCGGTTCAATTCCCAGACATTAGCCACACCCCAGCCGCTGGATGCAGTGCTGGTCATAAGCCCGGATAAAATGGGAGGATTGGGTCAAAAAGGGCATCTGGCGTAAAACCTGTGCCAAGTTGTTGTGCGGATCGGATGGTCCGCTGTGGCAACCCCTTGATGGGAGCAACAGAAAGACTAACCACGATAACAACACACACACACACACACACACACACACACACACACACACACACACACATATATATATATATATATATATATATATATATATATATATACAGTACTGTGCAAAAGTCTTAGGCGCCATATGATCTGTAGTACAAATGTTGTTATATAAGTTTATTATGTACAAGACCATTCCCTACAAAGATACACTACAAATTAATGAATAAATAACATTACAGAAGAATATTTGCAGACCTGTAAAGAAAGCGACATATTACATGACAGACCAGTGTTCAGATAAGAAAAAAAAAATGTGTGTGACGAAGTTACCAAAAAGAACTCGTATTCTCCAGCATGCTCAGTAAAAACGAACAGCTGTTTTATTAGAATACTGCACACATCTGTATCAAACTAGCGCTTATGTTCAAGCAAAGAGTTTCCACACCAAATATTGACGGTTTATTGTTTATGTTATTACTTAGTGCTTTTTATAGAAGTTTCTTTTAATGTAGAAATGTTTTCAAAAGCATCATTGCATATATGGCTTTTGTTTTTTGGATGTTCCCAAGACTTTTGCACAGTACTGTAAATAGAATTTACAGTTGGTCTTGTACATAATAATGCAGACATAATAAACTTATATAACAAACATTTGTACTACAGATAATATGGCGCATAAGACTTTTGCACAGTACCGTATCGATGAATAATCCTTTTTAATTATTATTATTAGAAGAGACTACAAATCCAAGTGCTTTCTAGACTCTGTGTGTGTGTGTGTGTGTGTGTGTGTGTGTAACAACTGATTCTTGCTCTGCGCAAACCGCAGCTCTGTGTTTTTCCATATCGGCTTAAACAAATATCTCATTTGTAGTCGGTGTAAAAGAGCACAAGACTATGGCTATAGATCTAGGGGGAACACTTTGTATTGCTATTGTATTGTTCTTGGAGTTTAATAGCACAGTGCAGGAATGATGTACAGATACTAGATTGAGATGAGACTATGGTGTAAACACAATAAACATAATCAGATCAAATGAATGTAATAAATACTAATAGTTTTTTACAACTGCATACAGATTACTGAACGATGAGCCGTGCTGCACGGTTCCTGGTAATTAAAATTTTTTTTATCTGATATAAAATGAATTGCGCAATGAAGATCTGAGGTTTGGAGAATTTAATCTACCATCACATTTATCTTATAAAGTCAGGCTGCAGGAGGGAGGAAACAGTTCTTAAAGCACCACTCATTACAGCAGGTATTAAACCAACACCGTGTTACATACAATGTGGTAAATCAATACTTTCATTTAACTCTGTTTGCTCATGTACTTTTACCTGTCTATTAGACAGGTCTAGTGGCACGTCTCTGTACTGTGTGTACCAACTCCTTGCCTTTTGTGTTCTTCAGTACAAGCTATTATACTGCCTTTAATTAGCCCTGAGTTAAGCTTAGATGAATTGGATCTCACTGCAGCAATTTTTTTTAACCTTTTAAACTCACAGGATCTGTCATCCGGTCCAGACCAACATCCCTCACGCTCATAACGGCATCCCGTTTCGTTTAGACTCACTGGTGTTAATGAATCAATCATATTAATTATTAAATAATATGCTTTAAATGTGGTAGGAACCTTAAGGTGGGGCGGCGGTGCTTTTAGCATAAATACGAGATCCAATTCTTTACACCATCACTTCGAGATGAAAAGCATTCGCACGTCGCTGTATTTATACCAACCTGCCGGACACAATGACAAAATGATACCGTAAGTTTGATTGACGCCTGGCAAGAGTGTGGTGCAATCTGATTGGACGTATTAATAATTGGTTAGAGCCCACGTGCTATGACATCACTTGATGACGTCGTGGCTATGACGTCATCATCATCATCATCATCATCATCATCGCGATGAAAGTGCTGATGTCCGATAGTGCTGCTGTCATAGTTTGTGAAGGGCCCTCTTGTTCTTTCTTCTAAGCATCAACACACAGGTTGGAATCTGCCGCCAAGGCGATAGCGCAAGGTGCTTGGGCCCGCTCATCAGTGCATGCAACTACAGTATATTTAACTTTATTTTATCATTCAAGATGTGTAGACATAAGGAAAGAAGATGGATTTTTTTCCTTTGGTGCGCAATGTTGCTTCTGTACACTTTGTCTCATCTATTGACTTTTTCATCATACTTCCTTTAGTAGAATAATAATGATCGTGTAATCATGTGCAAAGCAAATTATAATTAAGAATTTGCTAAAAAGTGTTCTTTTTGTTCCCCTTGTGCGTAGCTTTTAAGATGCACTCACAATGCTTTTAAGAAAAATCAGATGCAATCCTGGTTTTGTATTCTGGTCCAAAGTTTAATGAACAATTTATCTTAGCTAGCTACATAGAAAAATTGGAATATCAAGCAGTTTGAATGACTTGTTTTTTACTGACTCGTTCCAAAATTAGTGGACAATCTGGATTAAAGTTTCTTTGATTGAGACCTGTGATGCACATTCAAGGAATCGTTGATGGAAACTTAGCTAGTGGTTGAAATCTGATCTGGTTGATTATTATACTTTATTATGAGGGGTGTTCATGTCAATCTGGGACTTGTGATTGTGCAAAATAACAGTGAAAATCTATCTTGATTTCTCTATATTAAACCCGCTACACTAATGCACTTATCCTAGTGCTGGGACACCATCAATCCGCCCGAGTGGTATGAGGTCGTGCCTTGTCTTACAAAAACAGAACGCTTTTGGTGTTCAAACCAGAACATTTTTCCATTAAAGGAAAGGGGCATTAAATGAGTTCCTGGGAGGCCAGTGTTTCAGCAGTGATGATGATGATGATGATGATGATATGAAGCATGCAGTCTGACCATCCCTCCGGTGTACTGAGAAAACTTCCTACCTTGAATTCATTTTGGTTTGATAGCTTCTTTAATCATTTATTACACCAAGTAGTTTATTGTATTAGGTGCTTGAATGTATTCAATTATTGCTTTTTTTTCATATTTTAAATAAGTTTATAATAGCTCAATTGGCATTTACTCTGACTTACTCACTAGATAAATTTGATTTGTTCAACTTCTGTGCATAATAATATGCTTTAGACCATTAAATGTGCACTCTCTCCCTCCCTCCCTCCCTCTCTCTCTTTTTAGTATAATGGTAATGTGCAATACTTTTGTGAGGATGGAGAGATCGTTTACCTGAATCGCAGGCAAATGTCTTTGACGTCTCATCGCTGAAGATAATTGCCACGGCATGTTTCTTTGTCTCCCGAGGCATTCTGGTAATGTTCTTGATGTTGTGCAGCTCAGTTATCTACGCAAGTAAACGACAAAACTCATTACTGAAAAGAATAAAAAAGGGAACAAAAGACAATGACAAAGGGACGATGTAATCATCATGGTATGTGCACCAGCTGAAAGGATTATGCAGGTTGTTTGTTGCAGTTGCAGCTGGTTTTTACCAGCAGCATAATATACTGTATATTATATCTGTTAAACAACTGTGACATGATGGAAAAGTAATTTCAGGAGGAGTATTATATAAGTGTAAAATTGTTAGCGTTGCAACATTACTGTAGTACATGATTAAAATAACTGAAACCTTTTATTATGAATATAATCCAAATAAAATTTTAAATGCAAACACATAACCCGAATGTTTATTATTTTCCATGCTATTCACTGTGATAAGTATTGTGCAATACAAGTGATTCGGAACAACTTTGAGGCTCTATGTGCTGAAGGTTTTAATAGCGATAACTAAGCCTATAATACAGAATTAGTCATTAATCAGGCCAAGGGTTAAGATTAGATTTAAGGCTCAGGGCTTGGAGGTAAGACTCCGCGGAAAGGGTCAGTGTTAATATCCTTATACGGCAAGCAAACAGAAAGCTGTGAAAATGAATCCATACGCAGGACCTCTGCTGGCATGAAGGAGAAACAATTTTTGAGCTGGTATAATTTTAACTGTTAAAAGGAAATACAGTCCCCTACATATGAACATTTGAGTTACAAACTTTTCAAAGATACGAACATGCGTTCATATACATAACTTCCAATGGCAGAAGTTAGAGCACATGTCAAGTGCGTGCAGCGTGCATCCCAGGATGTCGGGATGCAATGAGAATGGAGCGAGGTGAAAAATGGCAGACGTTGCTCGTTCTTTTAATAAGAATAGTTTAACCATCAGCGCGATTCTAAAAAACAAGGACAAGATCATGGAACATGATATTTTACTGTGTATAGCCAATTGTGTTAGTATCCTACTACCTAGACAGTATTTGTTGGACTTATGAACAAATTGGCCTTACGACTGTGCTCTCGGAATGGAACTCGTTCGTATGTTGGGGAATTATTGTACAGCGGAATCTTGGCATATGAATTTAATTCCTTCTGAAAGCGGGTTCTTAAGGCGAAAATTCTTATTGCGATACAAATTTTTCCAAAAGAAATAATCTGTAAAATGCAAATTATTAGCTGCAGACAATCCAGCCAGTCAAAAATATTACCAATAATACCAATTTCCAACACTATAATCATATTTTTGCATATAAAAACAATCGAAACATAAAATATGAAATAAAATCCACTTATGTAATATCTTGCAAAATTTCTATTGTTGATGGCATTTGTATGCCGAGGTTGGACATATACAAAAATCTGATAAAAATGATTCATCAGATTCCTAACTGATTTAAATAACAGATCTGTTTGAATTCAACAGGGATTGACTGAATAAAAATGTTTTTTTTGCCTGATTTTTATAACGCATTTAAATTTATATGTCAAACTATGGTAGGAAAGAGTATCACAATATACCATGAGCCAGGAAAACATTAAACGGTAAGGTTAAAAAAAGAGTGGTATTTACAGAGGAGTCACTTGACTGCTGCTTCAAATCTGACAGCGACAGTATAAAAGTGTTTAAAAGAATAATAAATGTTTTTGTTTCATATGGAGTGTCAAGTACCTCAGGGACAGAGAAAGCCTATGCACTTTACTCTACGTGTGACAAAATCCAGCTCCAACTTCTCTGAACAACAACAATAAAAAAAAAAAAAATAATAAATATCTAAAAACAGAAGTTCAGCTGCATTTCCCACAAACTCTGCTCTACAGAAACATTTTGACAGCAGATGTTGAATTTCCTGCCAACTGGGGACTTTGGGGGTGTAAAACCGTGTGTGTGTGTGTGTGTGTGTGTGTGTGTGTGCTTATATTAGTCACACTCGCAGCAGACGGCACAGCTCACACTCTGGCAAATCAGAAGAAAAATCATAGTTTTGGAAAATGTGCACAGCGATAATATAATTCAACATAATTTATGATAATATACTCTATCATACAGGTCATGTACTGTACCAGTATGACTTTTGCTTTTTATACTGCAATAACTGTCTAACATTTCATTCCTGTTGCTACATTTAAAAAAATAAAGAGTTCTAAATGATGTCGTGGCCGTTTTTTTTTTTTCATTTTTAATTTTTTTCCTGACAATACCACAGTACCATTCTATTTAAATGGAACCTGATACTGTGTGAATAAATTGGTGAATTCGTATTTGTTGTGCAGCGATGACAAACAAAAAAGGAACCACAGACACAACATGACAGTTTCTAAAATAAGAAAGTCAGACTGCATTATCAAGTGATGCCCCTATATCACAAAAGCCCGATGCCATCACATCGATCAATTTGATAGAGAGCAAAGTGTTTTTATGGCCAGAGGAATAAATGAGTTTCTAAACCTCTTGATTCTTCTTGTAGCACCCGAATGCCAGACCAGAACAGAGGGCAATAACTCAAACTCAATCAATCACCATGTCCATTTAATTGCAGTCAGGACTGGTTACGCCGAGTGAATGTTAATTCAACTTAATTCAATATGTAGCATTACATTTGGTAAACACAAGATTAAGACAGGGAAAAAAAAGAGACTCAAATTGCTTACTATGTGCTCTACTCTTAGACTATACACGGATTATCCTTGATTTACTTGATTATCCAGTAAATGAAAGTTTGTAGAATTGAATTAAAGCCTTAACTTTGAAATTAAAAGGAAATGACATCAGCATGCAGATCCATACTATACAAAACATTAATGGATGGAGGTAGGAATATATACTGTACTGTATGTATGCAAAAATTCATGGAAGGATGGATAAATGGATGGAATAATGAAGTAAAGATGAATATAATAATGAGGGATATCTCTTGCTGTGATCTTTTTTCACCCCTCACCCTACTTTACAGTAGACGGCCTCCCCTTCTGCAGGTGGGTAAAAGGGCAGGGTTGCTAAATCTGGCACGGCTGTCGGCAAACATTCGTCAATGGACCTCAGGCTTGCTCCGCTCTTTAAAATGAGACATGGCGCCTGACTGCCAAGCGCATCGTTGAGGAGCATGCGAGAGCCGCTGTCTGCACTCTGCTTCCGTCATCACATGCTAGCAGCAAGGAGAGTGGCACGTGAAAGGGGCCATGCCACGTGCCCATGGGCTCTGAAGGTGTGTGGAATTATCTCACTGTTTAACCGCCTGCCGGGAGCCAAGCGCTGAAGAACTGCACGAGCTGCGCCAGCACTTCCAGCTTCGCAGAAATCAAGCCATCACAACACAGCTGCCTAAAGGGAAAAGGCCGCTGTCTTGATGTAATGCCCCTCTTCTCGGCCAGGAAAGCCACCCAGACGTTGGATTTTCATACTTGACTCACTCCTGAGGCTTGGCCGAAAGATGGCTGGATGGGCACGGCTGGCCGCGACTATAGAATGTGCTGTCAAGGAATCTGGAAGAGCTCCTGTCTGAGAACCATTTCTGCCACTCTGCCATCACTATTGCTCACCCACCGAGTGCCTATTTGCCAGCTGTGCAGACCAGCACGTACAAAACCTCACTCCTTTCCTCTCTCCCTCCCCTTCCTTTGCACATTTTCTCAATAAAGCTATCCTTTTTCCATAATACCTCATCTCATGTCTGTGTTGTGCCCTAGCAAAAGATCATACACTATGGATGGATGGATGGATGGATGGATGGTTGGGTGGATGGATGGATGGATGGATGGATGGATGGATATATGGTTGAAGGGAAGGAGAGATGGATGAACATATAGATAAAAGTATGAGTAGATGGATGGTCAGACAACTCTACTCATGTCACAAGGTGTCATAATGTTTGAGACATCAATATTGTTTGGAGGGATGGACAGACAGATAAATGGTTGGTCGGTTCTCCCACAGATTGCGCAAGTGAAACATTTGAAACATTGTTTGGATGGATGGATTAATGTGGGGATGGTTAGGCAGATGGATGGAGTTTATCTTTTCATTTATCTCCTATATGGCTTATCCTGTGTACAAGGTTGAGGAGGCCTGGAGTCTATCCCAGGAGGCTTTGTGCATGAGGCAGGATACACCAATCCATCACAGGGCACACACATACACACACCCACACACTCATTACAGGCAATTTGGAAATGAAATGCCAATTTTACTAATCTGCTTTTTTTTCGGACTGGGGGGGACCCAACCAAAATATTGGGAAAATGGAAACACACAGACGGGAATCAAACCTATGACCCTGTACTGTAGGTGCGAGGCCACTATGCTAACCATTATGCCACCGGGCCACCTACGTGGCTGGAGTGAGGAAAAAAAAAATGGATGGTTGGCCAGGTAATCATGCTACAAGTACAGGTAAATGTGAGATAAAGATACTGGATGGATGGATGGATGGATCTCTCAGTGATTTTCCGTAGTGTGCACACACCACTCACAAACCAAACATTTGAGATAGAAATAAAAAAAAGTTTGACAACACTAAGACTTGCAAGGACATTGAAAACCACGTGAATTTCAAGAGTGCAGTCTAGAGAGAATCCACACAATAAATAAAGTGGAGAACAAATCATCTCATAAAGCTGATATAACTTAGATTTGACATGTTCTCTCTGCAGAATATGTTTCCCTCGCAGCCACATTCTCAGCAGTGCATAAAGGTATAAAGTGTTTAAACATTTCCAGCATGGGTCTATGAGTTTCCAAAGTCTTGCAGCATCATTGAGCATGTTTTTTTCCTGCTAACCCCCCCCCCCCCCCCTCCCCACCCCACCACCACCATGTTTATAACTTGACATTTTGGTGCACTCAGAGTGTTGCTTGTCGTTAAACCACCTCAGGCATCTGTGTCTGTCTCGTTAGGCACTTTTTCAGTGGGACCTTTCAACATGATTGCTATATTCCCTCAAAGCTCAACTGTGCGAAATATCTGAACAAACTTCCGCAGTGACAAAACACCCCTGCAGATGTGTTTTGTGCACTTTAATTATAACTCAAGGAAGAAAATACTTGGCTTTTACTATCTACATCATTGTTACACGCAATTGAGGATCGGTCATGGACTTGTAGCCTAATCTCGCTGACACACTGTGAATCCTTCATGGTTCCGGACTTCCTTCCTCTTCTATTGTGTACTGCTGATCCATCATGGTCAATTGATTACATCTGCAATTGCTCTTCTCTTGTTCATCCCTGCATTCAACCACCTATTGAATCCTAGCTCACCAGGAAGTGAACCGGCCTCAAATTTTTTTTATTCTACTGCTAAATGATTTCTTTTTCACAGTGTCTTCATAAAAGATCCAAGGCTGTTAGTGCGGGGCGGTATTTGTTTGTTTCTAAAATAAAACTTTTTTTTTTTTTGATAAATGTCAAAAACATTAGCCACAAAGATGCTGCATAGGCTCAAGTTAAATCTGCTATTCTGCATTTTGTACCTTCTTTTCCCCTTCAAGCTAACTTTTTATTAAGCTTCATTCTCCTTTTTTCCTTGAATATTACCTTCATTTTCCTTAACAATAAAAGTGAGGTAATTCCTAGTTATAAAACCTACAACTTGATATAATGTCTCCAGTAGGAGTCATTATAGCACGATGAAGAAAAAATGAAATAAAATTACAGTGTTGAAATGTCATGTTTATAAGTTACATACCCACAAGAGAGGCTCGAAAGTCTCACCAGAGTCTTATTCATTACAATTGTTTTCCGCAAGTGTGAATTATTTTTGCATTTGTTTTTCTTAGTTGTTGTTTCCGCCTAACTCTAGGTGTAGGATGCAACCAATGTATCACTCACTGTATTTTAGGCGATTTTAAGGACAAACTTTGTTAAGATTTGATTAAAAAGCTTTTACTGATCAAAAGTTAAAATATAAGTGTCAATTTAGAAAAAGGGCCATTTATTCTCTCAGAAAATGTAGATAAAAATGTTATAGAGTTCAAGAGCCTGCATTACCAAGAATGGTTGACTGGCTGGATGGCTGGATGGCTGGATGATTGTTTTTGTCCGATGTATGATTAGATGGAAAGACAAATGGATAGATGGATTGCTTGCTGGAAAGATGGAAGAGTGGATGGACTGACACAGAAACACACATGCAAACACACAAACATATACACCCACAGTGGGTTAATAGATAGGTTTGTACAAAAAGATGGATGGACAAATGTAGACATAGTTGGATGAATGTTCTGACTGATATACAAATGCATACAGGTGCATTGACAGTGTTGAATGGGTAGAAGAAAGAATGGATGGATGGATGGATGGATGGATGGATGGATGGACAGATTGGCACATTTACAATAAATAGATGGATTATTGGATGGACAAACAGATGAATTGATGGGAGTATGGATAGGTTGATGAATGGATAGAGGAATGGATGGGCAAAATATAGGTGAAGTAATAGATTATGGATGGACAGACAGATGATTAGATAGAAGAATGAATACGTGGACAGAGACAGAAGGACAAACGGGTAGATTGCTGGGAAGAAACAAGAATAGAGAGATGGCTCAGTAGAGGAATGTATAAACATAGACATATACATCTGGAAACTTTCTCCTTGTTTCTATAGAATATGACTGCTCATGGATTTAACACTGACTTTTAATAGAGATTTATTGATAATGTTTTGCTTTTATATCACACTGCAAAGTATAATTTACATAATTACTGCTAGGTGAATAAGAAAGAGCAGCAGCATTACTGTAAAGTGCTCAGCATATTTATCGCCTATTAATTTTGCACATTAATTGAAACATTTAAAAAGAGAAAGAAAATAATGTTGTAGCTGTTTTCATTTATGAAAACATTTCCTAATGGAATAATAAATAATATTATGCACTAAACAATAAGCTCTGCCATATGTGAAATGAGGAAGTCTAAATAAGTGGATTTTTAAAGTGGACCGATTAAGCAACTTATTTTAACAGGTCTACATAAATCTTATTGGTCTCCAAAATGTGTCTGTGAAGTTAAAACACAGCTCAGAAGTTAAATGCATGAAAGAGCTGTAGACGGCTAGGTTGGTGTGATGGAGGGCTTAAAGCCAGAACGGCCAATAGTAATGTCGCTCCTCAGTCAGCGCCCATTCAGGAAGAGTGCCCATTCAGAACCTCCCGTGTTTTGGACGGCCTAATGGCACGTCTAGCAGCACATAATGATCTACCCACTGCGATTTGTCTCTCCTACAAAAAATACAACAAACTGTCAGACAAGGGAGTAGTGTGCAAAATGCTCCTCTCATGCAGTATGTGCTCTGCTTAAAACATATTGACTCCGCTGAGGCTCATCTAACTCAGAGCAGCCTGCTGATATAAAGCTGCCGTTGGTCGCCGAATTAGATTCCTTACATTTCCTCTTGGCCTGTCACTGATGATCCTGAACCGTGCCACCTTGCGAGGCCAACCTCCACCACCAACCTTTATGCCATGCACAGGACAATTCACCACCACATGACTCATACTTCTACAATACTTCACTCCCCTTCTTCACAACATTAAATAAAAGAGCACTAATAGGGCTTCCTGCATTCACTGCCCATGGAGTTTCACCAGTGAGTTTACTAGTCAGACCTTGCAACAGGATGGAGGCTGACTGGCATGCAGCATGAGCAGTAACAAAACCTGTGGCCCTTGTCTGGTTCCTGTCCTCCCTTCCAGCTGAGGTGAGAGAAGCCATTACAATGCAGGCCCCCACTTCATCCTAAGAGATGATCAAAGCCCTGGGCTGTGTGGCTGTCACCCTGGCTTTCAGGTGGGATAGAAAAGCCTCAAAACATCTAGGTTTCCAGGAGGGTTCTTCAAGCAGGAGCTCACCAGGCCTTTTCCCTGAGTCACACAGAGGGCCTCCAGATTGGTCCATGGAAGCAGAAACCCAGCGAAACGAGCCCATGCACACCAATTCCGAACCACCTTAACCCTTTCCAGCTTGAGAACTCTGGGTCACCAGGCTGTGTCCTCTGGGAGAAACTTTCAGTACCCGCTCTAACCAAGTGGTTCATTGTTGAAGGAGTCCCCATCCCAATTGTTTCTAGACACAGGGAGTATGGTCATTTAAGTCCACCTGTCTGTCATTCCACAAGATGAGCAGCCATGCAGGCCTATCCTCTACCTGTGTCAATGGATATACAGTATGAGGGATGTCCCTGTCACAAGTAGACCGTGGACCTAGTGCGACAACAGTTGGGCACCTGGACTAACCACCTTCCACCACCTGGGAAAGTCCCCAGAAGTGCTATCTAAGCACTGAGACTACAAGAAGTGCTATCTGGGGTTGACCAAGGCACTGTACCTGGGGTATCAAATTGGCCTTAGATTATTTAAGCTACCAATGAAGCAGACTGTACCTATTCCAGCCAACAACAAAAAACAGGTGCCTCCGATTTAACCAGAAATGGCCAACCTGAACATGTGCGGTGGATGAAAGATGTTCCAAGCACTAAAGAATTTCTTTACCAGCTCCTCACTTCTTCACAACCTGGACTTCGATGAAGAATGAAGATATCCTGCAATTGAGTGATAGGCCTTTGCCATTAAGTAAGCCATAGTGGAGCTGTACTACCTGTCTGGTCGCCATTTCACCTTTGTAAAAGCACACATTCAATGCAGTGAATGATGAGGGATAAACACTTGGATGGTAAAGGACAGTTCCAACCTCAGCATCCTTCTACTCACAATGCTCACAATCTCTCCTCAGAACATATGCAAACTACCTCAATCTGGCCTCTCTGACTTTATCTCCAAAACATCTAACATGGGTTGTCCCACTGATGAACTCATTCTTGATCCCATCCATCCTCCCCATAGAGAACCTCAACATCTTCTGCTCTGCTACCGCCAATTCTGCCTCCTGTCTTTTCTTCAGTGCCACTGTCTCTAGGCATTAGAGCATTGCTGGACATCCCGCTGTCTTGTACACCTTTCCTTTCATTCCCGCTGATACTCTTTTATCACATAACACATCTGACAATTTTCTCCACCTGTCCTAACCTGCTGTACACGCCTCTTCACCTTCTTTCCACACTCTTCCACACTTTCTTTACCTCTGTTCCCTGTAGCTTCACCGTTCCACTTGGGTCCTTCTCATTCAAATACCTGTAGTCTGTCTTACTACGGCTAACCTGTGTGTCTGTCCTGAATTTCTCTGCTTTCCAGAGCATGCCTCCACCTCTCCAGATTTTTCTTCACCTGTTCCCTGCTCTCGCTACAAAGCACAATGTCATCTGCAAACATCAAAGTCCATGGAGTTAGACGCCTGTCTAACGTCATCTGTCATACTGTCCATCACCAGAGCAAACATCTGCATCTGTTGCATTCTTTCTAGGCATGAAACCATATTGCTGCTCACAAATGCTCACCTCTGCCCTTAATCTAGCTTCCACTACTCTTTCCCAAAGCTTCATTGTATGGCTCATCAGCTTTATTCCTCTGTAGCTGTCACAGCTCTGTACATCTCTGTTCTTAAAGATGGGCACCAATACGGCTCTCCTCCATTCCTCTGGGATCCTCTTACTCTCCAAGATCTTGTTAAACAGACTAGTCAAAAAATCTACTGCCACCTCTCCTAAGAACTTTCATAACTCCACAGGTATGTCTTCAGGACCAACTGCCTTTCCACTCTTCAACCTCTGTAATGCCCTCCTCACCTCACTCTTACTGATTTTTGCTACCTCCTGCTCCACAACAGGTACCTCTTCTACTCTTCAGTATCTTACATTTTCCTCATTCATCAACTCTTCAAAGTACTCCTTTCAACTTCCCATCATCCTCCTGCCACCTGTGAGTACATTCCCATCCCTATCTTTAATAACTATAACATGCTGCACATCATTTCCATCGATATCTCTCTGCCTCGCCAACCTGTACAGATCCACCTCTCGCTCCTTACTGTCCAACCTGGCATACTGTCCTGACATAAGTCTTCATATGCTTTGTTAGACACAAGATGGAGTCCACCTGTAGTCCATCTGACCTGTGTGCCTGTCCTGAAGACTAAACCTGCCCGTCACATTCTCATCACCTCTGTTCCCTTGCCCAACATGGCCATTAAAAATCTGCATCAGTCACCATTCTCTCACTATTGGGGATGTTCTGCATTACTTCCTCTAACTCACTCCAGAATTAACTCTGCATCCTACCTGTGGGGCATAACCACTAACAACACTGGACATCACACCATCAATTTCCAGCTTCAGATCCATCAACCTTTATGATACTCTTTTCACCTACAGAACATTCCTTACAAACTCCTCTTTCAGAATAACTCCTACTGCATTTATTTTCCTATCTACACAATTGTAAAACAAGTTGAACCCTACTCCTAAACTTCTAGCCTTGCTACCTTTCCACCTGGTCTCCTGTACACACAGTATATCCACCTTCCTAATCTGTATCATGTCAACCAACTCTCTTGCCTTCCCTGTTGTAGTCCCAACATTCAAAGTCCCTACTGTCGCTCCTAAACTCTTGCCTTTCCCTTTCTCTCTCTGCCTATGGACACACCTTCCTCTTTTCTTTCTTCGACCAACTGTAGCTTAATTTCTACCAACACCCTGTAGCACCGGTGGCGGTCATTATTAATGCGGGCCACGACCGATATCCGATCAAGTCCTGTTAATGATCTGCATGATTGATTTGGCAAATGTTTTACATCGGATGCCCTTCCTGCCACAACCCTCTGCATTTATCCAGACTTAGGACTGGCACAAGAAGAGACTGGATTGTGCCCCCCTGTGGTTGCATTGGCTATAATATATTAATGTCTTTCCCTAATCTCGCTCTATTACTGGTTCATCTTAACAACACTCCTCCCTTTCCTACTCCATAATGATTCTCTCACCTACTCTCACTTTCTCCACTGTTAACCTAATGAGCCCATTCAGCCAGGGGAGAATTCTTGAGCCTAGAGGATAAAATCTTTTAGAATCCAACTAACTTTTATCAGACTGAAGAAGCTGCTTAGATGAGTAGTGAAATGTTGCAACGTATAATGAAAGACATCCAGGTGACATGACTCATCTTCCAAACAACCTCACCTGGATGACTGAGAATCTTCACAGGATACAACTTTTTTTTTCTTTTTTCTACTTTTTTTGGAGACCAATGTCAAGGCAGTATACTTACGTAAAGTTCTTACCTTATGAAAACTTCGAAAGTAGGCAGCTTTTTCATCAGGATATTTCTCTAATCGTCGTGGGCCTTTACTTGATGCCTTTTTGAACACTAGCCAGCATCGTCTGAAGACCTGTCAAAAACAGAAAAGAATCATGAAAAAAAAAAATATATATATGCTTTTCATTTAGAATTAACACACTTAACTTCATTTTTTTTGCCTACATCACAGATCTACTTTTGTTACAGCTTTTGTTAGTCTTTCGGCTGCTCCCGTTGGGGGGTCGCCACAGTTGACCATCCGATTTGTACACATCTTTGCACATGTTTTACGCTGGAGACCTTTCCCAATGCAACCCTCCTATTCTATCTGGGCTTGTGACGGACACTGCATCCAGTGGCTAGGATTTGGACATTGGGTGCGAATTGACCCCCAGGCTTTCCACATGACAGACGAGAAAGAAACCTACCAATGAGCCACCATTGTCCTCCTACTTTTGTTACAATAATATTACAGTATGCGCCAAAATATACTGAGATCTTCTTCTAAAAGAAACTAACATACACACTATTAGCGTGTTTATTTAGCATTGTATGCGTAACGAAGTGTTCAAAGTGTGTGTGCACCACCTCGCTGTACAGTGTTCATATCGTTCACGCCGATTCTCAGACATATCCCAAAACAAAGGTTGCTGCAGACTCCTGCAAAAGGAGATGATTTACTTCCAGACAGTATACTTGCAGAATGGTAAAATTTCGTAACAGTAGACAGTGTTATATAGATATAACAGTGTTACTTGGTGCTGTCTTATTAAATCTTACTCTGAATTGTTCTGCCACCTTAATCAAACTTGGTTCCCATTTACAACCACTTCCCTATGAGTGGAAATAATACTCAACTGTGAATGCTTTTTTCTCTATTGAAAGACCCATTTTCAACAACAACTGCATAACACAATTTCCTTTTCACTACTGGGAACAACTGCGTCTGAAGCTATACTCCGTCGGCAAACGCACATGCGCATTCGAGATGCGTGGGTTTCAGTATTGTATATTTTGGCGCATACTGTACTTATTTAAATTTGATTTAAAGTTATTTTAAAGCTGAAACATGTGGAACTTGATAAGGTTGGATGGTGCATGGTGGGATGCTTTTTGCATTTTGAGGTGCTTTTCTGCTCACCCCAGTAATAAGTGCTTACATGATTGTAATTACTTTGTGGTAACAATGCTCTGTAAATATTGTTATAAATGTGTACAGTAAATTGATTCGTTTTTCATTTCCTAGTTTTCCATACTGTCCTATTGAAAGTTGCTCTTTATTACTTTGTTATTGCTGCCTTATGAGTCATCATTAAAAAAATATTTTAACATGTTCATACAACAATGCAACTAAATTCATATTTGTGAACTAAATTCATATCATATCTAACTAATCGTTAGAGAAAAATGTAAAACTTGGGTGCATTTAATCCTTTTTGTATCGATTTGTCTTCTGTGCTGCAATGTCTCAATCACAATTCATTCTTTTTTTTATTTCTCACATATTGATTAAAGAGACTCTCTAGCTCCAAATTCCCCATAGCAGTGCTGAAGATTTTCACACATCAAGCACTCAAATGTCACTTCAAGGTCGATTTTACAACAGGTTGTGCCTGATAAAGTTGTTGATACACACGAACACACCAAGACTTAACTGTATCTTTATAACGTGGCTGAAACGATATGACAAATTCATATAATAGTATATGATAATATCTAGGACTACACAATATCTGCGTACAGGTTACTATTCTAAAATAACACAAAATCAGTATTTTCTTATCATGGTGTGTTGCCATACAGATATATCATCACACCCCTGCTGTCCTGTGTTTAATTCTGTCCACACTCTTTGGGCCAAATCAATAATCCAACAGCATCATAATTAACTAATGAGGTCAAAGCAGGACCGTTCACATCTGTTTAACATCTCTGATTTATTCACATAATAAAATGTCATATGTTAAAAACTGGCAGCAGTTCAGACTAAAGCAGTTTATGATGCATTAGAGAGGATGCTGGAAAACAGGGGAGTTGGATGAAAGCCATTTTTACTCCAACTCATTTCGTATCTCTCTCTCTCTCTCTCTCTCGCTCCCTCTACCCCCCCCCCCCCATGCCCCAAATATAAATATGCACAAAAATCCAGAAAAATAACTACATTAAGACATTAGCCATTTAACCCTGAAAGAATGATCATAATTCTGTGATGCATGCATCTTTGACTATACAGATATCCAATCCACCATGTCATGTGTCAGCAGGACAATGTACACCAATCATGCACAATTTGTTTTTCATTAAACATCAGAATGAAGACCAAATTTGTTTGTGATCTTAGTACTAAAAGGGACTGTTTGAGTAGTTCAGAAACTGCTGATCTCCTAGAAATTCACAAACAACTCCAACTTTTACAGAATGGTGCGAAAAAGCCAAACTATGAACGAAAGGGTCTGCAGGCTGCAATACCTTGTTGGTAAGAAATATTAGAAGAGATTGACCAGACTGGTTTGAGCTGTCAGAAAGACAGACCTTCCCAAACTGAACAGGCTGTGATTAAAAAAGACCAAATGAGACAGATTCTTTTTTCCCTCCCCAATGTTCAAGTGTCCAGTTTGGTTGAGTCTGTGCCAATGATCGCCTTAGATCCCTGTTGAAATTTGACAGGAGTGAAACTTGATGTAGTCTTCTGATGTTAAAGCCCATTCGCTGTATATGAGCTACTCGTTTCCAAGGGGAGAACTTTTGCAAACTTTCTTTCCCCATTCTGTGTAAACTCTAGATAGGAGATCAGCAGTTTCTGAAATACTTAATACAGATTCTGAAATAATCAGGTCACAGTTGAATTCACAAGGAGCACACCTTTTCCTAATTCTGATCTTTAATATAAAGGTCTTGGTCTGTATTTGTATATTTATACAGTGGTACCTCTATACAAGCGCCCTGCCTTACGAATATTCATCTTAAGAACTAAAATTTAGCAATAAATCTTTTTTTTTCTTTTGCATTTAGTGCATGATTTTTGTAATTTAGCATGGAGCGCAGCATGAAGGAAAGGGAGCCACTTTCAATTTTATTTGAAACCAGCCAGTGCCAGGAGGAATCATAAATTAAGATTAAGTGAGGGTTAATCTCTATTTATTTAATGTTTTACTTTATTTACATGTCTTTTTTTTTTAGTTTTGGATATTATTATAGTGTTTGAAATTGGTAATATAATAATGTACATACAGTATATATACTGTATTTATTTATTTATTTTGAGAAAAAATAAATATAAATAAATATATATCAAGATAAGATTCATATGTCGAGTTAGCACTTGCATACACGCTGTACTGTACATACTTACATACATACATACATACATACATACATACATACAGTGCCCTCCATAATTATTGGCACCCTGGTTAAGATGTGTTAAAAGCCTTAAAATAAATTCAGTTTTTATTGCAGAAGCATATTGTCACACTGAAAATTGTAGAAAAATATAACGTGAATATAAAGTGAATTTTAAGGGGAAATAAAAATTCCTGACTAACAAATAATTATTTTTCATAAAATAACCTGTTCCACAATTATTGGCACCCCTAACAATTCCTATAAAATAAATGTAATTGAAGTATTTCTGTCATTTCTACAGTAGTTTACAAAGTTGATCAGAGTATCTAGGAACATTTAATTAGTGATTTATCACTTCCTGCTTCCCTGGGGTATAAATATGACATGACACAGAGGCCATTTCTCTTATCCACTCTTCAACATGGGAAAGAAAAAGGAACACACCATTCAAGTAAGGCAGATGTGTGTCGACCTTCACAAGTCAGGCAATGGGTACAAGAAAATAGCCAACCGCCTGCACCTGCCCATATCTACTGTGAGAGGAATCATTAAGAAGTAAAAAAAAACTGGAACAGTAGTAAACGAGGACGGAAGTTTATTTTGCCTCCATGCACAGTGAGGAGGATGGTAAGAGAAATAAAAAAAAATTCTCCAAAGCTCACTGTTAAAGAACTGCAACAAATGATAACATCTTGGGGTTACAAAGTCTCCAAAACAACCATCAGACGCGATCTACATGCCAACAAGCTCTTTGGGAGGCATGCAAGGAAAAAAACTTTTCTCAGTCACAATCATAAACAAAAACGTCTGGAGTTTGCTAAGCGGTACTGGGGCTTCAACTGGGACCGTGTTCTTTGGTCAGATGAGACCATGATAGAGCTTTTTGGCAACAAACACTCTAAGTGGAACACAAAAGATGAGTCTGCAGAAAAGCACCTCATGCCCACTGTGAAGTGTGGGGGAGGATCGGTGATGCTGTGGGGCTGTTTCTCTTCCAGAGGCCCTGGGAACCTTGTTAGGGTGCATGGCATCATGAATGCTTTGAAATACCAGAACATTTTAAAGCAAAATCTGGTGGCCTCTGCCCGAAAGCTGAAGATGGGTCGTCACTGGGTCTTTCAGCAAGATAATGACCCAAAACATGTGGCCAAATCTACACAGAAATGGTTCACCACACACAGAATCAAGCTCCTCCCATGGCCATCTCAGTCCCCAGACCTCAACCCCATTGAAAACCTGTGGAGGAAAGTGCAGAGGAGCAAAGAGGAATGGTCGAAGATCCCTCTTTCTGTGTTCTCTAATCTTGTAACACATTATAGGAGAAGATTAAGTGCTGTTTTGTTGACAAAAGGGGATTGTACAAAGTATTAAATTTCAGGGGTGCTAATCATTGTGGCACCCATGATTTGATGTAAAATAATTATTTCTTAATGTGGGATTTTTTTCCCCACTGAATAAATGCACTTGAAATAAAGGTTGGAATTTCCTCTTTTTTTCCCCATTGTGGTCCTGCATTATTTAGAACAAAACTGATTTTTTTAGAAGCTAAAGAACACATTTTAACCAGGGGTGCCAATAATTATGGAGGGCACTGTATATACAGAGGTGGGTAGTAATGAGTTACAATTACTCCTCTACATTTGCTTAAGTAACATACTTTTTACTTTAATTCTTAGTGAAGAAGTAAATTACTGAAGATATAGATATTCTTTATTTTTGCCAGAGAAATGCAGCCTACCACATGACTGTGTTTCACCAATCAGACGTAGCAGCAATAATCACATGACTCCGTTTGACCAATCAGCCGCAGTAACAATAACCACCTGTAGTCACATGACCACACACAAACTTGCTGCATAGCAAGAAAAAAATCTTCAGCCCTAATAGACAATGAATGAAAATATAAAAATGGCAGAGGCATCTGTCTCCAATGCTACAACAGAAGAGGATGAACACCCCTGGCCACATATACAAAGCATGTTTTGCTAACACACAATGCAAAAGTACAGCTTCTTATTGCGGTGTCTTCTCTGTCTGTCAAAACAGACAGACACTTATAAAAAGCATATACAAACTCGTCATCTAAACTGAGGAAACATGTCGCGGTTAGTTTAGCTGTTTCATTTAATGTTGCAATGTTAGCATATATAATTAGCAAATAATCCAAGGGTTAAAAATATATCTTTTATTTTTTACATTTGTTCTGCTGGACACAGTTTATGGTTGAGTGAGACTCTTGTACTTATGTTCTAATGTTATTTTTTACCTGCTGAGCCATTTGGAGGACAACTGAATATACAGTATATCTTACACTGGAAATAGTTTAAACTGTTCAAACATACACATGCTATCTACAGTAGGTATTTATTTCAAAAGCTTTATATTGTGATAAAAAGTTGTTTTTTTATCACAGAAATTGGTGCTTCTGGTTTCTTAATTTGCTATTTTGTAAAGATATTTATTATTATTAATTTATTTGATTTCATTAATTGCATTAATTTTATTATTTGGAAATGTCAGCATTTGTGCATTATTTTATCACTTTGTCTGTGTCATGCACACTCGTAATACGACCGGCACTAGGACCCCGAAGTAATACGGTCGTGTTTCAGGAAGCATAAAAGGAAACAAGATGGCGCTTCACATTGCTCAGTCATTGAGTTTTGCCCATGCTATTGCCAACGCTTCGCTCATCTAAACGTGAGTACTCACTTTCTTGGGTTATCGCTTCCGATTGGGTGTGTGTATTTAGAACACGGATTTATTTGTGTAAACTCTTGCTCTCGCTTCGGGAGAGTTCTAATAATAACCAGCGTGGTTATCCTGCCAGCTCGCGCTACTTCCGCGTTTGGGTTTACCATCCACGCTACAGGCCTAACTGCTAGTCTTCTGATTCATCTCCGGTTAGTTCGTGACAGAATGACTGAGCCTTCAGCAGTAAACCCAGCGTAGTTTGCTCACCTCTGCGATGTGGTTGGCCAGCATGCTAAGGTGATCGATCAGCTCCGTGGTGAAGTCGCATCTCTCCGCAAGGAGCTCCAAGACAGCTCCCTGTACCCTGCCACCCCACACAACAGCACTACCTCGTACCACACCCTTCGTCTCCCACGCTCCAGTTCCAGAAGTCCACTCCTCATTCACTGCAGCACCCACCAGAACTGTCGGTACTCCACCTCCCGCCGTGGTTGACACAGGAGCCGGGAAACCCATGCAATTAGGGCGCGCCTCCTTAACCGCTGCAGAACGGGAACGCCGTTTTAGAGAGGGGCTCTGCGCTTATTGTGGATCCGCTGCACACCATCGAGCCATCTGTCCCCTGCGGCCGGGAAACGCGCAGCCCCGGTGAGAAATGAGAGTAGCTCACCGTGTCCCATCTCCCTCTCCACCACCCTGACTAACGATTTAAAGTAAATCTCACGGTAAAAGTACACCTCCAGTTTGGCCACAAACGGGTCGGAAGTACTGCGTTCGTCGACTCCGGGGCAGCAGGTAACTTCATTGACTCTTCATACGCCAAAAAACTGGGGGTAAAAATCGAGGCGTTATCCCAGCCCGTAACCATTACACCATCATGTATACGGGAATCGGTGAAACTTTCTAGGAGTCCTCACAGCTAGCAGTGAGAGGTGATGGCTGTGAGGTGTGAAGGCCCTTTTGTATGTTAATTACAACGAGGTGCTGTCCTTCTTATCATAGCCGGGTGGGGGGATTGGCCATGGTGTGCCTTTGTCTCTTTAGCTTGAGAGTTTGAAAGAGAAGCAAGCTGCACACACTGCTCTTCTCAAAAAGGCTATCAAGTGTCTTGATACATTTGAGCGCAAGTTTGATGAGTGAAGACCACAGGAAGAGTCAAGCCATGTGCATAGAAGAGCTAAGAGGGCGCATAACATGGACATTGCGGTAAGGTGATCTTCATGTTCAATTATTACCTTAGTAATGCAGTAAATTACACCCTGCCAAGTTAGCCTAAGCACTTGGCTGCACATCTACTTTTTGTTACTTGCATTGTGTAGGTTTCCAGCTTATTTAACAGTTTGTCAGAATTATACGATGTTGTTTAAAAATGTATGTATTAAAGCATTTTTAATTCAACATTACAGGAAGCTGTAAGAAGCCTCAATAATTCAGAAAACAACCCACATAAATATGATCCACAAACTGGGTAAGAATGCTATGTATATATACTCATTTTAATGAGTAATATACTCATTTTAAATGTAAGAAGAATAAGAATAAGTTTCAAACAGTGATGACATATCTGCATGTCCCTTTATTTTTTTCCCTCTAATAATTAGAATTGTTTCTGTCACTGATTTTTCTATATATATATATATTTTTTTTATCCAGTATGTTACAGGACTTACTATGAGACATTTCAGAGAGACGGATAATCCGAATGGTCACAAAAGAGCGCAGAAAGACTTCTAAAGAGATCCAAGGTGAACTTCATGCTCAAGGAACATCAGTGTCAGATCGCACCATCCGTCGTTGTTTGAGCCAAAGTGGACTACATGGGAGATGACCAAGGAGGACACCATTGTTGAAAACAAATCATAAAAAAGCCAGACTGGAATATGCCAAACTACATGTTGACAAGCCACAAAGCTTCTGGGAGAATGTCCTATGGACAGATGAGACAAAAATGGAACTTTTTGCCAAGGCACATCAGCTCTATGATCACAGATGGAAAAATTAAGCATATCAAGAAAAGAACACTGTCCCTACTGTGAAACATGGAGGAGGCTCTGTTATGTTCTGGGGCTGCTTTGCTGCATCTGGCACAGGGTGTCTTGAATCTGTGCAGGGTACAATGAAATCTCAAGACTATCAAGGGATTCTAGAGAGAAATGTGCTGGCCAGTGTCCGAAAGCTGGGTCTCAGTCGCAGGTCATGGGTCTTGCAACAGGACAATGACCCAAAACACACAGCTAAAAACACCCAAGAATGGCTAAGAGGAAAACATTGGACTATTCTAAAGTGGCCTTCTATGAGCCCTGACCTCAATCCTATTGAGCATCTTTGGAAGGAGCTGAAACATGCTGTCTGGAAAAGGCACCCTTCAAACCGGAAACAACTGGAGCAGCTTCGTCTCCTGCAGAGACGTGCAGAAGTCTCATTGACAGTTACAGGAATCGATTGATTGCAGTGATTGCCTCAAAAGGTTGTGCAACAAACTATTAAGTTAGGGGTACCATCATTTTTGTCCAGGCCTGTTCCATGAGTTCATTTTTTAAAATAATTCTGTTGAAGCATGGTTGAAAAGCAATGTCTGACTCTCATTGGTTAACATTCATAGAATTCTTATTTATTATTGCTTTTGTCAGATTAAAGTTATTTCTGTGACCATTGTGAGTTTTTCTTTCATTGACCGAAGGGTACCAACAATTTTGTCCACGTGTGTATAGTAGTATTGGGGGGGGGGGGGGGGGGGGGGGGAATAGGGTTTATCTACATACCTGCCCAATAACCAATCAAGTCACTAAGTTATGAGGGCTTGGGTTGGGCTAAATAAAAATGAGCTGAGTAATGTTCCAATAGATGTCAGGGTTTTGGGAGTGTTTTTTTTAAACATTTTTTTAACAACCAATCAAAGTAGAGATAAATAAACCAATAGGGAAGAGCAGAGTTGCAAAGGTATAAAATGCAAATGGCGCTTGAGGTGTGAAGGTCTTCTGACAAAATCCTTGAGTTGATTATTTGCCATGGCAACAAATGGCTGTGCCATGGAAGGATTCCTCAGCGAGATACATCCGAATTGGTATCAATTCGGAAGTATCCTAGCTTGGTGGAATTTGATGTATACGGTCAGTGGTACTTGTAGATACTTCCGAAAATCAGTGGTGTATACGGGAGTTTCCTAGTACAGATAAACCTCTTTTCATGCAGTGTCACCTGCCGCCGCGGGGTTCTTCTTCGTGAAAAAAATGCTATGGTAGTCTACGTCCCTGTGTCGATTACCTGGGGCTCAATTACATCACCATAAAAAAACGCTACCTGCTGCCTCTTACCAACTCTGCCCTGGACGCCCTCTCTGGTGCCACCATCTTCACTAAGTTGGACCTCCGGAGCGCCTACAACTTGGTGCGCATCAGAGAGGGCGATGAGTGGAAGACGGCCTTCATCACCCCTACAGGACACTACGAGAGTCTGGTCATCCCCTTTGGTCTCTGCAACGCACCTGCCGCTTTTCAGCAATTCATCAGTGACGTCCTCAGAGACATGTTAGGCCGCTGGGTGTTTGTCTACCTCGACGACATCCTCATCTACTCCCGAACCGTCAACGAACATATCCAGCACGTCAGAGCGGTTCTAAAGAGATTGCTCGCCCACCAGCTGTACTGTAAGTTGGAGAAGTGCGCTTTTCACGAGCGCTCCACCACGTCCTGGGTTTTGTCATCTCGCCCCAGGGTATGGCCATGGACCCGCAGAAACTGGAAGTTGTGTGTCATTGGCCCCTACCCAAGACTCTTAAACAACTCCAGCGATTTCCCGGGTTTGCCAATTTCTATCGCCGCTTTATCCGGGACTACAGTATCGTTGAAGCTCCACTAACCGCTTTGACCCGCCCATCATCTCACCCCTTCAACCTCACCTCAACTGCCATCTCTGCCTTCCATGAGCTCTGTCGCCGCTTCACCACTGCTCCCATCCTCCTTCACCCGGATGCTGACAAACCATTCGTTGTGGAGGTGGACGCTTCGGATGTGGGCGCCGGGGCTGTTCTCTTCCAGCGAGGTCCAGACCAAAAACTGCACCCCTGCAGTTTTTTCTCCAAGAAATTTGACGCCACTCAGCAGCGATACGGAGTAGGGGGCCGCGAGCTGCTGGCCATAAAGTGGGCCTTGGAGGAATGGTGACACTGGCTCCAGGGCTCCAGAGAGCCGTTCATCGTCTGTACCAACCATCAAAACCTCATCACTATCCGCACCTTAAAACAACTCAACCCCAGACAGGCGCGGTGGGCACTGTTTTTTTGAGAACTATAATTTCCACCTGTCATACAGCACGAGGAAGACGCCCCCCGGGCGGACCCTGCGCCTGTCCTGCCACCCACCAAGATGCCCGCACCGCTCAGTTGGAACCTGGAAACGAGGGTCCGCCAGGCACAAGCTACGGAGACCAAGCCGGCAGGTGTGCCGTCTGGCCGACTCTATGTACCCAACGCCATCAGGGCCGAAGTACTCCAGTGGGGACACTCCTCCCCACTTTCTGGACACCCCGGAAAGCGGCGCAGACTACTTTTCGTCCAACGTGCCTTCTGGGGGCCCAATATGAGGAAGGACGTAGACGAGTTCATCCAGGCGTGCCCAGTGTGTGCCAGGTCCAAGGACAGCAACCGACCATCGCCAGGGGAACTTCAACCACTCCCGCGTTCGGCGTTCAACCACTTCGGCGTTCCCCGCCGACCCTGGAAACACATTGCCGTTGACTTCATCACGGGCCTGCCGGTTTCCGAAGGAAGAGACACCGTCCCCACCATCGTCGACCGGTTCTCCAAAGCTGTTCACCTGGTGGCCCTCTCCGGTCTCCCGTCAGCTAAAAGGACAGCTGAGCTGATATTAGAGAACGTAGTCCGCCTGCATGGGTTCCCAAGGGACATCGTCTCGGTTCTGGAAGGCCTTCTGCCGTCTGATCAATTCTACCTGCAATCTGTCCTCCGGTTACCATGCACAGACTAACGGTCAGACGGAGCGAACCAACCAACAACTGGAGCGCTACCTGAGATGCTTCATTGCTGATCGCCAGTGCTCCTGGGCCCACTACCTCATTTGGACTTAGCTGTCTCACAACCTCCACACGTCTTCTGTCACCAACCTAAGCCCATTTGAGGTATGCTATGGCTTCCAACCTCCGATGTTCGACCATCAAGAACCGGAGGTGGAAGTACCGTCGGCCCAACAGTTGGTTCGCCGGTGTCGACGGTTATGGAGACAAGCAAATGACGCCATTCAACAGGCTAACCGCCGTTACACTCTACAGCATCGCCGTCGACACCCACCGGGACGAATGTACCAAGTAGGTGATAAGGTATGGCTATCAACAAAAAACCTACACCTGCAGACTGAATCAAGAAAGTTGTCACCAAGATTCATCGGACCATACCGCATCAACCTCTGGATTAACCCTGTCACCTACCGGCTCCAGCTGCCTGCGGCGCTCCAGATCCATCCGGTATTCCACACCTCCCAGCTCAAACCCTTCATCACTTCAACAATAGTTACTCAGTGCTTTAGTAGTCTTTTCACCAAATAATACTTTTTAATAATACTCTTACTTGAGATAATATTTTGTTTGACTACTTTTAACTTCTACTTGAGCAATATTTTTCTGAATTACAGCTACTCTTACTTTGGCTACTCTACCCACCTCTGCATACATTATATGCATAAACACACATTTATATATGAAAAATTTTACTGCAAAAAAGTTACATGCTTTAAACTCTTATTAGCAATTATTTCGCTTCATTTGCGTGCCACGATCCACATCATGCTAACCATTTTGATAGACAGTTAAGCAGAGAGATAGCCCTTCAACTCTCTATGGATATGCAATCACTTGAGACAAATGCAGTATGTGAAAGTAGTTACTGTAGATTAGGTAAGGACTTTATTTATTACATATACTGTACAGTGAAATACTTTTCTTCGCATATCCCTGCTTTTTACAAATTTGGAAGCATACGGGTTTAAGACCTTGGTCAGGAGCACAATAGCTGAAATTTGGTGGCGTTTCAATCAAGAACTCAAAGCTAGTACTGCACCCTGCTGAACCTGTTGCATTTGCTACGGTTGGTGGATTGATTCCTACCCAGACTGTTATACAGTATGTAAATGTATAAACAATAAACTGTCAATCTCTCTTGTCTCAGCTAGTCAGCTAATTAGGTTTCTTAGTTAGCAAGTTAGGTTTGTTACCTTATGTTGTTAATTTATGTTGTATTTGGCACTTTGGTCCTGGAGGAACGTCGTTTTGTTTCACTGTGTGCTAAACTGTATATGGTTGAAATGACAATAACAGCCTACTTGAACTTGAACTACTATGACAACGCCCTGTTGACAACTAGCATAGAGAAGCTGAAACTAGTATCAGTTGGCGTATCAGGCCAATGTTGCTGTAAATGGAACGTTTAGTATGGTTTTAGAGTTTCTTGTGATTTTCAGCAATCTTTGTAATTCAAAAGGCTTTGTGCAAAACACAACTCTAAACCTTTTGTTCTTATTCGAATTTGCTATCAGTGACTCACTACAAAAACAAAATGAATGTATGACCCTCATCCAACATATTATTCTCACTAAATTTAATATATACAGGGCCACAAAGACAACTTCAGGCTGATTTATCCTTTTTGGCAGAACTGTAGGTGATGGAGTTATTGTTTTGCAAAATCATTTTAAATTCACACTGGAAAAAAAAAAATTATATATATATATATATATATATATATATATATAGCTCAGTATATATATATATATATATACTCAGTAATCAATTAATTATATGGAATAAAAGATAACAGACATGCAGGGTGGTTATTACAAAATAATAAGCAAAGGTATAATGTGATGTGGCCCAACACAAAGCTTATTTCATGGAACTGTTTACTTCCTGTTAACCTCTAATCAAAATTGATTATTTCCCCATATAAGCATGCACCAAAGTGTTTTTTTTTTGTTTGTTCCCCTCATAAGCTTCAGCAAGTATTAAATCATTAGATTATTTATAAATGCTAATATGATAAGAATGACACCACACATGTTTCTCCATTTATAGAGAATTTCAGCTTGGTCAAAAGTAGTTCTACATCAGGAATTTGGAACTGTAGTTCTTCCTGTGTAGTGATTCATAAAACCCTGTGTACTGTATATTAAAGTCATAATAAATTGTTTAACGTTTATGTACGTGCATACAGTAAGTTGCATCATAAAATATTGGCAACATAAAAAAAGGGCATAATAAAATATTGGCATTTAAGGCTGATTTTTGTTAAACCCACAGGACATAATAATCTTAAATTATAAATAAACATTGCTTAATGGTACTGTACATGTGCACCAAATATAGAGCACATACTGGATATCTCCCACCTCCCCATGTCTTGTCTCACTGCCTGAGACAGGCTATTTTTAGCTTTACACCGGTGCAGTTTGGGGACATACAGTATGGGGCTATATATAAAACCGCTATGAGTGCTTCGCTCTGATTTTGCATGGAATTTATCAGAATGTCCTGATACGCATCAGAACATAACATAATGAAACATAAAATAATTAAATTATGTCCTTCTTTGTTTCATTTAACACATAATCTTTGTAATTAAATGTGCATTATATAATATTAATGTAAATTATACAATGATCCACTTCTTATAGGTTTCTGAATTTCAGGTGTTCAGTGACTTAAGTACTGTATGTTAAGTACAGTAAGTAACCAATACGTGTCTGGATGTGCTCTGTTGTACGAAAATAATTAACGATGGGTCGGTGGAATGTGTATCAGACACCCTAAACTTGATTACTTTCATATAAAGGCATGTTGCAATGTGTCTTATACTAAAATAATTTGCCACTTATTTTAAAAGTGATACCTGTCTTTAAGAACCTCAGTCCAAGAGACTCCTTTCATATGTAATTATTTGCTATGCTTACAGAGGATGCATGATTTATGTAGAGATTGTGTACCACACAAAGTCAAAGTGTCCACTGTCCATCCATCCTTCATCTATACTGCTTATTCTGTGTATGGTCTCGTGAGCTTATCTCAAGGACATGGAGGCATAAGGTTTGGTACATCCTGGATGGAGTCAAAGGACACACACACACACACACACACCCACACACTCAGTCTTACAATAAAACCAATTTGGAAATGCCAGTCAGTCTACACCACTGTGGACTGTGTGAGGAAACCGGAGTACCTGAAGGAAACCCGCCAAGCATGAGAGGAACATGCAAACTCCACACACAGATCTGAGGAGGATTTAACGCCCAACCCTGGAGTAGGACCACTAAGCCAATACTCATTTAAAGCATTAACCACTAAGCCACCATGTGTGCAGTGTATCAGTCATTACTATGGACACAAACTCATACAAGTAAAATCACAATTGCTGCTGGAATTACAGTCGAACTTTTTTGTTATCTAGTATCTACAGTGACTATATCAACACTATAAATTGTGTCACGTGATTGTTTAAAACAACAAATCAAGGAAATGGTTTCGTGAGCAGCTTCGACTGGCTGTAAAGCATCTCTGAAAAAGAAACCCGTTCTAAACGTGCAGTGCCTTTTAGGATTAATATTCAACCACATTCTCCATTTCCTAATGCTGACAGCCAATACTCATTTGCGTGATGCATTGTGCGCGCTTTCCGCTGCTCTTCATCACCATTCGGATCCACTGGCGAGATTAATTTGTTTACCAAGCTGGTGTAGTGAATTAAGAAGAACAATGCTGTGTGAGGACGCAGTGTAATTGTGCGGCGTAGGAAAAATATTCCTCCTCCGTTCCATATTTCACTTCAGGTTAAGTAGAACAACAAGAGATACAGCATGCAAGATATTAAGACAACCAAGATTAAAGAATTTTTTCCTCTATAGACGGGTATTTGGATGGATTTGCTTTTGCTTTTGCAGGGTGTAGGATGGTGTGGCATAATTTATAGATAATGTAGTTGACCTGTGCTTTTTGAAAAAGCCAGAAATTACTTTTGACTTCCTGACTAATGTATGTATTTCTTGGTGTTTCAGAAGGGTCATATGTCCTGCATCAAGAAAAAGAAAAACAACTTAGGATATTGCTGAACTACTTAAATGGGGTTAAGAACTGAAAAACGCATTATAAAAACTTTGACGATTTAAAATGTGGTCACAAAAACATCATGAATGAGTCTGATTGGAGATCACGTAAGCATTTCATAATACAGTAATTCAATCATACAGTAAAAACAGTCCTGGCTATGTTAAATAGTGAAAGGAAGAACGTTTCCACATGCACAATTCAAAGGGATTGGGAATAAACAGCTGTGTATCCTTAAGAAAACCACTGATCATTGGGGCTAATCATAAAAAAGGCTTCGGTTTGGTAGGGAGGATAAAGAGCAGACTGTGAAGTACAGTATTGGCAATAGGTCATTTGGTCTGATGAGTCCAGATTTACCCTGTTCCAGAGTGATAGGTGCGTCAGGATACGAATAGCGGCAGATGAAGTGATGCTTACTGTACAAGCCTATGGGGTCAGTGTTATGATCTGGGGTTGCCATCTGAGGTTTTCTTCACTGTTGGCACGGGAATATTCCAAGGTGAGAATGCCAGGACACATCTGGATCAAATGGTGAAAGAGCATGGAGCATGAGACATTGTTTTCACACATGGATTGGCCATGTGTGAAAAGGACCTTAACGCATTTAGAAGCTTTGGGATGTGATGGAGAAGGCTTTACACAGCGGTCTGACTCTTTCATCATCAATAGAGAAATGAATTCGACTCTGGACTGAAACAAATGTTGACAGTGCCACGTCATGAAAACGATGCCATGGCAGTGAAAGTATAGGAAGAGACAATGAAATATTAGATAAATATATATTGAAAAATGTCGGGAAATTAAATATATATAATATATATACTAAGAAAGGCCTTAACACATGGAATAAAATATTAGAATTTTTCGGGACAATATATATATATATATATATATATATATATATATATATATATATATGTAAGAAAGGACCTTAACACATGGAATAAAATATAAAAAAAAAGATTTTGGACTTTTTTTATATAAATGTCCGAAAAATTCAAATATTTTATTCCATGTGTTAAGGTCCTATCTTACATATATACGAAAGACAAAGACAGATTGCACACATTTTGTGTGTGTGTGCGCATGCCTGCGCGTGTGTGTATCAGCATGGCAATAACTCTTTTTCTCCTGCCGTTACTGTTAGATTTATGGACTTGGTGATGAGCCCATGGATGACGGTTTATTAAACAGATGGTTTATTAAAAGTCTGAGCCAAGAGCGACAATACTCTGCAAGATTTGAAGATTATACACTGCTAAGATCCTGGTGCACAGCATGTTCTGGTGTATATCATGTTTTCTAGTGGGTCTATAATATCAGCTGATATTACCATTCCACAATTTTAGGAGTGTCTGCTGAAATCGTGCTGATAAAGCAACAATATTGCCTACATGGGGAAACCAAACGGATAATTGGGACCCAAATAACACTAGGAGGTGCTAATCGAGCAGGTCATCATATGGTGTGGAAGGCCACTCTTTCTGCTCTGCAGATTTAAATAAAAAATTTGTGGCAGCAGTTGCAAACCTCATGAAATCAAACAAATTTCGAGACAAAGAACGAAATATATCCACAATGTAATGCAATTGATCTGCATTTTACAGCTCCTATATTTGTTCATGTCATAAAAACAGTCACGTCCAGAGATCGTGATACACAGTGCTTTGAGAAATTAAAAATGACTTATTTAGACTGGGAACGAGGCAAATGTTCAGACATATCCCTTTAAGTACAAGGGGCGTTCAAATCAAACTGGGACTTTTGATTGTGCAGAATAACAGAACATAATTCTGTTCTAAAGTTTGTTCTAAAAACTACCTTTATTTTTCACGTCCGAAATTCAGTGAAAGTTCATGGGAACATGCAGTGGGTTTTCAAGCCACCTCGACGGCATCGTCATTCACAGACGTACGCCCTTCTTTAAAACGTTTACACAATTTAGATGTTTTATTGCAGCTAGTAGACTCATCACCATACTGTGCTTGAAGTCTTTTGTAAATGTAAATCGGTTTTATGCCTTCGTTAAGCCTCAGTCTACGGTAGGTATTTGGTCTGTATCTATCACGTGACTGAGACAGGCTGCCGCTGATGTGTGTAGTTCCATCTGTGAAAACAGGCATGCATTTCAATTTAATTATGAGATGCAAAAAAAAGAAGACAAATGAATTGCAATGATGCCAACATTTGTGAGGCAATGAACATCTTACACACACTACAGTACCAAATTCTCCAGCGAGATCGCTCAGTGGACACCAAATGACTGAACACTCGTGCAAATTGACAGCGAAAGTCATTCTGTCATGTAGTACCTGGTATAATATCAAATCCTTAAGCAGATTCATACCAAGGTGAAGATAAATATAATGTAGTGAAGGAGTTACTGTTCTCTAAAAACACTGGCAGCATTTCCTTTACTACTGATTGCCGGGCATGGGCTTAACAACTCGTTTTATTGACTATAAAAGAATCCAGGTGGTGCCGAGTGTGTAAGGCACAGTGTGTAATTCCGTAGAGGAGAGTACACAGTTAAGACATTCCAAGCTGCACACTCGGGATGTAACTGAGTATGAAGACGTTATTCAGAATCAGTAGATAATGAGTTCGATATAGATCTAACTTCAGGTACAAATAGGAGGTGTATTGTTTGTTTGCCAGAAATGATCAGGTCATCTGCTTGAGAGGAGAGGTGTGCAGCAGAACTCCTATCCCAAGCGACACTGCTGTTGGAACTGGTACCCCAAGTGACACAAGAAAGAGGTTATTATTTTACTATGGGCGAGAGCAAAGGGTCAGATGTTACACAAAAACAATGTTCATAAGTACATCACAATGGGTGATATAAAGACACTGTTCTTTTTTTTTTTTAGTGCAATTAAAAAACAAGGCTTAACGTAAGGCTTCAGTTAAGATCAAATATGTCCTTGAGCAGTGTAGCTGAGGCTGAAAAACTGTCAGAAGCCAGGCTTTATTCTGAAACTGCTGGCATTTCTATCTTTGCTTTTCCCCAGTGCTCATGGAGTCACACACTGGTATGTTATTAGAAAGGAAGGAAGGAAGGAAGGAAGGAAGGAAAGGGAAAATGAAGAAAAGCAGGAGGGAAGGAGAAAAGAAATGAAGGAAGGAAGGGAGGGAGGAAGATGAAAAGGAAGGAAAGAAAGAAGGAAGGAAGGGGAATTTTGGGATAGGGGAAATAAAGACCAGGAAACAAAAAGAAAGTGTTCACAAAGGAACATAATTAATTAATTATGAAGGAAGGAGAGGGAGCCAAAGCAAAACATGAGCACAAAAAGAAATTGAAGAAAAACATAATAGGCTACAATGATATAATGGTACAGTAAGTAAGGAAGGAAGGAAAGAAAGAAAATAAGCTTTGAAGGAAAGAAGGAAGATGAGAGAGAAGAATGAGAAGAGGGAAAGAAAGGAAGAAGAAGACTCAAAAATAATGTACGTAGGCATTTTAAATGATGGTGCACCATAGACAAACAAAAAAAAAGTTTTAAAAAAAAGTATAAAAAATTTAAGGTTGGAAGAATGGAAAGAGAGGCAACAAAAACAGAGAGTGAGACAGAGGGAAATAAAAATAAAGATATTAATAAGCTCAAAACACATGAAGAGAAAATCGAGATAATTAAATAATTGTACAGTACAAAGAAAAACAATCTAAAAATGAAGGCAAAGGAAAAAAAGAAAGAAACCCTTCGACACATGTTGAGAATTCAGATATTTGTAACACTGAACAGAATAGGGAAAGTGACACTGCACACACTGCAGAGATCTATACTCTTATGCACAATGGACACCTGTCAAACTTGAAACTGCTAAAAGGAAAGTCGCATCACACCTCGCCCAAGTGCACAGCCCATTTAAGAGCCTCACGCTTGAAATCCTGCATTCCCACGCAGCCATCATGCATCATGCACACAGTTGGAGAGCTGACACATCTTCTTCATTCAGACGGGTCACGCACCAGGAGGATCCACGCAATGAGAGAAACAATATTCGATAGCCTTGAGGACATTTTCCCAGATGACTGAGAGAAATGAGGTGGTATTAAGATGACTTGCTGACCCAGGCTGAAGCCTGAGAAAGCGACAGTGGAGATATCGCCAGTGAAACCATTTACACCAACTGCAGAAGATAAAAGGCCGGGGATAAAGGCAGAGCGTCAGAGTGTCCTGGGAACCCAACTGTGAAACAGATGCACCTGAAAAGCCACACTGCTGCGTCAGAGCGGCTGGAATAGACAGGAAGACAGGCAACCCTTCTGAGTGCTGGTGACATCCCACTGTCCAGGATCCATCTCCCAATTGCCATGTATTTAACCCTGAAGGGAACATTTACCATTAAAACGGGAGTGAAGCTTTGCTGAACAGTGTTGTCTGTTCATCAGCATGATGACGTACAGGAAATGTGCCTCAATTAGCATCACAGGATATTGGATTTTAATACCACAGGATTTTTTTAAAAAAACCTTTTTTACTTACAAGGGGTGTCCGGATCACAAGGGATCACCAGAGACGATTTCATAATGCAACATGTTAACTTCTATTGTATGTGTGCTTGTGATCTGCATGTTAATGCAAACGCAAATAAACAGAATACTGGATTCATACTACAGCTTGCACTTGGTTTACAATGTTAGCATTTGTTGCTGTGTTTTTTTTTTTTTTTTTTTTTGGCTAGCATGTGGTTCCTCTGAGATGTGTGAAGCCAGCCAACTGTAGCGTTCAAACTGCTGCTTATGCTGCATCACTGGGCAGCGTTCCACTCTCAGAGGCAAGTGCTTTCTGCCCTTTTCTACTTTCATGAGCTGAAAAGCACAAATGTTTGGCTAGTCGAGCTGTGAATCATATTCTGTGCGTCTATTAAATTCAATCTGCTTTTGTTTTGTTTTTTTTACTTTCAATTTGATCTGATTAACTAGCATATAAGTTACAGACTTCTGCTTTCTACCCCATTAGAAATAGGGGCTTAGTGGGTAGCATTGTTGCCTTGCATCACCAGAGTCCGGGTCTGATTCCCACCTCGGGTCTGTGTCCATGCATGTTCTCCCCATGCTTGGTTGTTTCCCTTAACCAGTCTAAATAGATACAGATTAGGCTGAAGTTCATGAGTTGCCCAGAGAGCGTGTGAGTGTATTGTTTTAGGCTAACTAATTAAATACAATTCTTCGTTGTACTTGGTCTGGCTTTTACAAAAAGTCCTTCAATGCGCCATCTGGCGGATATTCAACACATTTATTTAAATTCCCGAATGTTGCTTGTGAGAGTTCGCGGCATGGCGCGCGACGAATTGCGGAATTTCGAGGGAAAAAAAACGTGCATTCTTAATGGCCACATCTATATGTGAATTGGCACCTCGTTCAGGGTATAGCTTGCCCAATTGCCTAAGTCTCCAGGGATAGGTTCCAATCACCCCGTGACCCTGTTTAAAGGAAAAAACGGTATAGATGATGTTCTATGAACATTTCTCCAGGGTTTAAAAGTGTCAAAAATGACTAAAGGTATTTAATAATAATTGAAATGCTGTGTAACTTGTGTTGTTGATTGTTTAAATGTCATATCTTATCCAAAGTGCTAACTCAAATGCAAAGAAAACAATATTGCATTTTACAAGCACTGGTGGCCAATTCGAAACCATTTAACAGTTGTCCAGTTACACTAAGTCCCCTACATATGAACATTCGAGTTACGAAGTTTAGAATATACAAACATGCAATCGCACATGTTGAATCAAGGAAGTTAGATCACATGTAACAAAAGTTAGATCACAGGCAATAACAATGAAGACTAAAGTGAAAATTATTTATGGCAGCAATGATAAAATACATTTCATGGAAGATATTTTTCGTTCTTTATACATGAATTGTTTAACCACAACGGCACAATTCTAAGGAACAAGGAGAAGATCATGGAACATGTTGTGCTAGCATCCTAGTACCTAGACAATGTTTGTTGGACTTACGAACAAACTGGATTTACGAACAAGCTCTCGGAATGGAACTCGCTCATATGATGGGGAATTATTGAACCTGTTTTAGAGTAAATTGACTCTGAATCAAGAACTGATTCAATGATGAATCAAATCAACCTTCAAAACAAAAGATTTGATTTATTTTTCTATTGAATCACACAGCTCTGTTGGCTAATGTCACTGACAGAACAGAGAGAGAGAGAGAGAGAAAGATAGAAAAAGATAGAGAGGGAAAATGGCATCCCTCTCACAGAAAACAGAGCATTTTGCTTTTTTTTTTGGCTGCCAGCCATAGATGGATGTGGCATCATCTGGAATCAAACTTGCAATCTCCTGCTGATAGGGTGAACGCTCTTCTGTTTGCATGCAGAAGCTCCTGAATCAGCTTCTGCTTGGTGGAAAAGATGACTAGACAACTACTAAAAATTAACAACCGTGCAATCATTAAACTCTAGTAATAAATGTGATGCGTGTATCAGACTACCAATACGCAGACGCCTCCATATCACTTCTACATAATCCATTCGGTGAAGGTTCACTTTCCAATCATGGAATCTTTCCTTCCTTGTAAATTACACCAGAATCCTAAGGGGATATCTTTTTTTGTATTTTTTTTATTTAACTGCTTGATGTTTGTTCCCCCTTGCCCCAGACTTTAACTCGTTTTAACTCGCAGGGATGTCAAAGTCATATCCTGGAGGACCAGAATCCTAGAGAGTTTTGTGTTTACGTCTTCTAACACGCCAAAGTCATCTCAGGAGGGCCTTGGGAATTAGTTAATGAGTTGAATCAGGTGTGGTAAATGGGGTAGAAAGCAGAACCCTGCAGAGAGGCGGTCTTCCAGGAAACGAGTCTGACATCCAAGGTTTGCAGTGTCTGTAGCTTATGTGCGATTATCACTGTCGAGATTTTATACCACAGTGCTGCTGAATCTGCCATTTTGTTCGGTCATTCCGAAGCTGTCGATTAATTTTTTATACCCACAGCTCTGACTTTACTTCTGGATGCAGGGCAAATAACAGGTTTATATTAACGTGTTCGTACAAATGCATGATGATAGATTTCTATAGTAATAACCTACTCAATTAAATACATTCTTTTAAAAATGTGTGTGTTTTTTTTTAGCTTAACTCACTTTAACAGGATTTTTAACAATTTATGAAAGATGTCTCTAGCGTCAGTATTCTTTCAGACAATTAAACCCTTACAAAAAGAAAATATTTTTCTCTATACATTACCTGTCAATATATTAAACGATTTAGTGTTTTGATCTACTGGTAAATAGAAAATATTTTAATGTTAATATTTCATGTACTACACTGCTAACTGATACTAATGAATAATTAACAGAAGAAAAAAGATATTAATCTTCAAAAAAAATATTCATAATATACAGAATAATATATTGTATTAAATATTACATAATATTGAAAAACGCAGAAGGAATTGCTGCTTTTCAGATATTGAGAAATAGATAAAAATATATTCAAATAGATATCTTAATGTATGTAATTATATATTCAACAATATACTTCATATATATAAAATAAATATAAGCACCAGTTTCCTACATATGGAAATGCAGTATTTAATATATTGCATTATATTATACAGTATATTACCATATTTGTGAGGGTAAATAGAAAGAGTATAGGCTGATGAGAGAAGAAAAGCTGTTCATGGCTGCTAAACGCGACCACGTATAAACTGAAAAATTCAGTAATTAGATGAAATCAAACCAATAATCATATGACTGGTGGAAAATGAATGAAACACTTTGTGGTGTGCTGTTACTAGAAAATGCTCGAATTTAGGGAAGTAACAACTACTATAGGGGTCCAACGGATCACAAAACTCACGGTTTTGGATCGCATCACAGGTTTTTTGGCATAGTGCAGATCATTTTACGGATCAGCAATAAAAGATGAGACATATAAGTTTTCAGTTACTTTTATTACTTAAAGAACACTTAAAGCAAGTGAACCTTTGCCTATGGTCTTAAATAAAAGCAATATTCACAAAGTTTAAATAAAATCCTAAAACTACAGTAAATACCCAATACTCAGTTTCCAAATTAAAATTGTGTGTGTGTGTGTGTGTGTGTGTGTGTGTGTGTGTGTGTGTGTGTGTGCGTGCGTGCGTGCGTGCGTGCGTGTGTGTGTTTACCTTATTTGATTATATAAATAGGAAGGTTTTTTTTCATTAATTTCTGTTCAAAGTTTTTCATTTAGGATTGGGCCCATATATAACAACATAACACCATATTAAACTTGTTCAACTTTGCACCTATTCCGCAGTCAATGCAGGTCCCGTTACACAAACTGCTTCACATCACACCTGTCGCTGATAATTATTATTATTAACAGCCTACTCTATGTTATACTGTAATTTACACCAATCAGCCATAATATTAGGAGCTCTGACAGGTGAACTGAACAATATTAATCACCAAACTGGTGACAGGGTCATGGGCATCCAATGCTCACCCATACCCATGGGAACCAAGGCTGCCCGTCTGGTCCAATCCAAGAGAAAAGCCAGTGTAGCCCAAATCATTGAAAAAGTTAATGCTGGCCACGACAGAAAGGCACCAGAACACCCACCACCACCACCCACCGCACATGGGATCCAGCAGACAAGGAGTCCAAGGTCACTGACCCAGTCTCCAAACTCATTAGATACCAATCCAATCAAGCACCCATGCGATGCGCCAGACAAACAAATCCGATCCATGAAAGCCCCACCCCACCAACCCACAGCACCCAAAGGTAATAGACATCACAGCACACCCCTAGAGACACTGTGAAACCATGCTGAGTAGGGAACCAAAGCGAAACCCAAATCTTACAGTATGAGGTGGTAATGTTAGTGGTTTTAATGATCAGAGGGTTTTTTTTGTTTTATTTACATATCACACACATAACACAATTTGAGATATGTTCATGAAACATTTGAATAATGTAAGATGTGATAAAAAGGTGGACAGACATAAAGGTTTTTTGTCCCATCAATTTGAAGCCACAGATGACCATGCAGGTACTGTAATACTATATATGTATGACCACACATTCTTGGGTCCCTGCTAGAAATACTACTTACAGTATACGGTTTCATGTTTACAAACTTGTCTGTAATTCAAAAAAAAAATAATAATAATAAATAAATAAATAAATAAATAAATAAAAAAGACTGAAGTTTGCATAGTATTGCAAGGTTTATTTATAAAAATGTGACTACGCTTAGACTTCCAAGTCTTCCCCGGGAAACATATTGAACTGTCTTTCTTGTGGTAATCACACATATGCTACAGAACAGATGAACGCACTGAGAGGAAAAGCTGAAGAGGACTGAGTTTTCCTTTTGTCCTCTTTTCCCTTGTTTTTCTCACTCTTTGCTTGTTCTGTCCTGCTTTTCCTTCTCCTGCTGTGTGAGACTGAGATGAGCTAATGAGATGACCTTCACCTCTGTTGGCTAGTGACTGCTGGAGCACAACACACACACACACCACTCTGAAATGTGAAAAGGTCAGACATTACGTTCCAGTATTTTTTCCGGTTTGTATAAACATGCACATTGCACAAATTTTTACTCGACATTAGAGCAAGATAATGAAGGATGAACCGTGTTCTGTTCAATCGATATATATATATGAAATTCAAAATATTTCGATTTTAAAATGTGATTATGAGAAAAAATTTTTTTAAAGCGGTTTAAATGTATCTGCTTTCAATTATTCAAAAAAATCTAAAAAAAAGTATAATATTTCTCTTGGCCTCACAGATGCTCATTAGATGGCATATTTGATTTGAAGGAAAAGAAATAGAAAGGATGTAAAAAGAAAAAGAGAACTATGGAGCAGAAGGAAGGAAATAAAGTCTATGAAAGAAGAATGGAATTTAAAGAATGGATTGGACAGGGAAAGAAAGAAAAAAGAAAGAAAGAGAGATGAATGAGAGGAGAAAGGAAGGAAGGAAGGAAGGAAGGAAGGTGACTAGTAATGTAAAAGAGGACGAGGTGGAAGTGAGCAGAAGGAAGGTAATTAGGAAAGAAATAAAGTTAATTAAAAAGTCAAGATGAAGAATAAAAGGACATACTGTATATATGAAGGAAAGGACAAGGTTAGGGAAGGAAGATAGGTTAATAAGCATTACAAGAAGAAAATGTAAGAAAGAAAGAAAGAAAGCCATTGAAGGAAGTCAGAAAGGAAGGAAGACTAGTCACAGTAATATGTATCCAGACAGACAGTAATGTGAATAGCGAGCTCAGTCATTAATGCATCACAGTAATTGAATACATTTCACAAATTTGACTTCAATCTGTGTAAAAAAAAAAAAAAATTAAAAAAGGTAATTTCTCTTCTGTAGAAGGAGCATGATGAATGCAGAACCTGACATTCACATCAGAACAGAGTTTCATTCACATATGTATAACTCATAACTTTATGAATCATTTACATGCACAGAGTTTTATGTCCGATTTCTCCTCTTCCGATCTGAATTCCGGACATGTCCGTGACTCCTCACGCTACTTCCTGTAGTTCTCTCTGGGTTTGCTTAATCCCAGAGACAACCCATGTCAATGTTTTGCTCCATTACAACAGCAATCAGCTGTCACTCATTCAAGATCGTGAATCGATACTAGAAATAAATAATTCCATAACAAACCTGAGATCCGATCATTTAAACACATTTTAGCCCTTAGATCTGTCTAGAATGATTTGCTAGTGGGCTGGATTTGCACGCAAGTCTAAAATTAGTCTCCACAGACCACTGTTAATCATGTTTAATCAGTTCCAGGGTTGCCAAGTATGCTGAAAGTACGCAGTCGACACAGAGCTAAATTCCTAGCAGATACCTAACCACTCTCAGCGTGTTTATATTCATCTATCAGTTGCTTATTAAACTGTCAGGAAGCTGTTGTCTTATATTTATAATGTTGCACATCCAAATGAATATTATACAGTATTTCATTTTCTTCCCTCCCATTTCTCGGCCCAATTTTGATCAGCTGCATATTAAACCGCAGCTTAATTTGCTAACTCTGACACATGCTTCCTTTGAGAGAAATGAATCATATGCGTGCTACATCACAGAGCAGGATAATACCTTCTGAGGAAAACGCTATCTGCCCTCTTTTACATACATGAACTCACAGACATGTCACTGTGATTGACAAGGGAGAATGAATAGAATGCCACATGTGGCATCATACCCTTTTCAGTTCTGTCACCCAAAGTCACAGAGGTACTAAAATTATTATAGTTATTAACTGACTAGTCTCACCTATATGTACATATGGAGTAGAGTATATCCTATATGAAAAGATTTCCACTCAATATTGGAAAGAACATCAAGAGCAATAGGAACATCAGTGAGGTCAGGCAGTGATGTCAAGACAAGGAGACATGGTGTGCAGTCAGCGTTCCAGTTTGTCTCAAGGGTGTTCAGAGATGTCGAAGTCAGGGTTCTGACTTGTCCAGGTCACTTGAGATCTTACAATCCAACCTTGGCATGTACTTTTGTGACTCACTGCGGGGCATTGTCATGCTAGAACAGGCTTGAGTGTCTTTGTTCCATCAAAGATAAATCTTTATGCTAGAGGATATAAATACATTCCAGACAACAAATGTGGGGGCATAGTCAGGTGTTCACAGACCTTTGGTCCTTTAGTGCATGTCATGAATAAAGAAAAGGCACCAGAAAGAAAGTAATCCAGCCCACTTTTACAAATACCATACATTTATTGTTTACTATGAATCCTAACAGGCGACCAAGTGACCTGTTTTGATCAAATTCAATATTTTCAATGTATTCAATTTCATAATGATATCCTTGATTTTTATCCCTTCAGCGATGTACAATTTTAAATAGGACTGGGCAGCGGTGGCTCAAGCAGTTAAGGCTACTGGGTTACTGGGTTACTAATTGGATGGTTGGGAGTTTGAGCCCCAGCACTGCCAGGTTGGCACTGTTGAGCCCTATATAAAGGCACCATATCCTGGCTGACCCTGTGCCCTGTGACAAAATTGCAATATGCAAAAAAGTTATTTCACTGTGCTGTAAGGTACACATGACAAATAATTTAATAAAATTATTATATGGAGCTATATCTCTGGGCCAAGGATCACAGACGCAATCCATGGAATCGCAGTGAAAGTTAATTTAGGACTAGAAATACTCTCAGAGTAGGACATAAAAGTAATTTTTGTAACTTCCTACTCATACAGTACTTACTGTACTTTCAGCAAAGAGTTGCACCAAAGATATCATATGACATCACTATTTACGAAACTGATAGCCGCAGGAGAATGCTCCAAATGAGCAAAATGGGTGTTGTAGTTTTGACAGGTTTTTGTAGTTTTTTAACTGTGGAAAATAGAAAAGTTGAAATCAGCGCCAGGTTTGTAAAAGCTTTTTGCACATAGACAAAACTTATACATTGCATTACATTATCCTAATCAGGCTGCTCAAGTCACAGTTGTTTCAAGCTGTGTAGGACTGTCATAATCTAAAGGAGATGAGACCTTTTTACTTTGTTGAGTGGGTAGTAAAAAAGAAATAATGAAAAGAAAATTCTGTTCTATGCTGACTTCTAAAGATTGAGTGGATAGCAATTTGTGAAACAATCAATGCCACCTGTCAGTTTGCCACACGTACCACAGAGGAGTGTGAAAAACTTTGAACAATGAAATTTCAACTTATAAAGGAATCTCAAAATGAGTTATAAAAAAAGTATGACATTTTTGTTCAAATGTGTCTTGTATGAGCTCAGTTTTACTCAATGTTGTAAAAAACATCTTTTCTCTACATGCGTCACTGCCTGAACGTCATTTCCTCACTATCCCTAACCAGTTAGGACATCTGTGAAGCTCTCTTCTGTGATTTCCTACTTTAAAAATCTTTAAAAATGGCTCTTACTCCTACTTCTAAAACCAGGACCAAAATTGCAAAAAAATGAATTTTTGGCCACTTAGGAGCAATATCCTACTGTCGGAGATGGCCCGTCTCTTTCTAAAAAAAGATATGTTGAAGAAGGATAGGACCATCTGATTTGTACATCAACATGGCACAGGTTTTACGCTGTCCCATTTTGTCGGGGATTGGGACCAGCACCGAATTGCACTGAACTGAAAAACACGGTGGCTGAGGTTCGGGAATTGGCTGGGAATCGAAGCCGGGCCCTCAGCATGGCAGACGAGAAACCTATGACTGAGCCACCAATGCCCATTCTATAGTATGTAGAGTATATATTATATAAACTGGGCATATTAACTCACATATGTTATTCAAATTGGACTCCTTAACATAACCTTTATCACAACTGATTCACGGATTGGACCTGTTTGCTACACTGACTGAACTGGATAAATCACCACACTGACTGCATTCACGGCTCTGACCACTCACTTCCGTTTCACGACCACAACTCTGTCTATCCTGCAGGATGAATTGCACCACGGACCGCAGGTATGCGCGTTAGGAATGAAAGCTTTCAACATCAGCGATCCTTCCTGCAACTGCTTTCACGTTGCACGTTGGATGCCGCATGCAACTTGCAGCTCTGATCTCCAACGCCCCTGCTCGTCTCCACCTTCATCCAGTGCATTAAATACTCAAGCTTCTCTTTTCCTTTAACCAGTGCATTTAAGTCTCGAATCCTATGACGGTGAATCTGGAATGTTACACATAGTCTTCTGTCGCAATGCTCAACACTGTTCAAGCTCCAACCATCGACCTGCCCTACAGTGCGGTCTAGAGTGCTGTACGGAATCACCCTTCCCATAGGAAGAGCCCGCAGTCTGGGATGCTAATGACCCTAGATGCACAAATTTCTCAAGGGTTTCAACTCATGATTAACTCATGATCACTCAATAGGACAACGAACCTTTGTTGCACCCAAGAGCCTCCGTTGAACTTGAACCCAAGGCCCGTTAGAGGTTAATAAAAACTAAATCATGTCCTGTTCTGGAGTATGTGACATCAGAACCATGCTCTGAGTCATGCTTTGTCTTGTACTGTGAGACGGCTGAATCATGTCAGCCCTGAGATCCCTAAATCATGTCCTGTCCTGAACAACGAGACACTGGAATAAGACAGCTGAGTCATGTCCTGTTCCGAGCTCTGAGATGCCGGAGTCCTGCTCTGCCCCGTACTGCGGGACACCCGAATCATGCTCTGTTATCATCTCCAAGGACCTCGTTCAGGGCACAGTCCGCTCCGAAAGCCTCGCTGAGTCCCCAACCTGCTCTGAGGACCTGTCTTCAGTTAGACTTTCTCTACCCTCCACCATGTGCTTGATGAACCACCTTTCCAGGAGTCCCAGACCAAGCCTCTGGTCTCACGCTTACCATCTTCATTTGTCTGTGCACATGGCGTCATCTCTATGAACTTTCTGTAGTGCAAAGGGAGACCATTTGAGATTGCAAAAGTTCCGAGTGTTGGATTCAACAATAGTGGAAATGCAATTTGAATAAAAAAAACAACAAAAAAAAACAATTTAACTTATATCCACTTTTACGTAACATCTGGTGCAACAATCATGTACAGTTGAACTGATATAAACTCTGAAAGTGTTAAATCAACACTGGGGATTTTGCTGTGTGTATGTCCCTGAGCCAAACCTTTGCAAAAATGCATACAAAACTGAAAACAACAAAACCAGGACCAGGACTGTTTCTCTTTAATAAAATACACCATGTGTCAAATTTCCTGCTCCTAACCAAAGAGTGACATGCAGCCGTTCTAGGTCATCCTTTAATGTAATTTTTTTTTATTTTTTTTACCATGCCTTTTTTTCCTTCCAAAAAAAAAAAAAAAAAAATCAAAAGCACTTCCTTTTACATGTAAACACCGTTTTTGTCAACCACTTTAATAAAGTGCCTGCATTTCATTGCTTTGTGCTGCTGAGCTCTTGGGCCTGTGTTTCATTTCTGCTGTTTTTCAAGGGCCTGATTCATAATTAAATAGTGCACTATAGAATGGAGGTTATTCAGTAAGCAGTCTTTGATATACTAGTGTGCAATCAGAGAGATACAGTCCATATTTAATAAAATAAAAAACTAAAAAGAGAGAGAGAGAGCAGAGCGTAGGAGAGAGAGAACGAGACAGGGTGGACCGCACCTTTGAAATGCATTTAGAAATGACAAAATACTCCAGAGTGGGCTAAAAAAAAAAAAAGTCAGAGCAAAATGACAAATGAAAAAAGGGCTAAACATGAAACGAATGACATTGCATTAACATCAGAGCAAATGGCATGACCTGTAAGCAGTAAAATGTTTTATTAGGGATGCATCAGGACCCATACTAGAATACTCATTTACTCATATTCATAAAAACGCTCTGACACTCATGACCATGACTCAGGTTTGATGTATTTTAATGCGCAGATATCTCAGACGGCAAGAAAGGCAGCAATTTATTTTACATATTTCATCACGTACTATAAGCGATGCCAGTCAAAGCGATTCGGAATGCAAACAGTGCTCTGTGAAAATAGGTTACAGGTTCAAACAATATCTTCAATTGAGTGTGCAAGGGCAACAAATATAAGTGCACACAGCGATATCTGTAAGTGTCGTCATTGTAAACGAGCACACACAAAGTGTGAATCAGTGAACGCACTTTTTTTCTGCCGCGAGCACGGAGCCTCGAGATACACACCTGCTCGACACGATCTACACTTTGCTCCAGATTTAGGGTGCAAATCACTACACCTTGCGCTTACTTTTTCCTTGCTCAGCATGCTCAGGTCAGCCATCCACACACTCTTCTATTACTGATACAGGGTTACCTTGGGATCCAAATTGAATCCGTTCCGGAGGAAAGTTCTACGGGCGAAATTTCGTATTGCGAAATCATATTTTCCCATAGGGGCTAATGTAAAGGCATATAATCTGTTCAATACCAATATTACCCATTTCCAACACTATAATTATATATTTGCGTATAAAAACAATTACCAATTAAACAATTAAGTACTATATGACATTAACTTCATTAATTTAAATAACTTCTGTTATATCGAACTTCCAGCTGTATAGCACACATGATGTGATATAATTTCTGTTATCCGTTATCACCCAAATGAGGATGGGTTCCCTGTTGAGTCTGGTTCCTCTCAAGGTTTCTTCCTATTTGCCATCTCAGGGAAGTTTTTCCTTGCCACTGTCGCCGCCACCCTTGGCTTACTCATCAGGGACCATCTCATTATTATCTAGACACATTTTTCTCACTCATACACACTTCCATAAATTTTCTTTTCATTTTTGTGAAGCTGCTTTGAGACAATGACCATTGTTAAAAGCATTTTAGAAATAAAATTGCATTGAATTGAATTGAATGAACTAAATTGACATCATACCTCACTTGACCTTAATTATTGATTCCTCTTGGCACCGGTGGTTTTAAAATGAAACTGAAAATGGCTCCGTTTTCTCCATGCTCCTAACATTTTTGGCACTCATGGTGCTATGCCTTCACTAAACCTTGCACAAAATGCAAAAACACACACAAAACGCACTTTCCACTGACGCAAACAAACAACAAACTGATCAGCTACCGTCTCGCTCGCTCGTACACTGAAAAATGTTCACATACCGAGGCAAATTTCTTGCAAAATTTTAGTTCTTAAGGCAAAATTCACTCAGCGTTCGTATGCCGAGGTACTACTGTAGTTTTTAAAATAGCAGCATTGTAGACACAAATCCTAAAGATTTTGTTGCTAGCCATAGTCGTCCTACGCATTCACGTATGTGAACTGCACATTAACTGCAAAGTTAAACCATCATACTGAGACAGTTTTATTACTTCTGTATATATGTAGTTATAGTTGTGTCACATTAATGACACACACACACATTCTTTGGTGTGGCAATTCTCTTATCATAACTGTCTCACTCCCTCCCTCACCTTATCCAGTATACAAGTTCTCGGGGGGTCCTGGAGCCTATCCCAAGAGACTTAGGGCACGAGCACACTCTGGACAGGGTGCCAATCCACCACAAGACTCAATTTTTTTTTTTATATTTAAAATATTCTTTAATTTATGCTTGTTTGCATTCATTTAATGTGGTGAAACATGGTCGTTCTTCTTTAATCCTCCGTGTGGCATGTATAAAACTATTCACGGAGCACAGCGGCACTTGTGTTGGGGAGAACTACAGTATTTGCTAAGCTTGTTTGATATGAGCCGTGCTGTACTGTATGCAAGCAGTGTGATGCTGATGTTAAATACTTTAGCTCCAACAGCGAACGCTGGACGCGAGCTGAAACAAGATTCCTGGCAGTTTATATAAAGTCAACTTCTATTACATCCTCCTGAGACCCGAATGTCCTCATATGAGGACATGACATTTTCTCCCAGCTACACTGTCTATATATCCTTGTACCATCCTCATATGAGGAATGTGCGTATTATTCGTTTGCCAAACCATGAGGAGAAATTACTATGTACACTTCAGTCCGGGTCTCAGGAATTTAAATAAAGCTTTCATTGATAGAAAGAAGTACGACTCAACATTATTCTTAGTTCGGAAAAAAAAGTGTAATATCAAATCTGGATATTTACAAAACTCTGATGCAATACAAATCGAATCAGAACCTAGGTATCACAATAATATCTTATCAGGTGGTCCCTACTGATTCAAAACCCTATTATACAAATGCGGCAGGGCTTCTCAAAGTTCTGACTCCGGTCCAGATCCAGACTGTGCGGTAAGTCAATCTGAACCCCACAACTTGTATAAGTTATGCAATTATACAATGTAATAAATTACATTTCTTTCTTTAAAATAAAAATCTGAAAGGGATTATTAATAAATTGTTAATTTTGTAGTCTATCTGGAATTTATTGTATCTACTGAGTTCTGGCGATCCTGACCTGAGATTAAAGTCAAACATAGCGGTTTCCCTGTTTGACCTGTATGACATCACAGCTGATGAGCATATGACAGAGTTCAAGGGTTGGCTAGCAGGTGCTCGCTCAAAAATTTTCCAGTTAATTGAACGCAGACTGTGCCATTTCTCACACTAGGCTGCTACGCATTTTGACAGTCTTAGGGTCCAATCACATGTTGCATCTTTTGTGTGCTCAGTTGTGTTATTTTAAATGGAGACAGGCAACAAGCACACTTACACCATAGTGACACTTTTATTTTTCAATGGCACGCCATCGCAGTACAAGATTTCAAGTGCATCGCAGGTCATGTGACAAGAACCATCCAATCAGCTTCACTCTTCTGTCTTCCTGGATTAGCTGGTGACATTCTCTACATTTTCTTCATGCTTGAAGGATGGAAAGCATCCACGCACTTAAAAATAATTAAGTAACAGAGATATTGCATGGGATTTTATTATATCCTGCAACTTCTTTGTCATCAAGCTTTGCACTGCTTATGGTCGTTTGGCAAGGACAGACGACACAGGAGCGTGAGAGCTTTGGAGAGCGGAAAGCAGCGTGGCTGGCATTTCCCATATTATTTTACACGTTTTACTTCAAAACCATTATGGTATTACAGTGTCTTATTGTGTTGTCCTTTACGGTCAGTTTGTTCAATCGATTTATTCAGGCATCAAAACATTGGAACGTTGGAGCTGTTTTGGTTCACAAACAACAATTTCTTTTGGAGCATACAGTATTTTGAATCTTGTGGTTCAAAGCAATACTTCTTTGCTTTAATCAATATTGAATAGCCTATATCCAAATTTTTTTGTCCACAAAAAAAAAAAATAATAATAATCTAATCATCATGCCTCATATTGCTTTAAATTTTAATTTAATGAAATAACTGAGTATGATGGCGGCACGGTGGTGTCCCCCTCTCTGTGTGCATGGAGTTTGCATGTTCTCCCCATGCTTGGTGGGTTTCCTCCGGTTTCCTTCCGCAATCCAAAGACCTGCAGATAAGGCTAATTGGCGTTCCCAAATTGCCCATAGTGTGTGCCCTGTGATGGACTGGCACCCTGTCCTGAGGAAGTGAGTGAACTAAGTACGACACATTCTATTCTACAGCTTTATGTAAATACTGGAAATTTTGAATGTTATTTTCATGTAAGACAAGGGAAACTTCAAGCACAATGATATTTGTTCCCCTTTTTTCGCTGATCTTCAAAATGATCCATCCGTGAGTCATGTGATCAGTGGCAGCTGGTTCAAAAAAATGGGGGGGGAGTGGTTAGCGCAAACAAAATTACAAAATTAAAATTAAACTTTTAACACTCGCCTAGGCATTTATCAAGTGTTTAAGCATCATTACTACTAGTATAAAATAAAGGCATGACTCACATCGCATCCAGTCAGCTCCGCTTGCCGTAAGAAGTGCTGGAAGACTCATTGAGAACGGTCCAATCACATAAGCCCAAATATTTAAAAACAATATTGATTCGCTAAGAACAAAAGTGGGAGGGTTCAGGGCGCACAGAGCTGCGCCCGAAGGATGATTTGAAAAGATCCAATCAGAGCTCAGCCTCAGGTCACATGCTGTTCAAAGATTTACGTGCCTACATAGACACTCGTTTGTCTGAACACAAATGAACGTAATATAGTTTAGATTTTTTTTATTGCAAATCAATTATATTAAGAAATACAGCGGAATATTGTGACTAAATGACTTTAATTCATTATTAAAATGAGTAATTATTATGTTAAATAATTACATGTTAAAGTAGCATTCTTCTCTGCCTAAGTTTAAGGGGGGCGGCGCCCCTGCATGTGATCCAGTACGTTGCACCTCTTCTAGCAGCGCAATGCAGCAGCTAACACAAAAGGCGAGTTTTGGAAACACAAAAGTTTCCTGTTTTAAAAGGGCTAAGTAGGTTACACATTCAGTAATCAGAATACAAGTTCCAACTACAGCACATATACATAAAAAAATGCATCCCCAGATTTTATGATCAAAATTCTAGGTATGAATCTGTATTTATTATACAGGGTGGGCCATTTATATGGATACACCTTAATAAAATAGGAATGGTTGGTGATATTAACGTTCTGTTTGTGGCACATTAGTATATGTGAGAGGGCAAACTTTTCAAGAAGGGTGGTGACCATGGTGGCCATTTGGAAGTCGGCCATCTTGGATCCAGCTTTTGTTTTTTCAATAGGAAGAGGGTCATGTGACACATCAAACTTATTGGGAATTTCACAAGAAAAACAATGATGTGCTTGGTTTTAACGTAACTTTATTCTTTCATGAGTTATTTATAAGTTTCTCTTTGTTCACAGCCATTGACATGTCGAAGAGGTTAACACATGATGAGCGGATCGAAATTGTGTTGATATCTGGTGAACGCAGTAACCGGGTCATTGCAGCAGATTTCAATGCAAGACACCCTACGAGACCACCCATCTCCCATGCTACAGTTAGCAAACTGCTTGCTAAGTTTCGTGAAACTGGTTCAGTGTTGGATTTGCCAAAATGTGGACGCATGAAAACTGTCACTAATGAACAAACATCAGTGGCTGTCCTAGCTTCATTCAGCAAGAGCCCACAGCGTAGCACTCGCCGCATGTCACTGGAGAGTGGCATTAGTCGAACATCCCTTCGGCGGATATTAGCTACTCACAAATGGCACCCTTACAAACTCCAGCTACTGCAGCATCTCAGCGAGGATGACCCAGATCGGCACACACAATTTGCAGAATGGGCAAAACAAAAATTGGAACAGGACCCTCAGTTCACGCAGAAGATTTTGTTCAGTGATGAGGCAAACTTTTATGTGAATGGTGAAGTTAACAAACAAAACCACCGCTATTGGTCTGACACTAACCCACATTGGATAGATCCCTCCAAGACTGTTGGAACAAAAAAAGTGATGGTATGGTGTGGTATATGGGGTACAAAGATAGTGGGTCCATTCTTCATCAAAGGAAACCTCAAGGCCACTGGATATTTGAAATTGCTACATGATGATGTGTTTCCCTCTTTATGCACTGAAACTGGCACGTTCCCTGAGTTTTTCCAGCAAGATGGTGCACCACCACATTATGGGTGTCAGGTCTGAGAATTCCTAGATGAACAGTTTCCTGAAAAGTGTATTGGTCGTCGTGGGCCAGTTGAATGGCCCCCAAGGTCTCCCGATCTGACCCCCTTAGACTTTTATCTTTGGGGTCATCTGAAGGCAATTGTCTATGGTGTGAAGATACGAGATGTGCAGCACCTGAAACTACGGATACTGGAAGCCTGTGCTGGCATTTCTCCTGCGGTGTTGCTATCAGTGTGTGAAGAGTGGGAGAAGAGGGTTGCATTGACAATCCATCACAATGGGCAGCACATTGAACACATTTTATAAGTGGTCAGAAACTTGTAAATAACTCATGAAAGAATAAAGTTACGTTAAAACCAAGCACACCATTGTTTTTCTTGTGAAATTCCCAATACGTTTGATGTGTCACATGACCCTCTTCCTACTGAAAAAACAAAAGTTGGATCCAAGATGGCCGACTTCCAAATGGCCACCATGGTCACCACCCATCTTGAAAAGTTTGCCCCCTCACATATACTAATGTGCCACAAACAGGACGTTAATATCACCAACCATTCCCATTTTATTAAGGTGTATCCATATAAATGGCCCACCCTGTAAATTATTACAAATAAGCCAGGAAGCAAAACTGCTTTTTTATTTAGAAACTGAAAAAAATATATAAAAATCAGTGCTGGATCTGCACGATGCGTGTTATTGATGCACCTTATTTTCCCTATTTGAATATGATTCTTTTTTTCTGCAGCCGTTTTTCCTCTCAATATGACCGAGTACTTAACTACTTAAATACACATTTCCCATTGTCATTGAAAGGTCCTGTCCTCCCCATTAAAACACGAGAGGCCCAAATTCCCACCATCCAAACTAACACCCATGCATTTTGTGTGTTTTTCTCTTCCACACTCCAAAGCCACTTCATTTAAATGCTAAGTAGTTTTTTGCACTGTAACAAATTGTTTATCTGCACACATACCCCAACAGCTAAAAAAAAAAAAAAAAAAGGAAAAAAAAAAACACTTGTCTCTAGGGAGCATGTAGGGCACACTAACCTTTAGCGAGCAACATTAGTTAAAATGTCAAAAATGAGGCAGGAGCTACACATGCACACAGGGACGCTACAAAAATAGCAGAGAAATAATGTCAAAAACGCAAATGTAGGTCAATATTGGGGTTTCTCGGTGTGTTTGGCTGCAACGGCATGCAAACATGTCCTTGTTTTAAAAGAAAGGACGTTCGTCGACCTTTCCCCTGATGCGAAGGGAACAGAATCTTCCAGAAAACTAAACTGGAGCTCTGCTTGTTTCTTTCATCCTCTGCTATACAGTAAGTGCTCAGGCGTACGATGCTTAGCATGAAGAAGATAGAAATTCTTTCTTGTAGTTTAAGGATAAAAAGTATGCAACAAAAGGATATTAATACGTAAAATACTACTATAATATACTTTGTTGACTTTCCTTTAACAGCTTTAAGAGCAACATCTTACCTAGGCAGAGAATGAAAAGGCTTTTCTTCAATAGAACTTTAAACAGCCCAGAGACTTTGTTCAGAAGGCCCGTGTCAACAGGGTTGTGACTCTATTAACGTTTTAGCCGTGTCTTTAAATTGAACTATAATACTGTTAACGGTTGAAAGAGGGATTTCAAGATTGCCAGCTATTTGTCTGTGGGACAGTTCACCCTGAGACTGATCAACAACTAAAAAAGACAAAAAATTCTTTGCCATTGTTATTCCTAAGCGTGCTTAACTCAAGCGGCACGGATCGGCAGAAACACATTTTTTTTAATGACCAATAAAAAAAATTGCTTATCAAACTGTGCATTTAGGTTTTCGGATATGTTAGGTACCCAAAGTACCCAAAGTTGTCTTTACTTTATTATTATTATTATTATTATTATTATTGGCATAGAAACAAACATAAAACCACGTGATTGGCGGCTTTGCCTCCGAGTGGCGCAGTGGTAAAGTGCTTGTCCTATCATCCGGAGATCGCGCGTTCGATTCCTGGGTGATGCTGTAACCTGTCGTAGCCGGAGGTAAAGAGAGAGCTGATTGGCCGAGCTCTCTCAGAGGGGAGGGATGAGAGGTACTTAGTGCTCCTACATTAATCACGGCTCTACAGCCAGTCAGGGGCGTCTGTGAGCTCGCGCAACGGAGGGAGCGGATAGCGCTGTCCTCCGAGTGTGTTACGCCGCCCCCAACAGTGCGCGAGCGAGCAGTTCGAAAAGATTCGGTCGGCTGGCGTCACGTGGTTCGGAGGAAACACATGATAGTCTTCGGCCCTCCCACCTCCTAGTGACGGGGTAGGAATTGGAATTTGACTAAATAAGCAAGAAAATCTGGGGGAACAAAATAATAAAAAACATGTGATCATATGATTTTTTTTTTTTTTGCCCATGTTTAATTTTTGTGCTCGGTCATGTTTGTATAGTACATTTCATTATATTGCCAAAAACTGTCACTCTATTATATAGCACAACCCTGACCCCATATATATTTATTAAAACATACAGTAGTAATGGCTAAAAATGCTCTGGGTTTTAAGGGCTACAGATGGATATATTCCAAAACTCATGACAATGGTGACAAATTGTGGCCCGTGCATTTTTATTCTAAAACTACGGGGGTCTATTTATCCCTTGATTGTCTGCGTAAGTGCTTGAAAATAAGTTCAAGCTGCTGGAAAACAAACTGTACTCATCAGCCGAGTTCCATCGGCTCCCCAGCTGTGGCTGCAAACAGAAATGCAAATCAGATTGTCGTCCAGAACCGTTTTTTTTTTTTTTTTAATTCTGGCTTTGCACAGCAACATTTAACCAGAATCCGTGCTTTTCTGAATTGGGTCTGGCAACGTCCCAGGGCGGAATCACACTAAGCTCGTATTGAGTATCGACTTCTGAGAGTCCAAATCGCTCTGACAGCATTATGGATTTTCCAGAAGCCGTTAACTTAGTGAGGAGATCAGGTGCTTAACGAAGTGCAATTAACAAACGACTGAGAATCTCCCATACACCCCACTCGCACACGTGAGCTTTACATAATCGTACTTTCCTAAAGAAACAGACAGTTCCGTGTGTAAATAGGATATTACAGTATATGACCAAAAGTTTGTGGACAACTGACTGTCACACCCGTATCTGGGTCTTCCCCAGTCAAGCAACACTATTGTCTGGAATGCCTTGTGTACCCAGTTGCGTTAAGATTTCCCTTTATTGAAAAAGACCCAAACCTGTTCCAGCATAACAGTGCTCCTGTGTGTAATGTGAGATCGATGTAAACATGGTTTTCCAAACGTAAAGTGTAAAGTTGAGTATGCCGAACAATGCCCTTAACTCAATGCCCTTAACTCAAATCTTTAGGCTGCATACCAAGCCTTCTCACTTGACATCAGACATCAGTGCCTGCTTTCACTAATGCTCTTGTGGATGAATGCGCACAAATCCGAATTGGCACACATGTCAATGGTCAGACGTCCACATATTTTTGCCCATATGTTGCATCTTACGGTATATATACTGTATATGATATTCCTCTGAAACTGGTCAGGTACAGGACCTGGACTGAAAATTAGAGCCAAAAAAGTCCTACAGAAAGCCTGGAGAACTATTCCTCAAGACTGCATAAAAAAAATACAAGAAAGTCTGGCTCTTTGGAATGAAAATATGAAGAAATGAGTGGTGGCTCAAGACTTACAGCACACTATTGTACTATAAATGCACTATGTAACATTTAACCCTGCGTATGTCAGTTTAAATTGCAGGTTAACTGCAGCACAATATAGCGGGTGTATACTTTTGCAAGGCACGGCATGACTATATATAATATAAAATAGTAAATTTTTCTTGGTAGGTTTTTTTTTTTTTCGGTGCAAATACATATCCTGATGCAAATGTCTTCAGGTCATGATAGTATATGTTGAACTATGGGAAAAAAAGGTGGGTCGGAAGTGCACACTGAATGCCAGCGATACTTGTGCGTTGATGCCTAAGGTAAAGAAAAACAGAAAAAAGCAGAAGAGCAGGCATTCTTCAGGTGACTGAGAATGTCAAGGCAGGACGTGATCAGACTGTCATCAAGAACAGTCTGTCCACGACCACATCGGGGGATATTATAGTAGAGTTGCAGTGCATAAACCCCTCATTACCAAGACGAATGCACATTTGGGAGTTCAGTGGTGCAAGAACCACAGAGGCTGGTCTACAGAGAGCTGGAGGAGGAAAAAAAAAAAAAGTGATAGTGTCAGATGAGTCATCCTACGCCATATTCTCAACAAGTGCCCGAGTGCATTTGTGGCGTTCATCACCAGAACAGCGCAGGGACGTTCTGACTGATCATCCTATAACGAATGCTTTTCTATCCTAATGGGAGTGGTCTATTCCTGGATGACTCCGCCTCCCAACCACAGGGAATGTCTGCTTGAACGGTTTGATGAGCGTGAAATAATATGTCGTGGCCTTCACGGTTACCAGATCTTAACCCCAATAACCACCAATGACAGATTGTGGAGTGACACGCTAGAAAGGGCTCGCCAACACCGTCATCAAAACATCAGCTGATGGAAAATCTTTTGGAAGAGTGGTGTTCATCATTATAGTACAGTTCCAGAGACGTATATAATTTATGTCAAGGTGCATTGGAGCTGTTCTGGGAGCTCACTGTGGTCCAACATCTTACTAAAACACTTTCACATCAAGAAAGAGAGGAAGGGAAAGACCAGAGAAACAAGGGATAGAGAGAGACAGTAAGAGCAAGGCAGGGTTAACAGCGCTACACTAAAATGTACGGAGGAAACAAGATCAGTGACGGAAAAATACATGAAGAAAGGGTGGAAAAATAGAAGTAGGGAGACAGACAGGACAAGTGAGACAACAATGGATGATACGTAGAGGGTGAAAAATGGAAAATGAGAGCTTAGAGGAAGAAACAGTCAACAAAAATGTGGCTTAGAAAGAATGAGAGAAAGAATGTGAATAACTCAATGTACTGGATATCAAGGTGGATTGCTATTATTTGTGTCTTATTCGTTTCAATAAAGAGAATAAAGAAACAACAGGGAGGAAAAGATGTAATCAGTTTACAGTCGATTGCATATTAGATAACGAGACCTTATTCCACCGATGTTCCACAATATTATTAAACATAACTATAAACAGGTAACATACAACATACTGTATGGTTCTTAGCTCTGGAATAAGGATCTGTCAAAGACTATTTGCCTGAAACAGCATTCCCTGTTGTGTTTTATTACCAGTGTTGGGGGACGTTACTTTTTAAAGTAATTACATTACAAAATTACTGTCATTAAAAAGTAATCAGTTACAATACTGCGGTACTTTCTGATAAAAGTAACTAGTTAGAGTATTTTTCCATTGCAGAAAATGTAAACTCCTTTGTGATTTCTCATGCATGGTGTTTTAGTCAAGACCTTTATAATTATTTGAAGGTTGGGCCATAATCTCTTAATCTCACCTACGAGGTTTCACGCGTAAGTCCGGTTCATCATGATTCACCGCGGGTTTTGGCGCTGCGATTACGTTTCCATCTTTCCGCGCGTCGGTCCTCAAGGAAGCTCGCGGACCTTGCGGAACTTTGCGGAACGCCTAACACTGCTTCTTACCGTGAGTCAAACTACATAGGTGAGATAGGGGTATAACAGCAGGAATAACGGGAGGGGGGGGGGGGGGGAATGGGGGGCGGAGCTTGTAGGACGACTTTCAAACACACACACTAACGGAATCACAAAATTACTGAACGTGTTAGATTACTCGTTACATCAAAAACGTAATCCAAGTACTACTTTGTAACGTGTTACACCCAACACTCTTTATTACTTAACACAGATATTTAGATCTTTGAACAATATGACAGCAAAATGAGATAACTTCACTTTTGCAATTTTTATCCTCCGGGTAAATAAAGCATGAAGTATTGCAAGCAGATAGAAAAATTTTGGGGCCTGATTTTTTATTCACAAGCATAAAATGGCAAAAGGTAACTGTTGATATTGGTGTGAATTTTGGGTGATTTTGCAAAACACTACAACTCCACCTACAACAGTTGTGACAAAATGAATAAGTCAGCCTGCAGTTCATGCTTTGATCGTCTTTTGTAGCGAGTCACTGGCAGCAACTTGGACCAAGGAGTGTTGGAGTGCTGAGGTTTGGTGCAAACAAAACCATTTTAATTACAGATAGTGTTAAAGATCATAAGGATCATTCGAACAAGTTTCAGTTTCAGTTTCACTTGAAGACAGCAAGTCCATCAAGCTGTATCGGTCCAACTGGCTGCATATTCATTTGTACAGTAGTTCCATAAGATCATAATATAGCTCAAATATCCCTAAAGATAACAAGATGCACACATAACCAGACATAACAAATGCAACAGCATCCTACCACACTGTGCACATCTCACGTCTACTGTACATACAGCAATTATTTGTATTTCTTATCTCTCTACATCATTTTTTTTTCCTCCGGGTAATCCGGTTTCCTCCCACATAACCTAAGACATGTAGGTTAGGTTAATTGGCATTCCCAAATTGCCCGTGGTGAGTGTGTGTGTATGTCTGTGTGCCCTGCGATGTATTGGCACCCTGTCCAAGGTGTATCCTGCCTCGTGCCCTAAGTCTCCTGGGATAGGCTCCAGGCTCCCCGCGACCCTGAATACAGGATTAAGCGGTAATGACGATGAGTGAGTGAATGAGTGAGTGAGTGAGTGAGTGAGTGAGATACTGTATGATCCAAAAAAAATAATTCAATTATCACAATGCCATATCAATAAAAGCTATTCTATCCAACTAACGCTAATTATGTTTTTAATTAATGTTTGAGACAAAACAGCTACTGTTGACTGGACTAAGCCATTAAATGTTTTGGTGTTGGCTATTAAAAAGTGGATGCGATGCTGCTGTCTGTTAAAACCTTTAAGTCCTTATATTTTATCTTTACCAATAAAGTGTACGGATTACAAATTGTTAAGCAAATGTGACAAAAACAAATGGTTTAATTACACTGGACATCCCCACCTGGTTCTGCCTCAGTGGAATTGTCCTTACGTTGCTCTTATAAATCCTCCTTCAGTTTAGTTTACCCTTGGCTTCTATTCACATTTTTGTTTTCTCTTACAAAACAGTAATTTGCTCCCTGTTGTCCCCAAATGGTCAAAGCAACACAGCTGGCATTTGTAATTTGCATAAAGTTAAAAAACTTTTTCTCATTGTTTATTATCCCGCAATCCCTCACTCACTTATTCATAGCTTTTCCATTAATAATGACCGGTCATCAAAATCAGTGACTTTGGAAACATGCGTCACGATCTCTAGTGAAAGATGCCGTCGTGGGTTCTTGCCTCACCCTGACATTTTTATTATATAGCTTTGCAGACTATAAATGTCTTCTATGCATCCATCTATGGCATGAATATAGAGCATCCTCTTTTACAGCAGAGTAATGAAATGGACAGTGAATGTGGGTCAGGTTGGAGAAAACTGCATAAAGCTGGATTAACATGACTAAGCTGAGTTGAGCCTCTGTAGATATCTGATACATTAAGAGTTTGATTATTCTGGTGGATTAAAATGAGGTAATGTGAATGCAACAGAATAGTTCAGATATAAGAGATCAAATCTGTAAACATGCTGTTGATCTGTTTTGATATACTGTATATTAGAGATGGGGATAAAAATCTTTTATTTATCAATTATTTATACTTACAGTCAAAAGTTTGGACACAAGTTTGGATCTATTTACTACATTCTAAAACAATACTTGATTTTTTTCTAAACTATGAAATAACACATATAACATTAAATAATTAAGAAACAACAAAACAACAATTATTATTTTTTATTTTAAGACATGAAATGCAGCTGTTCTCGAATAGTTCTTGCAACTGGCTCTCCTGATGACCATCCTAGGAAAGTAAGACCAAAATTTACCTCTGCTGCAGAGAAAAGGGTAATTTAGAGAGAGTTATTTAGAGCAGAAATCACCAACTTACAGCACCTTAGATCAGAGCCGTTATGAAGGCTTTACAGAGCATAAGTAGCAGACACATACCAGTTTAAAGGAGATTATTACATATTTTGGATGCCTTCTGTATTGTTTTACAATGTAGAAAAAAATTGAATAAGGAAAACCATGGAATTAGAAGGTGTGCCCAAACGTTCGACTGGTAGTGTAAACAAAAATGAAGCCAAAAAGAAAAAAGACAAGTGGGAAACACTAAGTACCCTCTGACTGCTTCCACAGGATTTAAGAGGGTAAGTTGTAGCCAGGTGCTGCTAATCATCAGCCCTTGATTAATTGATTATCAGCAGGTGTTGTGCAGGCCCCTATAAAAGCGGAAGTTCTGGCAGTTTTCTGGTCTGGAGCATTCAAGTGTGTGTTAGCACAATGCATAAGCAATGGTTTAAGACAAGCAATTGCTGCAAAGGGTCTGGAAAGGGTTATAAATCCATTTTCAACCAATTTGGTGTTCAATGTCTTACAGTCCTCACTGTGAGCATGTGAAATGTTAAAGTCCATGACAGTACAATTAGAAGAAGACTGAGTAGGTACAGTTTGTTTGGAAGGGTTGCCAGGAGACAAAACTGCATCTGAATAATGACAAGACATCTGGAACAATGTTTTATGGACCAATGAAACCAAAGTGGAGTTGTTTCGCCTTAATGCCCAGTGCCAGGCTTGGCGAAATCCAAACAGTACCCAGTGTCAAGAACAGCAATGGAGGGGTGATGATTTGCACTTGTTTTGCAGCCACAGGACCTGGGCACTTTGCAGTTATTGTGTCAACTATGAACTTTTCTGTATACCAGAGTATTGTAAAGACAAGTCTGAGGCCATCTGTCCTAAAGCTAGAGGCAATGATCTGAAGCACACCAGTAAATCTACATCAGAATGGCTGAAAAATAAAACAAAGTTTTGGAACGGCCAACAAACAACCTAACTGAAATGCTGTTGCAGGACCTTAACAGAGCTATGCATAAGCGAATGGCCAAAAACCTCAATGAACCTAGCCAATGTTGTGAAGAAGAATGGGCCAAAATTCCTCAAAAATGATGTAAGACCAATAAAGTCATACATTTTCAAGAAAATAAATCATTAATAATGTGAAAAAAGTGTTGTTTGTATGAGATTGTATTTGCCAAATACAGTACTATATATAAAGTATTGAACAGAATCACAATACAAATCGAATCGACACCTAGTATAATATTGCATTGGATATATATGTCTTATGATCTCCATATTTCTTTAAAGCGAAA